>CM064882.1:16092010-16825818 GCA_003313485.2 Penstemon barbatus | reverse complement strand
CACTCCACGGTCGATGTCCAGCCACAAGCCCATGGAGCCCAATCACTGGTGAATTAATTCAGTGAACTTTTTATCATTTATAATTTCCATATACGACATAATCTCTCCATCGATCAATCTCCCAGTCGAGACTTAAGGGCATGGTCTTTCATCGGATTCCCTTTTCTTTTGTCCTGACCTTATGTACTCTGGTCTCGAAATAAATTCTCTTTGACTTAATCTTTATGAGCTACTTACATAAAGTCGTCAGATACCTTGGCCAATGATTTTACCAGAATTAATTTCTCAAAGAAATCCATAGGAGAATTTCCCAACCTATCAAGTCGGGTCAATGGATCCTTTGTTGATGATATGAATCTGCATACGAGTTCCTCTATGTTGGATGAAGATGAAGATGAAGTGCAAAGAAGTCAGAAATTAAGGGAAGGTTTTGATGATTTTCAAAACATCATAATCAGCTAAGTATGAAAAGCTTAGTTCCCTTAGAAGAATTTTGAACAAGTAAAAGAAGACATCAGAAGAGTTCAAAGTTCAAAGCTCAGAAGACTAGTGATCTCTTGCTGAAACAGCGAACAGAAGGGTAGATCATCAGCCGAGTCAAATCAGATGAGTTCAGTATTTGATCAGCAGAGTATCTATCAGCAGAGTCGTTTTGATCAGCAGAGTAGAAGAGATCAAGAGATTAGTCCAACGGTAATAAATGCACCTGGCGTAATAAATGCTGAAAGAGAAGGGTAGTAATGGCAAATGATTGAAGATATCCTCGGATCAGCAGAGTGCATTAAATGCAGCATTAAATGCGATGGACAGAAAGGTACTGTACACTGTACGACTGCTGCAGGGAGCCGTTTCAAAAAGAGCTGAAGGTTGGATTTGAAGATGTGATTTCCTTCAACGGTCATAAATTCAAATCCAAGTATAAATAGAGCAAAGTTCGAAGAGAGAGATACACAACAACAATCAGAGATCGAAATTTTGAAGCAGAATTTCTCTAAGTCTCAAAAGCTCGAACAGCTCACTCGTCTGGTGGAAGTCATCTGTTGACAGAAACCCAGTTGAAGAAAATAGAAAAATACGATCTGAGTGATCTTGTATTTAGCTGAGTGTTGTGCGGAGTTGTGATCCATCTTTGTGAGTGATCAAACTTCAGAGAGTAGAATTTCTAAGTGATTTTCTATTGTGAGCTTACAGCCTTCTCATTAGTTGTTTAGGTGTAAGTGGAGAAATATTGTAATCTAAGTGATTATAGTATAACCCAGAATCTGTGTGATCTGGAAGAGTGGACTAAAGGATTTTTATCCATATAACCACTATAAAAATTCTTTGTGTTATCTTGCATTTAAAGCTTTCTTGCATATTTAAAGTTTGCACATTTAAACACTTCGAATTATTTGAAAAGATTTTAAAACAAAAGGAGTTTGTAAAAACTGGGGATAAAATCTTTTAAAAGAACTTAGTCTACTTGTGAAAAACACTTTGAAACAATCCGCTGCAAGTAAACTCTTTGAAAAACTGTTTTGCTGAAAAACAGCTAAGTTACTGTAAGAAGAGTGGTCAGTCGTCTGTTCAAGATTTGTTCACGATCAGACTAGTCTGCTTACTGTTCTTCATCAGCTTAGTCTGCTGACAGAAGACTGAAAAGTTTTAAGTTCAAAAATTTTCAGAGGTCTATTCACCCCCCCTCTAGACCTCATCTGACCACTTGGGACCAACAAGTGGTATCAGAGCAGGTGGTTCATTTGAATCAGCTGCCTGATCAACGAGCTTGATCCAAGTGTTTTTCAAAGGTTTTTGAAAACTTTTCAAAAGAGCATCTTTTTGAAAAACTAAAACTTTTTGAAAAATGGATTGTATCAGCCATGTTCCCCACATCGCTGGTATGTCCTTTGAGGACTGGAAAATCAGAATGGAGATTTTCCTTGCTGCTTATAATGACAACATGTACACATGTATCATTAAAGGTCCATTCAGATTCACAAAGACCATAAAGATAAATGAAGTAGATACGGTTGTGGAAAAAGACCTTCATGAGATGACTCCAGAAGAGATAAAGCTTTTCAATCTAGATAAAGTT
The DNA here is from genome assembly GCA_003313485.2 of Penstemon barbatus. Taxonomy (NCBI): domain Eukaryota; kingdom Viridiplantae; phylum Streptophyta; class Magnoliopsida; order Lamiales; family Plantaginaceae; genus Penstemon; species Penstemon barbatus. The sequence continues at coordinate 16,823,744 of CM064882.1, read as the reverse complement.
GGGAGATTCATCATGACTAAAGCCCTGGATAATGATCGGTTTGACAAGGTCAAACATTGCAAGACTGCAAAGGAGATGTGGGACAAAGTCAGAGATATGAGCGAAGGCAATGATGCTATCAAGGAGCATCAGCTCACTGTTGCATTGGAAAAACTTGATAACTTCAAGATGAAGACTGGAGAAACCATCGATCAGATGGATACCAGATTCACCAGAACTCTGAATGAAGTTTTAAAGTTGGGAAAGACCTTCACAGACAAAGAAATAACCAACAGAGTACTGAAGGCACTACCTCCAAAGTTCAACATGAAAGTTACAGCAATGGAAGAATCAAGGGATTTGGGAAAGATCTCTCTTACAGAGCTGTTTTCTGTACTCAAGGCTTATGAGTATAAACTGCCTAGGATGGGTATTGAAGAAACCTCAACTTCAGGACCCACAGCTGCACTGGTTGCTGCTGAAAACACCAGAAGACCAGCACAGAAAAGCAAAGAAGTGGACTCATCTGATGAAGCCACTCTACTCAACAAGAAGGAGTACACTGCTGGAGACGTTGCACTGTTGATGAACAATTTCAAGAAGTTCTACAAAAGAAAAATGAAGAACAAATACAACAATGCTTCCACTTCTAAACCTAACTTTTCTTCTCAAGATAAAGATGATTATAAATCAAAACTGATGTGTTACAACTGCAGGAAATTGGGACACTTCATCAAAGACTGCCCATATCCAAAAGCAGAGAAGTACACTGAAGAGGAGAAGAAAGTGAGAAAAGAAAGAAAGTATCAGAGAGGGAAAGCAATGATGGCTGAAGCAGAAAAGCTTGCTGCTGTCTGCTCATCTGATTCAGATTCAGACTCGTCTGATGAAGAATCTTCTGATGAAGAAAAGCCTGCTCTCCTGTGCCTGATGGCAAAGGACTCTGATGACTCTGAGGATGAGGTAACTCCTCAAAATAATGAACTATTTGATTCTCTAGAGCAAATGATGTTAAATAATACTACTATTGCTGGAGAATTTGTTAAGCTTAAGGAAGAGATGAGCTTGCTAAAAGAGCAAAATAACTCACTGAAACTTAAAGCTGAAAAGCCAAGAGAATCAGTCGAGTATAAACAGCTTGAGCAAGAGCATGAATCTCTGAAAGCTGAATGTGAAGTGTATAAAGGAAAAATCATGGAACTTGAAAGGATCATCGAGTCTCATGAGAAATCATCTGTTGCATCCACGCATACATCTAGTAAACAGAAGATGCCTTTAGAACAGGATAAGCAAGAGTTGAACCATACTGAAAAATTCATATCAGCTGACAATAGTAAGGTCATTCTGTATGTTCAAACTGCTAGACCTACTTCACCTGAGAATGTGGCAAAGGAGAAGAAATCTCCTAAGGCTAAAAAGAGCAAAGAGCCTAGTGTAGGAAATAAGACTAGTAAGACCAAACAGCAGAGTCCTAAGAAGTCTGCTGATAAAGCTAAAGTCAATCAGACTAGTGGTAAAGCTAAGTCTAAACAAGTTGAGCAAGCACCTAGTAAGCCAAAGAAGCATAAGAATAAGAAAAATCAAAATGCTTGGTATGGAAATGAGTCATACTATGTGCAACCTGCTGCATATCATCCTATGTATCATGCACCTCAGTTTCCTAGTTACTATGCACCTTACCCTGCTCATCCAATGCATGCATATCCTGCATATCATGCACCTTACCCTGCTTATGAACACTATTCATATCATACTGATCATCAATATGACTTATCTGATAATTATGATAAAAATGAAACTGTTCATGCTCCTGTGAAAACTCAGAAACCTAAGAAGCCTAAGACTTCAACATCTTGGGTTGTCAAAGGTGGAACTAATCCTTCAGGACCCTCTCAATAAGGGTACCTAAAACAATTTTATTTTTGTTTTGTAGGATAGGATTAGGAGTAGGAGTAAAGTAGAGAAGATTTGGTACTTGGACAGTGGATGTTCAAGACACATGTGTGGAAACATACATGAGCTGACTGATGCAGTTGCTGTGGATGGTCCAAGTGTTACATTTGGAGACAGCAAAGAAGGCAAGATTAAAGCTAAAGGAACAGTAATCAGAGGAAACATAGAGATATCTGACGTCTCATATGTCAAAGGCCTCAAATATAATCTGCTGAGCATAAGTCAATTTTGTGACAAGGGATATTCAGTCATCTTCTCAACAGATAAGTGTTTTGTCGAACAGATTGGTACAAAGAAGGTAATTTTATCTGGAAGACGACAAGGAAATGTCTACATAGTCGACTGGAATTCTGCTGACAAGAATTCAAGTGTTTGTTTGGTTGCATCTGCACCAAGTGAAGTTAGTTGGCTGTGGCACAAGAGGATGAATCACTTAAACTTCAAGACCATAAACAGATTAATCAAGAATGATTTGGTAGAAGGGATTCCAAAAGCAGTCATGAGCAAAGACAAGCTCTGTGACGCCTGTCAGAAGGGTAAACAAATCAAGTCATCTTTCAAAAGCAAGAAGCACCAATCTTCTGAAAGAATTTTGGAGCTATTACATATGGACTTATTTGGACCCATTGATCCAGTCAGCAATGGTGGAAAGAAATACTGCCTAGCTGTTGTGGATGATTATTCAAGATATACTTGGGTGATTTTCATGAAGAAAAAGAGTGAAACCAAGGAACATCTTACTAATCTGATGGAACTGATCCAGAATGAGAAGACTATCAAAATCTTGAAGATCAGATCAGATAGAGGGACAGAGTTTACAAACTCTACTGTTGAAGAGTACTGTAACATCAAAGGAATACATCATGAATACTCTGCTGCCAGAACCCCTCAACAGAATGGTGTTGCTGAAAGGAGAAACAGAACACTAAAGGAAGCTGTCAGAACCATGATAGCTGAAGCTAAACTGCCTCAAAGATTTTGGGCAGAAGCAACAAATACAGCATGCTATACCCAGAACAGATGTATGATCAACAAAAATCAGAACAAGACTCCATATGAAGTTTGGAACAACAGGAAACCAAACATTCATTACTTTAAGATTTTTGGTTGTAAATGTTTTGTATTGAATAATGGGAAGAATCACCTTACTGCATTTGCAGAAAAGGCTGATGAAGCTGTTTTTGTAGGATACTCATCTGTTAGTAAAGCTTATAGAGTTTTCAATAAAAGAACATTACTAATAGAAGAATCTATCCATGTAGTATTTGATGAGCCAAGTCAATCTTCTGAAAAGAATCAAAGTGTTAATCAAGATCTGTCTACTGATCTACAGAAGTTAGACATTGGAAGAAATGAAGAATATGTTCCCATCATACTACCTAATCTAAATTCAGCTGATAACTCAAGTGCTGTTCAAAATCACAGTGCTGATTGTCTAACAGACGAGTTGCAAACAGCTGACAGACCAGAGACTGTTCAACAGACGGCAAATGTTCAACAGACTACTACTTTATCTCCAACAGTAGTGTTGCAAGATCAAAACAGAGGACAACATTCAGACCTGCAACCTGATCTCAGATGGCTCAGAAACCATCCACCAGAGTTGGTGATTGGTGATCCATTAGATAGAGTGAAAACAAGAAGAGCTGCTGCACAAGATGCTATGTTTGTCACATTTCTATCCCAAATAGAGCCTAAACAAATTGAAGAAGCTCTCAATGATTCCTTCTGGATAGAAGCTATGCAAGAGGAGTTGAATCAATTTGAAAGGAATGAAGTCTGGTACTTAGTTCCTAGACCAAGTCATCAAAGGGTAATTGGCACTAAGTGGGTTTTCAGAAATAAGATGAATGAAGATGGTATTGTTACCAGAAACAAAGCAAGACTAGTGGCCAAGGGTTATTGTCAAGAAGAAGGAATTGACTTTGATGAAACTTTTGCACCAGTAGCAAGACTTGAAGCAATCAGACTGTTTCTAGCCTATGCTGCTCACAAAAACTTCACTGTCTACCAGATGGATGTGAAGTCTGCTTTTCTCAATGGAGAATTGCAAGAAGAAGTGTATGTTGAACAACCTCCTGGATTTGAAGTCTATCAAGAAGAGGACAAGGTATATCGTCTGAAGAAAGCCCTCTATGGACTGAAACAGGCTCCAAGAGCATGGTATGATACCCTATCTGATTTTCTTTTAATTAAAGGATTTCATAAAGGTAAGGTAGATAAAACCTTGTTCACAATTGAATGGGAGAATCATATATTGATTGTGCAAATATATGTGGACGATATTATTTTTGGTTCAACTAACCAACAGATGTGTGATAAGTTCTCCAAGCTGATGCAGAATAAGTTTGAAATGAGCATGATGGGTGAACTTAATTATTTTCTTGGTTTACAAGTCAAACAGCTACCTGATGGAATCTTTATAAATCAAGCAAAATACACAAGAGATCTGTTCAAGAAGTTTGGTATGGAAACTAGCTCTACTGCTACTATTCCTATGTCTACAAGTCTTCGTTTGGATAAAGATGAAGATGGCAAATCAGTGGACATAACCAAATATAGAGGCATTATAGGGTCACTGTTATATCTAACAGCAAGCAGACCTGACATAATGTACTCAGTTGGAGTCTGTGCAAGATTTCAATCAAACCCCAAGGAATCTCATCTCTTAGCTGCCAAAAGGATATTGAAATATGTTAAAGGCACTCAAGAATTGGGATTGTGGTATCCTAGAGAATCTGGATTTGAGCTTATTGGTTATTCAGATTCAGACCTTGCTGGCTGCAAGATTGACAGAAAGAGCACAACAGGTGCCTGTCAGTTCTTAGGTAGTCGTCTGATCTCATGGATGAGTAAGAAACAAACCTCAGTTTCTATATCTACTGCTGAAGCTGAATATATAGCTGCTGGAGCTTGTTGTGCACAGATACTTTGGTTGAAGCATCAACTAGAAGACTATAACATCAAGATCAGTGGAATTCCAATCTACTGTGATAATACAAGTGCAATTTCACTTACTCAGAATACTACAAGTCATTCAAGGACTAAACATATAGAGATCAAGCATCACTTCATTAGAGATCATGTGGAAAAAGGCAATGTTATGATAGAGTATGTTCATACTGACAATCAGATTGCTGATATCTTCACTAAACCTCTAAGTGAAGCAAGGTTCTCAACTCTAAGAGCTGAGTTAGGACTACTTAATTTGGATGCATAAGCTGAGGGGGAACTCATCAGAAGACTGGAGTTCAACAGCTTAGTTATCCGTTATTTTATTCAAGAATTAACTTTCAACAGACTAGTTAGCTTATGGATTCTTAAAGACAGGGGGAACGTGTAAGACTAGCGGTACTTCTGTTCTAAAGATGAAATCTGTTAATGTCAGTTAGTGAAAGTTATATTATCTGAAGATCTGTTCTTAATTCTTGAAGACTGAAGATTATTTTATCTTGCTGGATTGACAAACAGCAGAGGAAGATTACTAGCTATTGGCATTCTCTAGTAATATCAGATAACAGATCACTCGTCTGTCAGATAAGTTAAACTCTACTCATCTGATATCTTATATAAGCATGGTCATAAATCGTATTCTTAAGAAACACGCTTTTATAAGTAACAGATTAGTGTCGATAGAGTTTCCCGCCCATCTGACATTAAAATAATAAAATTGAAATCCGCTTCTCCTAGCCATACGATTTAAAACTGTCAGATTAGATCAACGGTTCAGATAAATCACGGAAACCAAATCAAAAGGAAACCTATAAAATCCGATCTGAAACAGTACAGTCGTCTTACGCACTCAAATACTCTCAAACTCTCTAACTCTCAAACCCTACTGCTTCGAAAGTTCACTGTTCTTTTGCAGAATCTACTCACTAATCTCCGAAATGGACAAGGTTATTGAGGGAAGATACTTCAACTACAGCAAATTCCATTTCTCTGGCACTGATTTGATGCGTTCATTACTGGAAAAGATCAAAGAAGCATCGTTGGTTCCTGTTTTGGAGGCTCACGAAGATAGAGTCTACCTGGAGGATGTTTACCATTTCTACATGACCAGAGAATTCAATGATGATGAGACTGTTATGACTGCTGTCATTGGTGGTAAAAAGATTGCTGTATCTGCTGCTGTTTTAAGTGAAATTTATAAACTATCAAACGAGGGAGGAGATGTGACCAGTTTAGGGTCAGCAAAGGAAGAAGAGTTCTGGGCTATTTGTGCTAAACCTGGAGAAGAGATGACTGGGTCTTTGATGAAGACTCAGCTGAAAGGTGAATATCAGAGGTTTGCTGATATTATTGCAAAGATAATAGATTGTGCTACCGGTTCACTGGATGGATTACCTAGGAAGAGGTACTGCACAATGATTTGCATTTATTATGGATTTAAGGTTAACTGGGCTGCTCACTTGTATGAGCTGTTAAGTGATAAAAGGCATTCTCATGCTATTTTACTGAGTAATCTGTTTGCCTCACTAAATTGCCCTATGGGTGGTGGGAAGCAAACTCATGGTAGTAAAGAGTTCAAACTTTATGAGCCAGTCAGACAAATAGTGGATAAGCCTAAGAGAAAAGCCCCTGCAAAATCCAGAAAGGCCCCTTCTAAGAAGAGCAAGAAGGTGGGTCAGACAAGTCAATCTGCTGAGCCAACAGCACAGTCTGCTGTTGTGGCTGAATCAGCACAACCTGAATGTGAAGTCCCTGAAAAGGTGATAGATGACTTCACAGCTGAAGTTGAGAACATGAAGACAGGATCTTCATCTGAAAAGACAGAATCTGATGAAGAAGTTCCTATTCAAAGGTTGAAAAGATTGAGGACTAGGAGTGAGGCAAGGGGACCTCCTGTTGCAAACCCTCCTGCCAAGAGAATTCCTAAGTCCAAAGCAAAGAGAAAGGTAAATTTCTCTGAAGAACCTGTTGCAATTGTAAGAGAAACAACTACAGAGGCAGAAAGGCCATTAACAATTAAAGAACCTGCTGTTGAAGCTGCAAAAGCTGCTGCTACTGAAGATAAAGTTATCTCTGAAATTGGAGTACAAACAGAAGACTCATCTGCTGCACTATCTGCTGAAGTTCAAAATGTACAGCAGACTAGTTCAACACTTGAAGGAGATGCACCTTTGTTGCATCCTACTCCAGTTGCTGCAGTTCCTCTTCAAGCAGTTGAAAGTCCCAATCCAATCAGACAAAGGCCTGGGAAATTTTCAACTTATGTAACTGTTGCAGAAAAGATGAAGTTAGATGCTGCTGAAAAGCAAAGGTTAGCTGCAGAGAAAGCAGAAGAGGATAGGCTGAAAAGCCTAGAATTAAAAAGGCTGGAGGAAGAAGCCAGCAAAATGACTCAAGAGCAGAGAGATGCTATTGAGGCAGCAGAGTTGGCTGCTGTTATTGAAGCAAGCATCAAGGACGCTCATGGACATCAGCACACTGGTGGGATAGCTATTGGTGAACCAAGGGATCCAAACAAACCAATCCCAGCTATGCCTGCACCCAAGATAAAAGAGAAGAGAAGAGATGAAATCAGATTATCTCTTGAAATTGTCAGGGAAGATCCTGCAATTTTTGAAGAATTTCTCAAAAGACTGGATGCTGAAAGTGAGAGGATCAATCGTCTGACACTCTTCAATTCTGAAAAGATTAAATACAACAGATGGAGAGAATTCAGATTGACAAAAAGTCCTGCTGAAATGGCCAAATGGAAAGAATTCAAGGCTACAGAAGATTGGATACTTAAGTGGCTTGAGACAAATTCACTCATTCAAGCACTTGATTCAGAATTCTTTCTGGATAGATTAAGGATGAGGATATGTCATATAGTCAAAGAAGAAGCCAAGAAGATCTTTGCATCTGTTCCTGAGGATTTTGATTACTCAGAAGACCTCAAGGAAAGATCCATAAAGTTGGCTATTGCTCAAGCAATGGAGCTTTGGGCAAAGAAAGCAAGGAAGTTAAGGGGACAACCAAGCTCACTAGTCCCACTTCCAAACATCAAACATATTGTCTATGGACCTAATCTGAAACCTTATGAAGAGTTGCCTGAGGAACCAACATCTACTTTTATTCCTCTTGCTAACTTTACTTGGATTTCTAACAGGTCTGCAGTGGACAATGAAGGATTGATGAGGACAGTTGAAACTGTCAAGAAGATTATATCACATGCTGAGAAAGAAGGAGCAGAGTCCTCTGATCAACCTAAGCAAATTGAGGGTACATCAGACCCATCTGATCAAGACAAAATGCAGGATGATAAGTCTGATGCTGCTGAGGAATCAAAGAAGGAAGGAGAAATTCCAGCAGATCAGTTAAAGGAGAAAGAAGTTGCTGCTGAAAGAGATGATCAAGCTATGGAGAAGGAAAGCACTCCAAGCCTTGCTGATGAACCAGCAGATCAATCTCTTGCATTGACAAATCAACCATCAGAGCAATTCATGGAAGATGCACCTGCTGCTACTTCAGATATGCCTTCAACCTCTCATGGTGTTCAGACAAATCTGTTGGACTCCATCCAGCAAATGATCACCAATTCTCTGAAGGATATGAAGAAAGAATTAGCTGCAGAAGTGATTGCTGCTGTTAAACAACCAGTTCAGAAAGCTGCTGCTGTGCCAACAGATCTGATAGAAGACACTGCTTATAATGTAAAATCCATCTGTCAGGATATGGATATTCTTAGAAGAAGGACTCAGAGCACTACTGAAGGTTGGAAGCAGATTGAACAAACTGTTGAATTGGCTCTCCAAGCAGAAGATGAAGTCATGGGAAACATGATGAAAGACTTCACTGCTTCATCAAATTGGATTTTGGGATCTCAAATTCAATTGGGTGATCAAGGAGAAGACTTGCTCAAAGAAGTCAAGAATGTTAAAGCCAATCAACTTAAACAACAGGCTCAGATGAATGCTATGGAAGAGAACATCAAGCTTCTCTGTGATTCACTTCTAATTACTCCAATCTTACCAAACTATCAAATCGACCCTGCTGATGATGACAAAAAGGGGGAAGAGAGGATATTTGGACAGAAAAGAGTTGAACCTTCTGTTGTATTGGAAGCTGAAGATGATGCTGAAGGAACAGAAGTCTTAGAAGAGTCTGCTGATGAAAATGATAGGAATGAAGCAGCAAATGAAGGCACAAGCAGATCAGCAGAAGAAAAGATCACAGAAAAAGAAGAAGATGATAAGGAGATAGCTGAAGAATTTGAAGAAACTGAAGCCGAAGCAAAAGCTAAATCAGATAAGGAGATAGCTGCTGCTAAGGACTCAGCTGAAGAACAGCTTGATCCTGATACTAAAAAGAAGAAGCTAGAGCTGTTGAAGCAGAAGTTAGAAGTTGAAACTTCCAAACCTGCTGATGAATCAGAAAAAGAAGACAAGGAAGCTGAAGAAGAAACGAAAGAAGAAGACTAGTTTAGACTAGATTTCTTTACTTTAAAAACCTTGTAATCTTTTACTTTGCATCTTTTACTCTTCAAAACTTGTAAAATGTAATCAATTCAATATCTATAAAATTGCAAGTTTGACTCCAACAGATTATTTCTATCTCAGAAATTTTTGAGGATCAAAACTTTAGTTTAGGTACAGGTACTTAGCTGAGGTTTTGTCATCATCAAAAAGGGGGAAATTGTTGGATGAAGATGAAGATGAAGTGCAAAGAAGTCAGAAATTAAGGGAAGGTTTTGATGATTTTCAAAACATCATAATCAGCTAAGTATGAAAAGCTTAGTTCCCTTAGAAGAATTTTGAACAAGTAAAAGAAGACATCAGAAGAGTTCAAAGTTCGAAGCTCAGAAGACTAGTGATCTCTTGCTGAAACAGCGAACAGAAGGGTAGATCATCAGCCGAGTCAAATCAGATGAGTTCAGTATTTGATCAGCAGAGTATCTATCAGCAGAGTCGTTTTGATCAGCAGAGTAGAAGAGATCAAGAGATTAGTCCAACGGTAATAAATGCACCTGGCGTAATAAATGCTGAAAGAGAAGGGTAGTAATGGCAAATGATTGAAGATATCCTCGGATCAGCAGAGTGCATTAAATGCAGCATTAAATGCGATGGACAGAAAGGTACTGTACACTGTACAACTGCTGCAGGGAGCCGTTTCAAAAAGAGCTGAAGGTTGGATTTGAAGATGTGATTTCCTTCAACGGTCATAAATTCAAATCCAAGTATAAATAGAGCAAAGTTCGAAGAGAGAGATACATAACAACAATCAGAGATCGAAATTTTGAAGCAGAATTTCTCTAAGTCTCAAAAGCTCGAACAGCTCACTCGTCTGGTGGAAGTCATCTGTTGACAGAAACCCAGTTGAAGAAAATAGAAAAATACGATCTGAGTGATCTTGTATTTAGCTGAGTGTTGTGCGGAGTTGTGATCCATCTTTGTGAGTGATCAAACTTCAGAGAGTAGAATTTCTAAGTGATTTTCTATTGTGAGCTTACAGCCTTCTCATTAGTTGTTTAGGTGTAAGTGGAGAAATATTGTAATCTAAGTGATTATAGTATAACCCAGAATCTGTGTGATCTGGAAGAGTGGACTAAAGGATTTTTATCCATATAACCACTATAAAAATTCTTTGTGTTATCTTGCATTTAAAGCTTTCTTGCATATTTAAAGTTTGCACATTTAAACACTTCGAATTATTTGAAAAGATTTTAAAACAAAAGGAGTTTGTAAAAACTGGGGATAAAATCTTTTAAAAGAACTTAGTCTACTTGTGAAAAACACTTTGAAACAATCCGCTGCAAGTAAACTCTTTGAAAAACTGTTTTGCTGAAAAACAGCTAAGTTACTGTAAGAAGAGTGGTCAGTCGTCTGTTCAAGATTTGTTCACGATCAGACTAGTCTGCTTACTGTTCTTCATCAGCTTAGTCTGCTGACAGAAGACTGAAAAGTTTTAAGTTCAAAAATTTTCAGAGGTCTATTCACCCCCCCCCCCTCTAGACCTCATCTGACCACTTGGGACCAACACTCTATACCCAATATGAGTCCACAGAGACTTTCTGGCGATCCCCAGTTAGTCGGAACTCATATCAAAGCATAGACGTTCTCGCACCAGATAAACCATATCACCTCAAGTAGTTAGGGATCGTTCCTCGTATACTATTATAAATTTGGAATAACTTCAACCCCGATATGCGACTATCCATGGTGAGTTATTTCCTAAATGAGGTATTCAGTGCGCTTGCCATCCCAGCAAACCATCCACTTATGTGTATCGACCATCCCAGTCACACTCGTGGACCCCAGCGTTCTCCAGTTCATCGGAGTATACACAACAGTGAGAGTCTAATCGAATCCAACGATGTCCTATCTCGATCGGATTCTACGACTCTTGAATATGTTCTAGATCACGGCCTTGGAGATCAGTCCACGGGTTGTCCCATAGCCCTGTGATCTAAGGACTTCTATCCTTATGCGTAGATAATTATTACATAAGATAAAGTTGACCATTTAATAAAGTGCATTTATTAATCAAAATTGAATAGTTCCTTATTTATTAAAATAAATGCTCGCCATACAGCTGGCTTGCAGGACACTATTTCTATCAATGGGCGCTATTTCACACCTATAAAATGGTCATCCCGATTTTATGTTTTGTATCTTATCGACCTAATGAGGCTTTTGGACCACTATGGGCCGTGCTTAATATTATCCTACAAAGACTAGGATCCTTTTAAACCTAGGATTCTTGTATTATAAATAGGAGAATTGTCATTGTATAGGGAGAGCTTAAATACTCTAAAAGAGCAATAATACAACAATATCAACTAATTTTCTTTTACTACTACGTTCTTTATTATTCATTATATTTTTCTTGGTATTGCACCCCATCCTGAGTAACTTAATCTGCCCTCAAATCTAGTTCAATATATTGATTATTAGTCAATACATTCATTAAACTATTGATATTACCATACCCAACGAAATTTGGTAAAATCATCGTAGAATCCAATCGAGATAGGATAGTGTTGGATTCGGTTAGACTCTCACTAATGTATACTTCGATAAACTGAAGAACACTGGGGTCCACGAGCGTGACTAGGATAGTCGATACACATAAGTGGGTGACTTGCTGGGATGGCAAGTGCACTGAATACCCCAATTAGGAAATAACTCACCATGGAAGCGGTAATCGCATATCGGGGTTGAAGTTATTCCAATTTAGTATACGAGGAACGATCCCTAATACTTGCGGTGATAGGGTTTATCTGGTACGAGAACGTCTATACTTAGATGTGAGTTCCGATCGACTGAAAATTACCAGAAAGTCTCTGAGAATTCACGTTGGGTATAGAGGGACTCGTATGCGGGTTCATATCATCAACAAAGGATCCATTGACCCGACTTGATAGGTTGAAAATTTCTCCTAAGGATTTCTTTGAGAAATTCTGGTAAAATCCTTGGTCAAGGTATCTGACGACTTTATGAAAGTAGCTCATAAAGATTAAGTCAAAGAGAATTATTTCTTCGAGATCAGAATGCATAAGGTCAAGACGAAGAAAGAGGGAACCGATGAAAAGTCTATACCCTTAAGTCTCGACTGGGAGATAGATCGATGGAGAGATTATGTTGTATATGGAAATTATAAATGATTAAAGGTTAACTGAATTAATTCACCAGTTAGATAGATCAATGGAGAGATTATGTTGTATATAGAAATTGTAAATGATTAAAGGTTAACTGAATTAATTCACCAGTGATTGGGCTCCATGGGCTTGTGGCCAAACATCGACCGTGGAGTGTGGGAGAATTCCCAAATTGGCAGGGGTGCTAATTTTGGAATGATCAGTCGACGGAGTGTTCGATTGATTTAGAGTATTTAATACTCGAGTAATTAAATAAATATTTAATTATAACCCATGACCAATTATGTGGTGAACCTACGGGAGCATACACAATACACATGAAGCGAAAGCAAGGAAATGGAGAACAACTGGGTCGACCCAATTGGAGCAAGAAAGATCCGATTGGAGTTGGATCGAAATGATAAATTAAATTGGAATTTAATTTGCAAGTTAATTAATTAAATTGGATTTAATTAATTATGAGAATATTTAATTAAATAGGCTTAGAGTCTAGTTTAATTAAATGAGAGAGTAATTAATTAATTGGATCATTTAATTGAAAAATTAAATAAAGCCCCAATTAATTAAATTAGGAATGAGCCATGAATTAATTAGAAGACTTGATCTTCCAATTAAAAGGGTCATGGCCCATGTAGGAAAGTTAGAAGACTTAGAGTCCTAATCCTAGGAGGATTAGGATGATGAGATACTTATATATAGGAGACTATATATCATATCTCATACAGGCAACTCAAGAAGCCTAAAATCTAAGTCAAGCAAAACACTCTCTCCTTTTCTCCCAAGAAATCGGCCGAACCCTCTTCCCATTTAGAAGAGTTTTCGTTTTTTTATTTTTGCTCCAAACTTCTTCCCTAACCATAGATCTTGATATATCTTATGTTCTAGCCGATTAGGATTTATCATATTTCGTGATATTGTGGTGTATCAACTCATAGAGGCGCAACACTGGGGCGTTCTATCAAGCTTGGGATTGAGCCAACCGAAGGGAGAAACATAACGACTTTGCTGACAGCAGTGCAAGGAGACAGGTATAACTTGGATCTAAGTTATTATTGTCATTTTAATATTCATATATATATATATATATATATATATATATATATATATATATATATATATATACATCCAGTTTAGTATCCTGACAAGATTCCGTAAGAGGCCCTAAAAATTATTAAATCCGCTGCCTGTCTTACCAAATCCCAACAGTGGTATTAGAGCCAACTATGACTTTGTATATATATGAATTTGCAAATTTCTGTGTTTTAAATCATGTTTTTTATTTATGTGTGGCTAGGTCTTTTATTATATATGTTTTAGAACGTAGATTTGTTTAACTTGGAGTTAAAAGAAAATTTTGATTCGAAATTTTATCATGTTAATTTTAATTTTGGATTAAGATTTAATTAATTGGATCTGATTTAATTAAATTACAAGTAATCAAGAAAAAAAATTTTGATCAATCGCGGCTGGGCGGCCACCGCGAGCTGCTACGCGCTGCAGCGCGTGAACAGCACGCTGCCTGCGCGTGCAGCGCACGACAGCTGCCTACGAGCAGTCTACCGCGTGCTGCCAATGCGCGGCAGTAGTCGCTGCGTGCAGCCCATGCGCGGCCTTCGTGGCCGCGTGTGTGCTACCACGTGGCAGCATCCGATTGGCCACTGCGTGGCTGATTTTTGGTTGGTCTCTAATTTGCTTATATTGGAATGTTTGAAAATCTTGGAGATTTGTGGGATTAGGAAACTTGGAGTTTTGGATAAGGTAGGAATCTTGGAAGATTTGGGAACTACCTTAGGTATCTAATCATATCAAAATATAATTATCTTGAGAATCTTGGAGATTTGGAAAATTGGAAAACTTAGAGTTTTGGATAAGATAGGAATCTTGGAAGATTTGTAACTATCTTAATAAACAAACTTAATCAAAATAAGAATTGTAGATAGTAAGAGTTAATTAATCTTAGAGATTAATTGTTAATTCAAAATAATTATTTAACTTGGATAATTTTTGTGAATTTGAATTAAAGGAACCGATAAATTTACATTTATGCCCTTATGTGAATTTATGCATGTTCTTGAGTCAATGTGTGGATTGATCGATTTTTCCCTTAAGCCCTGTGTAGTTTTTGGTTTATTTACTTTTATGGGTTATAATTAAATGGGTCTGATTGGTGCCCCTTGACTGCGCAATTAAGTGTAATAGAATAGGGCCATTTTAAGTTAGACTTAGTTTAGGTTTGGAGCCAAGAAGACCTCATGAAGGCCCATTACCTTAGAGGACATGGAGGCCCAAATTCAATACATGGAGGCTCAATCAAGAAGGATATTACAAGAAGGCCCATGCATGTATGGGTTATGATAATTGTAATAGATTAAGACATTTAATTTCCACCCTAGACTGACCAATTGATCCATCAATTGGCTCGTGATGGATCGCATAGGATGGGCAATCGATCAATCATATCCTGCTATGCTAGGTGATGTATGTTTACTTCTCATTCTTTGATGTATGTCTTGCATGCTTAGAATAGATAACGTAAATAAGATAAAGCATAATTTGATGAGACCTCGCACAAGAAAAATCAATAGAACCTCCAATTGAACTTTAAACTCAATTATAATATTAAATCGAATAACGGGCGCATATGAATAGTGTCTATGGTCCGAGCCTATCCAATTACTAGGTCTTAGGCATATTGTACGAATATATCTCGATGTCTCACGAGTCGTGAGGCATCTAAAATTGAATTATTTCTCTCCACGAGTATTGGACATGATTTAAAGCTAGTAAGTATGGATGTCTCACGAGCCGTGGGTCCATAACGAAAAATGAAGCTAAATAAACTCAAGGGTTAGCTGCGATGGTTAACCGACGACGATGTCGACCACCAAGTGGATCAAATAGTATGGCCAACGTGTCATGGGTACTAGGAGATTGCACTTGGGCCTTGAGCCCGCTAGGATATTTTAATATTTTCAAACTTATGTGGGGGCATAAGATTTTGATTAAAATAGTGGGAGTAATTTACAAATAAAACCCATGTTTGTAAATTGCGCATTTTAAGTTAATCTTTCGCGTATCTATTTCTTCTATCGTCTTTTTATAGATATGATGTCTTTAGAGCTTAGAGCACTTAGAGATTTGTCCATCTCATCGCTTGAACGTAAGATTTTAACTGGACCAAACCTGCACTTCTGGTCGCACCACTTGATTGAACTTTTTGATGTTGAAGACATTTCATACGTTTTGTCTGTACCTCCACCCGTTGATATTTCACATGATGTTTCCGATGAGCTTCGAGAAAACATCACCAAATGGAAATTGGATGATAGCTTAGCTCGTGATTACATGTTGGAATATATGTCACTTAATATGCGGTTACAACATGAGCATATGGTATCCATGAAAGAGATTCTCTCGAATCTCAAATTCCTTTATGGGATTTGAGATGGTCGTCGCAGATTTGCGATCAAGAGCGAACTCTTGCAAGCAAGAAAGAGAAGAGAAACTCCTGTCGGAATCCACGTACACAAGATGATTCGACTTCTGTCTGAACTCGATGATATGGGTGTCATGATGGACAATGATTTTCGGGTGGATATAATCCTGCAATCTCTTCCTAGATCATATGATAGTTTCATCGTGGACAATGTGTATGTCCTGTGACAAATGCTCGAGGAACATGAGGCTTCTTTTGGAAGCAAGGGTTAGCAAAAAGACTGGGCGGTGATCAAAGTTAAAGCAAATGGAAACCAATGCCCCTTACTGCACGAAGTCAAGGAAGAGGATCAAGGAAGAGTTCTTGGAGAGCTCGAAAGGTATATTTCTTCTTGAAGTTAATTTATCAATTAACCGTGCATCATGGGTGTTAGACACTGCTTGTGGTTCTCATCTTTGTAATGATTTACAAGTGATGGGAGCAACAAGGCAACTTAGGCCTGGGGATTGGATCCTGCGATTTGGCAATGGAGCTAGAGCTACTGCCGAAGCCATAGGCAAAGTGGAGTTAGATTTAGGTGGTAATATGTTAGTCCTAAGGAACGTTCTTTATGTACCGAGTTTAGTGAAAAACGTTATTTCTATTTCTGTTTTGGATAATGAAGGTTTTAATTTTACTATTAATAAAGGTTCCTTTTCATTATTCATGAATGATCATTTGTTTTTCACTGATACATTCAAAGATGGACTATACACCATAGAACCACCTAAGTTAGTTATGCACGTATAACAAAATAAAAGAAAACAAGATAATGAAATATATGTCCAGTTATGGCACACTCGACTTGGACATATATCCAAGTCAAGGATTCAAAAGTTAGCATCATCTGGCGCGCTTGAAATCAAGCACATTGTTGAAATGCCAGCATGTGAACCATGTCTTAAGGGTAAAATGGCTAAGCTGCCATTTAAGGGAAACACTGAGCGTACCAAACAAACAATGGACTTAATACATACTGACGTATGTGGACCACTAAGAAAAAGTCCTCGAGGTGGCTACGATTACTTCATTACCTTCACTGACGACTATAGTCGTTATGAATATGTGTTCTTGTTGAAACACAAGTCTGAAGCCTTTGAGCGATTCAAAGAATTCAAGATGGAAGTAGAAAATCAACTTGCTCATACGAAATAGGCTCTTCGTTCTGACCGAGGTGGAGAATTTCTTAGTAACGAATTTCTGAATTATCTTGTAGAGCATGGTATACTATCGCAGTGGACTCCTCCTGCTACACCCCAACCGAATGGAGTAGCAGAGAGAAGGAATCAAACCTTGATGGACATGGTTCGATCCATGATGAGTGCCACTGACCTTCCTCTTTCATTTTGGGGACATTCCCTCCTCACGGCAACGAAGATACTAAATATGGTACCTTCTAAATTCGTACAAAAGACACCATACGAATTATGGTTTTGCAAGGCACCCTCATACGCATTCATGTGCATATGGGGATCTCCCGCTTACGTCAAGCATACGAGTTTTATGATCCAATTTGGAACGCGGACTTCTTGGAGAAAGATTTCTTGTTGGACAAGAAGGAACACAACATATGTTGGGATTCGGTAAGATAAACAGCCCTAGGCACAGCGGAATATAATAATTTTAGGACCTCTTACGGAATCTTGCCAGGATACTCTCTAGTTGTATATATATGAATAAATAAAACGATAGTATAAGTTTGCACGTTATACCTATCTCCTTGCAAATCCAAGTTGGCAGTCAGCAAAACGGACTCTGAAATTCTCCTCAGCAAAATCGACCCAAGCTCTGCAATAGCGCCCCACGTGTTGCGCCTCTACGGGTTGATACACCACAATTACACGAAAATAATAAATCTTGATCAGCTAGAACACAAGATATATTATGATCTAGGATTTAGGAACGATTTAGGAACAAAGTCGAAAACGAAAAATTCTTCCAAAAGGAAGACAGGGTTCGGTCGACTACACAGGGAGAGGGGAGAGAGAATTTTTACTCTTGCTCAATTTTTGCTTATTGAGTTCTGTGAAAAATAACTATAAGATAGCTACTTATAGTTATCTCCCTAACTTAGTCCTATTAGGACTAGGGTTCTTCTCTCCTACATGGGCCATGGCCCTCTTTAATTTAGAAGACCAAGTCTTCTAATTAATTCATGGTCCAGTTAATTAATTTGATCAGACTTTATTTAATCTCCAAATTAAATAGCCCAATTAATTAACTTATCTCCCATTTAATTAAATTAGACTCTAAGTCTATTTAATTAAAATATTTTTTAATTGATTAATTAAATCCAACTTAATTAATTAATCCACAAATTAAATTCCAATTTAATTTATGATCCTGATCCAATTTCAATTGGATCCCATTTTGTTCCAATTGGGTCGACCCACCCATCATAATCGACCTAGTCGATTATTCACCCAGTCGACTCGGTCGTTCTCATTTCCTCGCTTTCGCTTCATGTGTATTGTGTATGCCCCCGTAGGTTCACCACATAATTGGCCGTGGGTTATGATTAAATATTATTTAATTATTCGAGTAAGACTTACGCTAAATCAATCGAACACTCTGTCGATTGATCATTCCAAAATTAGCACCCCTGCCAATTTGGGAATTCTCCCACACTCCACGGTCGATGTCCAGCCACAAGCCCATGGAGCCCAATCAGTGGTGAATTAATTCAGTGAACCTTTTAACTCATTTACAATTTTCGTATACGCCATAATCTCTCCATCGATCAATCTCCCAGTCGAGACTTAAGGGTATGGTCTTTCATCGGTTTCCCTTTTCTTTTGTCTTGACCTTATGCATTCTGGTCTCGAAATAATTCTCTTTGACTTAACCTTTATGAGCTACTTACATAAAGCCGTCAGATACCTCGGCCGAGGATTTTACCAGAATTAATTTCTCACATAAATCCATAGGAGAATTTTCCAACCTATCAAGTCGGGTCAATGGATCCTTTGTTGATGATATGAATCTGCATACGAGTTCCTCTATACCCAATATGAGTCCACAGAGACTTTCTGGCGATCTCCAGTCAGTCGGGACTCATATCAAAGCATAGACGTTCTCGCACCAGATAAACCCTATCACCTCAAGTAGTTAGGGATCGTTCCTCGTATACTATTGTAAATTGGAATAACTTCAACCCCGATATGCGACTACCGCTTCCATGGTGAGTTATTTCCTAATTGGGGTATTCAGTGCGCTTGACATCCCAACAAGCCACCCACTTATGTGTATCAACTATCCCAGTCACGCTCGTGGACCCCAGCATTCTCCAGTTCATCGGAGTATACACAATAGTGAGAGTCTAACCGAATCCAATGATGTCCTATCTCGATTGGATTCTACGACTCTTGAATATATTCTAGATCACGACCTTGGAGATCAGTCCACGGGTTGTCCCATAGCCCTGTGATCTAAGGACTTCTGTCCTTATGCGTAGATAATTATTACATAAGATAAAGATGACCATATAATAAATGCATTTATTAATACAATCGAATGGTCCTTTAAATTAAATGCAGCCAAATAGTTGGCTTGCAGGACACTATTCTATCAATCTCCCACTTGTACTAAAGCCAACTTTTCATACTTCTGATTCCCATCGTAGACAGATGTTTTCGGATGCCTTTGAGGCAGTGGCTTAGACAGCAGGTCCGTCGTATTATCCTTTGAGGTGACACGTTCCATCTTTATGTCTCCTCTACCAATGATATAACATATCAAATGGTATCGTCTTAGTTCGTGCTTGGATTCTGATGAGATCTCTACTCCTTCGCTTGCGAGATAGCTCAATTATTATCACAGAAGATAGTGATGGCTCGACAATGCTAGGTATCACATCCAATTCCTGGATGAAGTTTTTCATCCAAACACCTTCCTTTGCCGCTTCACTCGCGGCAATGTATTCTGTCTCGGTGGTTGAATCTGCGGTAGTGTTTTGCTTGGAGCTTTTCCAGCTTACCGCACCACTATTGAGGCAGAACACGTATCCAGATGTCGACTTGAAGTCGTCTACATTACATTGGAAGCTAGAATCAGTATAGCCTTTCAATTTAAATTCTCCTCCACCGTATACCAAGAACAATTCCTTAGTCCTTCTCAGGTACTTCAGAATTGCCTTTACGGCTATCCAGTGCTGCTCACCTGGATCAGACTGGTAGCAACTTGTAACGCTTAAAGCGTATGCTACGTCTGGTCTCGTACATAACATACCATTCATTATGCTTCCTATTGCGGATGCATATGGTACTCGAGACATATTGCTTCTCTCTTCAGACGTCTTTGGGGCCATAGACTTAGAGAGTGCAATCCCATGTCTCATTGGAAGAAATCCTCTCTTGGATTCTTCCATATTAAATCTCTTCAAGATTTTATCTATGTACTGGGAATGGGAGAGGCCCAGCAGTCCTTTTGATCTATCTCGGTAGATCCTTATACCTAGTACAAAGGATGCTTCTCCCAAATCCTTCATTGAGAATTGTGTAGATAACCATGCTTTAGTTTCGGACAACACTTTCACATTCCAATGAGAAGAATGTCATCAACGTAAAGCACCAAAAATTCAACTGTACTCCCACTGATCTTCTTGTACACGCAAGGTTCGAACATGTTTTTGATGAATCCAAAAGTTTGGATTATCTCATCGAAACGAATGTTCCAACTTCGGGAAGCTTGCATCAGTCCATAAATGGACCTCTGGAGTTTGCACACCTTGTGTTCATCTCCTTTGGATGTATATCCTTTTGGTTGCTCCATGTAGATCTCCTTGTCAATGTCCCCATTGAGAAAGGCAGACTTTACATCCATCTACCATATCTCGTAGTTATACCACGCAGCTATGGCCAGCAAGATTTGAATGAATTTAGGCATTGCGACAGGCGAGAAGGTATCCTCAAAGTCGATGCCTGGCTTTTGAGTGTATCCTTTTGCCACTAATCGAGCCTTGTAGGTTATTACATCTCCGTTCACTCCAAGCTTTCGCTTATAGATCCACTTGCAACCCACGGGAACTACTCCCACTGGTGGATCTACCAAGGCCCAGACCTTGTTCGAGTGCATGGAGTCCAATTCGAATTCCATGGCTTCACGCCACCTTTCCGAGTCTATGCCTAGCATAACCTCTTCGTAAGTCCTTGGGTCGGTTAGAGACTGTCTAGTCTCACGCAGCAGACCGTAGTACCTCTCGGGTTCTACGTTGTCTTTCTGACCTATGAAGTATCGGTGTACTCTCTGATGTACTTTCATGCTCTTGTTCTCCCACTGCCTGTGGTGATGGGTCAGCTTGATCGACCTCTTCGGTCTTTTCAGCTTCAGTGACCTCATCCAGTTCTACGTTATTTTCCTTCTTGTCAACCAAGAAATCCTTCTCTAAGAAGTGAGCGTTCCTCGAGACAAACGTAGTTTGTCTTGTAGGATCGTAGAACTCGTATCCTATTGAGTTTTTCGGATACCCCCACGAGTTTGCACAAGATGGACTTTACGTCCAGCTTATCTCCCACTAGCTTATTCACATAAGCGGGAGACCCCATATGCGCATGAATGCATATGAAGGTACAATACCAAAACTCATATCACGTGATATGTTTTGGAACTGGCTTCAGAGATACTTACCCCAGTATCTTCGATTTTTTCGATCAAGTTTTTATTTGATTGGATAAGGAATTTCATGTAAGATTTCTTAATGGACATTTACATGTCCAGAATGCTCAACAACTGACAATGTTTTGAGCGAGTCTTACATTTCGAGAATCCAATTCTCCATTAAATAATCAATGGCGTACTGCTAATGCATGTTTGATTTTGAATCGATCCAAATCTCTTACATGCTTTCATTGATTAGGCTCTCCCTTCTTTTATTCCAAAAGTAATTTGGAATTGTACATCACAACGTACTTTTACCCACGAGGGTACTAGAGACGCCTTATTTCCCAATAATGCTTTAGTGTTTCTACACACTTTTATATGGATTAAATCCATTGCAATTGTTTACGCCTCTTGGTTGCCTAGCAACCAACTACTAAATCTAATTTCCATTAAGCAAGATTCGAAAGTCGGTTACTATGTACAGCATCCCAGTCAAGCTCGACCCAGTCGAGCTCAGTCTTTGAATCTTTTAATTCGGAAATATGTTTTAGTATTCGTGTATCGCCTTTCGGTTTTTACAACGACTCAAGTGTGTGAAATCTTGATTATTTATATTTTATTGACTATGCATATTTTATTTAGTCGATATATGAGTATCCATACTCATTTGCTTATGTACACCTTTTGCGTATAAATCTTATAGCGCAATCAGTTCCAACCATTATGGAACTATCACATCCCTTAAGACAAGGGATGGTATAAGCAAATTCCAATGATCTAAATAATTCATGGCTTTAGATGCATTGAATGCATCAATGAGTGCTTCATCGGGCATCCAACACCCTTATGCATTACTTTAACCATAAGGTTAAGTTCAATAAAATGTAATCATCCCTTATGGGATGAATAGGTTCAATTCCCTTCTCCTTTGATCTTAATCCAAGGAAGAATCATTTTGATTGACTTTTCAACTTATCATCCTTACATAAAAACCTCCAAGGTTATTTCCGTTTAGAGAGGATACATTCCTCTTCTTCTATCTCTCGAGCCTTTTGAGGCCTTTTCACAAGATGTTACTTCCCATTCATGGGAGACTTCATGTTTGCCTTCAAGAAAATTTGGGCTTGAGAACAATCCTCAACCCTCTGGTGAAACTTATCACCTTTCTTATTTGAAGAGTAACTTCGAAAAAGGCAGCTTGGTGAAACCTATCACCATTCCAGTCGAAGTGTAACTTCGAAAGAAAAACAATGAAATCTTTGTAAGGAGATCAGTCCTTGCTTGGACTCGAGAATAATTTCTCAAGTTTTGAAGTCATTCAAAATTCATTTGGGTTCAGTCAATTTATTTGATTCAAGTATGATGGTAAGTATTCAAGGATACATCATTTATGAAAAACTATCATAAACATGACGATAAATACGCGGCAGATTAATATTAATGCATAATTTACAAACATGGTTTTCATTTGTAAATTACTCCCACTATTTTTGTCGAATACTTATGCCCCCACATAAGGTTCGAGAAATTAAAATTTCCTAATGGGCTCAAGGCCCAAATGCAATCGCTCAGTACCCACGACTCGTTGGCCATACCAATTGATCCACTTGGTGGGCGATCACGTCGCCGGTTAACAATCCCAGCTAACCCTTGAGTTCATTTAGCCTCGGTTTTCGTTATGGACCCACGACTCGTGAGACATCCATACTTACTCACGTTAAATCATGTCCAATACTCGTGAAGAGAAATAGTTCAATCCTAGATGCCCCACGACTCGTGAGACAGCGCCTAGAACCTTGATATCCCCTCCCTTGGCACTAAACTGTGCATCGAGGCAATAGACATATCATCTTCCTATAGCTCGACCCACGACTCATGAGACATCGAGATATATTCGTACAATATGCCTAAGACCTAGTAATTGGATAGGCTCGGACCATAGACACCATTCATATGCGCCCGTTATTCGATTTAATATTCTAATTGAATTTTTAAATTCAATTGGAGGTTTTAAGTTTTCCATGTGCGAGGTCTCATCAGATTATGCTTTATCTTGTTTACGTTTTTCTATCCTAAGCATGCATCTCATACATCAAAGAATAATTACGAAAAAGTAAACATTCATCACCTAGCATTGCACACACGATTGATCGATTGCCCATCCTATGCGATCCATCACGAGCCACATGATGGATCAATTGGTCAGTCTAGGGTGGAAATTAAATGTCCTAACTATTACAATTTTCAAACCCATACATCATGGGCCTTCTTGTAATATCCACCTTGATTGGGCTTCCATGTCCTCCAAGGTAATGGGCCTCCATGTGGATCTCCAAGTCTTCATGAGGTCTTCTTGGCTCCAAGCCTAGTCTAAGCCTAGCTTATAAAAATAAAGGCCCTATTCTATTACATTCGTTTGCGCAAGCAAGGGCACCAATCAGGCCCATTTAATTACAACCCATAAAATAAATAAACCAAAACTACACAGGGCTTAAGGGCAAAATCGACCAATCCATATATTCACTCAAGAACATGCATAAATTCACATAAGGGCATGAATGTAAATTTACCGGCTCGTTTAATTTTAATTCACAAAAATTATCCATGTTAATTTAATTTTGAATTAACAATTAATCTCTAAGATTAATTAACTCTTACTTGAGTTTTAAGTAATCTACAACTCTTATCTTGATAAAGTTGGTTAATTAAGATAGTCACAAATCTTCCAAGATTACTATCTTATCCAAAACTCTAAGTTTCCCAATTTTACAAATCTCCAAGATTCTCAAGATAATCTTATTTTGACTAGATTAGTTAACTAAGATCTTTAATCTTGGTAACTTACTAGAAGAGATTAATTTTAATTAAATCTCTTCTTACAATTGAAACTCTAAGTTTCCTTGTTTAATAAGATCTCTAAGATCTCTAATCTTGGTAATTAACTACAAGACATTAATTTTAATTAAATGCCTTATATTAAATAAAACTCTAAGTTTCCTTGTTTAATTAGATCTCTAAGATCAATCCAAGATTCACCAAGATTCCATAACAACCAAATCTCCAAGATTTTAAAATTTATCAAAATAGGCAGAATTAGAGTCCAACCAAAAATCAGCCAATACGTGACCAATCGAGAACTGCCACGTGGCCAACACACGTGGCCACAAAGTCCGCGCGTGGGCTGTCCATGGCAGCGCACGGCAACGTGTGGCTGTGCGTGACAGCACGCGGCAGACAGCCCGTAGGCTGCTGCTGTGTGCCGCAAACGCAGCCTACTGCCGTGGGCAGCAGCCCACCACCGCGATTGGATCCATAAAAAAATTTTTTTTTGTTCGATTACTCTGATTTAATTAAACATATCCAATTAATTAAATCCGAATCCAAAATAAAAATTAACACGATAAAATTTTCGAATCAAAATTTTACATTAACTCCAAGTTAACAGATCTACGTCCTAAAACATATACAGTTAAAGAACAAGCCACATAAATCAAACATATGATTTAAAAACACAGAATTTGCAAATTCATATATATACAAATCCTAGACCTGGCTCTGATACCACTGTTGGGATTCGGTAAGATAAACAGCCCTAGGCACAGCGGAATATAATAATTTTAGGACCTCTTACGGAATCTTGCCAGGATACTCTCTAGTTGTATATATATGAATAAATAAAACGATAGTATAAGTTTGCACGTTATACCTATCTCCTTGCAAATCCAAGTTGGCAGTCAGCAAAACGGATTCTGAAATTCTCCTCAGCAAAATCGACCCAAGCTCTGCAATAGCGCCCCACGTGTTGCGCCTCTACGGGTTGATACACCACAATTACACGAAAATAATAAATCTTGATCAGCTAGAACACAAGATATATTATGATCTAGGATTTAGGAACGATTTAGGAACAAAGTCGAAAACGAAAAATTCTTCCAAAAGGAAGACAGTGTTCGGTCGACTACACATGGAGATGTGAGAGAGAATTTTTGCTCTTGCTCAATTTTTGCTTATTGAGTTCTGTGAAAAATAACTATAAGATAGCTAGTTATAGTTATCTTCCTAACCTAGTCCTATTAGGACTAGGGTTCTTCTCTCCTACATGGGCCATGGCCCTCTTTAATTTAGAAGACCAAGTCTTCTAATTAATTCATGGCCTAGTTAATTAATTTGATCAGGCTTTATTTAATCTCCCAATTAAATAGCCCAATTAATTAACTTATCTCCCATTTAATTAAATTAGATTCTAAGTCCATTTAATTAAAATCTTTTCTAATTGATTAATTAAATCCAACTTAATTAAGTAATCCACAAATTAAATTCCAATTTAATTTATGATCCTGATCCAATTCCAATTGGATCCCATTTTGTTCCAATTGGGTCGACCCAGTCGACCCACCCATCATAATCGACCTAGTCGATTATTCACCCAGTCGACCCAGTCGACTCGGTCGTTCTCATTTCCTCGCTTTCGCTTCATGTGTATTGTGTATGCCCCCGTAGGTTCACCACATAATTGGCCGTGGGTTATAATTAAATATTATTTAATTATTCGAGTAAGACTTACTCTAAATCAATCGAACACTCTCTCGATTGATCATTCCAAAATTAGCACCCCTGCCAATTTGGGAATTCTCCCACACTCCACGGTCGATGTCCAGCCACAAGCCCATGGAGCCCAATCACTGGTGAATTAATTCAGTGAACCTTTTAACTCATTTACAATTTTCGTATACGCCATAATCTCTCCATCGATCAATCTCCCAGTCGAGACTTAAGGGTATGGTCTTTCATCGGTTTCCCTTTTCTTTTGTCTTGACCTTATGCATTCTGGTCTCGAAATAATTCTCTTTGACCTAACCTTTATGAGCTACTTACATAAAGCCGTCAGATACCTCGGCCGAGGATTTTACCAGAATTAATTTCTCACAGAAATCCATTGGAGAATTTCCCAACCTATCAAGTCGGGTCAATGGATCCTTTGTTGATGATATGAATCTGCATACGAGTTCCTCTATACCCAATATGAGTCCACAGAGACTTTCTGGCGATCTCCAGTCAGTCGGGACTCATATCAAAGCATAGACGTTCTCGTACCAGATAAACCCTATCACCTCAAGTAGTTAGGGATCGTTCCTCGTATACTATTGTAAATTGGAATAACTTCAACCCCGATATGCGACTACCGCTTCCATGGTAAGTTATTTCCTAATTGGGGTATTCAGTGCGCTTGCCATCCCAACAAGCCACCCAATTATGTGTATCGACTATCCCAGTCACGCTCGTGGACCCCAGCATTCTCCAGTTCATCGGAGTATACACAATAGTGAGAGTCTAACCGAATCCAATGATGTCCTATCTCGATTGGATTCTACGACTCTTGAATATATTCTAGATCACGACCTTGGAGATCAGTCCACGGGTTGTCCCATAGCCCTGTGATCTAAGGACTTCTATCCTTAGGCGTAGATAATTGTTACATAAGATAAAGATGACCATATAATAAATGCATTTATTAATACAATCGAATGGTCCTTTCAATTAAATGCCGCCAAATAGTTGGCTTGCAGGACACTATTCTATCAACATAGAACTAGATGAGGTCACTGAAGCTAAAAGAGCCGACGAGGTCGATCAAGCCGACCCATCACCACAGGCAGTGGGAGAACAAGAGCATGAAAGTGCAACAATAAGTACACCTATACTTCATAGGTCAGAAAGACAACATAGAGAACCCGAGAGGTACTACGGTCTGCTACACGAGACTGGACAGTCTCTAACCGACCCAAGGACCTACAATGAAGCTATGTTGGACATAGATTCGGAAAAGTGGCGCGAAGCCATGGAATCCAAATTGGACTCCATGCACTCAAACAAGGTCTGGACCTTGGTAGATCCACAAGTGGGATTAATTCATGTGGGTTGCAAGTGGATCTATAAGCGGAAGCTAGGAGTGGATGGAGAGGTAATAACCTACAAGGCGCGACTAGTGGCAAAAGGATACACTCAAAGACCAGGCATTGACTTTGAGGAAGCTTTCTTGCCCGTCGCAATGCCTAAATCCATTCGAATCTTGCTGGCCTTAGCTGCGTGGTATAACTACGAGATATGGCAGATGGATGTGAAGACAACCTTCTCAATGAAGACATTGACAAGGAGATCTACATGGAGCAACCAAAAGGATATGCATCCAAAGGAGATTAGCACAAGGTGTGCAAACTCCAGAGGTCCATTTATGAACTGAAGCAAGCTTCCTGAAGTTGGAACATCCATTTTGATTAAACAATCCAAACATGTGGATTTATCAAAAACATCTTCGAACCTTGCGTGTACAATAAGATCAGTGGGAGTACAGTTGAATTTTTTGTGCTTTACGTTGATGACATCATTTTCATTGGAACAATGTAAAGGTTTTGTCCGAAACGAAAGCATGGTTGTCTACACAATTTTCAATGAAAGATTTGGGGGAAGCGTCCTTTGTACTAGGTATAAGGATCTACCGAGATAGATCAAAAGGAATGCTGGGCCTCTCCCAATCACAGTACATAGATAAAATACTGAAGAGATTCCATATGGAAGAATCCAAGAGATGATTACTTCCAATGAGACATGGAATTGCACTCTCTAAGTCTATGGCCCCAAAGACGCCTAAAGAGAGAACAATATGTCTCAGATACCATATACCTCCGCTATTGGAAGCATAATGTATGGTATGTTATGTAGTAGACTAGACGTAGTGTACACATTAAGTGTTACAAGTCGCTATCAGTCTGATCCAGGAGAGCAGCACTGGATAGCCGTAATGGCAATTCTGAAGTATTTGAGAAGGACTAAGGAATTGTTGTTGGTATACGGTGTTGGTCCCAAGTGGTCAGATGAGGTCTAGAGGGCAGTGAATAAACCTCATAAACTTTAAAAATTTTCTTTAACTTATCTTCTATAAGTAGAGTTCGCTTATCAGCTAAATAAGATGACTAAGCTGATTTTGCACTTGGCTTATCAGCAGAGTAAGCTGATCTTATTCGTGAGACTACTATGCCGATTTAGCACTTAGCTTATTCAGTGGAGTAGACTACTATGCTGATTTTGCTTATCAAGCTTATATAATCAGAGTTTCAAACAATGATGCAGCGGATAATGTTTACGTGTTTTTCAAACAATGTTTTCAACTCAATTAAACTTTTGAAGCACAAAGAAAGTTTTACCCCAAGTTGGAAATTCCTCCATTTAAAAGACTCTTCTTTTAAAGTATTTACTTAGCTTATGAAATATGCAATGCAAGACAAATAAAGTAAATAACACAAGGAATTTTTATAGTGGTTATACAGGAAAAAATCCTCTTAATCCACTCTTCCAAGTAACACAGATCTTGGGTTATACTATAAACACACAGTTTACAATATCTCCACTTACGCCAAAACAACAAATGAATATGGCCGTAAGCTCACAGCAGGAAATCACAAAGAAACTCCTACTCTCTGAAGTAATATCACTCACAAAGATGGATATCTACTCCACACAGCACTCAGTTGAATATCACTCAGATATACAAGGGTTCACTCTTGTTCTTCAACAATCAGCTTCGTCATAAGATGACTCCGCTTATGAAAAGATGACTCAACTGATGGATCCCTGCTCTAAAGATTTGATCTTGAAAGTGTGCAAGTCTCACTTGAATCTTCAGTTTACCATCTATTTATACTCTTGGATTTGTAATTTTGCCCGTTGAAGGTTGGCAAAATTGCATTTAAGTCCTTGAGCAATGGTCATAATTTGAATGGTAACTTTTGCAGACTGTCGCACTGTTCACTGTACACTCTGCTGTACTTTCTGCACAGTTTACTGTACACTCTGCTGTACTTTCTGTCAGCTGCATTTAATGCACTTAGCTTGTTACCGTTGGAGAGCTTATTGACCGATTTTACTTAGCTTATGGGATCCACTCCGCTGATGATCACTAGTCTGATGCACAAGTCTGATGCACAAAGCTGATGCACTAAGCTGATGCACTAGTCTGATGCACAAAGCTGATGCACAAGTCTGATGCACAAAGCTGATGCACTAGTCATCTCATGATCTCATTTCCACTAAGCTGATTTTTACTAATCTGATTTTCAATCTTCCACTAATCTGATTTTCACTCTTCTCATAAGATTGAATCTTCATTTCTTGAATACTTCTGTTCTTGAATGATTTTCTTTTAAACCAAGTATCCAATCTTCAAAGGTTTACTAAGCTTCAATAACTTAGTTGATGACACCTTTTTGTTATCATCAAAACCTTTAACTAACTTATTTAACTCAACTGATAAGATCACTTAACTGTTCTTGAGTTAATAAATTCTTCCAACAATTTCCCCCTTTTTGATGATGACAAAACCTTCAACTAAGAACGTCTTCCAAGTCTTCAGTTTAGTCTTAATACTCTAGGATTAAAATCATTAGATCCAATGCAACCTTTGAGAGTTCTTAGTTGCATCTCACTTTTTGCCCTTTTTGTCATCAACACCAAAACTTAGTATGCTGAAGACAAGTAGGTGAATACTTAGCTGTTCGGGGTAGTTGGCTGTTAATTAATTCTTCTTTATACGCAAGCCAGCAGTTTGTAGTCTTCTTTGCTGTTTATCACTCCAGTTAGAATAACTGTTCCCCCTGACTTCAAGAATTGATACCACTTGTTGGTTACTTCCTTCACCCTTTTTGAAGTGTATTCTTGAATGTCACTTGGTTGTTGAGTTTCAGCCGGCTGAAGAGAAGCAGTCTTCTGATAACTTCATTTGACTTATTGAGAACATCATCTCTAATCAGGAGTACAGCTCGTCGTACACGTTCCCCCTGAGTTCAAGAATCTGTGTTCAAGTAGTCTTATGAGAGTCAGTCTCGAAAGACACTCAGCCGTTGAATTCCAGTAAGCTATTGAGATGATTTTTCTGATATGTTCCCCCTCAGCTCATGAAACCAAATTCAACAAATCCATTTTCAACTCTTGAGAGCTGAAAGATTGTTGTCACATGATTGACTATACCACTTGTTGGATACAAACGTTGATTCACTTGATAAACTTCAATTTTCCAACAATCTTGCTTTCCTTGTTATGTCCAAACAACGCGGCTACCACTTGTTGGTTGATATCACATGTTGATACAGTACTGGATACCAATTGTTGATATTCTCCCACTCGATGGTAAAACTACTTGTTGAACTTGTTGAAATCAGCAAGGGCAGTCAACTCACCTTTGTCATCACACATGCGTTTTTCCTACAAAACAGATTGCTGTTTTTGGGTCCTGCATGGTTAGTATAACCTTTAACATGTGATGATTATGTGACTCAGTTTTATCATGAATTTCAGTAAATTTAGCATGGTAATAATTTTCATGATGAAAACAGTGCTCATAAGCAAGGTAAGAAGCATGGAGTAAGTGATAAGCTGAGTTAACTAATAACTCTCCTATAGATTCAGCAGACTTAACATTTTTAATTTCACTCCTATCAGCAGCATCTTTCAGCTTACTAAGCTGATGAGTTTTACTTGTCAGTTTAGTCTTAGGTTGCTTACTAGGTTTCTTAACCTTTTGAGCTTCAGTAGGCTTCTTCTCTTTAGCCTCTGATTTCTTTTTAGAGAATGATGCAATTGCTTCTTTCAAGTTCATTTATATTTTCTATACGACTTGCATACTCAGCTTTAGAGTGTCATTCTCATGCTCAAGCTTTTTGTAGTCAGCTGATTCTTGAGGTTTTTCAACCTAAAGTTTCAATGATCTGTTTTGCTCTTTTAGCAGTCATTTCTTCCTTAAGCTTGGCAAATACACCAACAATATTTGAATTTGAAATTAACATTTGTTCGAACGATTCAAATAATGCAAGTTCATTAATTTGTAGAAGTTACCTCAGTTTCAGAATCATCAGATTCCTTGGCCATTAAGCATAGAGTTTCGGGTACTTCTTCAAATTCTTTATCAGACGACTGGTTGTCTGAATAAGATATGCCGGAGTTTGTTAGCTTTGCTGCCTCAGCTAACTTTGCTTTGCTCTTACTTGGCTTATACTCCTTTTTGGCACCTTTTTCCTTGTTAGCAAACTTTTGAGAGATTAGATGCGGACGATCTTTGGTGAAGAGTCCATACTCCTTGCAATTTGGTCTCCAAGTTTTGCTTTTGAGGAATCCCTGTTTTCCTGAAAATGATCAGAAGAAGATGAAATAGCATTTTCATATTTTAATTTCATTTTCTTTTTATAGAACTTCTTGAAATCATTCAGAAGTAGGGCAACGTCGTCAGCAGTGTATGCTTTTTCTGAATTCAGCAGAGTCTTTTCTTCGAACTTGTCCGCTGATTTACTTGACTTGTCTGACGCGATAAGAGCAACAGTAAGGTCTGAACCAGATGACTCATCTATTCCCATTCTAGGCATCTTAAACTCATAAGCTTTGAGTGACGAGAACAGTTCAGAAAGGGAAATCTTCCCTAAGTCCCTTGATTTTTCCATGGCTGTCACCTTCATGTTGAATTTAGGTGAAAGAGCCTTGAAAACCTTCATGGTGATCTCCTTGTCTGAAAACATTTTACCAAGTCTTAGAACTTCGTTCAAAGTTTTGTTAAATCTGGTATCTATTTGATCAATCATTTCACCAGACTTCATCTTGAAATTTTCAAACTCCTCAAGAACCACACTAAGCTTATGTTCTTTGATAGCGTCGTTTCCTTCGCTCAGCTCACAGACTTTATCCCACATCTCCTTGGCTTTTTGAGATGCTTGACCTTCTGGAATATGTCTTCATTTAGAGCTTTGAACATTATGAACTTAGCCACCTTGTCTAGATTGACTAATCTGACTTCTTTGGGAGTTAGTTCATCCAGCTTTTTGTCAACGATCTGATTAGGCAGGTCAGCAACCTTTAAAGTCTTCTTAAACCTGAATGGTCCTCGTGTAATACATGTAAACATGTTATCATTATAAGCAGCAAGAAGGATTTCCATTCTGATTTTCCAATCTTCAAAGTTCATATGGACAATGTGAGGAACATGGCTTATGCACTCCATTTTCAAAAAGTTTTGTTTTTCAAAATATGCTCTTTTGAAAAAATTTGAAAACCTTTGAAAAACACTCGGATCAAGCTCGTTGATCAGGCAGCTGATTCTAATGAACCACCTGCTCTGATACCACTTGTTGGTCCCAAGTGGTCAGATGTGGTCTAGAGGGGGGGGGGGTGAATAGACCTCATAAACTTTAAAAAATTTCTTTAACTTATCTTCTATAAGTAGAGTTCGCTCATCAGCTAAATAAGATAACTAAGCTGATTTTGCACTTGGCTTATCGACAGAGTAAGCTGATCTTATTCGTGAGACTACTATGCTGATTTAGCACTTAGCTTATTCAGTGGAGTAGACTACTATGCTGATTTTGCTTATCAAGCTTATATAATCAGAGTTTCAAACAATGATGCAGCGGATAATGTTTACGTGTTTTTCAAACAATGTTTTCAACTCAATTAAACTTTTGAAGCACAAAGAAAGTTTTACCCCAAGTTGGAAATTCCTCAATTTAAAAGACTCTTCTTTTAAAGTATTTACTTAGCTTATGAAATATGCAATGCAAGACAAATAAAGTAAATAACACAAGGAATTTTTATAGTGGTTATACAGGAAAAAATCCTCTTAATCCACTCTTCCAAGTCACACAGATCTCGGGTTATACTATAAACACACAGTTTACAATATCTCCACTTACGCAAAAACAACAAATGAATATGGTCGTAAGCTCGCAGCAGGAAATCACAAAGAAACTCCTACTCTCTGAAGTAATATCACTCACAAAGATGGATATCTACTCCTCACAGCACTCAGTTGAATATCACTCAGATATACAAGGGTTCACTCTTGTTCTTCAACAATCAGCTTCGTCATAAGATGACTCCGCTTATGAAAAGATGACTCAACTGATGGATCCTTGCTCTAAAGATTTGATCTTGAAAGTGTGCAAGTCTCACTTGAATCTTCAGTTTACCATCTATTTATACTCTTGGATTTGTAATTTGCCCGTTGAAGGTTGGCAAAATTGCATTTAAGTCCTTGAGCAACGGTCATAATTTGAATGGTAACTTTTGCAGACTGTCGCACTGTTCACTGTACACTCTGCTGTACTTTCTGCACAGTTTACTGTACACTCTGCTGTACTTTCTGTCAGCTGCATTTAATGCACTTAGCTTGTTACCGTTGGAGAGCTTATTGACCGATTTTACTTAGCTTATGGGATCCACTACGCTGATGATCACTAGTCTGATGCACAAGTCTGATGCACAAAGCTGATGCACTAAGCTGATGCACTAGTCTGATGCACAAAGTTGATGCACAAGTCTGATGCACAAAGCTGATGCACTAGTCATCTCATGATCTCATTTCCACTAAGCTGATTTTTACTAATCTAATTTTCAATCTTCCACTAATCTGATTTTCACTCTTCTCATAAGATTGAATCTTCATTTCTTGAATACTTCTGTTCTTGAATGATTTTCTTTTAAACCAAGTATCCAATCTTCAAAGGTTTACTAAGCTTCAATAACTTAGTTGATGACACCTTTTTGTTATCATCCAAACCTTTAACTAACTTATTTAACTCAACTGATAAGATCACTTAGCTGTTCTTGAGTTAATAAATTCTTCCAACAATTTCCCCATTTTTGATGATGACAAAACCTTCAACTAAGAACGTCTTCCAAGTCTTCAGTTTAGTCTTCATACTCTAGGATTAAAATCGTTAGATCCAATGCAACCTTTGAGAGTTCTTAGTTGCATCTCACTTTTCGCCCTTTTTGTCATCAACACCAAAACTTAGTATGCTGAAGACAAGTAGGTGAATACTTAGCTGTTCGGGGTAGTTGGTTGTTAATTAATTCTTCTTTATACGCAAGCCAGCAGTTTGTAGTCTTCTTTGTTGTTTATCACTCCAGTTAGAATAACTGTTCCCCCTGACTTCAAGAATTGATACCACTTGTTGGTTACTTCCTTCACCCTTTTTGAAGTGTATTCTTGAATGTCACTTGGTTGTTGAGTTTCAGCCGGCTGAAGAGAAGCAGTCTTCTGATAACTTCATTTGACTTATTGAGAACATCATCTCCAATCAGGAGTACCGCTCGTCGTACACGTTCCCCCTGAGTTCAAGAATTTGTGTTCAAGTAGTCTTATGAGAGTCATTCTCGAAAGATACTCAGCCGTTGAATTCCAGTAAGCTATTGAGATGATTTTTCTGATATGTTCCCCCTCAGCTCATGAAACCAAATTCAACAAATCCATTTTCAACTCTTGAGAGCTGAAAGATTGTTGTCACATGATTGACTATACCACTTGTTGGATACAAACGTTGATTCACTTGATAAACTTCAATTTTCCAACAATCTTGCTTTTCTTGTTATGTCCAAACAACGCGGCTACCACTTGTTGGTTGATATCACATGTTGATACAGTACTGGATACCAATTGTTGATATTCTCCCACTCGATGGTAAAACTACTTGTTGAACTTGTTGAAATCAGCAAGGGCAGTCAACTCACCTTTGTCATCACACATGCGTTTTTCCTACAAAACAGATTGCTGTTTTTGGGTCCTGCATGGTTAGTATAACCTTTAACATGTGATGATTATGTGACTCAGTTTTATCATGAATTTCAGTAAATTTAGCATGGTAATAATTTTCATGATGAAAACAGTGCTCATAAGCAAGGTAAGAAGCATGAAGTAAATGATAAGCTGAGTTAACTAATAACTCTCCTATAGATTCAGCAGACTTAACATTTTTAATTTCACTCCTATCAGCAGCATCTTTCAGCTTACTAAGCAGATGAGTTTTACTAGTCTGTTTAGTCTTAGGTTGCTTACTAGGTTTCTTAACCTTTTGAGCTTCAGTAGGCTTCTTCTCTTTAGCCTCTGATTTCTTTTTAGAGAATGATGCAATTGCTTCTTTCAAGTAGGTGACTGGGATAGTCGATACACATATTTGTATACTTCGATAAACTGGAGAGCGCTGGAGTCCACGAGCATGACTGGGATAGTCGATACACATAAGTAGGTGACTTGCCGGGATGGCAAGTTCACTAAATACCCCAATTAGGAAATAACTCACCATGGAAGCCGTAGTCGCATATCGGGGTTGAAGTTATTCTAATTTATGATAGTATACGAGGAACGATCCCTAATACTTGAGGTGATATGGTTTATCTGGTACGAGAACGTCTATCCTTAGATGTGAGTTCCGACCAACTGGAGATTACCAGAAAGTCTCTGAGGATTCACGTTGGGTATAGAGGGCCTCGTATGTAGGTTCATATCATCAACAAAAGATCCATTGACCCGACTTGATAGGTTGGGAATTTCTCCTATAGATTTCTGTGAGAAATTAATTCTGGTAAAATCATTGGCCAAGGTATCTGACGACTTTAAGAAAGTAGCTCATAAAGATTAAGTCAAGGAGAATTATTTCGAGATCAGAATGCATAAGGTCAAGACGATGAAAAAGGGAACCGATGAAAAGTCCATACCTGATGGGGGCTATATCGCACCCTACATATTACTCGAATCGAACGAAGAAGATTAAGATCGATTCGACCAATCCAAGCAGGTTGGGATCGTCTAACAGACCCGGTCAAGCGCAGCTCTCTTCGATCTAAGGACGATACTCCGGACCCATAATAGATACTTGGGCCGAGTCCTATTAGGACTATGATTCCTTGTAAAACTAGGTTAAACATTGTATAAATACCTAGTTAATGATTGTATGAGACAGCTACGAAATCCTTTACTTGAAGGATACACAAATATTCTCTGCCTAAGGCATTACAACTGAATAAGAATCAATATTATTCATAGCATTCTGATCTCCATATTGATGTGTTGATAGCTTTATTTGTGGTTTTACTTCTTGTTCTTAATCATTGCTTTTCTTTGTGATTGATCCATCCGGAATAAAGTAACAGAGCCCTACTAAAATATATACACCAATATCGTAAACCCCACCGATAATACAAATTCACTGATATACAATTAACCCGACGAAAACAGGTTAAATCAGTTGGCGCCCACCGTGGGGCTAGGTTAATTATTCGAATCGACACATGGCTCGCCCAAGGAAAAGCGCTCGCGTTGGAGCGAGAAGCAATACGACCACAGGCCACAACACATCTGAAGATCCACAAGACAACAACGATAACAACAATCCCAACACCAATGAAAATCTCCCAGATACCCGTTCCCGTCAGCAGGAACACCAAGGAGGTCTTACCGGTACAATACCAGAAGTACCGGAAGTTCCCGTAATACCCGTTCCTCTCCCTGGCGCTCAGGAAAAACTGAAACAAATAGCAATGCTTTTCAAGTCACTCTCTCCTGAAGAATTGCTAGTTTTAGACCAAATTCCTCGAAATGTCATGGCTCCCGGGGCAACTCCCGCGCAAGGAGTGCCAAGGCCGAACGAACGGACCTCTCAACAAGCTGACAGCCCAGCAAGTGAGCGACGCTCGCTGCACAACCCACAGCAGGTCAATTCTAAACCCTCCGACAACCGTCCCCAAAGAAGAACTGGTCGAAGAGTACCACAAGCAGGTCGCAGCGGATCGAAGGAACGAACGATCATCCCAATCGAAGATGATCTAGATGATACAATCCCCTATCGACCGAGAGCGACTCGATTCTCAGAACGAGAAATTGAAAGGATGGTACAGGAGCGACTTGAACAACGATTACGATCTGTGCAGAACCCGTGGGCCCGGACTGCAGAACTCCAAGAAAGCCTTGCGGCTTGCTCTCCTTTCTGCAGGGAAATAAAAGAAGCACAGTCCGCGGGACAGGTCCCAGGAAGACTACCCCGATATGATGGAACCACCGACCCGGACGATTATATCTTTAGCTTTACGAACATAATGAATTTGTATGCCCACTCCGCCGAATTCACCGCCAAGCTAATGGTAACAACATTCGAAGGACTCGCGCTGGATTGGTTTGCCAAACAGCCGGCCAACTCTATATTCAGTTTCCGAGAATTATGCAATAAACTAATACAGCAATTTGCCAGTCAGAGGAGGCAAAAACTTCCGATGAGCTACCTAGGAACCATACACCAACAAGAGGGAGAATCCCTAAGAAATTGGTTGGCGAGGTTCAACGTAGAATTACTCAAAATCGACTCACCGAATATCGATTACATAATTTCTATCCTCTTCGACCTCACTAAAAATAGGCAGTTTGGAAACGCCCTCAGTCGAAAACAACCAAGAACGTTTGCCGACATTATGAGCTTGGCTTCTAAGTATATGACCCAAGAAGAAATGAATTCCTTTAAGGATAAAAACAAAAACAAAGCCACCACCTCAGGCTCCAAACGGCATGAGAGGTTTCCTACCCAAAAATCTTTGGATTACGAGCGATCTTCCAGGAGAGGTAATGTTTTCCACCGACTGGAATACAACAAAGCCGACCAAGACAGACAACCTAATTTCTACCAAGGACCAAGAAACCATGATCAACCAATCAGAAACAGGGTGAATCATGTAGAACACCCAAGGTTAAATGTTCCAATGGAAGAAATATTGGAAGTCCTAGAAAGAAATAACTGGATTCCCGAAGCGAGAAAAATCGCGCAGCCGAGACCAGGCTCTCGAAACTACGATCAATACTGTAAATACCATAGGGCACATGGACATCGAACGGAGAATTGTTTTCACCTTAAGAGAGAGGTTGAGAAACTTATCGAGCAAGGAAAACTTGACGAATACATAGAGCGAGATAATCGTAAAAGGGAAAGAAGTAGAAGCCCTCGGAATGTTGATCGAAGGAGAAATTCTCATCAAAGATCACCTGAACGCCGACCTATTCAGGAGTCGAATCACGACCAGATCAATGGAACTATCCATACGATCTCCGGGGGTCCCGCGGGTGGAGATAGTCGTAACGCCCGGCGAAGAACTGCCAGGTCCATAATTGGAAACTCAAAATACCCAAAAGAAATTTGGACCCTGGAAAGCAGGCCATCAAACGATCAGCAGATCAGTTTTAATGAAGGCGAAGCACCTAAAAATATTATCTGGGACGCAAGAGATGATAACCCCGATTTCCCTATGGTAATATCGCTAGAAATAGCAAATTACAACGTCAAGAGAATCTTAATAGATAATGGGAGCTCAGCCAATATTATCTCCCGAGAAGTTTTAGCCCAAATGGACTTGGGACAGATAAACTTGCAGAAAGTAGCTACGCCATTAATAGGATTCGGGGGGTCCGAAATCATCCCCAGCGGAACGATAACCTTAAGCGTATCGCTCGGAAAAATACCCCACCGGACAGTGAAGCTAGTAAAATTTCTAGTAGTAGAAACCCCTTTCGCTTATAATGCAATAT
The DNA here is from genome assembly GCA_003313485.2 of Penstemon barbatus. NCBI lineage: Eukaryota > Viridiplantae > Streptophyta > Magnoliopsida > Lamiales > Plantaginaceae > Penstemon > Penstemon barbatus. The sequence continues at coordinate 16,784,774 of CM064882.1, read as the reverse complement.
TGGGACGACCTGCTCTCAATCTATTCCGAGCTGTTGTCTCTACTTATCATCAGAAGATAAAGTTTCCAACCGATACAGGCATCGGAGAAATAACAAACGACCATTGCATGGCTTGGGACTGCTATAGTACTTCGTTAACTATGAAAGAACATCCTAAGTCCATTACTCCGAGCAAGAGAAAGATCGAAGGCGATCTCATTAGAAATGAGGTTGAAATTCCTAGTACTGATCGACTAGATAAAAAGGGGAAAGAACCGCTAGACTTATCCTTGAAACCCCCTGAACATAAAGATATAATTCTAGTAGAAGGCGACTCATCCCAAAAGACGAGAATTGGTACAGAGTTGAGCGAAGAAGGAGAAATAATGCTGATCGATTTCCTCAGAAACAATGCCGATGTCTTCGCTTGGAGCGCAAATGACATTGAAGGAATTGATCCTCGAATAATCAAGCATTCCCTAAAAATAGATCCTTTGGCGAAACCCGCCAGGCAGAAGAAGAGAAATCATGGACCGGTGAAAGATAAAATTATCAAAGCCGAGGTAGAAAGGTTGCTCGAGGCAAAACAAATCCGAGAAATTCATTTCTCGGAATGGCTATGCAATGTCGTACTAGTCGCAAAAGGAGATAAAAAAGATAATAAATGGAGGATGTGTAATGATTTCACCGACCTCAACAAGTTGTGTCCGCGCGACCCATACCCCCTGCCAAGGATCGACTTATTGGTCGACTCGACAGCTGGCTTCGCATTATTCAGTATGATGGACGCCTTCCAAGGATTTTACCAAATATACATGGATGAGCGGGATCAAGAAAAGACTGCGTTCGTAACCGAGCAGGGAGTATATTGCTTCATAGTAATGCCATTCGGCTTAAGAAATGCCGGAGCTACTTACCAAAGATTAGTAAACCTAATGTTCAAAGAATTAATCGGAGAACTGATGGAAGTCTACGTGGACGACATGCTGGTCAAAAGTATGAACGAAGCAGATCATGTAAAGCATCTCGATCGATGCTTTCAGATCTTAAGAAAATATCGTATGAAGTTAAACCCCGCAAAATGCACCTTTGTTGTCAAATCAGGAAAATTCTTGGGATATCTAGTTCACCAACGCGGAATAGAAGCCAACCCAGAAAAAATCCGAGCCATAACTGAAATGAAACCTCCTAAAACTATCTCTCAAGTACAAAGCCTAGTTGGAAAGATCGTAGCATTAAACAGGTTTATATCAAAGTCTGCTGACAAAAGCCTCCCTTTTTTCCAAACTCTCCGAAAGGCAAAGAACTTTATTTGGACCGAAGAATGCGATCAGGCCTTCGAGCAGCTCAAAGAATATCTGACGACGCCTCCGATGTTGGCGAAACCAACGGAAGGAGAACCATTGTATATGTACATCTCCATCTCCGACGTAGCGATAAGTTCAGTACTAATCAAAGTCGAGGGCTCAGAGCATAAGCCCGTATATTATCTCAGCAAGTTATTACAAGGGGCGGAGAAGAATTACTTAGAAATAGAAAAATTCACGCTGGCCTTAGTAGTGGCCGCACGAAAACTCCGACCCTACTTCTTAACTTACAGAATTATCGTTTTAACGAATCAACCGCTAAGGCAAGTTCTAGCTAAACCAGAAGCCTCCGGTCGTCTAATCAAATGGGCCATCGAACTCAGTCAGTTCGAGGTAGACTACAAACCAAGGATTGCCATCAAGGCCCAAGTGTTGGCCGACTTTATATTAGAAACACCGACACAGGCTACTGAATCATCGAGCTGCCCCAACGACGATGTTTTGATTATTGAAGATCAAACTTGGCTAATGCATGTCGATGGTGCTTCATGCCGAGAAGGAGGAGGCGCCGGAATCAATTTCACCGGACCAAATAAGGAAGATTTAAATTACACGATAACACTGGACTTCGTTGTGACAAACAATGAAGCTGAATACGAAGCATTAATCGCAGGAATGGAGATGGCGATCAAAGCCAATATAAAAAGTCTTAAGGTACTAACTGATTCAGAATTAGTGCAAAGACAGATAGAAGGCCTATACGAGGCTAAGGAATTCAACATGGTCAAATACCTCGCCAAAGTGAAAACTCTAGCTGAGAAATTTGAAAGTTTTAGTATCCAGAACATACCACGTTCGGAAAATAAATGGGCCGATCAGCTATCAAAATTCACAGGATCCCATGACGGAAAGACCGAACGGGTGATCAACTGGTTGGTCTCTAATACACCAGCAATCGACATCGACGAAACGCCAGTAGTCGATATAATGGAAATCGAAGAAGCCGAAGAAAACTGGATGACCCCAATGATAGACTATCTTAGAGAAGGAAAATTACCACCTGACCAAAATGAAGCTCGGAAAATAAGATATCGAGCTCCGAAATATACACTGGTAGAAGGAAAACTCTACCGAAGATCAGTATCAGGGATTCTTCTGAAATGCGTACCTGAATCACAAACCATCGATATACTACGAGAAATACATGATGGGGATGCAGGAAACCACAGCGGATCAAGGGCATTGGCTTTAAAATGTCTCAGGACGGGTTACTATTGGCCGACCATCAATAAAGATGCCGCTAAATATGTCCAAGAATGTCATCACTGCCAGATCCATGCTAACATATGTCATCGACCAGCAGAAAACATGCACCCTATTCCAGTTTGTTGGCCATTCGATCAGTGGGGAACGGACATCGTGGGACCTTTCCCAGCAGCCAGATCTAAGAAATCCTATGTCCTGGTCGCTGTAGAATACTTCAGCAAATGGATAGAATGCGTCGCCCTCGCACGAATAACCCAATTCCAAGTTATCAATTTCCTATGGAAATTCATAGTCTGTCGATTCGGCATCCCAAGGGTCCTTATCTCCGATAATGGAACTCAATTCGCGGGGAAACAGATAATAGAATGGTGTACAAAACTTGGAATTCAACAGAATTTTACCTCGGTAGGACATCCTCGAGCAAATGGACAAACTGAAGTAGCAAACCGAGAGATAATAAAATCTTTGGAAAAAAGATTAGGAGCAGCCAAAGGAAAATGGCTTGATGAACTCCCAGGAGTATTATGGGCTAATCGGACCACAGTAAGGAGCTCAACTGGGGAAACCCCATTTAGCTTGGTATATGGGTCGGAAGCGGTTATCCCTGTGGAAACCCTAATCCCAACGCCAAGAGTAGAAATGTTCGATGACCAAGAAAATGAAAAGTCAAGAGAAAATGACATTGATTTAACAGAAGCTTTAAGAGATAAAGCTGCTGTGCGCTTACAAGCCACTAAAGCTAATATGGAGAAAGCATACAATCAAAAAGTACGCATCCGAACCTTCAAAGAAGGAGACTTGGTCTTGAAAAAGGTAGAAGTATCCAAGCATGTGGGAAAGTTACAACAAAATTGGGATGGACCTTACATCGTCATTGGCGTGGGGAAGAAAGGTTCATACAGAATTGCACACTTGGATGGAACTGCCTTACCAAGAACCTGGAATGCTGTCAACCTTAGGAAATACTATGGTAAATAAATTTTAGCAGATTATACTGCATTTTTACTTTTTACTTTATCAAATTTCAATCTTTGTAATAAAGGCCTTGGCCTAAAAGTTCAATTATTAAGGATTTCTTTGGCATTCTATATATATCGATTATATCGGTTAAACATTCATCGGAATCGCACAATCATATGGTCAGAACGAAACGAGTCGAGTAAACATTGATCCGCTCAATAAAAACTCCTCGATATATCTAAAGACTTTTTGGTTAAAAACCTAAGTCTACAATCAAAAAACGAGTCGAGTAAACATTGATCCGCTCAATAAAAACTCCTCGATATGTCAAAAAGACTTTTTTTTTTACGTTAAAAACCCAATTCTAATCAAAAACGAGTCGAGTAAACATTGATCCGCTCAATAAAAACTCCTCGATATATCTAAAGACTTTTTGGTTAAAAACCTAAGTCTACAATAAAAAAAAAACGAGTCGAGTAAACATTGATCCGCTCAATAAAAACTCCTCGATATGTCAAAAAGACTTTTTTGGGTTAAAAACCCAATTCTAATCAAAAACGAGTCGAGTAAACATTGATCCGCTCAATAAAAACTCCTCGATATATCAAAAAGACTTTTTGGTTAAAAACCTAAGTCTACAATCAAAAACGAGTCGAGTAAACATTGATCCGCTCAATAAAAACTCCTCGATATATCAAAAAGACTTTTTGGTTAAAAACCTAAGTCTACAATCAAAAACGAGTCGAGTAAACATTGATCCGCTCAATAAAAACTCCTCGATATATCAAAAAGACTTTTTGGTTAAAAACCTAAGTCTACAATCAAAAAACGAGTCGAGTAAACATTGATCCGCTCAATAAAAACTCCTCGATATGTCAAAAAGACTTTTTTGGGTTAAAAACCCAATTCTAATCAAAAACGAGTCGAGTAAACATTGATCCGCTCAATAAAAACTCCTCGATATATCAAAAAGACTTTTTGGTTAAAAACCTAAGTCTACAATCAAAAACGAGTCGAGTAAACATTGATCCGCTCAATAAAAACTCCTCGATATATCAAAAAGACTTTTTGGTTAAAAACCTAAGTCTACAATCAAAAACGAGTCGAGTAAACATTGATCCGCTCAATAAAAACTCCTCGATATATCAAAAAGACTTTTTGGGCTAAAAACCTAAGTCTAATTAAAAACGAGTCGAGTATACATTGATCCGCTCAATAAAAACTCCTCGCTCAAACTTAACGATCAAAAAGACTTTTTGGTTAAAAACCTAAGTCTACAATCAAAAATGAGTCGAGTAAACATTGATCCGCTCAATAAAAACTCCTCGATATATCGAAAAGACTTTTTGGGTTAAGAACCTAAGTCTAATCAAAAGGAGTCGAGTAAACATCGATCCACGCGATACAAACTCCTCATTAAATATTGAACAATAAAAACCTAAGTTCTAAATTATGACAAGTCGAGTAAACATTGATACGCTCAATAAAAACTCCTTGAACTGTTCCTAACGATCTAAATGATCTGCCAACACTCCTGAAGTTTTGAAGATAGACTAAGTATAAAACCGTCTGCTCGGAAAATGCTACTCATAAGTAAATTATGACAGAATTAACGACAAGGAAGATACGAGGGATAAAATATATTTTATTCATCAAATCAGTTACATACAAAATCATACGTTACAAAGGTCTACATACTACTTAAAGATCATTACAATGATTTAAATAAGATGATCCTCTGTTATCGGCGATCTTCACGACAATGTCCACGGAAACACCAATCTCCTCCCTAGTACCTCGTCGATTATGATAAACCACCTAAGAAGCATGCTGCTCAGGATGGTCGACTTCTTTGGTTCGACGGCCAGGCTCTGAAGATCAAATGTTCTTCCAGAGGAAATGAACATTACCAGCCAGATAGCTAAGCAATGCTCACTCACCCGCAAGAAGATACTGCTTTTACTTTATCTATAAAACATTTTACTCTAGAGCAGCATCTCTTCGGGACCGTCGTGAAACGGTAAGTTTACCAGCCACCCCGGTGGTCTATCACTCCTGAGGTTACATCGAAGAACAGGGGTGACTGGCAAGTATGAACCCACCATGTGCAAACGGAAACCACGGACCTCTAGTATGATGAAGACTAATGCAGAGATCTCATGGGACCCGTCGATACAAGGTAGGGTTGGCATGGGACCCGTCAATACAAGACTGGGAACGACTTCACTATATTGAACAAATAATTCATAGTAATGTGATTTTTTGAAGACAATGGGATCAGAGGGCAGAATAAAATCTAAGGAATTTGAGATCTCCATCCTTTTTGGTAAATTGCAAATGAAGAATATAAACCAGCCCCCTATTTATAGGGGTAGATCTAAGAGATCCAACGGCTGAAAAAGTATTTGATCAACGGACATGGATACGACCCTTTGACTCCCCGTAATAAATGCAAATAAGTTGGAACGGCACCATCTATTCGCCTCAACTGATCAACAACGAAAGAAGTCTTGAATCGAAGCGATCACCCAGATAACACAAGTAAACCTAAAGAACTCCAGACCGGTCATACTGGAACGATCATACTTCATGGTCGATAGTATAAAAACCTAGAAGCCACAAACAAAGTGACATAAGCTTCAAAATCACAGCAAAAACGCCAGTTGCTCGATAAAAAGATAGAAGATAAAAGACCAAACCCTTCACAATACGAGGGACGTCACTGCCTCATACATTATATGACTGACCATTGACTAAGCTTTACAGAAACTCCTATGGAGCCCAAGATATCTGACATAGAAATCAGGAGAATAGTCCTCCTATTTCTAAACGGCAAAGACGTCACTGCCTAATATACCAAAGAATTGCTTAAGAGGGTCTGAACAGGGTAGATCTGGCTAAAACACCTACATTTTCCAATTCCTCCCATATCAAGAAAGTGATATAATGGTACACTAGCCAAGGAGCATACCGTTCAAATATTGATGCTGGGGAATATAAGGGTTTGGAAAAGATTGAAAGGGACATTTTTCTGTAGAATGATGTAAAGAAAACCGACGATCAACAAAGGGACAATAACCTCTTTATATAAGTTTTAGATCGCAAAAAGACAAAAGTACAAGGCTTAGATTGAGCATCGACCAAGACGATGAGCATTATCGATATAAATAACCTATTGCCTAAATTATGACGTAAAACATGCTGGTGCATGTAAACCAAAGGAATATACTGGATTTTGATCAACAAAGGTCTTGATTTGCTGAAGCGAACATTATATTTATGCACGAAGGAAGCATGAGCATAACAAAGTACATATACAGAAGACAATTGATCAAGGCAAGAATTTGCCTATAAAAAGACAATCTTTTCCAATTTACAGCTTCTCCCATTACAAAAATTTCTGCCCAAATAATTGCACAAAAGTCGGGCCACAAAAAAAAAAAAAAAAAAAAAAAAAAAGACAGTCCAAGGCCTGCCAGGTCGAGCAAAGGTCACTGAGAAGAACGGTCAGCAGGCCGACTACCAGAAACAGCTTTCCGAGGAGTCAGACTCCCAGCAAAAGCCATCAATTCTTCTTGACGCTTTAGATAACCGGCGTCATAACCTTCCTCATAGGACTGCCGACGAGATTCTTCCGCCAGAACAGCTGCCTGAGCTAAATTATCTCTCTCCTTTTCAAGGACAACTTTTTCGGCCTCCAATTTTTGAAGATCATCTTTATCAAGTTGCAGCTGCAACTCCAAACCCCTGCTTTTAGCTTTCTCGGACTCCAACTGACCCTGAAGAACTCTCCGACAACTCCACAGTTCGTCGTTTTGCACACCCAGCTGGAGTGCAAAATACTTGCCCTAAGAACAGAAAGAATAAGAGAAACCGCCTTACAACAAGGAATTCTAAACGAAGAACAGGAAAAATATTCGAAATATATTTACCTGCTCACATATCTTCACCAAAGATTGAACAAGGCGAACATTGGAGGTACCTTCGAGCTTCCTCAACTCGCCAGGCAAAATAGTACTCATACCTAGGTCCCATGACAAAGCATCAGGTTCAACAGAACCAGGCAGTTCGCTGGTCAAAGGGACACCATCAGAATGTGGAGTCTCCGACAAAAGAATGTCATTAACTTGCTGAAGGATGCATCGATCATCTAATTGACGAGGAGATTCTCTCCCGTCGGGACTAACAGAAATTTCCTTGCCCGAAGCAGAAAAAATGGTTCGGCGGCCAGACCTGGAACCGGTTCGACCTCCGGAAGGTCCCCCCGATTCAAAGGAGGTAGTCATCACTGTAGTATCATTAAACAAATATTCTGGGCAGTCCTGCACAATAGATTGTGTTACGGAAGGATTGACAAAAAAGCCATCACCAGTTTGCCCTCCACTGGTGATTGGGGCAGTAGAAACTGACAAAGGAAGGGAAACAGTAAAATTCCCCCCATGAAAAACATGCTCAAAGGAAGGAGCATCTGAGCTAACAGCTATGTTATAAGCTGGTTCCTCGTTGGACATATCGCCAAAAGCAAACCGACCAGGGGAAGGCATGCTTCCTACTTGAGTTGAAGCGGAATGGATTGGTTCAGGAAACGACGAATTTACCACAGAGAGAGGTTCAGAAACAATAACATTGGTATCGATCTCCGACCTAATAGTTTGGGACGAACGAGGAGGCTCCATCGACGGTCCGTCTCTTCGATGCCTTTTGGATCTGGTGTCCCGAGCGCCCTCACGGGAAGGTCGCTTCGAAGTATTGCCAAAGAGGTTACTCATGGTCGGATTATGAAAATAAACAAATTAATATCGAGAAAGTTTATCGACTAAGTAAAAAACGAGTATTCGGTCAAGAGAAGAGTATAGCAGTAAAAACAAGTCAAGTTTTTACCTTTCGTATTTATACTACACGAAAGGACGAGTCAGACCTAAAGAAAGGGCGCGAAACAGGAAAAATGACCTTGGAGCAAACGCTAGAATATGAAAAGACACACGCATAATGATTACGCCAGATTTAATGACTTGTCTGAATTATTACGGCGAAGCCGAAAAGACACGACTGTCAGAATACGAAACGTTTAGCGTACAAAGAGAAGAAAAGGTAAAATTACAATTAATACCTACGAGTAAAATAATTACAAGGATTATTCAAAAATTCACTGTTTTAAGAAGCCTGCTCGCTATCCGAAATTCTCTGGTCGGTACCGACGACCTCAGTCGTACCAATATCCTCTTCCTCTTCTTCCTCGACTTCGGGATCAACAAAAGTATCATCGAGCTCTTCATTGACGTCAGAAGGAGGAATTGGCAATGGGTTTCCAAATTCTTCGACAAGGTGAGCTAGAGAAAAACCTTGATATAGAACATCTGGGACCTCAGAAGAAGAATAAAGTTCACCATAGCGATTCAACCGAATATGAGCAGCCTTAAAATACTCTTTTCGACGATCATCGATCATCTCCAGAGCGACCAGCTGATGAATCGCTTTCTTAAAAGTATTTTCAAGTAAAGGACCGACCATCCGATACACCAACGCCGTATGAACAGGAGAGTTGAGAAATTCGCGAACAACACTTTCGTCAGATTTCCTGACATATCGATCTCTTTGCCTAAGAGGGACATCCATCTCGTACTCCTCTAAAGAAGCTTCAAGGGTGGACACTTGAGATTCCAGCTCACTAATTCGAGCCGTGCTCTGTAACTGAAATTCCTCTAACTTTCTAGCCATTTGGTTGGCCTGCTCTTGAGCACGAGAAATCTCCATCACCTTGTTTATCATTTCTTGGTCTTCAGTCCCAGTAGCACAAGTCTCTACGGTGGGAACCAAAGAAGATGTTGAGGGACCAACCTCTGAACCGGAGGATTTACGAAGCAAAGCTTTATTCTTCTCCTCCAAGAACTCGCACTGTTGTTTCCAAAGTGCATTCTCGTAGGCGTATGACGCAAGACACGTCTTAGTCTGAACAAGCAAAGAGGGCAAGAAAAAGAGATGGATTAATAAATTAAGGAAGACCCTTAAAATTGTCTGTTAAACATGATTAAAGGAAAAGGATATCACCTTTTCAGCATAAAGAGAAGCTCGTTGGAATTTCTCCAGAGGATCCTTATGAAGAAGTTTATTCAGGTCACGGGTAAAAACACCAGACAAAAGAACACGAGTTGCCTTATCGATCGCATTCTCATTATCATCGTGAATAAGAGAGTCCTTCTCGGAATAACCAGCGGCCCTCTTTCCCTCCAAATGATCCTCGATCATTTCGACAAGGGTAGGTCTTGGGTGTTTTTCTCCGACTAAAGAAAGATCCTGGCCGGAACGTCCATAATAACTCCTCTTTCTATCGACTGGATTATTAGTTGGATGAGGCTTCGACCAGGTGTGACATCCTCGAACGCCTAAAGATGTTCTAAGAGAAAGAGGAGGATAACCAGATCCCTTGCCCTGACGAATAGGGGGCTCCTGAGGAGATTCTGATGATTCCTCTCTGTCCTCTTCGGATTCATGGCCTAACTCCAACTTCCTTTTCCGTGACGCTCTCTGCTCAATAGGCGCGTTCTCAGCGGATTTAGAAGATTTCGAAAGCACCATCTTTCCCTTCGAAGAGTGTCGAGAATTCTCTACCATATCAGCTGAAAAAGAAATTAATCATAAATTATGTACCTTCCCAATAAATAATATCATCACAACACTAAGATCAAATAAGTTACTAACCAAGAAGTTCAGATGGTGAACTGATGGGAAAACTATGTATGCTTAACCCCGCCTTGCGAAGGAAAGCTTCCCCAATCAAAAGAGCACTTTGAAATTTGTTTGCACGCAATTCGGAGATATCAGCGATGAACTTAGCATCATCGGGAATCAGTTCGCCTGTCGCTAAGCGACCTCCGGAAATCCAACTAGAACCATGATCCCATGAAAAAGGCACACTCGTACCATCCGCTAAGCGAAGATTAGACGGAGGACGAACGAAGAAGAAATGAGATTTCCATGAGGGATTACTAGAAACAGGGGCATCAAAGATTGCTCGGCTAGGTCGTTGACTAGCGAAGAAATATCCACGATTTGAAGAGCTAGAAATATTAAAGCGGAAAAGTTGTGTAAAATTACGGAAAGAAGGTTTAAACCCCTTGGCGATCATCAAAACCGAAAAGCAAACTACAAAAGCAACGGAATTTGGAACCAGCTGTGTCAAGCACACACTAAAAGTTTTCAAAACTTCGAGAAAGAGGGGAGACAAAGGAAGACGAAGTCCACTGTTAAAGTGAGCCGTATAAAAGGCTCGGCATCCCTCCGGGGGAGTGGTGACCCTATCAGTAGAGGAAGGAAGAATTATCTCAGAACCTTCCGGAAAATATTTGGTATAGTTATTCACAACCTCCGGAAATGTCTCCGCTGTATAAGCGCAAGCGACGTCCTCAATTGGTTCAGAAATTTGAGGAACAGTACCTTTGCCCTTTTTGGCTCGGGCCGCCACATCCGCGTCAGTAAGGATCCGTACCTTAAAAGTATCCTCTACAGGGATGACAAAATCAGTTACACTAGATTGCAACTCCTCCTCATTGTCGGGGGCGACAACCTCTCTAGAAGAAGATCTTCTCACGGAAGCCATATATTCTGGTTCTCGGAAAATGAAGGTCGATAAAGGGAAAAACTTAGCGTGATGAGCGACTAGTCAAGAAAATGATTACGAGTTATAAGGAAGTATAAAAGAGAAATGGCGAACTATAGAGTCACCTATTTATAAGAAAATGAGAAATGACGTTTCGGACTTATGGCAGCTACTGATATTCCCGCCAAAAATGGAAGGATATGAAAAGCTTCCAAAATAGACGCGTGGCGATTCGTAACTAGACAGAGAAAACGACTATCTATGATATGTAGCACACTTTTCCTTATTTAAGATTTTTTCCCACAGGGTTTTTTCTTAAGTAAGGTTTTTAACGAGGCTCCATTCATAGAAAAGAAACAGTCGTAAAGATCTATCTACTTCTACGAGCTTCTATTATCTATACGCTCGAAGAAGTGAGGGAGTACTGATGGGGGCTATATCGCACCCTACATATTACTCGAATCGAACGAAGAAGATTAAGATCGATTCGACCAATCCAAGCAGGTTGGGATCGTCTAACAGACCCGGTCAAGCGCAGCTCTCTTCGATCTAAGGACGATACTCCGGACCCATAATAGATACTTGGGCCGAGTCCTATTAGGACTATGATTCCTTGTAAAACTAGGTTAAACATTGTATAAATACCTAGTTAATGATTGTATGAGACAGCTACGAAATCCTTTACTTGAAGGATACACAAATATTCTCTGCCTAAGGCATTACAACTGAATAAGAATCAATATTATTCATAGCATTCTGATCTCCATATTGATGTGTTGATAGCTTTATTTGTGGTTTTACTTCTTGTTCTTAATCATTGCTTTTCTTTGTGATTGATCCATCCGGAATAAAGTAACAGAGCCCTACTAAAATATATACACCAATATCGTAAACCCCACCGATAATACAAATTCACTGATATACAATTAACCCGACGAAAACAGGTTAAATCAATACCCTTAAGTCTCGACTGGGAGATCGATCGATGGAGAGATTATGTCGTATATGGAAATTGTAAATGATTAAAGGTTCACCGAATTAATTCACCAGTGATTGAGCTCCATGGGATTGTGGCCAGATATCGACCATGGAGTGTTGGAGAATTCCCAAATTGGCAGGGATGCTAATTTTGGAATGATCAGCGACAGTGTGTTCGATTGGTTTAGAGTATTTTATATTCGAATAATTAAATAAATATTTAATTATAACTCACGGCCAATGATGTGGTGAACCCACAGGGGCATACACTATACACATGAAGCGAAAGCGAGGAAATGGAGAACAACTGGGTCGACTGGGTTGACCCAGTTGGTGCAAGAAAGATCCGATTGGAGTTGGATCGAAATGATAAATTAAATTGAAATTTAATTAGCAAGTTAAATAATTTAATTAATTAAGGGAATATTTAATTAAATAGTCTTAGAGTATAATTTAATTAAATGATAGAGTAATTAATTAATTGTGCCATTTAATTGAGAAATTAAATAAAGCCCCAATTAATTAAATTAGGAATGGGCCATGAATTAATTAGAAGACTTGGTCTTCCAATTAAAAGGGCCATGACCCATATAAGAAAGTTAAAAGACTTAGAGTCCTAATCCTAGGAGGATTAGGATGATGAGATACTTATATATATAGGAGACTATATATCCTGTCTCATACGGGCAACTCAAGAAGCCTAAAATCTAAGTCAAGCAAAACACTATGTCCCTCTCTCCCTAGCAATCGGCCAAACCATCTTCCCATTTAGAAGAGTTTTTATTTTTCGATTTTTGCACCCAACTTGTTCCCTAACCGTAGATCTTGATAAATCTTATATTCAAGTCGATTAGGGTTTATCATATTTCTTGATATTGTGGTGTATCAACTCGTAGAGGCGCAACACGTGGGGCGCTCTATCAAGCTTGGGATCGAGCCAACCGAAGAGAGAAACACCACGGCTTTCCTGACAGCAGGGATTTGCAAGAAGACAGGTATAACTTGGATCTAAGTTATTATTGTCGTTTTAATATTCAAATATATACATCCAGTTTAGTATCCTGGCAAAATTCCATAAGAGGTCCTAAAAATTATTAAATTCCGCTGCCTGTAGGGCTGTCTATCTTACCGAATCCCAACATATTTATAATTGTATAGAATGAATAATGGCCAACTTCATCTCTCGCAAATACATTAAGCGATTGGTGGAAATCCTAAGATCACATTCGACTATAGGACAATTCACTTCAGTATGAGTGCAATCATGAAACGGTCTCTAAGGTCGTGATATTGAAACACATTTGAAGTCATATATTCTGAATGAGACGGGGTATCGAAGTAATCTCTAAAACTTGTACGATTATGCATGATTCACATGGAGTGAATTTGTAGCATTTCATGAACAAGAAATTTGATGTTGGTGCATATGAGTAGGTGGTTCGATAGGGGATCAAACACACCGACCGATCGGAACAGAGAAACTCATTGTGGAAATGCATGTCTGTTGGGATTCGGTAAGAAAAACATCCCTAGGCATAGCGGAATATAAAATTTTTAGGGCCTCTTAAAGAATCTTGCAAGGATATTCTCTAGTTGTATATATATGAATATAAATAAATGACAGTATAAGTTTTCTCGTTTATACCTGTCTCCTTGCAAATCCTCGGCTAGAAAGACGAGCTCCGAATTCTGCCCCGGAAAGATCGACCCACACCTTTGATTAGCGCCCCACGTGTTGCGTCTCTACGAGTTGATACACCACAATATCACGAAAATTAATATATCCTAATCAACTGGAACATAGGGTATATTAATATCTAGGTTTTAGAACAACTTTGGAACGAAGAATCGAAGACGAAAATTCTTCCTAAAGTGGAAGTAGGTTCGGCCGATCACAAGAGGGAGAGGGAGAGAATTTTTGCTTTTCTTGATTTTCTTGTAGAGTTATGTGTGAGATATGAAACCTAGTCTCTTATTTATAGATATCTCTCATAACCTAATCCTACTAGGATTAGGATACTAATTCTCCTACATGGGCCATGGCCCTCTTTAATTAGAAGACCAAGTCTTCTAATTAATTCATGGCCCATATTAATTAATCTTTCAGGGCTTTATTTAATTTCCCAATTAAATAGCCCAATTAATTAAATCATCTCCCAATTAATTAATTCAAACTCCAAGTCTAATTAATTAATTATTCCATTAATTAATTAAATCATAATTAATTAATTTACTCATAAATTAAATTCCAACTTAATTTATAATCTTGATCCAATTCCAATTGGATCCCTTTTCGTTCCATATGGGTCGACCCAGTCCACCCACCCATTTAATCGACCCAGTCGATTTTGACTCAGTCGACCCAGTCGATTCGTTCGTTCTTGTTTCCTTGCTTTCGCTTCATGTGTATTGTGTATGCCCCCGTAGGTTCACCACATAATTGGCCGCGGGTTGTAATTAAATATTATTTAATTACTCGAGCAATTAATACTCTAAATTAATCGAACACTCTGTCGATTAATCATTCCAAAATTAGCACCCCTGCTAATTTGGGAATTATCCCACACTCCACGGTCGATGTCCAGTCACAAGCCCATGGAGCCCAATCACTGGTGAATTAATTCAGTGAACCTTTTATCATTTACAATTTCCATATACGACATAATCTCTCCATTGATCAATCTCCCAGTCGAGACTTAAGGGTATGGTCTTTCATCGGATTCCCTTTTCTTTTGTCTTGACCTTATGTACTCTGGTCTCGAAATAAATTCTCTTTGACTTAATCTTTATGAGCTACTTACATAAAGTCGTCAGATACCTTGGCCAAGGATTTTACCAGAATTAATTTCTCACAGAAATCCATAGGAGAATTTCCCAACCTATCAAGTCGGGTCAACGGATCCTTTGTTGATGATATGAATCTGCATACGAGTTCCTCTAAACCCAATGTGAGTCCACAGAGACTTTCTGGTGATCCCCAGTCAGTCGGAACTCACATCAAAGCATAGACGTTCTCGCACCAGATAAACCCTATCATCTCAAGTTGTTAGGGATCGTTCCTCGTATACTATTGCAAATATGGAATAACTTCAACCCCGATATGCGACTACCGCTTCCATGGTGAGTTATTTCCTAATTGGGGTATTCAGTGCGCTTGCCATCCCAACAAGCCACCCACTTATGTGTATCGACTATCCCAGTCACGCTCGTGGACCCCAGCGTCCTCCAGTTCATCGGAGTATAAACAATAGTGAGAGTATAACCGAATCCAACGATGTCCTATCTCGATTGGATTCTACGACTCTTGAATATGTTCTAGATCACGGCCTTAGAGATCAGTCCACGGGTTGTCCCATAGCCCTGTGATCTAAGGACTTCTATCCTTATGCGTAGAAAATTATTACATAAGATAAAGATGACCATTTGATTAAAGTGCATTTATTAATCTAAATTGAATAGTTCCGCATTTATTACAACGAATACTAGCCATACAGCTGGCTTGCAGGACACTATTTCTATCAATGTCATGTATAGGTGAAGTGATGTTTCTCAAAGACTTATAATAGTGTGCAATTTAGTCCTCGGACTTGAGATGCTTGGGCGACTTCAAATCATGATTGTGCGTACTTTAATTTAGGTGCCGATCACATAGCCTGATCTTTGTGTGCCTACTTTGGGTGCGTATATTCGTGTACACGAATGGTTAGCATCAATATGGGATCTACTGACTCATCGTAATAGATGAGAGAATTTCTTGTACATTCTTAGATAATATATTCTGAGAAACACATGGCCATGGTCAATGAAGGATTTGGAAAGGGGTTTCCAAATTTAGCAGTCCCACTAGAATAATTATCCAGAATTAGAAAGTACATAATCGAGACAACTAGCGGTGCCGATCAATTCACACACCCTAGATCTCGATCAAAAAATTAATTTGATAGAAGAACCGTATGTACATAAGAGGTGAGGTTCACAAGATCAATTTACTTGAGGTTGAGCCTCATGGACTTGTGGCTAGACATTGACCATGATCTATGGGTACTCCTGAATTGATAAGGAAATTAATTCTGGAGTAGTCAATTAAAAGTGTTTAATTGATCGGAGCAATTAATTGCTCATAAATTAAATCACGAAAGTTGTGGGCCTACTGCCAATTGATGGTGAACCTAGAGGGTCACACTCAATACAGTTGTAAGTGACAATAAAAAAGAAAATAGTTGATTTAAAGAAGTTAAATCAAAATTAATGAACTTTCAAAGTTGGAGAATAATTAATTAAAATGAATAATTATTTAAAATATTAATTAATGTGTTAATTAGTAAATTGGAAGAAATATTTGATTAATTTTTGTAATTAATTAACTAAGGGGAGGGGCGATTTTAGGTGTTTAAATTATTGGAAGAGTTTATTTCTTGTGTGGCAAGAAAAAGAAAGATATATGCTTATCATGTTTCCTTATCTGATAATGATAGAATAAGATATGCATACGATGAGATATGTATTAGAAGTAAGATTCTACTAGTATAAATATCTCATCATATCTCAAGAGAAAGACTAATGAAAAATCTTGAATTGCTGAAAATATAACCCTAGCCGTCCCCTTCTCTCCTTCTTCTTCCCTATCTGGATCTAGATATGCATTCTTTCATTGACAATCCTTCAAGCTTTGTTTTGATTATTGTTTTTAATCAGCCTTTTCGCATATGTAATGTGGAAATTGTATTATGGGCTGATGGGTACCTCATAAAAATTTTAAATTATGCACTTTCATTGTCCTGACAACCGAGATATCCCAACATGATCACATGCCAAAGATCTTCGTGCAAGTCAAACCCGATTGTCAGAGAGTGATCAACTAGTTAAAGGCTTACTCTTTAAGTCAAAGAATGACATACAGTGTGTTGTTAAGACATATCATACAAAAAAAACTGACACTGTAAGATATAGAAAGGGAACTAATAAAAAATGGGCAATATGTTTCTATAAGAAAGAGTATCCATGCAACTTTTATCTTAGTGCTAGTTTATGGCACATAACTAGGGATCGAATACTTTCTTGTATGCAGGATTAGGCTCAAATTATTTTCATCTGGACTCTAAGTTGATTACTTGGTATATTATCCTAAATCTTGTTAAGGTAGATCCAAATATGAAAATTCATGCCATTGTTGAATCTCTGAAGAATAGCTTTAGAAAAGAAATATCATATAAAAAAGTATGGTGTGTGAAGCAGAAAGCAATTGCAAAAGAACCCAATAGACAGGACAAAACATACGACTTCCGAGGATCCTTGACCTGACTTGTAAGTAGGGGTGGGATCGGTACGGGTTTTCGGGAATTTGGGAATTTCGGGATCGGTATTCGGGTTTCGGGTTTCAAATTTTCCTTCCCGAAACCCGTTCCGATTAATCCTCTACCCGGTATTTCGGGTTCCCGAAAAAAATCGGGAAATCGGGAACGGGTTCGGGAAACCCGGTAGGGCTGGGAACTGGAGAAGCCGAGAAGAACTGTCGAACTGGAGAAGCCGGAGAGGAGAACTGCGGAACTGGAGAAGCCGAGAAGAAGAGAGATGAGCGGCTAGGGTATGTTTGAGGGAAGCACTTGAATTTTTTATTTGAGATTGAATTCTCAGATTTGGTTTTACTTTACTGTTTTAGTCTAAATGAGAGAGAGAGAGAGAGAGAAAATCAGAAAACGTTATTTATAAAACATGGTACTTGTGGGTGGAGATGAACAAAAAAAAAAAAAACTGAGTGATATTAATATAATTGGGAATTGGGTAGGAATTGGTACTAAACTATATATATAATCGGGTTCCCGATCGGGTAGGACCTCCTACCCGAAACCTGTCCCGATTTTTAACAATCGGGAAATCGGGTTACCCAAAACCCGGAAAACCCATAAATTTTTGTTTTTTTGATAAAAATCCGATCGGTACGGTTCGGGTTCCCAATTCCCGATACCAAATGCCTACCCCTACTTGTAAGTCTATGCTCTGATACCACCTGTAACAACCTAAGCCCCAGGGTCGGCTCCTACATGGATCCATCCCCGAGTTTGGGTCCGTATTCGTGTAACACAACCAAATTTGACCATAATTTTTTGTGTGTTTGAAATCAACAACACAATAATTCGGATCATAGTTCAACATAATAACATAAAACTCGGTACACTGCTATATGCAGGAGTGGGCACAAAATACAAACAAGCGCCTACCGTGCAACAACAAGCATCCTAAATAAAAGTCTTAAGTATTTCCGATACAAAGCTACACATAACATAACATAACATAAAGTAACGAAAATCATAGGATAACTCGACGACCCAAGAAAACCGACATATAGGATCACAAAGATGAAACACACCAACTCTATACATCAAACCCTAAGATACTTGTATCTGAAAAGAAATAAATGGAAATTCGTAAGTTGATCTGTTCGGATTCGGTAAGATAAACAGCCCTTCAGGCAGCGAAAATTAAAATTTTTAAGGACCTCTTAACAGAATTTTGCCAGGATACAATCTGGATGTATATATGTGAATATAAATAACGAAGATAAAACTTTGTTACAAAGTTATACCTGTCTCCTTGCAAATCCAAACTTTAGCAAAGTAGATGCATTTCTCCCTTTCTATTCACCTTCGATCCCAAGTTGGTGTTGCGCCTCTACGACTTGATACACCACAATATCACGAAAACCTTAATAATCCTAATCGGCTAGAACATAGAAATTATTAAGATCTAAAACTAGAGAACAATTTGGGAGCAAGAATAAAAAAATAAAAAACTCCTGTAAAGAGAGAGAGATTTCGGCCGATCCAAGAGAGAGTGGAGAGAGAATTTTGCTAGACTTAATCTTTAGTGTGATTGATTAGTTGTGTATTTCATATAAGATCTATCATATATTATCATATATATAGATAACTTATATCTTTTAATCCTAGCAGGACTAGGAGTTTAAGCCATATCTCTTCTCCTACATGGGTCATGGCCTTTTAATTTGGAACACCGAGTCTTATAATTCATTGATGGCCCATTTTTATTTAATTTAATTGAGGTTTTATTTAATTTCATAATTAAATGGCCCAATTAATTAATTACTCTCTCATTTAATTAAGAGTGAATAGCATTTTTGGTCCCTCTTAAATTTTTTGTAGTAGATTGATCCCTTTTATCAATCTAGTGTATCTCATTCGTCCCTCTTATAACTCATTCTTCCCTCTTAAATTTTTTGAAGCAAATTTGTTCCTCTTATCAATGTAGTGTAACACATTAGTCCCTCTTACAAAATACATCAACTTTTGTCCACTTTAGTATTTTGAATTTAAGTGATGTATTTTGTATTTAAGAGGGCCTAATGTGTTACACTACATTGATAGGGATGAATTTTCTATAAAAAAAATTAAGAGGGACAAATTTGTCAAAAGAGGGACGAATGTTACATTGATAAGAGGGACCAATCTGCTATAAAAAATTTAAGAGGGATGAAAGTGAAAAAGTTAATCCATAAGAAGGATCAAAAGTGTGAGTTACTCTTTAATTAAATTACACTTTAAGCCTATTTAATTAAATATTCCTATAATTAATTAAATCCAATCTCGATCCAATTCCAATCGGATCTCGTCTGCTCCAATTAGGTCGACCCAGTTGTTATTTGTTTCCTTACTTTCGCTTCATGTGTATTGTGTATGTCCCCGTAGGTTCACCACATAATTGGTCGTTGGTTATAATTAAATATTTATTTATTTACTCGAGTATTTTATTACTCTAAATCAATCGACACTCTGTCGACTGATCATTCCAAAATTAGCACCCTTGCCAATTTGGAAATTCTCCCACACTCCACGGTCGATGTCTGGCCTCAAACCCATGCAGCCCAATTACTGGTGAATTAATTCAGTGAACCTTTTAAACATTTACAACTTCCATATACGACATGATCTCTCCATCATTCGATCTCCCAGTCGAGACTTAAGGGGTATGGACTTTTCATTTGTTCCCTTTTTTTTCGTCTTGACCTTATGTACTCTGCTCTCGAAATAATTCTCTTTGACTTAATCTTTATGAGCTACTTACATAAAGTCGTCAGATACCTCGGTCGAGGGGTTTACCAGAATTAAATTATCATAGAAATTCATAGCAGAATTTCCCAACCTATCAAGTCGGGTCAATGGATCATTTGTTGATGATATGAACCTACACACGAGTTCACCTATACCCAACGTGAACCCTCAGAGACCTTCTGGTAATCTCAAGTTGGTCGGAACTCACATCAAAGTATAGACGTTCTCGCACCACATAAACCCTATCACCTCAAGTATTAGGGATCGTTCCTCGTATACTATTGTAAATAGGAATAACTTCAACCCCGATATGCGACTACCGCTTCCATGGTGAGTTATTTCCTAATTGAGTATTCAATGCACTTGCCATCCCAATAGGTCACCAAATTCTGTGTATCGACTATCCCAGTCAAGCTCGTGGACCCCAGCGTCCTCTAGTTCATCGGAGTATACACATCAGCGAGAGTCTAACCGAATCCAACGTTGTCCTATCCCGATTGGATTCTACAACTCTTGAACATGTTCTAGATCACGGCCTTGGAGATCAGTCCACAGGTTGTCCAATAGCCCTGTGATCTATGGACTTCTATCCTTATACGTAGATAATTATTACATAAGATAAAGTTGACCATTTATAATTAAATATATTAATTAATCTAAATTGAATAGTTCCTTTATTTATTACAATAAATGGCAGCCATACAATTGGCTTGCCGGACACTATTTCTATCAATCCCACTTGTCCTAAAGAAAACTTCCTATGTTCTTGAGTCCCATCTTTTGCAGATGTTTCTCGAATGCCTTTTGAGGCAGTGGCTTCGTTAGTAGGTTCACATATTTTCTTCCGAGTCGACACATTCCATCTTAATGTCTCCTCTACCAATGATATCCTTTATCAAATGGTATCGTCTCAGTACGTGCTTGGATTTCTGATGAGATCTCGGCTCCTTTGCTTGCGCTATTCCTCCATTATTATCGCAGAATATAGTAAGGGGCTTAGCAATGCTAGGTATCACATCTAGTTCTTGGATGAAGTTTTTCATCCAAACACCTTCCTTTGTTACTTCACATGCTCCAATATATTCCGCCTCGGTGGTTGAATCTGCGGTAGTATCTTGCTTGAAGCTTTTCCAACTTACCGCACCACCATTGAGGTAGAATAGATATCCAGATGTTGACTTGAGATCATCTACATCACAATGGAAGATCGAATCTGTAAACCCTTCCAATTTCAATTCTCCTTCACCGTAATCCAAGAACAATTTTTTAGTATTTCTCTGTTACTTTAGAATTGCCTTTACGGCTATCCAGTGTTGCTCTCCTGGATCAGACTGATAGCGACTCGTAATGCTTAATGCGTATGCTACGTCTGGTCTAGTACATAGCATACCATACATTATGCTTTCTATAGTGGATACATATGGTATTTGAGACACTTTACTTCTCTCTTCGGGCTTCTTTGGGGCCATAGACTTCGAGAGTGCAATTCCATGTCTCATAGGAAGTAATCCTCTCTTGGATTCTTCTATAATGAATCTCTTCAGTATTTTATCTATGTACTGTGATTGGGAGAGGCCCTGCAGTCCTTTCGATCTATCTCGGTAGATTCTTAGACCCAATACGAAGGATGCTTCTCCCAAATCCTTCATTGAGAATTGTGTAGATATCCATGCTTTCGTTTCAGATAACACCTTTACATAGTTTCCAATGAGAAGGATGTCATCAACGTAAAGCACCAAAAATTCAACTGTACTCCCACTTATTTTCTTTTACAAGCAAGGTTCTAACACGTTCTTGTTTGGATTGTATCATCGAGATGGATGTTCCAACTTCGGGAAGCTTGCTTGAGTCCATAAATGGATCTCTGGAGTTTGCACACCTTGTGCTCATCTCCTTTAGATGCATATCCTTTCGGTTGCTCCATGCAGATCTCCTTATCAATGTCTCCATTGAGGAAGGCGGTCTTCACATCCATCTGCCATGTCTCGTAGTTATGCCACGCAGCTATGGCCAGCAAGATTCGAATGGATTTAGGCATTGCGACGGGCAAGAAGGTTTCCTCAAAGTCAATCCCTGGTCTTTGAGTGTATCATATTGCCACTAGTTGCACCTTGTAGGTAATTACCTCTCCGTTCACTCTTAGCTTCCACTTGTAACCCACGGGAGTTACTTCCATTGGTGGATCTACCAAGGTCCAGACCTTGTTGGAGTGCATGGAGTTCAATTCGGATTCCATGGCTTCATCTTAAGTCCTTGGGTCGGTTAGAGACTGTCCAGTCTCGCGCAACAGACTGTAGTAGCTCTCGGGTTCCCTACGTTGTCTTTCTGACCTACAAAGTATTGGTGTACTTTCTGGTGCACTTTCATGCTCTTGTTCTCCCACTACATGTGGTGATGGGTCGGCTTGGTCCACCTCGTCGGTCTTTTCAGCTTCAGTAACCTCATCCAGTTCTATGTCGTGTTATTTCTTGTCCAACAAGAAATCCTTCTCCAAGAAGTACGCGTTCCTTGAGACAAATGTTGCTTGTCTTGTAAGATCATAGAACTCGTATCCTATCAAGTTTTCTGGATATCCCACGAATTTGCACAAAGTAGATTTAGTTTCCAATTTATCTCCCATTAGCT
Source organism: Penstemon barbatus (assembly GCA_003313485.2). NCBI lineage: Eukaryota > Viridiplantae > Streptophyta > Magnoliopsida > Lamiales > Plantaginaceae > Penstemon > Penstemon barbatus. The sequence continues at coordinate 16,761,996 of CM064882.1, read as the reverse complement.
TCTTGACGTAAGCGGGAGATCCCCATATGCGCATGAATGCGTACGAGGGTGACTTGCCAAACCATAATTCGTATGGTGTCTTTTGCACGGATTTAGAAGGTACCATATTTAGTATCTTCGTTGCCTTGAGGAGGGCATGTCCCCAAAATGAAAGAGGAAGGTCAGTGGCACTCATCATAGATCGAACCGTGTCCATCAAGTTCGATTCCTTCTCTCTGCTACTCCATTTAATTGAGGTGTAGCAGGAGGTCCACTGCAATAGTATTCCATGCTCTACAAGATAATTTAGAAATTGGTTACTAAGAAATTCGCCACCTCGGTCAGAACGAAGAGCCTTTATCTTATGACCGAGTTGATTTTCTACTTCCATTTTGAATTTTTTGAATCACTCAAAGGATTCAGACTTGTGTTTCAACAAGAACACATATCCATAACGACTATAGTTGTCAGTGAAGATAATGAAGTAATCGTAGCCACCTCGGGCACTTTTTCTTAGTGGTCCACATACGTCAGTATGTATTAAGTCAAATATTTGTGTGGCTCGCTCGGGGTTTCCCTTAAATGGCAGTTTAGCCATTTTATCCTTGAGGCATAGTTCACATGTTGGCATTTCATCAATATGCTTTATTTCAAGCGCACCAGATGATGCTAACTTTTGAATCATTGACTTGGATATATGTCCAAGTCTAACGTACCATAATTGAACAAATATTTCATTATCTTGTTTTCTTTTATTTTGTTGGATGTGCATAACTAAACTAGGTGGTTCTATGGTGTATAGTCTTAACTGTCATTTACTAGAGATATCCGATCTCATGCCAAATCAATTTCAATTTGTTCACCCAAATCTGAAAATTGAAATTGGTATCTTTCTTTGAAAATGTAGGTAAAAGTCAATCGATCATCAAAGAGCATAAAGAGTCTTAATCCAATTAAAGGAATTCAAATTTTGTTTGATTAATTCAAAACAAAAACCTTCTAAACAGATCAACTTTCGGGTCACATTATTAAAATAATAAGCATATTTCCTTTAATTAAATCCGTGAGGCAAGAATTTGAGACCAATGAAAGCTCCTATACAGAGACTTCAAAATTCACTAAATACATTCGGCTTTTTTCAAGACAACAACTCCAAAAAATTCAAGCATAATTCATCAAACATAACACAAATAAGAGTGCATCAAGACAGAGCTACAACGGGCTCTAATACCAAATTTTAGACAAAATTTAAATTGATCCATACAATAAATACGGAATTTTAATGGGTCGAAAATTTTAATATAGTCCAAGAATTATACCTCCCGAGCGCCATTGATGCGCTACTTCAATTTTGTTGTTTGTTTATATTGTGTTTTGGTCTTCCATCTCAACCTGACTCTCTCTAGATGGTCTCTAGATGGTGTATATTGAAGTGTTAGTAACCATCATAGTGTTAGAGTAGTGCCCTGCAAGCCAATCGGTTGTCTTGTAAATACTCTTGTAATCAATCTTATTCATGATCAATAAAAGTTCGCATTGGCAATTCTTCATTTATTGTGATACATCTAACCAATTTATGAAGCCCTTAGATCGTTGAAACTATGGAACATGGTGCATCCCTCTATGGAATATGTTCTACTATGGTTTAAGATCTCAAAAGCTTTCCAAGTCGTAGAATACAATTGAGATAGGGCATCATTGTATTCGGTAAGACTTGCACGAGTATGCATTCTCTTTTGCATGAGGATGGATAGTTCCATGGACATCGATATGGTAGATATCAATGCATATGAGTGGATGGCTTGATGAGATCAAGCGCATCGAAACCCCGCTAGAAAAATCTCATCTTAGGAGTTTATCGGAGATGAAGATTTCTTCTACTTACGATAGTGTACGTAAATTGGTCCTTTGACTTGAGACGTTAGTATGAACTTCATGCGGAGCGTTTATGCTTTGATGTGTTACTCGACTACTAATTAGCGAGTCATTATAGTTTCACGTTGGGTATAGATTGCTTCGTAGTGAGGTTAATAACGTCAATATAGGATCCATTAACTCCCACCGTGATGTGGTTGGGAGATTTCCTATGCATTCTTTTGTATGGATTGATTCCGGGAATCTTCGGCCGAAGTGAGTGATGTTAGATTTGGAAAGGAGTTTCCAAATGGGTAATCACTAAAAGGAATCACCATAAAGAATAAAGACGCATAGTTATCAAGGCTAATAGGAATCCGTTGGACTCCATGTCCTAGGCCTCGATCGGGAAATAAGTTATTGGAAGGAGCGTACGTGCATGGTATGCGTAAGAGGATTGATGAGATCAATTCAAGAAAGGTTCACACTTTTTTTTTTCATCATTAGTTAGGACTCGTCGACCGTGACTAGACGACTACCTCGAGTGTAGGGTACTCTAGATTTGATGAGATCATATCTAAGAGTGATTGATTAAAAGTAGTTTAATTAATCTTTTTTAATTAAATCACAAATGGTTTGTGAGCCCACGGCTAATTGATGGTGAACCCAAGGGGCCACACACAATAGCACAAGATGCAACTTAGTTCAATCTATTAAAAGTCGAATTGGATTTGACATGAAGTAATAATTAATTAATGAAGATTAATTAATTAAAGGACTCTATTAATTTAAGTGTTAAATTAATTTAGTCGAAATTAATTAGAAGGGTCTAATTAATTAAAGGAAGAATAAATGGGTTTCTAATTTTGAATTAGAGATTGGATTTATTAATTGGGAAATAAATGTCCAATTAACCCATGACCAATTTAAATTAGTCTTATGAGATGATCATATATGATATGATATAATGTTAATATATATATATATGATATATATATATATACAATAGAGAGAAATAAATATCTTATCAAGAGTTAGTGGTGGCCCCCACCACTAACTTGTATCAAAAGTAGTGTGCTTGGGAAGCTCAAGAAGTGTGCTTGGGAAGCACAATAAAGCTACAAGTCTTATTGGTGGATTTGATCCTACAATAAACTACATTGCATTTTTTGCAAGACATAAGATAAGATATTGTCTTCATTCAAGATAGAAGAAATAGATGCAAGACAAAAACACACACTACACCTTTTAGTGTGTGTTCGGATTTCTCTCAAACCCTAGAAAGAAAAGTTGTTTTCTTCATCTCTTTCTCTTCCTTTATCAAGTTTCTAACTTGATTCAAGTACTACTTCATTCTAGCTAATAGATTGAGGGTGTATTTGCAAGATCTAGTTCATCTTCTTTACTCCTTAAGTGCTATCACTTGTGTGTGTGGGCTAGCTTTGGAGGATCTACACTTGGAGATCTTGGTGTGGATATTCTTGAGGATCTTGGAGAAAGAAGATTCAAAGGAGGAGATTCTAGCTTAGAGCTTGGAGGTGTTGAACCCGTGAGCTTGGAGGTTCTTGAAGGTTTAGGGTGTTACTTGCTTGTCCCGATTCTTTGCGGCTCTTCACCTCCCAAGATTGGGAGAGGTATGACTTGATATCTTTCCTTCTAATATGAACTTTATTTGCATGATGATCCGAGGATAGTAATGGTAGAAGGTCTCCAAAGTTTTCTTGTAAAGTAGTTGCACTTTTTGGGCCGTTTTGTCCCCGATTAAAATTTTTGTATTCCGCTGCGTTTTGGCTGACCTTAGGACCATTACTAACAAGTGGTATCAGAGCCAAATCATGCTATTTCATATTAGATTCGTGATTCATAAGTGTTATGAATGTTTCCTTACGTTTTGGTGAAAACGGTTTGTTAAAATATGAAGTGCATCAACCGATTTGCTTTCGGATTTAGGGACTGTTTTTGTGGTTGATTATGGTTAGATAATGTTTGTGAACACTTTATTGGATATAGGGATGTATGGAGTAAGGGTGGTTTAAGTTTCAAAATTGGTTTTTGGTGAAAAGACCGTACGTGCCGGGTTGTAGTGGAACAATCGCACCTACCGGTAAAATTGCCTAAATCTTGTGAGTCCTACGGTTTCCTAAGGTGATGTAGGGCTGTGGGTAAGCCTCTTCACTTATGGATAACTTATGGATGAGCCGGATTGGTCATAAAACCGAAATTCAAACACCTATCGAGCTCCTACATCAAGTTATCTAAATTTGTGCTCTTTGGTCTCATTAAATTGGGACACCACAATGAACATGCCTTAATCCTTTAGAAATTGGTAGATAATCTTCTTGGTAAATTTACCTTATCGATGCAACATTGTGTGATGAATGTATGGGTGGATGATCTAGTGGCCTTGACCTTATGTGATTGGATATTAATCTTGTAATTCATTTGATGATTTGGGTTTGTAATTAAATGGGGCTTGCGTGCCTCTTATTTCTTGACTTATGTCATTGTAATAAAGAGAGTAGGCATTAGGTTGTGAGGTTTATTCAAGATGAAGGACTCGGAGGACTTGTGAAGGACTTGAAGGACTTGGAGTACTTGAAGACCTTGAAGACCATGTATGCATGGTGATGCATATGTAATAGAATAGGATTCTATTTCCATTTGTTTGCTTACCCTAGATTGACCAATTGGGACATTCCTTGGCTCGGAATGGACCGCATAGGATCGGCCCATGATCATCCACCACGCGATAGGAGCATGCTAGGGCCGTTTATGCTTTGTTGGTATTTTATCCATTTGATGTATGTGATGCATGTTAGGATAGATCACCTAACAAAGATAAACAACTAAAATTTGGTGAGATCTTGCAACTTCAAATAATTAAAAACCTCCACTCGACCCAATCGAGTTTAATAATTAAGTCATAATGGGCAAGCGAGTTTTCGTAGTCCATGCCTTCCATCAATAGGGCTCGGTCATGAGTTGTATTCGATTCATTCGTTGTCTCACGAGTCGTGGAACGGGTGTAATTAGAGCAATATGATCGTTTCCTTGATGCACGAGTTAAAGTGCCGAGGGTAGGGCATATTCGGGTCATGGCGTTGTCTCACGAGTCGTGGAACGTCCATGATTGGGGTATGTCTTATCAAGATTGATGGTGTAGACTTAACGTTTAATAATATGGATGTCGCACGAGTCGTGGGTCCATACGAAAAGCGAGGCAAAATATTCTCAAAGGTCGTTTGGTAGAAACGATTGACAATTTGTTGTCTACCTATTGAATTGACCACACGTCTCACGAGTCGTGGGTGTGGAAAATGTCTTTAGGACTTTGAGACCTACTAAGAAATTTGATTTCTCGTTTACCATGTGGGGGCATGGGATTCGATAAAATAGTGGGAGACCTTTATGGTTAGAAGTCCAAGATCATAAAGTATATTGAAAAATTGAATGAACGCTAAACATAATCTTTTTCGCCTTTGTAGATTTAAAAGTGTTTTAAAATGGCAAAGAACCCACTTCATATGATACTTGACTCAAACAAACTCACCGGGCCAAATTACTCCGATTGGCTCCGCAACCTTCGCATTGTTCTCGATTCTAAGAAAAGGAGCTATGTCCTGTCCGCCCCACCCCCTGTGGCTTTACCGACTGATTCATCGGATGAGGAGCGGGCCACCTTTGACAAATGGGTCGAAGATGATCTCCAGGCCCGTTGCCTCATGTTAGCCTCAATGTCAAGTGAGCTTCAAAAGCAACATGAGAACATGTCTCATGCTTCGGATATCCACCTTCACTTGTCCGAGTTGTACTCGACTCCGGGTCGGCAAGAACGTTACTTGGCAAGTAAGGAACTTTTCCAAGCTCGCATGATTGAGGGTTCATCGGTCCGTGAGCATGGGCTTAAAATGAATGGACTCATTGAAAAGCTTGCTCATCTTAACGTGGTTATGGACAATGAACTCTATATGGATTTGATCCTTCAATCATTGCCCCGCTCATTTGACAACTTTGTGATGAACTTTAACATGCATAACATGGAAGTTGGACTTCATGAACTTGTTAATATGCTTCACACGGCGGAAAGCTCTATAGTAAAGGAGAAACATGTGATGTTAGCTCCCACTTCTTCCAAGGGCCGAAAGGCAAAAGGAAAGAAAAAGAAGGGGAAAAGTTCCTCTAAGGACAAGAAGCCTCTTAAGGCTACTCCTAAAGTTGCGAAGGGAAAGGTGCCTAAGGGTATTTGTTTCCATTGTAATAAAGAGGGGCATTGGAAGAGGAATTGTCCTCTCTACCTTAAAACCGTCCCAAATAAGAATCAAGGTATATTTTTCGTTGAAGTTAATATTTCCGTGAATAATGCTAATTGGGTGTTGGACACCGCTTGTGGTTCTCACCTTTGTAATGACAAACAGGTGATGAGAACAACAAGGCCCCTTGAACCCGAGGATTGGATTCTCCGCTTGGGCAATGGTGCAAAAGTTGCAGCCGAAGCAATAGGGGACGTAGAACTAGATGTAGGACATTGTAAGCTAGTCCTTAGAGATTGTCTCTATGTACCTACTTTAATTAAGAACCTTATTTCCATTCCTGTTTTGGATCAAGAAGGTTTTTGTTTTACCATTATGAATGGAATTTTTAGCATTTCAAAGAATGGTTCTTTATATGCAAAAGGTACACTAGCTAATGGATTGTATAATCTTGAAACGTCCATAACATCTAACACTATATTACATGTTCACGATAATATTAAGAAACGAAAGGCAAATAACAATAACTCCGCATATCTATGGCATGCTAGACTTGGACATATTTCCAAGAAGAGGATTCAAAGGTTGGTCTCAAATGGGTCTCTAGAAATAGTGGACTTTGATGAGTTCCCAACTTGCGAATCTTGCTTAAGGGGAAAAATGACCAAATTGCCATTTTCTGGGAAACCAGAACGTGCTTTAAGCACTTTGGATTTGATCCATACGGATATATGTGGACCACTAAGTGTTAGTGCACGAGGAGGTTATAAGTACTTCATAACCTTTACCGATGATCATTCACGGTATGGATATGTGTATCTCATAACACATAAATCCGAAGCTTTTGAAAGGTTCAAAGAGTTTCGAAATGAAGTAGAAAAGCAACTCGGTAAAAGTATTAAGTCAATTCGATCCGATCGAGGTGGAGAATACTTGAGTAGCGAATTCCTCGGTTATTTGAAAGAGAATGGGATTCTCTCAAAGTGGACTCCTCCGGGTACTCCTCAATTGAACGGAGTATCGGAGAGAAGGAATAGAACTCTGTTGGACATGGTTCGATCCATGATGAGTTTCACAGATTTACCTAGAAGCTTTTGGGGTTTGGCTCTTCTTACAGCTTCAAAGATACTAAACGTAGTACCTTCGAAAACTGTGCCTAAGACACCTCATGAGATGTGGTTCGGCAAAGCACCCTCTTATAAATTCATGAGAATTTGGGGGTCTCCCGCTTATGTCAAGAAGCTAGTGGGAGATAAGTTGGAAGCCAAGTCCACCTTATGCAAATTTGTGGGATATCCTAGAGAGTCTATTGGATATCAATTCTATGATCCTAAGGAACAAAATGTGTTTGTTTCTAGGAACGCCATTTTCTTGGAAGAACGTCTTCTTGATAATGAAAAGGTGGAGATAGAATTGGAGGAAATTCGTGAGACGAATGAATCACCACAAGAGATGGAAACAAATGAGAGTAATGTAGAATCCACTAGTACACATCAACTTCGTAGGTCCACTCGTGAACGTAAACAACCCGAACGGTTTGGATTGATACATGAAACGGGGCAATTGGATATTGATCCAAGGACTTATGAAGAAGCTATGTTGGACATAGATTCGGGAAAATGGCGTGAAGCCATGAGAGCCGAATTGGACTCCATGTACTCAAACAAGGTATGGACCTTGGTAGATCCACCAAAGGGAGTAGTACCCGTTGGTTGCAAGTGGATCTATAAGCGAAAGCTTGGAGTAAATGGAGAGGTGTCGACCTACAAGGCAAGGCTAGTTGCGAATGGATACACTCAAAGGCCTGGCATCGACTTTGAGGAAACCTTCTCACCAGTGGCCATGCCGAAGTCCATTCGGATCTTGCTTGCTATAGCCGCATGGTACGACTATGAGATATGGCAAATGGATGTGAAAACCGCTTTTCTCAATGGAGACATTGAAGAAGAAATTTATATGGAGCAACCAAAAGGTTTCATACCCAAAGGTAGTGAGCAAAAGGTTTGCAAATTACAAAGGTCCATTTATGGACTTAAACAAGCATCCCGAAATTGGAACAAGCGTTTTGATGAGACAGTCAAATTGTTTGGCTTCATCAAGAACATCTATGAACCTTGTGTGTACAAGAAGGTTAGTGGGAGCTCGATAGAGTTTATAGTGCTTTATGTCGATGATATTCTTCTCATTGGGAATGAAGTAGGAATATTAGAGAAGACTAAAGCATGGTTATCTACAAAATTCTCCATGAAAGATTTGGGAGAAGCTTCCTTTGTATTGGGAATACGGATCTATAGAGATAGATCTAAAAGGTTGCTAGGGCTATCCCAAATGTTGTACATAGAAAAGATACTAAAGAGGTTTAGTATGGATGATTCGAAGAAAGGGTTTCTTCCAATGCGACATGGAATCCATCTCTCCAAGTCGATGTCTCCCAAGACCGACGATGAAAGAGAAAGGATGTCAAAGATACCTTATGCGTCCGCTATAGGGAGCATAATGTACGCCATGCTATGTACTAGGCCGGATGTGGCACAACCTCTTAGTGTCACAAGCCGCTTTCAATCCAATCCAGGTGAGAGTCACTGGAGTGCCGTAAAAGCAATCCTTAAGTACTTGAGAAGGACTAAGGATTTGTTCTTGGTCTACGGTAATGGAGAATTAAAACTTGAAGGTCACACTGACTCTAGTTTTCAGTGTGATGTAGATGACTCCAAATCTATGTCAGGTTTTGTATTTTGCTTGAACGGAGGTGCAGTAAGTTGGAAGAGTTCCAAACAGGAAACTGTAGCCGATTCCACCACCGAAGCAGAATATATAGCCGTATGTGATGCTGCTAAGGAAGGTGTTTGGATGCGAAACTTCATCCAAGAGTTGGGTGTAGTTCCTAGCATTGCCGAACCCGTTGCTATCTTCTGTGATAACAATGGGGCCATTGCGCAAGCAAAGGAGCCAAGATCTCATCAAAGATCCAAGCACGTATTAAGGCGATATCATTTGATACGAGATATCATTGATAGAGGAGACGTGAGAGTGGCGCGCGTTGACTCAAAAGAAAATGTGGCGGACCCACTGACTAAACCATTGCCAATCAAGGCTTTTGAAGGACATCGCCTTAAGATGGGCCTTAAAGTTATGAACGATTGGCTTTAGTGCAAGTGGGAGATTGTTAGAGTAGTGCCCTGCAAGCCAATCGGTTGTCTTGTAAATACTCTTGTAATCAATCTTATTCATGATCAATAAAAGTTCGCATTGGCAATTCTTCATTTATTGTGATACATCTAACCAATTTATGAAGCCCTTAGATCGTTGAAACTATGGAACATGGTGCATCCCTCTATGGAATATGTTCTACTATGGTTTAAGATCTCAAAAGCTTTCCAAGTCGTAGAATACAATTGAGATAGGGCATCATTGTATTCGGTAAGACTTGCACGAGTATGCATTCTCTTTTGCATGAGGATGGATAGTTCCATGGACATCGATATGGTAGATATCAATGCATATGAGTGGATGGCTTGATGAGATCAAGCGCATCGAAACCCCGCTAGAAAAATCTCATCTTAGGAGTTTATCGGAGATGAAGATTTCTTCTACTTACGATAGTGTACGTAAATTGGTCCTTTGACTTGAGACGTTAGTATGAACTTCATGCGGAGCGTTTATGCTTTGATGTGTTACTCGACTACTAATTAGCGAGTCATTATAGTTTCACGTTGGGTATAGATTGCTTCGTAGTGAGGTTAATAACGTCAATATAGGATCCATTAACTCCCACCGTGATGTGGTTGGGAGATTTCCTATGCATTCTTTTGTATGGATTGATTCCGGGAATCTTCGGCCGAAGTGAGTGATGTTAGATTTGGAAAGGAGTTTCCAAATGGGTAATCACTAAAAGGAATCACCATAAAGAATAAAGACGCATAGTTATCAAGGCTAATAGGAATCCGTTGGACTCCATGTCCTAGGCCTCGATCGGGAAATAAGTTATTGGAAGGAGCGTACGTGCATGGTATGCGTAAGAGGATTGATGAGATCAATTCAAGAAAGGTTCACACTTTTTTTTTTCATCATTAGTTAGGACTCGTCGACCGTGACTAGACGACTACCTCGAGTGTAGGGTACTCTAGATTTGATGAGATCATATCTAAGAGTGATTGATTAAAAGTAGTTTAATTAATCTTTTTTAATTAAATCACAAATGGTTTGTGAGCCCACGGCTAATTGATGGTGAACCCAAGGGGCCACACACAATAGCACAAGATGCAACTTAGTTCAATCTATTAAAAGTCGAATTGGATTTGACATGAAGTAATAATTAATTAATGAAGATTAATTAATTAAAGGACTCTATTAATTTAAGTGTTAAATTAATTTAGTCGAAATTAATTAGAAGGGTCTAATTAATTAAAGGAAGAATAAATGGGTTTCTAATTTTGAATTAGAGATTGGATTTATTAATTGGGAAATAAATGTCCAATTAACCCATGACCAATTTAAATTAGTCTTATGAGATGATCATATATGATATGATATAATGTTAATATATATATATATGATATATATATATACAATAGAGAGAAATAAATATCTTATCAAGAGTTAGTGGTGGCCCCCACCACTAACTTGTATCAAAAGTAGTGTGCTTGGGAAGCTCAAGAAGTGTGCTTGGGAAGCACAATAAAGCTACAAGTCTTATTGGTGGATTTGATCCTACAATAAACTACATTGCATTTTTTGCAAGACATAAGATAAGATATTGTCTTCATTCAAGATAGAAGAAATAGATGCAAGACAAAAACACACACTACACCTTTTAGTGTGTGTTCGGATTTCTCTCAAACCCTAGAAAGAAAAGTTGTTTTCTTCATCTCTTTCTCTTCCTTTATCAAGTTTCTAACTTGATTCAAGTACTACTTCATTCTAGCTAATAGATTGAGGGTGTATTTGCAAGATCTAGTTCATCTTCTTTACTCCTTAAGTGCTATCACTTGTGTGTGTGGGCTAGCTTTGGAGGATCTACACTTGGAGATCTTGGTGTGGATATTCTTGAGGATCTTGGAGAAAGAAGATTCAAAGGAGGAGATTCTAGCTTAGAGCTTGGAGGTGTTGAACCCGTGAGCTTGGAGGTTCTTGAAGGTTTAGGGTGTTACTTGCTTGTCCCGATTCTTTGCGGCTCTTCACCTCCCAAGATTGGGAGAGGTATGACTTGATATCTTTCCTTCTAATATGAACTTTATTTGCATGATGATCCGAGGATAGTAATGGTAGAAGGTCTCCAAAGTTTTCTTGTAAAGTAGTTGCACTTTTTGGGCCGTTTTGTCCCCGATTAAAATTTTTGTATTCCGCTGCGTTTTGGCTGACCTTAGGACCATTACTAACACATAGACACGGTTAAAACGCTATTCTTGCCACGAAACTAGCCATGAGTTGATTTAATTTATTTAGTTAACTAGAAGAATTATGGAAGAGAATCAATAAGTCACCTTAATTAAATGCCTCAGAATATGGGATTTGTACAAAACCCCCTGAGAATATGTACTTTGTACTAAATCCCTAGGAATATATGGGATTTGTCTTGGGAATTAATTTAGCACTTAATTCATAAGAATTTTTTTATTTATAAACCCAAATATAATCTTGTATATGTTTTTGGCACTCGAATTAAACTCTTATGATCTTGGATTATAAGAGTGTCAATTTTGTTTGCTTGTTTCTTGAGGACATCAATGTTTTATATTTGGTCTAATTCCTTTCGAGCACTATCGGGCATCTTACGTAAGTATCTTTGCAAGCGGGGATCGTATCCAGATTCATCATATTGTGACTAATGTTTTTAGAACCGGATCGGACAGTGAATCGGTGAGTCTACTGGTCACTAGTTTTACTGGTCGAGCCGGTCGAATTATTGGTCGGACCGGATGACGTCATAATGATATAATAAATATATTTAATTTTAAAGTATATGTAATATGCATAAAATTTAAACATTATTATCCTACAATTGATTTCAAATATACAAAATATTAGATTATATTTAAATTAAATCCTTTATCTAACTTATATCATAACGGTAATGTGATACTAATTTGTAAGCTCGTATAAATATAATATGATTACATTTCTTTAGAAAAATTTTAAAAATGTAAGTTAAAAATACAACAAACTAAGAGATTAATAAATTTTAAAATATGATTATGTATAAAAATTTAATATTCAAAACCTTTTTTTTTTTTTGATAAGTTATTCAAAATCATACTTGCATTATATATCGATTTGACTTTCAAAATTTGACACTCTTTATCCTAAAAATAATATTGAAATAAATATCTTCTAGAACAAATTTTCATAAAAATTTATTATTTGAGTATTAATGTTCATTGATAACGTGTAAAATATTAATTTGAGTTAATTATCATAATCTAATTTATAAATAAATTTGGCTACACGTTCTCCGAATTTATAAATATTTGTACTAAAAGTTCATCAAAAGTAATGTAGCTCAGATGATAAGGAAGTTATGTTTTATGCAAGAGGTTAGGTGTTCAAATCCCGCCATCTACAATAAATCTTAACTTATTTTTAACATTAAAAAATTTAAAAAAAAGGGGGGGAATTCAGAACGGGTTGAATTGGTCCAAACCGGTTCGTCCGGTTCAATCTGGTTTTTTAGTCAAGCGATTTTAGAGGATAAACCGAATTGGACCAACCTTCGGTTCACGATCAAACCGGTCGGACCGGCCGATCCAATTCAATTATTAGTAACATTGATTGTTAGGCCATCTCCAATGGTTGAGGGCTAGCCCGGGGCCCTGCTGGTCGTCTCCAATGGTTAGGGCTCCGTGGGGGAATTAATTCCATTTTTTTCATTTGCCCATTCTCACCTATTAATATTAATTCCATATTCAACACTTGCCCACTCTCACCTATACTTTTAGCTTTAATTTTGTTTTTAATATTAATTTTAAAAATCTTAATTATATTTTATTATACATTATTAACCATACACATATTAATTATACAACAATAATCCATTAAAAAAAAAAGGAAAGAGCCAAATTAATTACGCCAGCTGTTTCTCACAATTAATCTTCCTACTTTTATTAAAAAGGACCCATCCTCTCCCTTTGAAACTTATATAATAAGGAAATTTAAAAAAAGAAAAAAAGAAAGGGCCAATCTAGGGACGCCACGTCCCCTGACTTATCTTCTCCAATATACCATCCTGTTCATCATAGAAATAAAAAAAAAAAATAAGACTCACGCGCGACCCCGGACTGGGTGCAGGGCTCCGCCGAGCCCTGCGCCCCACCCGTTCCAGCCCGAAGGCCGCCCCGCCCCGGTGCCTCCTCCACTGGAGATGGCTCCTTCTCCAAACCCCGACCCCGCCCCGGGCATGGCCTTACTAATCTCTGTTATTAGACTAAACAACTCTTGATAATGATACTCAGTTAAATACTATTATTAAATTTGCTTTTAACATATGTATCTGCAGACGAAATTTTATTGGACAAATTTTCTGTCGAAATTGTAAATTAATTAAGATACACTTCTTTCTTATGATTGACAATTTGATAATGATACTATTATTAAAAAAAATTCCGTCGAAAATTTTCTGTCGAAATTTTTCCTTTTTCTAGTAGTGTTGGATATATGTCAAAGTCTAGCGTACCATAATTAAGCAAATATTTCGTTATCTTATTTTCTTTTATTTTGTTGTGCGTGCATAACTAATTTATGTGATTTTATGGTGTATAGTCTTAATTAAACAGATCAACTTTCCGGTCACATTATTAAAATAATAAGCATATTTCCTTTAATTAAATCCGTGAGGCAAGAATTTGAGACCAATGAAAGCTCATATACATAGACTTTAAATTCACGAAACACATGCATTCGGCTTTTTTCAAGACAGGAATTCAAGCATAATTCATCAAACATAACACAAATAACACAAATAAGACTGCGTCACAGAGCTACAACGGACTCTAATACCAAATTTTAGACAAAACTGAGATTGATCCATACAATAAATACAGAATTAAAATGAATCGGAAAACTTAAAATAAACCGGTCGGATCGACCAGTCCAATCCAATTTTAATAACATTAATTGATTGTGACTAATCTCTGCTATCAATCTAAACACCTCTTGATAATGATACTCAGTTAAATATTATTATTAAATTTGCTTTTAACATATGTATCTGCAGACGAATTTTTAATGGACAAATCTAACACAAGTGAAGTTGAGTTGACAATTGAACACGGCCTACGGCCCTACACGTACAATTTAGATTACTCAAATCAAGTCGATTGACAATTTCTTTGAAAAAGATGAAGAGTTTAAATACATATTAATAGTACATGTTGAAATAGTACTACTTGTACAAAAGTTCAGGTTAAATTTGGTTGAAACAAAACCATCTTAAGTTTACTTTAAATCAGTCCAAAATAAGACCTAAACTTTTACCAATAAAATAATTCAACAACCCGTCAAATGAGCCAGAAGCCAACATTTCAAACTTTTGAATTTTAAATCAATTTTTCAACACAAAAACTGGACTTGTTGTGAAGTACGTGCAAATACCATGAATAATGGATCCCAAAATATAAATGAGGAAATGCACTAATTGCTTCAAAGAAATTCCTTAATTCCACATTCCAGTGGACTTTTAATAGATATCTAGAATATAGAGAGTTATTTTTTAGTTAATTTTTTTAATTAATACTTTGGAAGTTCGTATATATGGCGTCCAAGAATTTATGAGTTCAATTCTCAGTAATGTAAATTTTTTTAATACTAGTGATCGGTAGTTAATTTGTAATTTAGTTGTTTTCGGATATATTTCTATTCATGTAATGATATAAATGAAAAATAAATAGTAAATTGCGATTTTGGTACTCTTTATGGATTAATTTTTCCACTTTCATCCCTCTTAAATTTTTTGTAGCAGATTGGTTCCTCTTATCAATGTAGTATATCACATTCGTCCCTCTTATCAATGTAGTTTAACACATTAGTCCCTTTTAAATACAAAATACATCACGTAAATTCAAAATATATTCTAAAGTAGACGAATGTTGTATATCAAAATATTCTAAAGTGGACGAAAGTTAATGTATTTTGTATATAAGAGGGACTAATGTGTTACACTACATTGATAAAAGGGACAAATTTACTACAAAAAAATTAAGAGGGAAGAATGTTTTATAAGAGGGACGAATGTGGTACATTACATTGATAAGAGGGACAATCAGCTACAAAAAAAATTAAGAGGGACGAAAATGAAAAGTTTGACCCATAAGAGGACAAAAATGCTATTCACTCAAAAAATAAAAAAGTTAGACTCAATTTGATTGTGTATGAGATAAATAAATTATTTATACTCAGTAAAATTTAGGATAACATACAGGAGATAATCACTAAACATATTTGATGATGGAGAAAATTTTAAGCTAATGACATTTATGAATCAATTAATTCACGTCACACAATTGTGCTGAATAATTTTCTTAAGATGATAGTATTTTCTGACAACTAATGATCAATACCAAAACTTTCAAATTAAGTTATGTGAATTTGGATGGAAATATATAGATGATTGGTTTAAATCTAATGTTTAGCTTAGGAACATGTATTACAAAATTACTAGTTTAATGAAATTCCTCTAGTTTATTATTACTGTTTGATAGTGGTTTATTATTTGCAATTCTTTGTACTTGGAATATATATATATATATATATATATATATATATATATATATATATATATATATATATATTGAAATGCTTTATGATGATATAATTGATGATAAATGTATTTTCTAAAAGAAATATACATAGTCTAATTAATCAAGTTAACGCTAATTTACTCCTCTGTGAAATGCATAACATTCAATTTGCTCCCTTTATTTTGAAAAAGAGCATTTATCCCCCCCCCCCCCCCCCCCCCCTCCCTCTTAAAAATTTAAAGAAGTAATTAATCTCCTTCAACAGGAAAGTATAGCCCACTTGTCAAAATTGAGAGTAGACATGAAAATATTTCTGTAACACTGGGTAATAGATTGTCACATTTATCATAACACAAATGGGTAAATTATCACATTTATCATAATATTGGGGATAAACTGTCATATTATTATTACACAGAGAAGTAGAGTGTCACTTATAAAAATATCAAGAAAGCATTGTGAAACTTTTATGACAATATAAGGGAATAAAGTGCTATCTTTAAAATTACAAAAAGGTAAATTGAACATTATAAATATAAGGGGAATAAAATGCCATTAACTCCTAATTAATATCCCTGTTTTAATTATATTTAATACTAAATTCGGATTAATTCTATAGTAAATGACAGACCTGAAAAGTAAAGCGGTCTTTGAGGGGTGGAATTATTAAATATAATTAACAAAATTTAACGATATGGAAACAAATCAATAATTGGCCATAATTATCTTTGGAATATGAATTTTCTAATGTTTCGATTTAGGGTCTACAGAGTAGAGACCCCGACATCCGACAAGGAATATCCGGTGCAGGACAATTAAGCTTTAAGCTTTGAATATGTTATAAGTTCTATGGTCAAACACACTTTTTTCTGCATAAGTTCAAGCGGTAATCGACGCCAAAGTTGAAGCACTAGGATCTAACAGGTGTTTAACTTTTTCATCAATGTAAATTTTTTTTTGGTTGAGGTTTATTATTTGTAAATTCTTAAACAATTATTGAAAAAAATTATGATGTAATGATTGATGAGTTACGTCGCTATATAAGATATAATGAGTCTTAGTGAAGCTAGTCCATTAACTAGATCACCTGTGCGTACGTTATCTAGAATAAGAACATACCTGGAATAAGGTAGCGAAAGGGAGTAGTGAAGGGAAAATGAGTTAGGAGAGAATACCAGGCGTCCAGCTTAGCAACCATTATTGTGACAATACAAGTGCAATCTCACTTACTCAGAATACTCCAAGTCATTCAAGGACAAAATATATTGAGATCAAACATCACTTTATCATAGATCATGTGGAGAAAGGAAATGTCATTATTGAGTATGTTCATACAGACAATCACATTGCTGATATCTTCACTAAACTACTAAGTGATGCAAGGTTTTTCACTCTAAGAGCATAACTAAGTCTACCTAATTTGGATTCATAAGTTGAGGGGGAACTTATCAGAAACCTATAGTTCATAGGCTTATCAATCTGTTATCATCTTCAAGATTAACTTTCAAAAGACTAGTTGACTAATGGATTCTTGAACTCAGAGGAAACGTGTAAGACTAGTGTTACTCTTGATTAAAGATGAAATTGTTAATGACAGTTAGTTGAAGTTACGTGATTAGAAGATTTGTTATTAATTCTTGAAGATTGAAGATTAATTGTTTTGCCGGATTGACAAACAGCAAAGGAAGATCACTAGCTAATGGCTTTCATTAGTGATATCAGTAATCAGCTCAGTCGTCTAACAGCTAAGTAATCTGTTTTATTTACTGTTCTGATGCTTTATAAATGAGTGTACCAAAAACGTGTATTTAAAACAGTCTTTTGTAAATAAAAGACTAGGATGATTCACATTCCCGTCCCGTCTGCTGATAAGTTTGAAAATTTCAAATGTGCAAATCTCGCTCATATCTTACAGTAACTGATCAAATGGTTCGGATGAATCACAGAACCTGAAATGATTTTAACTCTATAAAACCAGATTTGATTAGACTACTTGTTTTTTACGCATCCTCAAATGTTCAAAAACCTAGAGAAAATGTTTGCTTCCTATTTTCTGCAATTCTATTTCGTTTCTTCTAATCTTTTTCAGAATTCACTATGAGTACCAAGGAATCAAACGCTAAAGGGAGATACTTAAACTATGGTACATATCATACAACTGGAACTCCGCTGATGACAGAGATTCTGGAGAAATTCAAAGCGGCCTCGCTTGTGGATTTCATGGAGGCTCATAAGGATATGGTCTGTAAAGATCAAGTACTGGAGTTTTATGGGTCTACTGCTGACCCAGATCATGGGAACATGGAGATTAAGGCTAAAGTAGGAGGAGTTGATATATGTATCACACCCAAGCTGCTGAATGAGAAGTACAAACTTTCAGAGTACTGAAATTTCAACTTTGGCTGAGCCATATGAGGCTGAGTTCTGGAACTTGATTGGAAAGAAGGATGAAGTCCTTGCTGGTAATATCAAGAAACCAATTGAAGGATGAATATAAAAGAATGGCGGATCTCTTTGCCAAAGTTATTGAGAGTTGTACGTTTTCCCTGGATAGCGTACCTATGAAAAGATTTCACGCCATGATTGTTGTCCACTACGGTCTGAAGATCAACTGGGCTGTTTTTGTTTGGTATACTCTGGCGGATCACAAGGAGAAGGACCATACTTTTCATAGAATATTTCTCAGTCACCTATTTTTAAGTCTCGGTTGTTCTAAGACCCATGGGAAGGTCATTCACAATGCCAAGGAAATGAAGGTATACGAAGCTGTTAAAGAGCAACCGAAAAGAAAGGCTGCTACTGAACCAAAGCAGCTTGCTACTAAGCTAAGAATGAGCAAGATGACTGCTCCCAAGGCATCTGTTCAAACAGTTGAGCCAGCTATTCAAGCCAGAACAGAGTCGCCTGCTGACGAGGATGTTGTTGATGCTATCATAAACCAGACAATAAATGAAATTGAAGACATGACTTATGGTTCTCCATCAAGAACTGTTTCTGCTGAAATGCCTTTGGAAAATATTGTTTCCAGGACAAGGAGCGCATTCAAAGACACTGCCACTTTCAAAGTTGCTCACACTAAAGCCACTGTCAGAAAAAGGATGACTCTCATCCAATCACTTACTAAACTTTCAAAGTTAGTAAGGGAAAGTCCTCAAAACGCAGAAAGACCTGTTGGAACTATGGAGGAGTCTGCTGATGCACATATTACTTCTACACCAACAGCTGAGGTACATCAACCTCAAGAGGATCCTGAAGTGCAGATCCTCGAACCAATTGCTGCTGCACCCATTACAACAGCTACCCCTGAACCATCTGCTGCCTCACCAGTTCAAGAAAAAAGAGTTCAAAAGAGAAAGAGAACTGGAAAGGAAAAGGCTAAGGTATCTGCTACCACCAAGAAGAAAAGAGAAGAAGCAGCGCAGAGGAATAGGGATGAGGCCGAATTCCAAAAAGTTGTTGAACTGAGCAAAGCTGAAGCTCAAAAGAAACAACTGACTGAGGCAGAGCTTAAGGCCAAGGAAGATTCTAATATGGCCTTAGCATTAGAACTGAGCAAGAAGGATGCTCATGGTCCCAGAAGGACTGGAGGCATCAAGATAGGAGAGTCTATGAATGGAAAGTTCTTATTGCCGCTTGGTCAGAGGCCTAAGAAGAAAAAGTTTGAATTACGCAGAGCTCTTGAAATTGTCAAGGGTGATATAGCTGCCTTTCCAAAGTTTGAAGCAGATCTAGAAAAGCTTGATCAGCTGCTGCAAACCAAGACTATTTTCCTTCCTGAGAAAATTAGATACAACAGATGTAGGGATTACAAGGTGAACAAGTCTGAGGCAGAAGTCAGAGCTTAGAAAGAATTTGCTTCTTAGGAGAAATGAGTTTTGAACTGGCTGCAAACTTCTTCAATTGCGCTAGCCCTGGACACAGAATTTGTTCATGATAGATTACATGGCTATGTAAAAGTAATTGTAAAGAAAGAAGTTGATTCTATTAAGGATGCGATACCAAAGAAGCTTGGACCTAATGATGGTCCTGTTGATAGAGTAGTGAAGATAGTTGTCTACACAACCTTGGAGAAGTGGGTAGAAAAGTCCAGATATGGACAAGGAACTTCAAGTGATATGCCCAGTCTGCCAAGCCTTCAACAGATAGCTTTTGGTTCTAAAATCAGCAAGTAACAGGAACAGATTTGCACTCAAAAGTTCACTTCCAAATTCATCAGATGACTTTCGTGTCTGTTGATGGTACTGCTGAAGTCATTCAGAAAGCTGATGAGCCAGCAAATGAAGAACAGAACAAGGAACAACAAGCTATTGTAAAGACTCCTTCAGCACTTGAGTAGAAAGCTGAAGATGAAAATGTTCTTCAAAATACTCCTGTCCACCAGGAAGAACCTTGCCGAAGCATCAACCTCCATTCCTACTGCTGACATACATTCATCACTCATGGAGTCAATACAGTTAGTAATTGAAAAGTCAATCAAGGAAATGGAAGAGAGGAATAAGATGATGCTAAAGCAAATGGAGGAGGCTACTGCAAAAATTGTGCAGAATGCCATAGACAACTTTCCTCTACCACCAGATAACTCATTGGCACTGACTCGGAGCATAAAGAGCATGAACAGAAACATTGAAGATGTGAAGGCATATGTCAACCATTTGCATACTGCTCTTCAGAGAAATGAGTCAGATTTAGCCTATGTTGCAAAGGTCATGAAAGAAATCAGTGTAGCTAAGATTGAAAAGACTGCTAGCATAATGCAGAAATTCACAATCATCACTGATAAGGCGCAAAGGGAAATATCAACACTTCAATTGAATGTTGATTGTTTGAATGACCAAGCTGGTGAAATTAAGTCAACTCTGAATCATCAGACCACTCCACTGAATATTGTGGATTAGAACATGAAGAAGCTTTGTGCGGCTGTCAGCATCTCGCCTGTTCAACTCAACCCTGCTGATGATGATAAAAAGGGGTAAGAGGGATCAGCTACGAGGAAAAGTGTTGCCACTGCACTATTCAAGTAATTGAGCATGGATCTGCTGCTGTTGTTGAAAAGCCAAATGAAGAAGAGACAAGTAGACCAGCAGATGAAGTACTTGAAGAGGAAGTTGTTGATGATGAAGCTGCTAAAGAAGAGCCTAAGGATGTAGCCAAGTCTGACTAAGAACTATTTGCCTCCAAAGACTCTGTTGATGAACAGCTTGATCCATTTAGGAAAACCAGCAGACTCCAAGAGCTCAGAGCAAAGGTTGAAGCTGCAAACAGAAACCTAGCTCCTGCTGATGTATTTTCCAGTGGTGAAGATGATGATGAAGATGAAGAGGATGAAGAAGCTGATGACTAGACTAGATTTTCTAGGCTAGGATATAAATCGTAATTTCTTGTATCAGTTTACATCATTGTATCTCATCTGTTCGAACTTGTACTTTGTAATCTTTGAATATCTATAAAAGTTCAAGTTACTTCCAACATATTATTTCTATCTCAGAAATTTTGAGGACTTAACTTTAGTTTAGGTACAAGTACTTAGCTAAAATTTTGTCATTATAAAAAAGGGGGAACTGTTGGATGAATATGAAGATAAATACTT
Source organism: Penstemon barbatus (assembly GCA_003313485.2). Lineage (NCBI taxonomy): Eukaryota > Viridiplantae > Streptophyta > Magnoliopsida > Lamiales > Plantaginaceae > Penstemon > Penstemon barbatus. The sequence goes on along the minus strand of CM064882.1, from coordinate 16,740,595 downwards.
AAGATTGAAGGGAAGTTTTGATGATTTCCAAACATCGTCATCAGCTAAGTAATGGAAGCTTAGCCAATCCCTTAGAAGATTTTTGAACAAGGAATAAGGCAAATCAGAAGGGTCAAATCAAATGGTCCAGAAGACTACTGATATGTTGTTGAAGAATGAAATCAGACTGGTGAATTTCAGCAGACTCAAATCAGATGAGTTCAGTTGGGGATCAGCAAAGTGTTCATCAGACGAAAAGTTTCAATCAGCAATGTGAAAAAAGATCAACAAGTCATCCCAACGATAATAATTGCGCTGATGAAATTAAATGCTGAAGAGGAAGGGTATTTATGACAAATGATTGAAGAAAACCTCGTATCAGCTAAGTGTATTTAATGTGACTGACAGAGAAGTACAATAGAGTGTACAGTGCACAGTCGCAGGTACCCGTTCCTGAAAATGGGGACCAGTACTCAAGAAATCTGTTTATGTCTCTCTTCAACGGACATAATTCAAATCTCAAGTACAAATAGAGTGTGTTTCGGGAGGTAGAGATAACTACAAGCAACACAAAAATAGAAATTTCGAAGCAGAATTCTTCCAAGTCTCAAACTCAAGAACAGAACACTCATCAGCCTAGTCATTTGTTGACAAAAGCGAAGTTGAAGATCAAAGCTAAACACATTTTCTGAGTGAATCTGTAAAAGAGAGTGTTGTGAGAAGTTGTTATCCATCTATGTGAGTGATAAAGCTTTGTAGTATAGGATTTCTAAGTGATCTCCTGTAACGAACTTGTTGCCAGTTCATATGTTGTTTGGCGCAAGCAGAGTATATTGTAATTTGTGTAACTATAGTATAGCCCAAGATCTTTGTGACCTGGAAGAGTGGACTAAAGAATTTTCATCCATATAACCACTATAAAAATTCTGGTGTTTACATTTTCCTTTTTTTTTTTTTTTTTGCATATTTTCAAAAAGCATAACACTTAAGTTAACTGTTAAAAAGATTTTGAAAAGGAGTTTTCGAAACTGGGGACAAAATCTTTTTCTAAGTTAAGAAAGTTAACTTGTGAAAAACACTTAAACAAATCCGCTGCAAGTTATCTGCTTAAAATACTAGTTTTATCAAAATCAGCTAAGTCATATCAGAAGAGTTGTCTACTCTACTGTTCAAAGCTTTGTGCGCGATCAACTTAGTCTACTTACGAATCTTGATCAGCTTAGTCTGCTCATAGAAAAAGTTGGAGAAATTTTTAAGTTAAAATTTTCAGAGGTCTATTCACCCTCTCCCCCCCCCCCCCCCCCCCTCCCCCTCTAGACCTCATCTGACTACTTGGGACCAACACGAACCACTATAAAAGATTCGACCGACGAAACACCTTTTTGTTTGGGGTATGGATCAGAAGCGATTATTCTGGTCGAAGTACTAGTTCCTAGTCCGAGAACGAAAGGATGATATCGATCTAAATTAAACACTAAGGGACATACCTAGTCTTAAGGTTGCAAGCAGCAAAATCGAGCATGGAAAAAGCATATTGTGATCGGGGTCGGTAAGAAAGGATCCTATAAGATCGCTCATTTGGATGGAACGCCACTGCCTCGAACTTGGAATGCAGTGAACCTTAGGCATTATTATGGTCGTTGAAGTGATGGGTAGATATAGCACAATCACGATACCATAGTTATTTCCCTTCGTTTTTACAGTACATTCATCGTTTTCTTTTTTCTACTAGATTCTTGAATTTTTATTCAATTAATTTAATAAAAGCTTTTGTTTAATGTTCTCTATATAATCCTGTACATCTGCTCAAAAAAACTATTGATTATCGATCTACAAAGGTTAAAGCCAATAATTGGAATACAACCTAAGTTTTTAATCAAAAAATTTGAGTAAAAACTAATTGGGTCGGTAGAGACTCATCTATCACGTGGTATCAATTTACAAAGGTTAAAGCTAATAAATGGCATACAACCTAAGTTTTTAAACAAAATTTGAGTAAACCAATTGGGTTGGTGGAAACTCATTGATCTCCTGGTATCGATCTACAAAGGTTAAAGCCAATCTAAGTTTTTAAACAAAATTTAAGTAAAAACCAATTGGGTCGATAGAAACTCATTGATCTTCTGGTATCGATCTACAAAAGTTAAAGCCAATAATTGGCATATAACCTAAGTTTTTAGACAAAATTTGCTTAAGAAGCGATTGGGTCAGCAAAAACTCGGCGATCTCCTGGTAAAGCCAATAATTGGCATACAACCTACAACTTAAGTAAAATTTGAGTAAAATAGTTTGGGTCAGTAGAAACTCATCGATCTCCAAAGGTCGATCTACTAAGATTAAAGCCAATAATTGGCATGAAATATAAGTCTTCAATTAAAGTTGGAGTAAAATTATTAATTCGAAATTATTTTCTCGACGAAAACTCCCGATGTGCAAATTATTAATCTGATCAATTAAGGCAAGGATTTAGGAAAATTGAAGAATAAAGTACATCAAAAATTCGACATTGGATTTTATTGATTAAGCCCGAGACAAAATGATTGCAAAAATTACAATTCGTTCGTAAAAATTTGAGCAGTTACAAAAGCAGAATTTCATTTATTATTGAACAAAATATCAAGTACAGAGATGTGATTACATCATTTCGATCACAAAAGTCCTATTATAATAGCTATGGGTCCTATATTATGGCGCTCGAGCATCCCGTAGACTTGTAGAAAGCAATCAAGCTCGCAGGCTCGATCAGTAGAAAATTGTTTATGTTTATTGTCTGACTTCTGAGCATGATGAGTGATTGAGCTAAAATAGGAGTAATTTTCAACGCTTTAAGGAACGAGGACAACCACCATTTTAAGATCCAGAATTTCAACCTCTCTTGAAGAAGCTGATGCTCATACATCACCAGAGCGTCATGAAGCCAAAATTATCCTTCGATGAATAATGGTCAACCCATTGGAGGATCTACGTCCCCGACATGGTCAAATTATCTTCCGCCAGAATATAATCTAGCTTTCCTCGGACCTCGAAAATTCTCGGTCAGTCACTTGCAACAGGATAAGGACCGACCCTTATCATGTTGCAAGTGATGGTCGATCATTTGTTAGTTTTCCATTAGATCCCATTTTTCAGGGATCGGAAACTTCATTATATTTAAGAAGTCTCATATTCCCATCCACCCATACCAAGTCGAAAATTTGATGAACTTTAAAATCTTTGAGTTGGGTAGCCGACCATGATTATGAAAGAAGAAATTCCTCATCAAAGAAGTTTTACTGGGTGTAAAAATGGAAAGAGGTAAAAGCCTTTTATAGATAGAATGGTAAACATCTAATGGCTACAGAGAGAGTCCATCAACGGTGAAAATTGATTATCGGATAACGTGGCAAGATGTTTCAACTACCCAAAATTAATGCGGGTAAAAACCTCCACTTTCAAGAAATAGTCAAATGAAACGAATGGGTAATCGGAAAAATCATGGACGAGTGATCGAGTCTAGCAACACAATATATATATATATATATATATATATATATATATATATATATATCTTTGTCATTAATCTACCGAGCTACATGTTCCAAGATTTCTTACAACAAAAGGTTTAAGGAAAGTGATTACTTCATTGGTGCGTTGTTTATATCCATATGCAAAATCCGCATCGAACTCTTCTTCACTTTCTCGATCTGAGCCTGAGTGACCTTCTCCAGATTTTATTCAACTAAATCAGGTCCTCCTTTTTAAGAATGTTCTCCTTCTCGGAAATCAACTCAGCGTGCAGCTTCGAGAGCATCTCCTTATCCTCTCGAAGATAGTCTACCTCGATCATTAATGCTCAATGAGCAGCATCAACATTATCTAGTTTGGCATCATTAGCAAACCAGGCATAATAGGAATCGTCATTTTGAATCCTGAGTTGATTATCTGTTGAGTTGCTATATGTGGAGACTGAGGGGCTTAAGTTTCAAAAGTTGCAGAAGTAACGATGACAGTTTTAGATGGTTGTACGACGGAAGTGGATTCTGGGATTTCTTCCAAAGTAATCTTCTCGACCTCAGAATCAAGGACGGAATCGACAAGGACAAACCTTGGTTGTTGATTTGTATGTTCGATAGAAGAATTGATTGTAGCAGTATTCAAGATGGGCACCTCAGATTCATATTCAACCTGATTACCAGTGCTTAGGGAAATGACCGTGGACTCTACGTTTGGATAAGCAACAAGAATATCGCTCTCGACTAATGGTTTGGAAATGGAAGGTCCTACGGGTTTACACGATCCTTTAGGAGAACCAACATTAGGGTGAGATTGTGAAGTTACGGGGGTTCTTCCCTCAGTAACAGAATTATCTTTGGGATGGATAGAAGCTCGATCTATAGATGGTATGGATTTACGAGGAGCTTCTCCGGCCACAAAACAGATTGGCTAGAGTTTTCTTTTCGAGCCTTTTTATTGGGAGCATTGCTCTTCGAAGATGTACGTAAGACTCGCTTAGAAGCCCCGGAGGAAAAATTAGCACTCATTCTCGGTAATATACAGAAAGTATGAGAATCTCGCTCTACCACTCCGATCTACTCGAGCGAATTTTAATAATACAAGTGGGCACGCATGGTAATATTTGGAATATTTTACCCCTATATATACCAGTGGAATTGACAGAAAGGTCCTTATAATAGGGAGCTAACAAAAAATTCAAAGCATTGGAGGATTTAAAGATTGTTATATCACAAATTTCGAGCAATAAAATGAAAACTCAGCAAACAGAATAAAAGACTTATCTAAAAAGGAAGATAAGACAACATGAATCAAGCAGATCACTTGGGCATGGTATTTACATAAGTGTCTTCTCAAAATCTTAAGAGTTAATAAAAAAACTACAAATCAATTATAGAGAAACAAAGGTTATGCTAACTAAAATTGGTTTTGTTAGAGAATCATCTCATCTCCTTTCTTTCTCGACGGTATTACCTTCTTCTTCATCAACAGCGTCTTTATCGTCATTCTAATCAACTTCGACATCATCTTCTGAATTATTGTCTGGACCAGGCATAGGCAAAGAAGTCCCAAATTCCTCCACCAAATGAGCTAGTGGATGGTCACTATAGTCGACTTGAGGCCCCAACTTCAGGAGGATGTTCTCGAAATTTTTGGTCTTTACTAATATCCATAGCATCGTTATATTCGCCCAGCCTGTTCCGGATCATTTCCAATTCGATAAGCTGATTGACTCCCTTGTAGAACGAACTCAACAGCAATTCCCCAGTTTTCTGATACACTATCGCAGTATGTATCGGGGAGTTGAGAAAATCCTGAACAATAGGTTCAACATTTTCGACTAGAACTTCTCGCATGACCTCATCCATAGCAGCATCGTCGACTTTGGATTGTAACTGTGACTGAAGAGATCGGTTTTCAAACTCCAAAGCACTAATTGAGGTCGCAAATGAGTCTCGTTGTTCTTCCAATTTTTGAGTTAGTTGCTCGACCTGAGCTTGATTTCGACTAACATACATCATAGTGTTCACAATATGAGGATTGTCAATTTCTAAGTTCGGATTGCTAGTGGGACCTGGTCAATCTTCCTGCACTCGAGAACCTTCTAGCTCGGAAAGTCTATTTTAAAGCTCCTTATTTTTTATCAGAAGGATTTTATTAGTCTCATCAACGAATTATATTGTTCCATGTGAAGGGATAAATTATACATGACTCCCTATAGCGCACTTCCAGTCTATAGAAATTAACAAGATATCAACGTCGTAAAATTAGAGATTATGTTTTGAATAGAAGCAAAATGGGAGACATCTTACCTCTTCATGAGCATGAGCAGCTCTAGCAAACTGTTCCAAAGGCTCATAATCTAGGTTGCATTGTATATCTCTGGTGAATATCATAGATAGAAACAGCCTTATGGATTTATCTTGGACACTCTCTTTGTCATCAATGAGTATGGAATCCTCTGTGGAGTAGCCTGTGGCTTGTTTCCGCACCAGGTGATTCTCGATCCTGTCGACAAGTGAAGTCTCACGACCCAACTCTCCGATGTGAGTGAAATATTAATCTTGCTTATCTTAGAATTGCTTTCTCCTTTTTGCTGGCGGAGGTAAGATTGCGTTCAGCCCAGGTTTTACAACCAAGGACTTGTTGCCATGGGAAGATATCCCCAACCTGGATTAGTAAGGATGACTAGAAGAAGGGTCTACTAATGGGATCAGCCTTTTCGATGGGATATTTCCCATACAATCGGTTCTTTTTCCCGAATTTGACTCTTAGCCGGGTTTTGATTTCTTCTCCGTTTCCTCGACTCTATTTGCTCTATGGGCATTTTCTCCGAGGATTTCTTAGAGGTCAAGAGAATGGTTTTTCTAGAGAGCAGAAAAGCGGCATCTCTCAACCATAGTAGCTGCAATTTAAACACAAAGATCGATTTAGAATTAATATTAGCAATAAACATTCAGAGGCTTAATAACGATAATTAAAATTGAAGATTCACCCAAAAGATGGCAGTCTACTGGTATAACGAAGGTGCAAGGACTTAATCCTGCCTTGCGGAGAAAAACTTCTCCGATCAAGTTGGCCGATTGGTATTTATCTGCTCTCATATCCATGATCATGCTCGGAGGAAATAGATCATCTAAAGCTAGCACTCCATTAACTTTTTTACCACCGAATTCCCAATCAGAATTATAACCCCATTAATGAGTTGGAGGTCTAACAAAGAAATGGTTCTCTTTCCACTCAGAACTGTTACTCCAAATAGCATTCTCTAGAAGGCAAAGCCAGATTTCTGGCTAACATAGTAGAAGCCTCTGTTAGACGAGGTCGAGATGAAGAATCTAAAGAAGTGGTAAAAGTTGCAGAAACAAGATTTAAAACATTTTGCAACCATAAGAATGGAAAAGCCCATGATGAATGCCACATAATTTGGGATAAGCTGAGTCAGGGAAATTATGAAGGTCTCAAGGATTTCCAGTAGGAGGGGAGAAAAGAGGTATCGGAGCCCATGGACGAGATGAGAAGAGTAGAAAGCTCGGCAATTATCTGGAGGAGTATTAACTCTTTCCTCGTCTATTGGGATAACTATCTCAAAATCCGACTGCAATAACGAGCATAATCCCGCCGCAGTCCGATCAGATCATCCCCTTTAAATCTGGAGGGAACAAGTTCGACAGGAGTTGAAACTTAAGGTTGAGTAGTTTTCACCCTTTTCGAGGCTTTCTTCGCCATTTCCTCTTCTGAAGTAATTTCTACTACGAGCTCATCCACGCCTTCTTCTGTGCAGTTTGTATATTCATCAGCAGGAATTTCGTCTCCTATTTCCTCATTGTCCGTAGAAACATTTTTCGAATTCTCGATGACGTTTGTGATAACCACTTCATCTTCAGTATGGGGAGGATGATTAAGATTTGATTGTGAAGTCGACATTTTGAGAAAGAAACTGTGAAGCTCTACAAGATTGATATATGTTGAGAATTTTGACTTAAAATATTACTGCTTCGACTCTGAAGTATATGCGGTAGAAGTAAAAATGACCTCGTTGACTTCAACTATATATATGGGTACGGAAATGAAGGTTCGGCCCTTGGTGATGTTTCGTTTTCCCGCCTATGTAAATTACGGAACATGCCTCTGTGCTTTTGACAACGCTTCATAACAATGCAAATGCTGCAAAATGGATTCAACAAATATGTACTCTTTTCCCCTCGCTCGATTTTTATCCCACTAAAGGGTTTTTCCGAACAATGTTTTTAATGAGGCATATTCTATTAATCTCCTACGAAGGATCATCACATAAGCTTACTTTACTTATCCGAGCTAAAACACACTTACGCTCAAGAAGTGAGGAGTACTGATGGGGGCTATTTTACACATAAGATTGGATCAGACTTCTCGAACGGATTCAGGTCTAGCTAAGTGATCATCCCTATCTGCTATTACGTATCTTATCGACCTGACGAAGCCTCTAGACGCTTCATGGGCAACTCTATATCTCCTACATGTCCTAAGATCATATTAGTGCTAGGTATGTTAGATTATAAATAGGAGATTCATTATTGTAATAAGGGTTGGAACCATAATTACTCTACTGATAATGAATACAATGATTTTTACTCTCCATTAGATATGATTTACTTTATCAGCATTGTTTGTTCTTTGAATTGCACCATCCAGAGCACTTTAACCAAGTCCTTGTCTTTGATCGATAATATTTACTATTACTTTGTTTCATAAATATTATTGATTTATTAGTTATTTTATTGATATTACCCCGCTACACTAATTTTCGGTAAAATCACATAATATATGAAATTATTCAATCATTTTCACAAGTTAATTGAGCCTAATTTAACTTACAATTTCCTAATAAATAAATTCAACCTAAACCTAAAATAAAATTAGACTCAAATAAAATATGATTGAGCTATGGGGTAGGCCTGGCTCAGTGGAAAATTTGTATTGAAGTCTGATTTGGTCAAACTCATATCAAGTAAGTGTATTACACTTGATTTGTTATTGGTCACTCTTCTGGGAATTGCATCAAATATCAAAGCAAGTGTATTGCATTAATTTGTCGTATAGTTACTTTGGATTCGACCGAACCCGATTTGAGTAAGAATTTTTCCTGCTAAATTAAGTGAACTTTATCCAATTAAACCCGCAAAAAATCGTAGCTACGGACAGACGGTCACTTAGTCAAATCTAACAAATAGACACATGTATAAAATAATGAAAGTTCATATGAAGTATGAACATTATTGGAAGACTAAACTTGGGCGATAAGTGTGTACATGACTTGCAAGATTCAAGTAGACAAAAAAAAGAAAAAGAAGAAGAAATATATAATTGGAATTCGTCATTATATTCACTAACCTATTTTTTTAATATATATGTAAATTTCACTCACAAGTCGCACCCTATATTATATCACTTCTGTTGATTCAGACAAACCTTCGTGAGTTGACTTCATACACTTTCAAATGATGAACAGTTGTTTGACTAACATCATACGTCAAGGTGTTTAGATTGAAACTATAAGTCGAGGTCAAAGTCAAAACTCTAATAAATTTTACTTCGTAATTTCGTCTTAATAACAAGGAAATAATTATATGCACAAGTACGGACGACAACAACATTGTATAACAATACATCGAATATATGCCCATGTTTAACAATTTTTGAAAATTCGATTAATAGTGTATATTGGAGTCATTGATTTTATGGAAGAAAATACTAAGATTATACATATACATTAGGGTTGTCAATGGATCGGATTTTGGTTAGATCAGACTTGACTTGGATCCGAATTTTTATTTATATCGAATTCGAGTCGAACCCGACTCTTTCTTAGATTTAAAATTTTCAAGTCCATCGAATATTGTTGGATTCGGTCGGATATCGGATCTTTTTCTAATTCAATAAAATCTTCATTTTTAAAATTAACACCAGTATTTTTTTTCTAAAACAAGTTTGAGAACTTTACATTTTATTAAAGTTAGCTCAGATGTTCAAACTTTCTTAACTATTGTTCATATTTTTGGATGAGAATACATAAAAATAAAATTATGAATGAATTATTAATAATCTTAGCCTAATGATAAAATAATATTAATGTTACTTATTTAGATTAAATATTGTGTATAATTCTTTTATTTATCGGTTACGGATCTCTAACAAAATCATATCGACTTAAATTCATATTCGCTTCACCTATTTGAGTTTTCTGATCTATATAATAGGATCAGATACATCGAATCTCAAATCGAATCAAAATCCTATTAAATCAAATTGAATTCGTATCTCATATATAAAGTAAATTAAATAGGAAAGTACCTCAGCCTAAGATACTATTACCCACGATAATAATGACAATTTAAAAAATCTCTATATATTATTTTCAAATATATCGTTCAACCTTTTTTAACCTTTCAAACCATAACAATTTTACTTGAAATTAAATTGATATAATTATGTTAAAAAAAAAAAAAAAAAAAAAAAAAAAAAAAAAAAAAAGTCATTTTCTCCAACTTAATTTACCACCTTTCATGCACCTTCACATAGGGGGGGACCTGGGGTAGGAATATTCTTCTTTTTTTTTTCGTCTTTTTCCAAGTTATGTCTTAACAAATTAATAATTAACGTATTATTTTTGTAGTTATATTTAGATATGATTTGACAAAGAGAAAATATTATAGTTTTTGCACTAATTGCTCGCGTAAACAATATGTACAACAAGCCTCAAGGGATCATTTTGCCAATTTTTTGTTTTAATTTTCATATTCTAAATTAAAATAAAGTAAGCACTGAATATAATTAATTAGCCTTAATTTTCTTGACATGCAACATATTAATATTCTTAATTAGATTCATTTACAGAAATTGATGAACATTATTCAATTTCTATAATCCGCAATTCCGTCCGTTCATGCATATGTTTTTTCATGTGAAACAAACTTTATATGACTTCCTTTAATGATTTTTTTGAAGCTATTTATTTAATTTAATTATTTTTTAAATAATTATAAGTCGTTAATCAAGAAGTTGCTGAATAACTTCTACATGTTATTGTTGGTTCACTGGTTTGAGAGAATCTTGAAATGAGCAAGAACGGTCAAGATTATGATTTTGAGGCGTGTACTCTTCAATTAAATATATATTTTTACTTTTTTTTGTAATATTGAAGATATATGTGATTATCATTCAAGGTGTTTCATTTCTCTCGAATTTCTTGTTATTTTCTCGGATGTTTCCCTAATTTTCCAAATTAATATTTTCCATATGGGCTGCAGGAATCAAAAGCCAGTTTCAAAACGCATACATGAGAATGAAAGATTCATGCACATTGGCTTCATGTTTCACGTTGCACGATTTCCTTTATCGCATTTTGGTGTCTCATTTTGATGTCAGATGATGGATTTATTCTATATGTATATGTGTGGTTCGCATGAATTTTAAGTCAATAATTTATATGTACGTGACACAAAAATAAATGAGATAGATGATCTATTTCTGTGCGTGTGTGGGTGTGGGTGTGGGTGTTTATTTGTGAGTTTGGGAGGGTCGAATCCTCTATCCCACCTTTATGTCATATTTTTGTGTATACATATATATATATATATATATATATATATATATATATCTATTGACAAGTGTTTAAATTATGTAAACCAATATATACACACTACAAAAAATTTAAATTTTAGTGATAAAATAGTAAATAACAAAGTGACAATAATTTAAATATTGTCATTAAACTGATGTATATAGACACACTAGTGACAAGAAATCTGAAAATGTTGTTACTATTGACCTTTAGTGATATCCCAAAAGTGACAATTAAAAAGTTGTCACTAAATTATAATGACAATATTTATTGTATCTAGGTTGTCACTGAGAATGTATCACTAATTGTCAATAGTGACAACTTAAATTTCATACACTTGTCACTAATAGACATTAATGATAACTTAAAAATATATTTTGTACTATTGTACTTGTCGCTATTATTATTGTGACAAAACTAGTATTTTATCACTATATATATGCAAAATGTGACAATTTCAACATTGTCACTTAATATTTTATCACTAAGTCCATTTTTTTTGTAGTGACTTTTGTAGAGTGGATCCATCATGCATGTGATACCAAAATGGGATGGTAGATTTTTTGTCATGTCAAGTGTGGAAGTGTGTGTGAGAGAGAAAGAGACTTTCATGTGTCGTAAGGAAATTCTTGTGTAGACCAGATTTTTCATACATTATAAACAAATTCATTCATTCACTAAACTTATTTGTAAGATTTTGTAACTAGTCTTTGAAAAATTAGGTTTACACAAGAACTAATCTTCTTTGTCCAGGTGTGTGGAAGTGTGTGTATAACAGTGTCTGCGAGAGAGACTACAAGAGAATGAGTTGTAGTGTGGAAAATTATGATGTTCAATTATTTATCACCTTTAATAAGAATATTTTATCTTCTTTTGTTATTCTTGTAAAATTACGTATTCTCATTAACTAGTCACTACAAAATAGCGGATTCATGTTTGAATCCCTGTTAAGAGAGGTATCCACATTAATATGTCTAACCCGTCTCGAAAGTGATTTTACGTATTCTCATTAATATGAATGTGGATTAGTTTACTTCATGTGTTATTTTATGTGGATCTTTTTGCCCCGCATTTTACATTATGTAGTTTAATTTATATAGGTATATTGAACATTATGTTTATTACGAAGTAAATGGGAATTAACTGATAAAATAGTAATCTCAATGTTGAACTTGTTACTATTAACATTTTTTTTGTTTTTGAGATGTACTATTAACATATTTTAAGCGACAATGATTTGACTTTTATATTGAAATGATTTTCGTATATTAGTGACTAAAATTGTAATTAAATTGTCATTGGCGACAATTAATTATACACAAAATTTTATGGCAATCTTAATGAAAATGCAAAGAAGTTCAGCAACCACATTATCTTTAGAAAAAAAATACAGCTGCCCAGATATATGGGACGAAATTGCTTAAGGTTCAATAAAAATTTCACTTTTTTTTAGCCTCAATTAATAGTTCACCTAATTAAAAAAAAAAATTAATCAATATATTAATATATGTAAATGATAACTCTATATATAAATAAGAAAAACTGAAAATAAAAATAAAACTTTCGTGCAATTTTTCTCCATAGTCTATTCCAATGTTATTAAAACCAGACCGGACCGGCCGGTCCGACCGGTTGGACCGCGAACCGGAGCCTGGTTCGGTCCGGTTTACCTCCTAAAACCAGTTACTTCAAAACCAAGTTCGAACCGAGTTGAACCGGTCCGAAACCGCCGAACCGGTTCAACCCGGTTTTGAATTTCCTTTTTTTTTTTTTTTTTTAATGTTAAAAATTCTTGTAAAAGTTGGGATTTGAACACCAGACCTTTAAAGTAAAACATGACTTCCTTACCATTTGAGCTACTTCACTTTTGTTGAACTTTTAGTACAAATTAAAGTTTATAAATTATAGAAACTTGTAGCCAAATTTATTTATAAATTAGATAATTAACTCAAATAAATATTTTACACATTATGAATGAAAATTAATACTCAAATAATAAATTCTTATTAAAATTTATTCTATAAAATATTTATTTTCAATATTATCTTTAGGATAAAGAGTCAAATCGATATAATATGCAAGTTTGACTTTGAATATTAGACTTTTATACATAACCATATTTTAAAATTTATGAATATAAGACTTTTATACATAACCATACAAATTAGTACCATCTTACCATTATGATATAAGTTAGATAAATATTATATGATTTAATTTTAATATAATATAACAAAATTTATATTTTTAATAAATTGTAGGATAATGTTTAAATTTTACGAACATGACATATATTTTAAAATTAAATATATTATTATGACGTCATCCGGTCTGACCAGTGGTTCGACCGGTTCGACCAGTAAAACCAGTAATCAGTCGGCTCATCGGTTCACTGTCCGGTCCGGTTCTGAAAACATTGGTCTATTCACGTGGTGCTCCAATTATGACTCCATCAAATTCTCATTAATTAGAGTAGTATATACGATATATCATATATGTATATTCACTTCACACCTATGTAATCTATTTCCTTGAATCGTATCATAATTCCTTGTACATTGGCTTAAATAATTGTAAAATATATATTACTATAATAAATTATGTAGTTTATTACAAATTACAAATATAATTTGATAATGTTAGACTAACAAGGCTATAAACGAGTGAATAGTAGATTAACTCCCTGTGTTATTCTAAATAGACAATTTAACTCCTTGTAATAAGTAAAAGGGCAAAATACCTTCCCGTGATATCCTAAATAGACAATTTAACTCCTTGTGATAAGAAAAGGGCAAATTACCTCCCAATGTTTTTATAAAAGAAGCACCATGCCTCCTTCTAAATTGCTCATTAAATATCACAGGGAGTTAAAATGCTCATTATTTCATTTCACAGGGAGGTAAATTGCCTATTTTTATATTACAATGAGGTAAATTGCTTATTATTTCATTTCACGGAAAGTTAAATTGCCTATTTTGAGTTCACAAGAAGGTAATTTGCCCATTAGACATATCCCATGGAGTTAACTTGCAAAATAAACCGCTATAAACAGTACATTTTTTCTTATAAAGTAAAATAACATTAATATCAAAAAATTCAAAAGAATAATTTACTAGCTATATATAAAACAGTTTGACTTCACAAAATATAACGAATTGGGCAAAGTATTTGAGACTTCTTGATGTAACAATTATATATATATATATATATATATATATATATATATATAGCGAAATTTTTAGAACAGAGATCAGTTATAAGTTTCTCCTTTTAAATTATTTAATTAATCTCATGGAACGTATATTTATGTATCAAGCATATAATTTAACCGTAACAAAAAGAAGAAATTGAAAATAAAACTTTTATCTTCCTCGTTTGTATTGAGAACTTACTTGCTACGGGGAGGTGCAGTGCACAATCACATTCTCCAAGTAACATTTGTCTACATGTATTTTATTTTTTATTTGATAGACAACATCACATGGGGTTAAATTGTCCATTAAACAATATCATAAGGGGTAAATCGTCCGTTATATTTTGTAATGAAGGGTTAAAGTAGTCATTTCTACGTCAAAATAAAATCTCAGCCATAATTTTTAATATGTGTGCAACACCTCCATGAGAAGGGAGATAAAACATTCATTAATATATATATATATATATATATATATATATATATATATATATATATCAAAGAGAGGAAATATATATTTTTTTTGGTTTATCATGGTTTAATTATTTTCGAGGCGCGTCGAACATATTATATGAGAACCTCTTCCAACATGAATTTAAATTTGGGAACATTTCACTAAACCAATCACCAGTTGGTCGGGGGGATTATGTCTATTTTCATATTACATGGAGATAACTTTTACATAAGACAAATCACAAATAATTAAATTTAAAAAAAAAAACACTTAAGCTGATGCCATTTTCATTCCCATGCACTTGAAATTGCCTATAAATACCCTATTCCCTTCACGTTCCAAAACCATCCCACACCAAAGAACATCAAACCATCACAAACATCCCAAAAAAAAAAATATAATATAAACTAACTTTCAAATAATGGCTATTCATTCCAAGATTGGCATTATCGGCGGTGGCATAAGCGGCATAGCCGCGGCAAAACAACTGTCGAAACACGAGCCCGTGGTGTTTGAGTCCACGGACTCCATTGGTGGGGTTTGGAAGCATTGTTCTTACAAATCAACAAAGCTACAAACCCCACGTTGCGACTACGAGTTCTCGGATTTTCCTTGGACTCAAAGGGACAACACAAGTTTTCCTTCTTACCAGGAAATACTTGATTATTTATATTCCTATGCTACCTACTTTGATGTCCTAAAATTTGTTAGGTTCAATTCAAAGGTGGTCGAAATTCGGTTTGTTGGTGGTGACAGTAGTGAAACGACGTCGGAGGAGTATGGGAGTTTGTTGCCCGGAAAACCCGTGTGGGAAGTCGGAGTTCAGACAAGTCAATCTGAAACTATTCAGGTTTTTTGTATTTTCAATAATTTGGACGTAATTTTTCATGATTTTTCCGTTTTTTTATTCTGTTATATTTCCATGAACTTTCCAGGTATTGATCGATGATCATTGAAAGAAGTCTAAATATATTAATTAAGAAAAATCAACTAGATTGCTTGATTTGGGGGAGGGGGGTGAATGCATTTTTAGTCCCACAAGACTGTAACTATTACGAACTTTATAAAATTGTACTTTTTGTGTCAATTATTAAAATAATTTGTATTTCACGTCCCATAAGATAATCTTTATTTTGGACTAATGGTCCCATAGGATTGTCCTGATTTGGATATTTTGGTCCAAAGGAGATTTATTTAGAAAAATCAACAAGATTGCTAGATTTAGAGGGAAAAAAGTGCATACATATGATATGCTTCTAAAGAGGCAAAAATTGCATTTCTGGTCCCACAAAACTAACACTCAGCATTTTCAAAGTTGCACTTTTGGTCCTCTACTTTACAAAATTTCACTTCTTAAGTCAATTCTTCAAAAAAATTTGTATTTCTCGTCTCGTAAAATATTATATGTTTTGCACTATTGGTCCTGTAAGATTGTCTCAGTTTTAATTACACTAAACAATTCATGCTGACAAATACGAATTATTAATTAATTAATTTTAAATATTTTATTGCAGTGGTATGCTTTCGAATTTCTGGTGATATGCACCGGAAAATATGGTGATGTTCCGGCAATACCCAAATTTCCAAAGAACAAAGGACCTGAAAGTTTTCATGGGAAAGTGATGCACACACTTGATTACTGCAAACTCAATGAAGACGAGTCGACTCAGTTGCTAAAGGGCAAAAAGGTTGTTATATTTGGTTACAAGAAATCCGCTATTGATTTAGCTGTTGAATGTGCAGAAGCAAATCAAGGTATTGTAACTAATTATAATTAATTTATTAACTTATTAAACTTTATTTTTTTATTAGTTCATACAAAAGAAACTTTGTTGGTGAGAAAATTCTTATTATATTGATTTGTTAGAGTTGCATAGACCTTGTGATCAGAAATTACATTATATATTAACAATTGATGATGTAATGAATTTCTGATTGTAAGGTCTATACAAATTTAGGGAAATGCAAGATACTCCTCTTTGTTATGCGAACACGTGCGAGATTACTTTGTGAAATTTTTATTGTATAGAACCAATTTGTAATTTTAAAACCCAGACATATTTGAAATAGGTCGTTTCAGATCGACTTATTTCAAGAAAGTAATTTTAAAATATTATTATCGTGAAGTTTTAGGGATCAATATAAAGTATTTTAAAAATTGTTTCTCGAATTATGCCGATTCAAAACCACCTACTCTATACAAATTGGGGGTTTCGTGTTGAGTTTCGAAAAATACAAGAGAATTCTATACAATAAAAAATTTACAGATAATTTCGTACAGGTTTAACATAACACAGGGGAGTATCTTGCATTTACCCCATACAACCCCACAATTCTAATAGATGTAAGAATTATTTGTGTTGGTGTCTGTATTTGGGTATTGATTTTTTTAGTAATCTGAACACTTGGACTTGAAATATAATTAATTTCAAAGTTTGATAGGTCAAGTAATAAATAAAGTTGTTAAACATGGATAATATATACATATATTTAAACAACTGAATTATGTAGAATATATTGAAAGCGTGATTAACATATATGTCAACTTTCTGTTTATGGTGATTAAATTCCTTGCCTTTTCCACGTGTCTACAAGTTTTTTTATTTTTTTTTAAAGAAATATGTCTCCAAGTTAATTTAAGGACCAGCAATATTTTCCCTTTTGGTCTAATGTTTGAAAATTCACCTTCAGTTTGAATTTGTCATTGTCAGTGATGTTTCACCTGTAATAGAAAATAAAATAGGAGTATTATTTTATAAAAAAAAAAAAAAAAAAAAAAAGAAAGAAAGTCAATTTCTAGTACAACTAAACCAACTTGATAATTAATTCAAGTATATGATCTGCTGACATTAATGTAGTTATTGAAGCAGTAAAAATAGAGTCAATCTTGGTCAAAATTAAATAATGTTACAAATCTTAGAGTAGCTGAAGGCGACCATTTAATAAATTCATGTTCATATATAATTAAGTAAACTAAACAAGAGTATTTTAATTAGTTAAAAACTTAAAATAAATAGACCACAACAAGAGTCAAATTTCCCTTTTCCCACTAATTAAGTAAACTAAACAAGAAATTGTTGGACCTGTTACTTATGTTTCATATCATAGTTTATAAGTACTCAACATATATAAACTGCGGTTAGGTATCTATTACTGAATCAAAGTCAAATACATAATATTTAATTTAATTTACTCCCTTATAATTTGAAAAAAAATATTTTACCCAATTCATAAATTTTAAAAAAGCAATTTACCTCCTTTAGCCGGAGAGTATAACTCACTTGCTGAAATCGAGAGTTGACATAAAATATATTTTTATAATATAGGGGGATAAATTACCACATTTATCATAACACAAGAAGTCAATTACTATATTTTTCATAACATTGGGTTAAAGTGTCCATTTGTAATTTTTTAAGTATAAAAATATCAGGAAGACGTGATGAAATTTTTATAAGATTACAAAGGTGTAAAGTACTTTTTTCCAAATCAGAGAAATGTAAATTGAACATTTTGAATATCACATTAGAATAAGTTGCTAATTAAATTATTTGATTTTATGTATGAATTCCAGGACCGGATGGCCAGACATGTACCATGGTTGTAAGAACCTTACATTGGACTGTACCGCATTATTCAGTTTGGGGCTTACCATTTTACATGTTCTATTCAACTAGAGCATCCCAATTCCTCCATGAAAGACCGAATCAGGGCTTATTCAGGACCGTTCTTTGCCACATGCTCTCTCCAATGGTGAGCTTGATCTTATGACATTTTTCCTCAGGAAATTAAATTGCATTTTTAGTTTCACATGAATGGGACTCAATCCCAATTTTCTAAATTTTTTTGCATTTCTTGTCACATTGCATCATGTGAGACAAATTGTGCAAATTTTTTATGGGATTAGAAGTGCAATTTTTACAAAATTGGGGAAAAAGTACAATTTTATAAAGTGTAGGACCAGAGTGTATAGTATTATGAAAAATCATAGCCAAAAGTACCAAACAGAAAGGGCACAACTAAAAATGCAGTTTCGTCATTTTTCGTCCCTTCTTTTTCGCCAGTTCACTTTTCGAATTAGCTAAACGCAAAAATACCCTGTGCTTTGCTTAACTGGCAAAAGCAAAAATTCTTATGTGTTCTTTTTTATTTGCAAATAAAAAATAAAAAATAAAAACCTTGTGTCGACATTTTATTAGCTTACTGCACCAATTTGAAATACTTTCATAAGTCAATAGTGGGGTCGTTGTCAACTTTTTAAGGAAAAAGTGAGATTATTGTCAATTTTCAAAGTTAACCAGAAATTAGTCTTTGCATTTTATGGTTGGGGCATAATTGTCATTTTTTTCACAAAATATGTACTCCAGTTTGAAAGATAGTTTTCTGCTAATCAAACATAAATGCAGATATTTTTTGCCAATTAAAAAGCATGGGGATATTTTTACATTTCACTCTTTTTAGAACACAACTGAATATAGCTTGTGATTTTGTGCTTAACAGAGAAGGGCAATGTCGAAGATTATCGAGTCATATTTAACGTCGAAGCTCCCATTAGAGAAATATGGTCTAAAACCAGACCACCCTTTTGAGGAAGACTATGCATCATGTCAAATGGCAATCTTGCCTGAGCAATTTTTCCCTGAAGCTGACAAAGGAAAGATAGCTTTTAAAAGAGCTTCAAAATGGTGGTTTACAGAGGAAGGAGTCGAATTCGAAGATGGAACAAAATTAGATGCTGATATTGTGATTCTTGCTACTGGTTTTGATGGCAAAAAGAAGCTAAAAGCGATGATTCCGGACCCTTTTCGCAGTTTACTCGAATTCCCTTCTAACATGATGCCATTATACAGGTACTGGAAAGGACCAAAACGAAAAAAAATGCATTTTTTGACCTTCTAAAGACCCTTTGCATATTTGGTCCCGTACTTTATAAATTGCACTTTTGGTCCCAATTTTTCATAAAAATTTGCATTTTTGGTCCCATCGCCTCATTTTCCATCCAATTTGGGACCAAAAGTGCAAAGATGAGACAATCATACTAAAAGTGCTTAATAGAGACTATTCTATTGGACCAAAAGTGCAAAGTAAAATAAGGGACCAAAAGTGCAATATATTTTAGAAACTGATTTTTTCTGATTTTTTGACAGGGGTACAATCAATCCAATGATTCCTAACATGGCATTTGTTGGATACATCGAAAGTGTATCGAATCTTCATACAGCAGAAATACGTTGTAAATGGCTCTCGCGTTTAGTAGACGAACAATTCAAGCTTCCAAGTGTTGAAAATATGCTTGGACAAACAGCAAAAGAAATGGAAATTATGAGGAGGACAACTAGGTTTTACAAAAGAAGTTGTATTTCAACTTTTAGCATTAATCATAGTGATGAAATTTGTG
This sequence comes from Penstemon barbatus, assembly GCA_003313485.2. NCBI lineage: Eukaryota > Viridiplantae > Streptophyta > Magnoliopsida > Lamiales > Plantaginaceae > Penstemon > Penstemon barbatus. The sequence goes on along the minus strand of CM064882.1, from coordinate 16,720,476 downwards.
AAGAAATGGGATGGAGTTCCTGGAGGAAAAAGAATAATTGGTTTGCTGAAGCTTTTAGCCCTTACAACAGTCAAGACTATGAAGAGGAAAAGTAATTAATAATCTTATGGATACACAATTCTTATACTAACTATATTTGTTGTTTGATTTATTCCTTTATTATCCTGAAATAAATAATATAGCAATTCATATAAGAGATGAATGTTGTAATAAATATAAATAATGTAATCTTGTTGCAATAAAATAAAATGTTTAGTGTATTTGTTCATGTTGTTGAGTAGTATATTTTAATTCAGCAACCCATAAAGATATCTCCTAATATAGAGAAATCATCACATGTTACACCATTTTTTCGATTTTTCTATTCTAAAGTTATCTAATTATGTAGCTTTTTAACTCCTCTACTTCTTTCATCACGGGTGAGTTTGACTCAACGGTGAGAGTACTTTTAAATTTCTATTGTGATTTTTAAAGTATTTGATCTCAATTTTAAAACTTACTTCTCCTCAGTCGTGATATTCATGGTGTTTATCCCTCAATGTCATAATCACTTGGGGTCTCCAAAAGCTAAAAAGCAACTTATTTTAGAAGTTCCTCAATTGTTTACTTTTGCAAAGTCTATTAAGCAAAAACAATTATTCTATCCTTAATTTTTATTATAATCAATTATTGTTAAAATCCATTTTATTAAAATTAATTCTTCTGTAATTGCTTTTCGATCCTCTAGGCCAAACTCACCCTACATTCACTAATAAAATTTAATTCACTTTTTCCTTTGATCAATTTCTGCAAAAAATCCTTATTTTTTGTACATAAAAAATTTATGTACGCGAAGATACGTGCTGAGGATGACCAGTGAAAAATATTGGAGAAAATGAAATTAAAATTGTACTTAGCCCATTTACTTTTAAACTATTTCGCATGTTAATCAATTTGCATTTGCATTTGTCTCCCTCAACTTTTTCAATTGTTCTTGTTCACAACCTTTGTCCGTTTAGTAGTAGACACATATCACTTTGATCATTGAATACTAGCAACCACGTGAAAGAAAGACATTTTGATCCCTATTGCACTTTGGTCATTGATTACTAACAATGACGAGAAAGTAAGACATTTTGACCCCTATTGTACTTTGCTCCCTAATCTTTCAATTATTTCATATAGAACTTGCTAATGATCACCGACGAATAGTCAAAGGTTGTGAAGTGCAACTGCTTAAAAAGCAAAGGGAGCAAGTGAAAATGCAAGATGGTTAGGGGATGAAGTGCAAATGGACCATAAGTGAAATGCAAATTGACAAAACTCCCCCTGTGTTATTTTTTTAAGCGAAAACCCCCCTATGCTATTCTCAATTAGCAAAAAAATCCTTTTTTAGTCGGAATACATATTTTGCAAGAAAAATGACAATCATACCCCTACCATAAAATGCAAAAACACCCCTACATTCACCTAAAAATTGGCAGTAACCCCCTACAAAGTTTGAAAATTGACTATAACCAAAAAATTAACCCTATTGACTGATGAAAAAAATCCATATGCAATTTTCTCAAAAATATACTTAAAAATTAAAATGTGAGCTTTGCTTCAGTGTTATGAACAAACAGCATTAATAATTTGAAAATTGAAACAGAATACCAGATGCAGAACTAACATCAGAAGAAACAGTATACATAAAAAATAATGTACATGATATAGAAAAAAAAAATTCATAATAAGCAATCTACATCAAAAACCAGCCTCACAGTTTTGACAGTAGTATTGGAAGTATAATTTCCACAGGCAGAAATAAAAAATAAATTTGTAAGTTAGATACCAGTCGATTTTAAACAGATTTAAGAAATTTCAAGGTCTCATCGATATGCTTTTCGGGTTGGAATTGATTATTGTAGATTAGTCGACAAACTCCGTTCTTGTCGAGCACGTAAGTTTGCCTTCCAGGTAATGCACCAAATAGGTCTGATGGGACACCCCACTCTTTTCTGACCTTATTACCCTCGTCACTCAATAGGGTATACGGAAGCTTGTATTTCTGCGCAAAGGCCTAAAATTGAAACGAAACAGTTCTGTCAATTTAATTAAGTCATGTAGCCTTAAAATGTTTGTAGAGGTATGCCTAGTTGACCAATAAAAAGATCAGGATCATAGTCGATAGTCGATAGTCGAAGTAGCTTGAACGAAGAAGCTTAAATGTTTATGGGGTAAAAATGTAAGAGACGTTAATTTAATATATAACAAACATGTACTAGAGTAGCATAAAGGGTAATTTACACTCGGACCCCGTGAGGTTTACAGTAAACACATAAACCCCATGTGGTTTCAAAAATTACAAGGACACCCCTTACAAGGGTTTTTTTTGTAAACATTTTTAGAAGTTGTAGGGAGTGTCCTTGTAAGGATTATTGAAGCTGTAAGGGCTGATTGGGTACATCGTCTAAACTAAAGGGGGTCTATTATGAAACGTCAGGGCTTTTATTGTAAGACGACTAAACCTCAGGGTTCTGATCGTATATTACCCTAGAACAAATGAATAACAAAGTAAATATTTGAGTGAATAGCAAATTACCTTCATGTGTTATTCCTAATAGGCAATTTACCTCCTTGTGATAAATAAAAGGGCAAAGTAACTCCCTGTGTTTTTGTAAAAGAAGTAGATTGCCTCCCTCTTGATTTTTACATTTTGAAAATGGGGTAAATGCCCTTTATGCAATATCACACAGAGGTAAATTGCCTATTTACGCATATCATAGCAGGGTAAAGTAAAGTGAATATGTTGGTTGTCAAGGTAGGGTTAAATTGGTAAATTTTCACATAAAAATGAAGTTTCAGTCGCATTATAGAGTGAGTGTGCAACACCTCCACGAGAAATGATGTAAATTGCTCATTATTTCATATCACGGGAGGGTAAATTGTCTATTTTCATATAACAGGGAGGCAAAATTGCTCATTAGACATATCAGAGGGAGTTAACTTCCCAAAAACCCGTAAATATTTGGTACCTTGTGCGATGCTGAATTATCCCCGCTAATCCCAACGACCTCAGCTCCAGCTTTCTTGAATTTTTCATAAGAGTCTCTAAAAGCACATGCCTGTAAACATCATGAAAACGTTAACAAGCAATTATTGTTTTTCACAAAATTTATTTTCGTTGCTGTGAATTCACCAAAAGGTCGATTTAGTATCTAAACAAACTATGGTATTTTCTTACTCTCGATATGTACTTAAAGAACTCAATATGAACAAACAAATAAAAATGGGATATGTGGTAAATGGAGAGGACCAGATCCTTATACTTGAAGCTTCACATCACCTAACTTAAAAGTAATTTAATTTTGTGGGAAATCTAGTATATAAAATTTCTAGTTCACAATCATAATTCAAGAAAATTTGATGTCGACAAATAAGTGTACCTGTTTGGTGCAACCGGGAGTTTCATCAGCAGGGTAGAAATAAAGTACTACTGGTTTCCCTTTGAACTTCGAAAGACTCACTGTCTTCCCATCTTGATCTCTCAATGTAAATGCCGGTGGGATCGCACCTTCCGTAACCTATCACAACCAAACACCGATTTATCATCACCATTTTTTATTTATTTATTTTTTTTTTTTTGAGAAGACCCCAAAACATAATATAGAAGAATCAAGGAATGTCAAGCATTACAATGTTAAGAACTTCACTGGGAAGATCAGCAGTAAAAGAGAAAAGAGAGCAAGCTAATTTGGCCAAAAGGTGAGCCGCTTGATTACATTCTGTAAACGTATGTTATGTTTGGTTCTTGGATTTCAGTGAGTAAAACTGAAAATGAACAAAAAAAGACGTTCTACGGTTTGGTGCAAGGACTACATTTTACCGAGCTTTTTTACTCACCAAGGCTATGCTTAGATCTTAAATTTTGTAGAGTAAAACCAAGCTTAATGCAAAAACACTCCTTGCGCTTTGCCTAACTGTTAACAAAAAAACCTGTATTATTTTTACTACCAAAAACCTCCGTGCTTATATTTTATTAGCAAAAAACCCCTCCCAAACCGAAATGTCAATTATACCTCCACCAAAGAATGCAAAAACACCCCTCTTATCCTTAAAAAATATCAAAAATCCCCATATTAACTTTGAAAATTGGCAATAACCACCAGTTCACTTAAAATGTTGACAAAACCTCCCTATGATTTATGAAAAAATTTCATTTGGGTTTTTTTGCTAATAAAAACGGAACACGAGAGTTTTGCTAATAAAAATAATACAGGGAATGTTTAATAGTTTGGCAAAACAAGGGGTGTTTTTGCATTTAGCTCGAGTAAAACGCTAAGATAAATGTAGACCATTAAGCTTCATCTTATTTTCATTTTCATTTTCATTTTCATTATCATTATCAGTTTACTTACTTTTACTCACTGAAATCCAAAAACAAATATTGCCTAAAATTCAATACAAATAATACATTTTACCTAGAGTTATGCTCACTAAAATTCAAGAACCAAACATAACCCACAAAAAAATCTACCTCTCATTTTCAATTCTGTAAAATTACAAGCAGGAAAATTAACTATTCATAAGTCACAATTCAAAGCCAAATTCCACCGACCAAAAACATAATTAAGAAAAAGAAAAAAAAATGTACCTTAGCAAGAATGGAGCTTTTCACAGAGGAAGAAGATGGGATTGAAAGAAGGTTTGAATTAGAGAGCTTGAGGCCATGAAATTGAGATTGTGAAGATCTTGAAAGAAGAGATAGATTTTGAGAGAATGTGGCCTTTGGGGTTTGAGAGTGCAGTAAAGAAGGAAGAGTATGATTTGTGTGGAGCGAAATTGAAGCCATTCTTGACTTCTTTCTTTCAGACAATAATTGTGCTTGCAAGATTTTCCTTTTAGATAATTTGAGGAATGTTGGATTAGCAAAAGATAAGGAAAACAGGAAGCATAGAATTGAGATGGGCTTTTTTGGGGCGTGGACAATTATAGACCCATCATTTGATTATGATGGTACGGCGTCCACATCATATTAAAAAAAGAAAAGAGTGAATAAAAAAAAAAAGAGTGAATTAAACTCGGATCGTTGATATTTATATTTATCGTAATTAAAGAAAATTTCAATGATCCTAGTTTAAATTCACATCATATTTATATTTATAAAAGTTGTAGGGGTGTATAGGTCTTGTCCCCAGCATCAAACAAACCCTTGTAATGATTGTTGAAGATGCAAGATTATTTTGATACATAGTCTAAACTATATGGACTCTTCCAGTAATTTTTAAATTCAAGGGAGTTTCTTGTAAAAGTAAGCCTCAATGGATTCAATCGTAAATCACCTTAAAGAAAATAAATTCTTTAAGAAATACTCTTTCCGTCGTCAATTTTTGCTCAACAAAAATATTAAAAATCGTCTTGTTACTTTTTGAAAAATAGTCATGTAACTATACTGAACAAACACTTAAAGTATGTTTATTTGGTATTTGGAACAGTAGTTTGTGAGAGTTGTGGAGTTTTGTGTATAATCTCGATTTGTGTATTATTGTTTGCTTGGACGTTGGGAGAGTGGTTTGAGAAAATTGAGGGAGTATAAGTTTATTTCAGAAAGTAAAAATAGTGTTTGTCTCGCTTTTCTGAAACACGGATTTTTTTTTTTGAGATGCCAAACACACAGGCCCGCATTTTGCACCCTGGAATTATAGGGTTTTGACACTTTGCACTATGACTTAAAAGTTTTGGTACTTTCCAAACTGAAAATATAATTTTTTTGACACTTTGCACCCTATTGTGTGTTTTAGTGAGAAAATTCATTGGTTGAAGGGTAGAATAGTTATTTTTTATTTTTTTTTCACTTTGCACCTTGGCAATATATATTTTGCACCCTTAAATATAGAATGTTGGCATTCTGCACCCTACAATCATAAAATATTAGCTTTTTTGACCCCGATTTAAATTTTTGGGACTCTGCACCCTAAAAATATAATATGTATGACATTTTGCACCCTAAAAATAACTCATGAATGTCGGTGATGTAGAGATAAAATTGTAATTTCTATGCACAACAATCATAAATTTGTTATTCTAAATCTATTTTACTTTATAATAACTTATTTTAACATTTTCTCTCAGTAAAATTTAGATTAAAAAAAACAGACATTGTCTTTATTTTATTTTCAAGTATCCTCAAGATTATTTATTTTATATCTAAAATACACGTTTACATATCTAACATATTATTATATTTCATGTTATTTACATTATTTAGATTATCATATTAATTAAGTCGGGGTTGAAAATGCCAGAAATTATATTTTTTGGGTGCAAAGTGCCAATATTCTATATTTCAGAGTGCAAAGTTTCAATATCTATACTTTTAGGGTGCTAAGTGCCAAAAATATTCTAAAATAGCTATTATACCCTTCAATCAATGAATTTTTCTTCAAAACACACACTAGGGTGCAAAGTGTCTACTAAATTGTATTTTCAGGGTGCAAAGTGCCAAAATTCTTAAATTATGGTACAAAGTGTCAAAACCCTATAATTTCAAGATGTAAAGTGCCAAAAGCCCCTTAGTTCTTTAGCTTTCATGCAATTTCAATTTCGTATTAAGCATAACAAAAGATTTTCAATTTCAACAAGTTTCATATTTTGTCTTGAAATTACAAATTTGGTCATATTACTGGAAAAAAAAAAAGTTTATAATTGTAGGACGAAAATTGTGAAAATTATTGAAAGTTAGAGGACGAAGTTTATAATTACAGGACAAAAATTGAAACTTACTGAAAGTTTGAAGACTAAATTGTTATGCATTGAAATAAAATTGAAATTAAACAAAAGTTAAAGGACTAAATATGTTTTCAGTATAATTACAAGATTTGTTGCTCCGCCGTCTTTAAATACAAATTTTAAGCAAGAGTTATAAAACAATTAACATGAGTCTTAAGAGTGAGTTAGAAAACAAAAATTTCTAAATAATTTTTTGCTTATGCGCTCAAAAATCGTGGTTGGAGATTAGTGTTAAATCATTATATTATGTAAAACATATTTTTGCGAAGAGTTGTCTTATTAAAAAAAAAATGTAATCTTATTATGAATTATTTATAGAAAAAATTAAAGTATTGAGGACAGATGAAGTAAAAAAAATATTTTCTAAAATATGAACGAGTTTTAAAAAACATAATAAATGATGACTTATTGAAGTATTGTTTTATATACACGCTGTTACTACATATGTATATATTTTGTTATTTGTTACAGATCATCTTATTTTGAGAGATGAAAAGCATATGATATAAAATTTATATTGGTGACACGTCTCCCCTTAAAATTTAAATTAATAATTTATTTTCTTCAAAATAAATTTACTATTTTTAATGAGTGAAATTCCACATCCCTTTGGTCTTGCTTAACTAAAAGAAAGGTTTTGTTATTTTTATTAGCAAAAAGACTCTCTACTTTTTTTATTATTACCAAAAAATATCCCTCTCAATTCAAAATGACAATTTTACCCCATCAAAGGATGAAAAAGCATCCCCTTTACTTTAAAGATTACCAATAACCCTTCGTAGCTTTAGATTTTGCAATAAACCCCCTGTTTATTTTTTTTTTAATTGACAAAAACTTTCGTATGATTTATGAAATCGACTTTAAAAAATTGACAAAAATCTTATCCCCCAAAGTTACATATTGTGACACTTTACCACCCATATGTACAAATTAAGCACTTTACCATCTCAAACAATTTTACTTGATTTTTATTCAATGAAAAATATACATGTGCCTCTCACTTGAATTTTCAAAGTTAGTCACAACACTTCTTACAAGTCCAACTACTCCGCTCATGTAAATATCTATTTTCAGGTAGGGAAGGGTTGGACGGTGGTTGTGGTGTCCGAGGTGAAGAGAGAGGAATTGGTGGCGGCAATAATTGCAATTACCCCCTCCTAATTTTACCTTTTTAGGTTTTTGTCCAATTGCAAATATCCCCTGAAGAGATAAAAATTGTGACTTAAACAGTGCTTGATGCATGACCTTTTTTATCCAAAAACTAACGGCCGAATGTGATGTGAAAAAAGTTGTCCAACTTTTGTATGAAATGTGTCTTTTTGAAAAGTTTGGTATGAAATGTATAAAGTAGGGCAAAAATTTGGTATGACAAGTGTAATTCTCTCGATTATTTTTCTTTTTTTGAAAAAGAAATATGAAATTAATTGGAGTTTAGAGAGTTTTTTTGAACATATTTGTGGAACCCCGAAGGATTTCGGTGTAATTTTGTATAATTATATGACTCTTATATAAATCAAAATATTTCCTTCAAGTACAAACTTTTAAGTAAATTTATTATTTAAATACATAAATTTTATCCTACTCATTATTAAGATAGGATTTAGGAAAAATTCTGAAAATTCTAAAGTCCTATTATCTATACTTTATTTGAGAATAAAGTAATACATATATATTGTATAATATACAGTTGTAACTTCATAAATCTATTAGGACTTATCTTGCTATTTGTCAAAATTTCATATATGATAGTGGGTAACAAAACTGATCGTCAAAACCATGTGGCAATGGGGAAAGAATTCTCCTCCACCTGGAGATCATGCAAATAAGTTAAATCTTATAATTGACAAACCCAATCTTCAATTCTCCTTTATATATATTGATTGTGTGACTTGGAGAATCACACTACACACACAATCCACTTTGTTCTTGTGAATGAGAGTTAGATTTTAGGAATTGCAAGTGTGGTGCTGCACTTGTACCGCCGTCGGAATCACTACACTAGTGTCAACACTTTAGATACAAGAGGCTAAAAGGGCATATGAGTTGAGAGAGACTTTTCCTTTTCTCTAAATTCAAAGGTTTTAGGTTCTGGAGACATACCGTATCCGGGCCATCCGAAATCTAACTAAATCGATCAGGTTAGTGTTGAAATGTAAAATTTATATACTTCCGAAAGTATATAAATTTTACATTTCAAAACTAACCTGATCGATTTAGTTAGATTTCGGATGGTCGGGATACGGTATGTCTCCAGAACCTAAAACCTTTGAATTTAGAGAAAAGGAAAAGTCTCTCTCAACTCCTATGCCCTAGTATTCTGAAGTAGTGGATTGATTAGAATTAAAATTTCAAGTTTTATACATGAAACTTTCATGAAGTAGAAATGCTATTACCTGATGTGTTGACACTATTAAGAATAACATGTTAATCATATGATAGATTACGGCACGTTGTAAGTTTGAATAAGTGATGAATTATGTATTTAAAGTCGAATTTAATATGTATGGTTATGTTTGTTATCTTTGGTTGATGGTAGATCAACGACAATCTTGATAGACGAGGTTTGCGAGGTTTCCTTGACCTCACCTACAACCAACTACGAGCCAAGTATGGAGTTATACTTGGTCCGTGAAGTCAAAACTTCTAAGCAAAAACATTTTGAATGCATTTGTTTGTGTAAGGTCGCTCCTTACTGGTGTGTTTGGTTCATCTGCATGCATGGAGGGTAAGAGGAGTCGGCAATTAGTAAATCTGCTATATGAATTATATGAAATGAGTATGTCAATTGCTTAATTGATGTCTGAATTATGTTGGTTATATTATACATGTATAAATTGAAATGTTTGCATCACTCTTAATCATTCGGGTACTCAGTCTCACTAAGTTGAATTATCAACTTACGCATTTCATGTTAAAAGTTTCAGTTATAGGTATTTCAGGAGTTGGTACCTCGGGTCTCGATTAGATCATCTCATTTTGTTCAGCTTCGGATAATATGTGTATTGAAGTCTTTTGTTGTGTATACTTCTACAATATTTTGAAACTAAACCTTGAATACTTTTGTTGTATATAAATATCCTAAGACTCATATAATTATTCGCTAAATTATCAGTTAATCAGCACTGCTTATCACAATATATGTTTATAAACCATATGTAGTACTTTTAGGTTTTAGATTATTTTTAAATGAAATTCCTTGTTGCATCGTTCACATACCTGACCTCGGGATTTATCCAATTGGGGACCCAATCCCGGGGACGCAGGATGTTACAATATTAATTAAAGGGTTAGTATGTAATTTAACATATGTTTATTTTTTCTAAATATCCGATGTCATGTCATCATCGGATAATTTTACTATAAATTATGGTTCAGATTTATTTTTGACTTTTCCAAGTAGTTGAAATGTTATATCTCATATACAGTTATATTCTATAAAATCTTATCTTAAAAAGACCCAATTATCTACGTCTAATGATGCTTTAATTTATTTGCAGAAGTTGGTGGAAACTACTTCTACCTTTTAAAATCTAAGAACTATTTTTCTATTTTCCAAAGAGGAAATTGCACTTTTCATACCAAATATTTACCTACTTTATACATTACATACCACACACCTTTCAGAATGACACATTTTATACCAAAATCAATCAACCTTTTTCAATTTTCGTTGTTAAATATTGGATGGAAATAGACAAGTGCCCGTTAACTCACTTAAAAAAAAGAAAAAAAAAATTTATCGCGGGCAGGGATTAATTTCGTAGGGCAGAAAATTGGGAAAAAAATCAAATCCCTTTCATCCCAAAACTCTTCCGTTATTTTAAATTTGATTCTGGTTAGTTTTTTAATCTAATTCCAATTTCTGATTCTCCCTTTCTCTACTATCATTCTCATTCTTCACTTGTGAGATTTGGTTCAGATTTGGGGATTTTTTTCATTTCTACGTGAAACTTCAATTGAGTGATTAGGGATCAATTTCTTCAATTTGTTTGTTGAATGAGGTTCCTCTAGCAACGATTTGAGATTATATATCACTTTGGTCACGAAATTCAGAGTTTATAGCCGATTACAGCGATTTGGGTGTTTTACGTCAAAATTGCTTGGTGATCTAATTACGATGTCTGGTGTTGTAATTGCTTGATTCAGCTATTCTAAATCATTACTGGAGTAATTTGGAGGTGATTTAGGGGGTTCAATTTCGGATTTAAACGCCTGCAATTTTTCAAGTCAAGAACACATGAAGTGCCCTGTTCGTTGAATTGGTTTGATTGCGGCGGAATTAATCCAATTCCTCTTGCATCTCAACTCGAAGTTGCTTATATTGTTTGGGTAACTGACCAATTTCAGGTTTGATTGATGAATTTTGGAGTTTTAAATTCGGGCGACTCTTATAAATGCGATCTGTTTCTGTTTGCATTTCTGTGTTTTTGTGACTGATTATTCGATTGTGGGTGTATATCACACATTGTTTACGTTCATATAACACTGATTAATAGATTGAGTATTATGTATTTGAGGTGGCTGCTATTGAACACTTATTCATTCGGCTGTTCAATGGAGTTTAGAGGTGCTTGGTTGTTTTTGTTTGATGTTTCATTAGTTCAAGGAGATCATAAATTAATTGAGCTGCTTATTTGTTGGTGGAGAACACTTGAGCTGTGTTTGTACACAAAAAATCACCCTCGACTTATCGAGGAATATTGGCTCGATAATGGGCTAATAAGCAACAATTGGCCGAAAATAAAATGACCAACGAGATATAAGTGGGTCGGGCCCACTTTGGCCCAAGGCCGACCCGACCGAAATGAAAGTGATAAATGGGTCACAAGCCCAATATGAATCAAGCACATATTACATCAAGACTTAATTTTGGGCAAAGAATGAATTAATTAGATTAATTAATTAATTTATGGCCCATAAGTGATTGATGGATTAATTGAGCCAAAAATGGTTAAAAACGAACAGGTCCAATGAGCCCAGGAGATTATCTCGGCCAAAATGAGGGTCAATTAATTAATTAAGTGAGTTAATTAATTAATTGATTGGGCCAAGGATTAGTGAATGGCCCAAATGCATTTTCGGGTGAGGCCCGACCGATCTGTATGAACTAAGAATGACCCTTCAGGAATGTTATTATTAAATAAATAATAAATGACCCATATAATAATTGGGCTAAATGGTCACTCAATTAATTAATATTAAAATGCTCACGTAAGGCTCCCAACCAAAGAGATAAATTAGAAGTTGACCACTTCCTAAGATATCTCAAAGTTGGTTATATGACTAAGGAGTGTAATTCAAATCAAACTGTCAATTGAGTCTGCATTTGAACGTGTGTTTGAGGAAGATAACCACTATTAGTTGAGGTTGTGGAGTTAATGGAGATTGTGGACAGCTTCAGCTGATCAACGAGCTATTATAAATACTGCAGGGCTACCACACGCGCAAGACACACACACACACAATTCAATCAACAATTTTCAGTCTTCGCTGAATCGGCGCAACGCCTCTCAGAAGTTCAGCCTATGCTGCTTCTACCGTCAGTCAGCATTACCAATTCATTGTCGTCAATCCTCAGCAAGCTAGCAGCAGGACATGGCAGCCTGAAGTTCAGCACCGCCGCCTCTCAAAGTAAGCCGCAAAGCTGCTTCCGCCGTCAGCGAAGCTGTTTCGAGCGAAACCATTAGATTTCAAGCAAAATAGTACGCTGCAAACTTCATGTAAGTGCCCACGTAGTTACATGACAATCTCATCAAGTAGTCATTTGTTTGATGGGCTCGTTGTCAGGTAGCCATCTGCCTGATAACAATCTGTTGAGTAGCCATCTGCTCAATAGATGCCCTTTCCAGTGGCCACCCGCTGGTTAGGAACCCGATTGGTAGCCATCTGCCAAGGTTGGGCGATCTATTGATTGTGGTTACCCGTCGTCAGTGTTACATTTATGTCAACAAGTTTGCACTAATTTTATACATCAGCTCATTTGGTGGGTTTACCTGCCAATTAATGAGCAATTTTCAAGAGTTAAAAGGATCATCAACTCGTTTTGGCAAACATATGCCAACATGGGAGCCTTTTTACAGTTTGCATACTTTGTAATATTTGTAAATCGGGGAAATCATTATAGGCTAAGACTCGTGTATTTCTTTTACATTTAATTAATATATGGAAGTATTTGGCCAATATCTCTTGATTTTATTAAAGTATGCTTTATGTCAAGTAATTTTCATTGATGCGTGGTCAGTATGTCAAGTTTGTGTCTCTGAAGTCAAGTGGACACAAGTCAGACGGATTGATAATTAACTCGACAATTGATTTGTTTGTAAACTCATTGATATGTTGAGAAGACCATTAATTGGCTAGGAAAGTTTGGCATTTTAGAAAAGGTTATCATAAATTATTTAAGTCCTGCGGTCAGGCAGGCATGGAAAAGAATCAGGGGTAGTGTTTGTCTACTCTGCCACAATCAATTGATTAGAAGTCAGCCTTATCAGGACATACAATTATATTGTTACACTGATATCAATATGTCCATTTTTGAACCGTTATGTTTGCACGCACAAACATTCGCATGCCCGCATTCATTTTACATTATATCGAGTCATTGCACGTTGAAGCAAGCCAGACAGAATTTTACGCAAACAATATTTTGGCACACCCAGTGGGACATGATAATCTTTTTTGCCAAATAGTCATTCAGTTGATGCTAAATGATTAATCTTTTGCTGTTGTCAGATGATACCACCGATAACGCGAAAGACGCGATCTAGCTCGACGAGGACACACTCTGACCTTACGCACTCTCTGGAAAACCTATCCACTGTCCTGCTAACTATGGAAGGGACTGATAAGATAGAGAACTGATAGCAGAGGTCCACAACTTCACTAGGGACCTCGAGGCCAAGCAAGTAGAATGGTCAAATGTTGTCAGTAAGTTCGAGAACATGCTAGGCTCGGCCACTGCAGCCAGTCAGGCCAATACTGATGCCAGCAATATTGTAAATACTTCCCTGATGGATCTGGAATAAAAAATGTATATGCTCGCTGAGAGCATCAATACTCTTACCAACGTAATACAGATGCAGGCCTGGACAGGGCCGCCCAAAAACTCGGCTGACAAAGGCAAGGGCCCTGCATTACAGATCGGTGGAAGTGGATCAAGGGAGGAATCGCCCTACAAACAGGGCAATGGACAAACTAATGTCCCTAATAAGAAAGGAAGTACCTTCAGAGCTAGGTATCAATGCCCAGACTCCGGGGACAGGTCAGAAGAAAAACAATCAGAGGCCATGGGATATGGCCCAGAGGGACATCAGGCCATCTAATCGGCCTATGAAAGAACAAATCGAGCCGTAGAAGGTCAGGAGGACCTCTTGACGGTAAATCAGGCTCAAGAGATGTTCGTAAGGAGACAAGGGAATAGGGCATCAAGGTATAACAAGCCGCATCCCGAATATATCGACCAAGTGCCATTCCCAATGAACAACAGAGCACCCAACTTTACTCTATTTTCGGGGGAGGGGTCCCAATCTGCCACATAGCATCTGGCTCGATTCTCTCTGGAGTATGACAACTTAAGCAATGAATTGAAATTAAAGTTGTTTCTGAATTCACTCACCGGCATGGCATTCCACTGGTACGCCAACTTAAAACCAGGATCGGTCCTTGATTGGCCATCTATGGAAAAGGTATTTGTGATGAACCACTATCAAGCCCTGCTCGAAGTATCTGTCATCGAGTTATCCAACATGAAGCAACTGACGGGGCATACTGTTATAGAATATATTACAGAATATATTACAGAATATTTACATATTCTGTTACCTTGTATATTAGCATAGTTATAGGCTAATTAGTAGACTAATTAGTAGGCTAACTGCCTTAGATAGATCTCTTGTAGTTGTATATAATCCTATGGTTACTTAGATGTAAAATAGGAAATATTCTTCTGTTCATTTACAACATGGTATCAAAGCCCAGCCTTCCTGTTCCAATTTTTTTGCAAAACCTAGGGTTTTGCTAGGGTTTCTTCGTGGGTTACTATTCCGGTGGCCCTGTGTTCTCACCTCCGCCACAGAAGGGGGCGGAACATCTTTTCCGGCCGGAAGGAGCATCTCCGGTGACTGGGTGGGCCGCGCGTGAGCCTCACGCGCTTGTTCTTTCCGCTGCACAGATCTCACGCGCCGGCGCGTGGAGGAGCGTCCCTGCTCCGTTTGCTGTCCGACCACTGTTCCGGCGTCGTACAGTGTTTTCCGGCGTTCTTCAGGTGTTTCCGGTGAGATTTATTGTGGGCTCAATTTGGGGTTTATTTTTGGTGCATTTTGGTGGCTGTTTTGTGGCTTTTTTGGGTTAATTTTTGGTGCAGTTTTGGTGCATTTTGGTGGCTGTTTTGTGGCTGTTTTAGGTTAATTTCTTTGAGTTTTTTTTAAGTCATTATCTTGGTTAAAATGACTGATAATAAGGCATCGGTGACTGAAATTATTCCAGCTATGTCTAAAATTACTGAACATAAATTAAATGGCAGTAATTATTTGGAGTGGAGTAAAACTGTTAGGGTGTATTTACGTAGTGTTGATAAAGATGACCATCTAGCACAAGAGCCCCCTAAAGATGATACTAAAAAGAGTTGGATGCGGGATGATGCCCGTTTGTTCTTACAAATTCGGAATTCTATTGATAGTGATGTCGTGAGTTTGATTAATCACTGTGAGTTTGTGAAGGAACTAATGGATTACCTAGATTTTTTATATTCTGGAAAAGGGAATGTGTCCCGTATTTTTGAGGTATGCAGGGCCTTCTATCGTCCCGAGAAGGAAGCTAAGTCTCTTACAGCCTATTTCATGGACTTCAAGAAGACTTATGAGGAGCTAAATATGCTTATGCCCTTTAGTACTGATATTCAGGTGCAACAAGCTCAGAGAGAGAAAATGGCCATAATGAGTTTTTTGGGTGGTCTTCCACCTGAATTTGAGACAGCTAAATCTCAAATTCTCTCTAGTTCCGAGATCACCACTCTCCAGGAAGTTTTTAGTAGAGTATTGCGTACCGAGAGCACTCCATCTGCTCAGCTGAATAATGTTCTGGTTGCCAAAGGGGGTGCAGATAATGGAATGCGGTACAACAACAACAACAATAGGGGAGGAGGACAAAGGGTTAATGACAATCACAACGCTAATTCAAGCAATGTTATTTGCTACTACCGTAATGAGACTGGCCACACAAAGCGCTTCTGTAAGAAATTACAGAACCGAAATCAGAGGACTCCGATTGCTAATGTTACTACTGTTGCGCCTAGTTCATCTTCTGAGAAAACAATTATGGTGTCGGAAGCTGAGTTTGATAAGTTCTCTCAGTATCGAGAATCACTGAAACCCCCAGCCCCGGTTACTGCTCTTGCTGAGTCAGGTAAAACTTGCCTTATCTCTTCTTCAAACAAATGGGTGATTGTTTCAGGGGCCACAGATCATATGACAGGTAATCCACTGACTTTTTCTACTTTCCAATCACATAAAGCTCCCTCTCCGGTTACCATAGCTGATGGGTCAACATATAATATTGTGGGATCTGGTACTGTAAAACCAACCTCAACCATTACCTTATCATCTGTTCTAAGTTTGCCCAAACTTGCCTTTAATTTGGTTTCTGTCAGTAAACTTACAAAAGATCTAAACTGTTTTATCTCATTTTTTCCCGATCATTGCCTTTTTCAGGATCTTATGACGAAGCAGATTATTGGTAAAGGACATGTATCAGATGGTTTGTACATTCTCGATGATTGGGTGCCTCGTCCTATTGCTTGTTCTAGTGCCATCTCTCAGTTTGAAGCACACTGTCGGTTGGGCCATCCTTCTCTACCGGTGTTAAAGAAGTTGTGTCCTCAGTTTAATAGTGCATCTTTGTTCGATTGTGAGTCGTGTCATTTTGCTAAACATCACCGCAGCCCATTAGGATCAAGAATTAATAAACGGGCTGAGTCTGTTTTTGAATTAGTGCATTCTGATGTTTGGGGGCCTTGCCCTGTTATGTCTAAAACTGGGTTTCGATATTTTGTTACCTTTGTTGATGATTTTTCTCGAATGACATGGATATATTTTATGAAAAATCGTTCTGAAGTGTTTTCTCATTTTTGTGCTTTTTGTGCTGAAATCAAGAATCAATTTAATGTTTCTGTACGTTGATTGAGAAGTGATAATGCTAAAGAATACATGTCAGCTGCTTTTCAGACATACATGACTCAAAATGGAATTCTCCACCAGTCTTCTTGTGTTTATACACCTGCTCAGAATGGCGTTGCTGAAAGAAAAAATAGACATCTATTGGAGACAGCTCGAGCTCTCTTGTTTCAAATGAAGGTTCCTAAGCCGTTTTGGGCTGACGCTGTCTCTACGGCTTGTTTCTTGATTAATCGGATGCCCTCAACGGTACTTGATGGTGATATTCCTTACAGTGTTTTGTTTCCGAATAAGTCATTATTTCCAATAGAGCCACGGGTATTTGGAAGTACCTGTTATGTTAGAGATGTACGACCATCTGTCACCAAATTGGATCACAAAGCATTAAAGTGTGCTTTCTTGGGATATTCTCGTCTTCAGAAGGGGTATCGATGCTACTCTCCTGATCTCAGCAAATACCTAGTATCTACTGATGTGGTATTTCCTGAAACTACGCCATTTTTCTTTTCACACTCGAGTTCCACAAGTCAGGGGGAGGACGATGAATGGCTATACTACCAAGTTACATATCCACGTGCACTTACTGAACAAACAATTGATGGTGTTTCTTTAGAGCAGCCGCCTGCTTCAGTACATCCGCCTATTGTTCAAGTTTACTCCAGAAGACAAAAGACTAATGATACATGTCCTGCACCAACTAATTCGTCATCTGATCCTTCTCCTCCAACTGACCTTGACATTCCCGTTGGTCTTCGTAAAGGTAAACGTCAGTGCACTCTCCCTAAATCTATTTACCCCATGGCTAATTATGTTTCATATGATCACTTATCCCCTGCGTCTAGTTCTTTAATTGCTTCTTTAGACTCAATCTCTGTGCCCAAGACGGTTAAAGAAGCTTTGGGTCATCCTGGATGGTATAATGCGATGCTTGAGGAGATACATGCTCTGGATGAAAATCACACATGGGAGTTAGTGGATTTGCCTAAAGGCAAGAAAGCTGTGGGATGCAAATGGGTATTTGCAGTGAAGGTCAATCCAGATGGTTCTGTAGCAAGACTTAAAGCTAGACTTGTGGCTAAAGGATATGCTCAGACTTATGGGGTGGATTATTCGGATACTTTCTCTCCAGTGGCCAAACTCACCTCTGTTCGCCTATTTATATCTATTGCTGCTTCTCGAGATTGGTCATTACACCAGTTGGACATCAAGAATGCATTCCTACATGGTGATCTTCATGACGAGGTGTACATGGAGCAACCACCTGGGTTTGTTGCTCAGGGGGAGTATGGGAAAGTTTGTTATTTGAAGAAATCATTGTATGGCTTGAAGCAAAGTCCTCGTGCTTGGTTTGGCAAGTTTAGTGAGGTAGTCCAGGAATTTGGACTGAAGAAGAGTAAATGTAATCACTCGGTTTTCTACAGACTTTCAGAAGTTGGTATTATTCTTCTTGTTGTTTACGTTGATGACATCATTATTACAGGAGATGATGATACAGACATCTCTTCTCTCAAGTTATTTCTACATACCAAGTTTCACACAAAAGACTTGGGTCAACTAAAATATTTTCTAGGTGTAGAAGTTACAAGAAGCAAAAAGGGGATTTTCTTATCTCAAAGAAAATATGTACTTGATCTACTTGAACAAACTGGAAAGACGGGAGTCAAGCCATGCAGTACACCAATGGTTCCCAATGTACATCTTACAAAAGATGATGGTGATCCATTTGACGATCCGGAAAGGTACAAGAGATTAGTTGGGAAATTAAACTATCTCACGGTAACTCGTCCAGACATTGCATATGCGGTTAGTAGTGTCAGCCAATTTATGACTGCGCCTACAGTGAAACATTGGGAAGCTTTGGAGCAGATTTTGTGTTACTTGAAAGAAGCTCCTGGTCTTGGTATATTGTATAGTGATCAGAGACACACTCACATTGAGTGTTTTGCAGATGCTGATTGGGCTGGATCGAAAGTTAATAGAAGGTCCACTACAGGTTATTGTGTCTTTGTTGGTGGTAACCTTGTGTCGTGGAGGAGCAAGAAACAGAATGTTGTATCTCGATCCAGTGCAGAATCAGAATACAGAGCCATGGCGCAGGTCACATGCGAAATTTTGTGGATACATCATCTCCTAGATGAGGTTGGGTTGAAGCATTCGATGCCAGCAAAACTTTGGTGTGATAACCAAGCTGCTCTTCATATAGCTGCAAATCCAGTATACCATGAAAGGACTAAACACATTGAGGTTGATTGTCATTTCGTTCGTGAGAAAATTGAGGCAAATCTAATTTCTACGTGACATGTGAAGACCGGAGAGCAACTTGGGGATATTTTCACGAAGGCATTAAATGGGTCTCGGATTGAATATCTTTGTAACAAGCTGGGCATGATTAATATCTATGCTCCAGCTTGAGGGGGAGTGTTATAGAATATATTACAGAATATATTACAGAATATTTACATATTCTGTTACCTTGTATATTAGCATAGTTATAGGCTAATTAGTAGACTAATTAGTAAGCTAACTGCCTTAGATAGATCTCTTATAGTTGTATATAATCCTATGGTTACTTAGATGTAAAATAGGAAATATTCTTCTGTTCATTTACAACACAGACTGTGAAGGAATAAATGAAAAAGTTCATCAGGGCCAGAGGGTTCTGTGCCATACCTTTGCCGGAAAAAGAATGTATCAACATTGCCATCCATGACATGCAATTGGAGCTAAGGAAGATCATGATGGCCCAATTTCATGAAGACCTGTTTGAATTGACCGATCACGCGGTCCGATATGATAAGGTGCTGATGATGTAGGAACTAACTGAAAACTTGGGAAACAGCTAGAAAACCAATAACAGAAACAGCGGAATCGATAAGTAACGCGTAACTTCAAACTTCTAGGGTTTTGTGCCCAAGAATAAGTCTGTGAAAGATATAAATCTAATAGTAATTAACTAACCCAACCAAAATAAACCCTAGCAGTATTTATATGAGAATAAAAATACTGCGCAGCCCTAATAAGCAAAAATGACTAAACTGCCCTTAATTTAAGTAAGGGTGACTCAACCAAAATAAAGTAAATATAAAGTACTCAAAACGCCAAATAATAACCACAACTCCTAAACAAAACATAATCTATGCTCCTTCATCAATCTCCCCACGTTGAAAATAACTTGACTCTGGCAAGAATGCTTGAATATATTCTGAGTAAGTTTGTGGATCAACTCGCTGCAACTCCTCTTCTGAAATCCATGTACTCTCGGTTGCTGGTTTGCCCAACCATTTCACAAGAAATCTGTGATACATATTTCCCCTTCTAGAGCTAACTGCCTTGACATCTAAAATATCTTCAACAACCTTTGTTGGCTTCTTAGGCAATTGATCAAAGTTGAACTCTTGACTTCCATCCTTTTCTTTGAACTCACTGTACTCATATAAGTCAGCAACATTGAAAATGGGGCTGGTTTGTAAGTTGTCAGGTAAATCAATAATATATGCATTAGAACTAATCTTCTTCAACACTTTACATGGTCCAAATTTCCGCTCCTTTAGCTTATGGTAAGTGCCCTTAGGAAACCACTCTTTCCTTAGATTAACAAGCACCAAATCTCCTTCATTAAACTCCTTTAAACGCCTATGTTTATTTGTTGAATCTGCATAAACCTTGTTGCTAGATCGAATTGCAGCACAAACTTCTTCATAAAGTTGATTAGTATGATCAGCGAAAGCTTCGCCCTCGACACTTATTCGAGCTTCTTGAGGTAATGGAACAAGGTCTAATACATGTTGTGGTTTATAGCCATAAGCAGCTTCAAATGGAGTTCTTTTTATACTTTTGTTCACTGAATTGTAATATGCAAATTCAGCTTGAGGCAATATCTCATCCCAGTTCTTCACATGATCCCCCACTAAACAACGCAACATATTTCCAGGACTTCTATTTACCACTTCAGTTTGCCCATCAGTTTGCGGGTGACACGTGGTGGAATATTTTAGTTATGTGCCTAACTCTCTCCAAAGAGTCCTCCAAAAGTGTCCCATAAACTTGACATCTCTATCAGAAACGATAGAAGATGGAACTCCATGTAAACGTACTACTTCCTTGAAGAATAAACGAGCTACCTGTGATGCATCTGCTGTTTTTGAACATGGTATGAAGTGTACCATCTTGGAAAACCTATCCACAATAAAAAAACACCGAATCATGCCCCCTAGCTGTGCGTGGAAACCCTAACACAAAGTCCATGCTTATGTGAATCCAAGGTGCATCGGGTTCTGGTAATGGGGTGCAAAGTCCCGTGTTTTGAGTGTGTCCTTTTCCCAACTGACATTCTCGACACCTTTTCACTACCCGCTCAACATCCCGATACATCTTAGGCCAAAAATAACGAGATGCAACCATTTCCAAAGTTTTGTCCCTGCCAAAATGACCTCCAAGCCCTCCACCATGTAATTCCAACACAATTTGCTCCCGCAAGGACCCTTCCGGAATACATAATTGCTGATCTTTAAAAAGATAACCATCATGTAGGTCATAAGGTGAAGATTGGTAGGTGCTTGTGTCTTTTATTCCTTCTATTATGCGGCTGAAATATTGGTAATTTTGGTACTGATTCTTTAGCTATTCAAATCCCACTACTTGAGTCCTCATATTTGTTAGCAATAGTGCTTGCCTGCTCAAAGCGTCTGCAACAACATTCGATTTTCCAGATTTGTGCTTTAGAGAGAAAGCGAATTTTTGAAGGTACGAACTCCATTTAACATGTCTATCACTCAACTTCTTTTGTGAGTTTAAGTACCTCAAAGCTTGATGATCAGAGTACACCACAAATTCACGATAAAGTAGATAATGTTCCCAATGTCTCAAAGCTCGAACTAAAGCATAAAACTCTAGATTATAAGTTCGAGTACCTTCTTTTTGCTTCAGATAACTTCTCACTAAAATAGGCTACCGGTCTGCCCTCTTGAGTTAGAACAGCGCCAATACCAACTTGTGACGCATCACACTCCACAACGAACACCTTATTAAAATCTGGTAGTATAAGAATTGGGGCAAATGTCATTGCAGATTTTAACGTTTGAAAAGCCTTCTCAGCAGATACAGTCCACACAAATGTACTACTCTTTAAGCATTCAGTGATAGGTGCCCTGATTGCGCTGAAATTCCTAATAAACCCTCTATAAAATGAGGCCATACCATGGAAGCTGTGCACATCTCCAATAGATTGAGGTTTGGGCCACTCAAGAATTGCTCTTATCTTATCGGGTTCTGGTTCTAGGACATTAGTTGATACAATAAAGCCTAAGAACACTATTCTTTTAGATAAAATGAACACTTTTTGAGATTAGCATACAACTTTTCTTTCTGCAGAACCTCGAAAACTTTACGCAAATGAGTTAAGTGTTCTCCTTTCGAATGACTATAGATCAGAATATCATCGAAATACACAACAACAAATGAACCTAAGAAAGGTTTTAATACCTCTGTCATGGCACGCATAAATGTGCTTGGTGCATTGGATAATCCAAAAGGCATCACTAGCCATTCATATAAACCATCAGGTGTCTTGAAAGCAGTCTTCCACTCATCTCCTTCTCGCATCCGGATTTGGTGATAGCCACTCCTCAAGTCTATTTTGGAAAAATACTTTGAACCAACCAACATATCCAACATGTCGTCCAATCTTGGAATTGGAAATCTGTATCTCACTGTGATTTTGTTGATGGCACGACTATCCACGCACATCCGCCATGATCCATCATTCTTCGGTGTCAATATAGCAGGTACACACACAGGCTTTTGCTTTCTTGAACTAATCCTTTAGTAATGAGGTCTTTGACTTGTCTCTTGACCTCAGCCCGCTGCGCCGGAGGCATTCTATATGCTGGCAGATTTGGTAAGGGTGCTCCAGGCACTAAGTCAATAGCATATTGTATGGTTCTTGAAGGAGGTAAGCCCTCCGACAATTCTTTAGGAACCACATCGTGAAATTCTTCCAGCAATTGCTGAATTTCAGCAGTGAAATTCAGTGACTCATCATCCGAATGACTAATTCCAACTAGCACATAAATAACTCCGACTTCTTTACTTTCTTCTTCAAACTTTTGTCCCGTCAAAACGATGTTGTCGCTGCTTTTTGATATTCTGGATCTTTCTTCTTTCAAGGGGTGTAAGGTAAAAGTTTTATGTTCTCGCCAAAATGTATAAGTATTAGGTTTTGTATGATGAACCATAACTTTATCATACAACCACGGCCTTCCCAACAGAATGTGACAAGCATCCATGGGAACTACATCACATAACACTTCATCCTCTACATTACTTCCCATAGTGAATTTAACAAGGCATCGAGAAGTTACCGGTACCTAGTTTCCCTTTCGAAACCAAGCAATCTTTTAAGGACTAGGGTGTTTTTCAGTCGGCAACTTCAACTTTTCAATTGCTTCTTTGGAAACAATGTTTTCACTACCACCTCCATCTAAAATCACTTCACATACCTTTCCCCCACAAAGAACACGAGTTCGAAATATGTTGTGTCGTCGTCAATCCTCTTCTTCTACCCTAGGAGTAGTCATAACACGGGGCACCACTAACGAGTCTCCTTGAACAGGTAGGATGTCCACTCTCTGGCTCCTCATCATGGTATTCATCGTATATAGGTTCTCCAAAATTAGGTTCCCCATCTTCAAATTCAACTAAATTTACCCTTCTTTGAGGACACAAGTATGACCTATGTACAATCTCCCCACAAGTGAAACATGGTTTTGGATCACGGTTACCCATCTTGTATAGCCTGTACCAGCAGTATTTTGCGACCCATGTCGCATAGTTTCCTTTCCCTTTTCATTTTTTTGCATTAGTAACATTTCTTCCTCCAATTATGCTTGATGAAGTAGTTCCGCGGTAAGTCTAATGACCAGATTCACTGCGAATTTTGTGATTAACCGTAGTACCCCTCGTGATAGTTGCTGGTCTACGCCCTGCAATAGGTTGTCTTGCACCATAACGTATAACACGCTTTTCTGCCATTAAGGCATATTGTCGAGCATCTTCCAAGTTGAAGAATCGAGCAACTCCCATTTCATCCCTAATGGACTGATTCAGCCCTGAAAGGTAACAAGCTGTCAATTGCTCGTCGGTTTCTGCTAAACCAACACGAACATAGAGGTTATTGAATTCAGTTGTGTACTCTTCCACCAACATACTCCTCTGCTTCAAATTATGATATTTTTCGTATAATTCCATTGCATAATCTGCCGGTAAAAATTGTTTCCGTAACTTTGCCTTCATGTGCTGCCACGTAGCAATTTTTGTTTTACCTTGTCGAGTGCGCTTCTTCAACTCTCTTCCACCATTGAAGTGAAGCCCCTTTCAATTTCAGTTTCACAAACAAAACCTTTCTTTCTTCTTGCATGGGTTTCCATTCAAAATAATTTTCCAGACTTACCTCCCAATCTAGATAATCTTCTGCATGTAATTTACAGGAAAAATCAGCAACTTCTATTCGAATACCTCCTCCATTCAAATCAAGAGCCCTCACTAATCTGTCCTCCAATCCACCATCACGTTCAGGTGTTTCTAGAGGCGCTTGGGTGTAG
This sequence comes from Penstemon barbatus, assembly GCA_003313485.2. Taxonomy (NCBI): domain Eukaryota; kingdom Viridiplantae; phylum Streptophyta; class Magnoliopsida; order Lamiales; family Plantaginaceae; genus Penstemon; species Penstemon barbatus. Next base: position 16,695,959 of record CM064882.1, on the reverse strand, counting down.
AAGGGATTGAGTTCTTCTTCTTGATCAGTTTCTACTGCTTCAGAGCCACCTTCCGGTATGTCTGAAGGTTCACGATGACCCTCTAGTTCTCCCGTTCGAGCGGCCAAACGTTCACGTCGCTGCAGAATTTGAACTGCCCGTGACAATTCTTCAATTGTACGCCTCATCTCTGCCATATCTGCAGCTTGGACTTGCTACCCTTGATTTCCACGTCCAGCACGACCAGGAGCAGCCATGTTCCAAGGATCAAACCTTGCTCTGGTGCCAATTTGATGTAGGAACTATTTGAAAACTTAGGAAACAGCTAGAAAACTAATGACAGAAATAGCGGAAGCGATAAGTAACGCATAACTTCAAAATTCCAGGGTTTTGTGCCCAAGAATAAGTCTGTAAAAGATATAAATCTAATAGTAATTAACTAACCCATCCAAAATAAACCCTAATAAGCAAAAATAACTGAACTGCCCTTAGTTTAAGTAAGGGTGACTCAACCAAAATAAAGTAAATATAAAGTACTCAAAACGCCAAATAATAACCAAAACTCCTAAACAAAACATAATCTATGCTCCTGCATCAGCTGAGAGATGAAAATGGGCGACAACCCAGGGGAAGCTACTACCAAGTAGGGATGGCAGACTCAAACGAGGAGCAGATCAACAGACCAATGGAACAACCAGGTATCGAAATCGGATTGGCTGAAGTGGTCTGTCCAAAGAACACTGTTTGTTAGGCTCTCGCAAAGCCGAAAGAGACTCAACCGACCATCAAAGTGCCAAACAACTTGGTAAGAAGAGATGCTGAATACAAAACAGACAGGGAGAGACGCTATTCGTTTGACGTCTCCAAAACTGAGGCCATTTTTGATCAATTGTTGGTCGATAAAATTCTCAAGCTAAAAGGAGACCACGTAATACCATCTCCAATGAAAATCTCAGGTAAAACATATTGCAAATATCATGATGTATGGACTTACTCAACAAATGAGTGTCTAGTTTTCAGGTGGATGGTACAAGATCACCTCGATAAGGGCATTTTGATATTTGCCCTGGACTGGAAGATCACTATGCCGATGACGGTTGATACGAATCCCTTCCAACAAAATGAGGTAGGGATAAATGTGGTGACAGTCACGGATCCGATAGAGCAGCTATATGTAGAAGGGGACCCACGCCACACGTCCTCGACAATGAATAGACAGATATGTTTGTGTGCTAGATGCCAAGTTGATTTGGCAACAGTTGCTGTTTGTAAACCCAGGGATATATGGCTAATACATGGCTTGGCCGAACATCGCACCAGGAGGATATCCATATCAGGCAATGCCGCAATAGCAGGTCATGCCGCAATATCAAGCAATGGGACCACCTCCGGTGTCGGCACCTATGTCTGCGCAGATAACACCACCAACGGCGAAACCACGCTGGGATCAGACAAGACCCAAAGTGCCCTGACAACCACAGGAGGGCACCAGTCATAGCAACAGGATCAGGGAGAGATCACCTGATAGATCACCAGTTAGGCAGGTCAGATCGACTGCCAATCACAGAGACAGGACTTACGGTCCGTCGATAAAAACAACATCATCAGGCCAATCTAGGCCGTGTACTGTTCACACCCCTGCAAACACACAGGTAGGGCGATAGGTATCTGTAAGACACCCAAAGTTCCCTGGAAATCAGAGGGTCGATCAGATGACCGGGACACAGTATCGGCGTTACTTATGTCGAAGGAAAGAAATGTATATAGCCAAGGGGAAGGCTCCGATGAAACATCAAGCGAAGAAACCACAAATTGTGGAGTAGAAACTTAAACAAGAAACAAAAGAGGCCAAGAGTACTAAACAAATGGCCGCTTTCAAATGGCAATCCCCAGGAAAAGCCAAAACAGGCACTGTGTCAGAGTTGTTAATCGATGAAGATGAGGAGGATCTCAAAATCAAATTCACCAAGATCGATGGCAAGAAGGATGAGGCCAAATCTGGCCAGGTAGTCGAAGAAAAGGTTAAGGAAACAGAAGATGCTGGTACTAATCAGCCAACAATTGGCTCGACGGTGATGGAATGTAACGTAGTGGATTCCGAGCTCGTCGATTTCGATGACGAGGGGTTGGAATACTTCACCGATGGGTTCTGGGACGAAGGGATGCCAGTTGTACAAATGGCAGAGGACCTAGAAATGATATCGGTCGATGACGGAAAGGAGACCGATTGGGACAAGAAGGTAGAAAGAATTTTTCATAAACCACCTTTTATGGCCAGACACATTAGGCCATTGTATATATTAGGGCACATCGATGGGAAACCAATTGACAGAATGCTGGTCGACAACGGGGCCGCAGTCAATGTAATGCCAACATCTACTATGTACAAATTAGGTAAGGTCAGTGAGGACTTGATGGAAACAAAGGTGATCGTAAGCAACTTACTGGAGGGAATCTGATACATTAGGAATCTTACTCGTTGATGTGAAGATTGGAAAGACTATCCTAAAGATAGCTTTCTTCGTGGTAGACGCTGCCACACAGTACAATGCGTTGTTGGGGGGGAGACTGGATTCACTCCGCGTTGTGTGTGCCGTCTTCTCTTCACCAATGTTTGCTAAACTGGGGGGATGCTACTGAACCTAAGATCATAATGGCAGACAATAGGCCATTTACTGCAAAGATTAATGCCGTCGAGGCGGCATATTATCGAGAAGATGTGGGACCCTATAGGTTTGTCGGACAGGACAAATATGGACGACCTATGTAAGTTACCTCGAGCAAAAATCTAACTCAGCTCGAAATGACCTGTCTCACCAAAGAGCTAAGCTGGCTCTGCAATGTCAAGGAAGAGGGGCCGCAAGAACAGAACAATCAGTACTTATGAATTACACTGATGATAAGGATCCATCAGCCGATAAGGCCGAACAACTTGAAATAAATGAGATCGTTATCATCGGCCCAGAACAGGGAGCATGTGCCGATTTAATTCGGAAATTCTGAGCTCATGTGGCCGAATGTTATACAAGCGACATCATCTTCGAGGAAGAAACGCTAATATCATATGGTGACGAAATTCAATTGGAGGAAATGGGAACAACGCCAGCCAAGCTTGATGACATAAAAATTCAAGTGCAAGATCCTGTCATCGATGTTGAGTTAGGCACCGAAGAAGATCATAGGCTAACCTACATCAGCGCATTGCTGGATGATGGCCAGAAGGAATAGTTAATTCAAGTATTGAAAGAGTATAAGGATTGCTTCGCCTGAAATTATGACGAGATGCCAGGAATAAGCAGGGATTTAGTTGAACATCGAATTCTAATACTTGAAGGGTACTTACCTCGAAAACAGCCCTTGAGACGTATGTCAGTGGAAGTCTGTCAGCTAATAAGGGAAGAGATCGAGAAGTTACTGAAGGCCAGTTCATCGAAGTGGCCCGATATCCAGAGTGGGTAGTCAATGTGGTGCCTGTGATGAAATAGAACGGCAAAATCAGGATATGCATTGATTTCAAGGACTTAAATCTTGCATCCCCCAAATATGAGTATCCGATGCCAATGGCGGACATGTTGATCGATGCAGCCACTGGCAATATGTTCTTAACTGCCATCGACGAAAGTGCAGGCTACAATAAAATATTCATGGCCATAGACGATGTACCAAAGTTGGTTTTCCAATGTCCAGGAGAAATAGGCACCTTCCAATGGAAAGTGATGTCATTCGGACTAAAAAACGCTGGAGCCACTTATCAACGGGCCATGAACTGCATTTCCAGTGAGTACATCGATGACTTTATTAGGATTTACATCGATGATATTGTGATCAAATATGGCAGTTATGAAGAGCACTTGGCACATTTGGCGAAGTCATTTGCCAAAATGAGGAAACATAAACCGAAGCTTAATCCTTTAAAATGCGTTTTTGTAGTTGCATCAACCAATTTTTTTGGCTTCTTAGTGTATCGTAAGGGGATTGAGATCGACAAGAATAAGTCAAAAGCAATCCTGACAGCCAAACCTCCGTCCACAAAGAAGGAATTACAAGAGTTCCTTGGAAAAGTAAACTTTTAAAGGAGGTTTATATCAAATTTGGTTGGGAAAACAAAGGTCTTTTCACCCTTGTTAAAGATGAAAGACAAGGAGAAATTTTGCTGGCAAGCGGAGCATGAACAGGCATTCCAAGAGATAAAAGACAAACTGACTACGCCGCTTGTAATGATGCCGCCAGCCAAGGGGAAACCCTTGAAATTATAAATATCTCCCACAGAGGACACTGTCGGTGGATTTTTAGCACAAGATGATGAAAATGGGTTTGAACGGGCCATATACTACTTGAGCAGGCATCTGTCAGAAACTGAACAGAGATACACCCCGATAGAGAAGGTATGTCTTGCACTATTTTTCTCTTGTAAAAAATTAAGTCATTATATGCTGCCTGTTAAAGTGTTAGTAATTTCTAGCATTAATGTTATTAAGTATATGATAGCTAAACCAGTAATGAGAGGAAGGATCGGCCGATGTGTTATTTAGTTGATGGAGTATCAATTGTAGTACGTACCTCAAAAAGCTGTCAAATGCCAAGTATTGGCTGACTTTTTGTTTGACCATCCATGCATTGACATAGATCAGACCATTCTAAAGGAACTGAACTTGATGACAGTGGAAATCAAGCCATGGACATTGGCTTTTGATGGGTCAAGAACCGACAGACTGTGTGGGGCAGGTATTGTTTTGATTTCACCATCTGATGTTAAAACTAAGCTGTCAATACAATTTGATTTTGAATGTACCAATAATCAGGCCGAATACGAAGCCTTAATTATTGGACTAAAAATGCTAAGGGAGTTGCATGTCAAATCCGTTACCATAATTGGAGACTCGCAGTTGGTTATCAGGCAAATCCAAGGTACATATAAATGTCGGAATCCTATCATTGACAAATATTACCTGACTGCGATGTCTTTACTTTCAGAATTTTCTGATGTCACTTGTTATCATAGAACAAGGGGGCATAAAAGTGAGGCCAATAGTTTGGCCCAATTGGCGACATGTGTTGATCTTCTTGAGGACGTTGATGAGTCTCATTACGTCGTCAGGCGACGACACTGTCCATCATTAATGTATCGGGACAACATTCTAACTGTGTTGAGTGTGTTTCAGGATCCCGATGACTGGAGAGAGCCGATTAAAAAGAATTTGGCTGATCCGTCAGATAAAACATCCCGACAGACAAGGCTTAGGGCCGTCAACTATGTTCTGATGGGAGATCAATTGTTCAGAAAAGGCCTTGACGGTGTGTTACTGTTGTGCGTCGATCAACAGGAAGCCATGAGAGTTATGATGGAGGCACACGAGGGAATATATGGTGCCCATCAAAACGGACACAAGTTAGCATGACTATTACTGGCCAAAGATGGTGGGAGACTGCGTTCAATTGGCAAGGGATGTGAAAAATGCCAACTTTTTGGAGTAGTCCAGAGGATCCCCATCGAGGAGATGAACGTGATAATCAAGCCATGGCCGTTCAGATGTTGGGCCATGGTCATAATCGGGGAGATACACCCATCATCATCCAAACACCATCGATACATCATTGTGGCCACATATTATTTCACCAAGTGGGTAGAGGCCAAGCCACTTAAACAGGCCAATCAGGCCGAAGTGATGAAGTTCATCAAGGACTTAATCTTACACAGGTTTGGCCTGCCACAAACTATTGTCACTGACAGGGGACTAATGTTTGTTGGTCAGAAAATAAAGGAATTTGCCAGATCAATGGGTTTATAGTTGGTCCATTCAACACCTTATTATGCACACGGAAATGGCCAAACTGAAGATCAAATCGAGTCCTTAAGGACATCATTTCAAAGATGATTGAGGAAAACCCAAGAGCATGGCATCTCATGCTGTCAGAGGCACTTTGGGCCTATCGGACCAGCAAAAGAATAAGTACTGGCACCACCCCATAATAATTGACTTATGGACAGGATGCCATGCTACCATTGGAGATAGACGCCCGATCACTTCGGGTGATGCAACAGAATGAGCTGACACCCGAAGAATACACTGAAAGTATGCTCCAGGAGCTTGATGAACTGGACGAAATCAGAGTTGCCGCGTTAGACAAAATCGAGGCACAAAAGAGGCTAGTTGCCCGATGCTACGATAAAAAGATGTAATAGTGTGAGGGGGAACTCACAATTTATATAACCCTAGAAATGTGAACGGGACAAAGGGACCAACCCCTAAAACAAAAGAACCAAAATACAACAAAGCGAGAAATCAAAATGAACCGCCAACATGCTGGCAAACTACCCACACAGGGGCACAAGTAAGAAAAAACCCACAAACCGGGAGAAACCCATGCAAGGGTACGCAATAAATAAACCAACAAAATGTCAAAATACCCACACAGGGGCGGAACCAACACAAGAGAAACCAAAGCAAAAATAGCAATTCTTCCATCAGCCTCCACCATATAGTCACTGTTGAGCCCTGATGAAAAAGAGCCACTAGCACCGGAAAGTCAAAGATAAATATCAACTCCTCAAACAACCTTCAACATATATCTATCTATAAGCCCTGAGATAAGAGATGAACTACTAGAAAATAACCCAACATCCATCACCATACAACCACTGAGTACACAAAGCAACAAAATGGCGTCCAAAGTGTAAATGACACCACCACAGAACCAGCTCCTGAAATGGACTCCATGAAGGCAACCTCAACCAAAAGGATCTCCATGTACCAGAAAATCTCTAACAACCAACAACACCAACACCTCAACCTAACAACAGCCATCAAATATAGTGTGTGAAATGTGCAAAGGCATGGTTTAGTATAGAAACAGTTTGATATCGGGGACATGGTCTGGAGAACGGTCTTGCCACTTCATCAGCGCGAGAAAAAGTATGGCAAATGGAGTGCAACGTGGCAAGGGCCATATGAAGTCTTCTCGATAACTCGAGGAGGGGGTTACATATTGAAAAAGCGAGATGAGAATCTTTGCAGAGACCTAATTAATGGAAGATATCTGAAGAAGTTCAGACCAACCCTTTGGGAAACAATGTGTCTGGAGCATCAGCGAGCCTTGGAGTTAGAAATTGAACGGCGCCAAGAGTATTTTAGTGCGCCGATACCTTTGTAAATATATGTCAATGTCTTGAAGAGAAGACTAATCATGGCTAATATTAAATTGTTTGCGTAAAATTTAGCATCGAGGGACACTTGGCATCGAGGCATGCCAAAATATTGTTTATAGTAAATTTAGCATCGATTGCCTCGACGAGCCAATGGCTCGATATGATGTAAAATGAATGCGGGCGTGCCAATGTTTGTGCGTGCAAACATAACAATTTAAAAATGGACATGTTGACATCAGTGTAATAATAATTTAGATGTCCTGACAAAGACATTGATATCGATGTAAAATGTCCTGATAAGGCTGACTTCTAAACGATTGTGACAGAGTAGGCAAACACAACCCCTAGTTCTTTTCCATGCCTGCCTGGCCGCAGGACTTAAATAATTTATGATAACCTCTCCAAAATGTCATAATCTCTCCAAAATGTCATAATCTCTCCAAAATGTGATAATCTCTCCAAAATGCCAAAGTTTTACAGCCAATTGATGGCTTACTCAGTATATCAACGAATTTGTAAATCATCAAACGAGTTGACAATCAATCAATTTAATATTCAACTTGACTTCAAAGACATAGACTTGACAAATCAAACACATCAATGAAAATCCGTCGTCGTAAAGCATAATTTAATAAAAATCAGGAGATTCGGACCAAAATACTTCCATTAATTATAAAAGAAATCAGTGAGTTTCCCGATCTACCAATGTTACAAAAATATGCAAAACGATAAAGGTCTCTTGTGTTGGCATGATCAGCCAAACGAGTTGATGATTCTATTAAGTTCTGAAAATAACTCCTTGATTGGCAGGTAAACCTGCCAATGAGCTGATAATGTATGATCGTGCAGCTTGTTGACAGAAAGTAACATTGATGACAGACAACCACCATCAATGAGTCGCCCAACCTTGGTAGATGACCACCAATCGGGCTCCTAACCAGCGGGTGGCCACTGGAAAGGGCATCAATTGAGCAGATGGCTACTCAACCGATAGCTGTCAAGCAGATGGCTACTTGACAACGAGCTCATCAAGCAGATGGCTACTTGATAAGTTTGCCATGTAACTACCTGGGCACTTACATGACGGTTGCAGCGTGCTACTTGGTTGATATCGAGTGGTTTCGCTCGAGAAAGCGTTGCTGACGGCGGAAGCAGCTGTGCGGCTTACTTTTAGCAGCGGTGCTGGACTTCAGGCGGTCATGTCCTGCTGGTGGCTGAGGATTGACAGACTGATATCAAGGAGTTGGCAATTCTGACTAACTTGACAGAAACAACGTGCTATTTGCTTGCTATCAAATGGTTTTTTTCGAGATAGCGTTGCTGACGGGGGAAGCAGCTGTGCGGATTACTTTGAGCGGGGGTGCTGGACTTCAGGCGGCCATGACTTGCTGGTGGCTGAGGAGGGACGGTTGATGTCAAGGAATTGGCAGTGTTTGCTGACGATAGAAGCAGCGGTGCGCTGGACTTCCGGTAAGGCGTAGAGCCGATTCAGTGATGACTAAAGATTTTTTGATTAAGTTGTGTGTGTCTTTTCGCGTATGGCAGCCCTGTTTGTATTTATAGATACTGGCCGAAACTGACCGGCTGATGCACTATCTCCACTACTCTTGTTTTCCTCCACTTTTTCCACTAATGGTGGTTATTTCTTCTTTCTTCAATTTTCAGATTTGAATTTGTGAGAAGAAAATGTGTGTAGCCAATTACCTCGTGTAACCACCTTGAGATAAATTAGGAAGTGGTTGTATTTTAACCTATCTCTTTTGGTTAGAGATTTACGTGGCCACTACTTAACTAATTGGCCTTATCTATTTAATTAGCCATTATCTAATTAAATGGCCATTTAGCCCAATCTATTTTTATGGGCCAATCATTATTGTTAATTTCTAATTAATTACCTTAGTAATTAATTCAATTAGACCACTGGGCCGATTTCATCGGCTGGCCTTGACACTCGAGCCATTATTGCTCATTAGCCCATTATCGAGTCAATATTCCTCGATAAATCGAGGGTGATTTTTTGGGTACAAACAATGCCCCCGTAAGTCGTATTCGATGTAATTAATTTAAAAATTAATTTAATCGAATTAGACTTAAATTAAAGGTTTTCTCTTTCTTTTGAAGATGAGAAATTGGGACAATGCTTCATTTAATAAACAATTATCGGCTTTATAAAACCGAAACTATTTGTAGAAAATAGACCAAATTACAATGGCCTTGATTATGGCGGATCTCTCGATGTCAGACCATTATGGATCTCTTTGATGTCAAGATAATATGGAACTCTTCGATATCAAGACATCTCTTGATATCAGGATACCTATTAATACGAATGCGTCGATATCAGTGGGCCTCTCGACATTGAATAAACTCGATATCAGATACCTTATAGTAATATATCGGGGACTTAGCACTCAGCCAAAATTTTGGCAGTTAACCAAATTCACTTCTTCAAGTGACTGGTATGATGAACAAGGCCTTCAATTTGATTCGAGGGCCTCGATGCTTATGGGCTCGATGTACCTCATCCTGATGAGAGGTGTGTCTCGATATGACATGGGTTGATATTGAGGTTCGATCCCCTACAATGGTATTTTAATTGTTGATTCGTCAACCCCTTCTCTCTTTCTTGTTTATCAAGACTCCTGATGGCTTTTGCCATTGACAATATGTCGTGGCTTTTTCAAGCCATCTGTTATGTATCTCCAACAAGTTTGTTTATCGGGAAGATCAAAGGCTTTATTGAATGAAAATTGACCACTACTCTAGAAAATCACGAAATTAAAACTAAAAATGAAAAACTCCCAAATTTCCTAAACTATAATATATAAAGGAACGACGGACAAAGTTAATTGCGCCATGTTTCAATTTCTCGCTCTTTGGTCGAGTGAAAGAAACCCATCATTTTTACCAATCAGCCTAATGGCCCGATGGCGATTTTGGCGAAACGGGACGATAAGTGTCCTATTGTTGGTCAGGATGTAAATTTATTTCTCCATGATGGTGATCGTCCTTCGACCCTGCCCCCCGAGTTGTAGCAAGGGTACATATTTCTTACTTCTAGATATCGCCTATCAAGTGGCGTGCAATGCAAAGTGGTCAATCGACCTGATGGCTCTGTTGTCAGTGGCTGATTTGCCAACACTCTAAATGTAGACCATGTAGGCCATTGACTTTTATGGCCAGTTTGGCCCTAATATGCACCATCATCTGATAAGTAGCTTGATTTGCTTCATTAGCAATCTCAGTGACTTTTTTAGGGAAGCTATTTCAGTGATATGTTGCGGCCTTATCATAGTCTTTCTTTCAAGTCAAGTGTCCTTGGTATAGGAGGATGACTTGATTTGACTTTCGATATCGGTGTCATTGATTTTGCCTATCGGCCAGATGGCCTGATGAAGGTTTGACGAAGTAGGTCGATAGACATCCTGATATTGAGACGTTTGTAGAATGGCATCGACACGGTACTGATCGACCTCTGATTTGGACCTGCCCCCCGAGCCGTAGCGAAAGGGTTGTTTTCTCGATGCATGGATGCATTGATCAGTCAACGTGCATCGTGGAAGTACCGATCTGTTTGATGGCTCTTTTTTAGGGGTTGGCCTGTTTTCACTGGCCATGACATAAATTTTTCTTTCTATCATGTTTCGGCAATAGACTACCCGATGATCAGAGCATCATTCATATCAGAGAGTATATTCTGCAGGCCAGCAGCCAGCGTAGCTCGTTTGGCCTCGATGTGTCTGATGATTTTGGGATGTCACACTTCCCGATGATCGGAGCATGCCTTGATATGTATGTTCTGCATGCCATCGGCCAATGCGGCCGATTTGTCCTCAATGGTGATTTTGTTTGTCTCATGATCTAGTATTAATAGTCTGTTAATTGTCCCCAGTAGTTGTCGACAACATCCTCGAACAATATTATGTAGAATAATTAAAAAATATCAAGCAAACGTTGTACCTGATCAATGTATTCACGGTGAGGTTTGTTGTATCGGGGGCATCCTAATGTCCTGCCTTGTCATGAATATTTGCAGCGCCTGATTGACTGTCAGCATGTCGTCCTGACCTTCTACGGCTCGATTCACTCTCTCGTAAGCCGATGAAATTGCCTGATGTCCTTCTGGACCATATCCCATGGTCTCCGATCGCTCCTCTTTCGACCTGCCCCTCGAGTCAGGGCAGTGATACCTGGTTTTGGAGGTACTTCATTTCTTGTCAGGGACATTAGTTTGTCCATTGCCTTGTTTGTAGGGCGTTTCATATCTCGATCCACTTCTCCCGATCTGTATGGCAGGGTCTTTGCCTTTATCAGCAGAATTTTTGTGCGGCCAAGTCCAGGCCTGCATTTGTATTCCATTGGCAAGGGTGTTGATGCTCTCAGCGAGCATTGACATTTTCAATTCCAAATGCATTAGGGAAGTATTTGCAGTGTTGCTGGCTTCAGTATTGGCTTGACTGGCTACAGTGGCCGAGCCTAGCATGTTCTCAAACTTGCTGACAACATTTGACCATTCTGCCTGTTTGGCCTCGAGGTCCCTAGTAAAGTTGCGGACCTCTGCTGTCAATTCTTCTATCTTGTCAATCCCTTCCATAGTTAGCGGGACCATTGATAGATTTTCCAGAGTATGTGTTAAGTCAGAACGTGTCCTCATCATGGTAGATCGAGTCTTTCGCTGTATCTGAGGTATCATCTGATAACAACAAAAGATTAACCACTTAGTATCAACTGATTGACTGTTTGGCAAAAGATTATCAAGTCTCACTTAGCCAAAATACTGGTTGGCTGATAAGTTTTTTGACAAAAAGAACATAGAGAGATTTTCAAGTCCCACCGGGGACTCTTTGGCAAAAAAGATCATCAAGTCCCACTGGGCGTGCCAAAATATTGTTTGCGTAAAATTTAGCATCGAGGGACACTTGGCATCGAGGCGTGCCAAAATATTGTTTATTGTAAATTTAGCATCGATTGCCTCGACGAGCTAATGGCTCGATGTGAAAATGGCTCGATATGATGTAAAATGAATGCGGGTGTGCCAATGTTTGTGCGTGCATACATAACGATTTAAAAATGGACATGTTGATATTAGTGTAATAATAATTTAGATGTTCTGACAAAGACATATTGATATCGATGTAAAATGTCCTGATAAGGCTGACTTCTAAACGATTGTGACAGAGTAGGCAAACACAACCCCTAGTTCTTTTCCATGCCTGCCTGGCCGCAGGACTTAAATAATTTATGATAACCTCTCAAAAATGTGATAATCTCACCAGAATGCCAAAGTTTTACAGCCAATTGATGGCTTACTCAGTATATCAACGAATTTGTAAATCAGCAAACGAGATGACAATCAATCAGTTTAATATTCAACTTGACTTCAAAGACATAGACTTGACAAATCAAACACATCAATAAAAATTCGTCATCGTAAAGCATAATTTAATAAAAATCAGGAGATACGGACCAAAATACTTCCATTAATTATAAAAGAAATCAGTGAGTTTCCCGATCTACAAATGTTACAAAAATATGCAAAACGATAAAGGTCTCCTGTGTTGGCATGATCTGCCAAACGAGTTGATGATTCTAATAAGTTCTGAAAATAACTCCTTGATTGGCAGGTATACCCGCCAATGAGCTGATAATGTATGATAGTGCAGCTTGTTGACAGAAAGTAACATTGATGACAAACAACCACCATCAATGGGTCGCCCAACCTTGGTAGATAACCACCAATCGGGCTCCTAACCAGGCGGTGACCACTGAAAAGGGCATCAATTGAGCAGATGGCTACTCAACCGATAACTGTCAAGCAGATGGCTACTTGATAAGTTTGCCATGTAACTACGTGGGCACTTACATGACGGTTGCAGCGTGCTACTTGGTTGTCGAGTGGTTTCGCTCGAGACAGCGTTGCTGACGGCGAAAGCTGCTGTGCGCTTACTTTGAGCGGCGGTGCTGGACTTCAGACGGTCATGTCCTACTGGTGGTTGAGGATTGACAGACTGATATCAAGGAGTTGGCAATGCTGACTAACTTGACAGAAACAACGTGCTATTTGCTTGCTATCAAATGGTTTCGCTCGAGACAGCATTGCTGACGGCGGAACCAGCTGTGCGGCTTACTTTGAGCGGCGGTGCTGGACTTTAGGCAGCCATGACTTGCTGGTGGCTGAGGAGGGACAGTTGATGTTAAGGAATTGACAGTGTTTGCTGACGATAGAAGCAGCGGTGCGCTGGACTTCCGGTGAGGCGTAGAGCCGATTCAGTGATGACTTAAGATTTTTTGATTGAGTTGTGTGTGTCTTTTCGCGTATGGCTGCCCTGTTTGTATTTATAGATATTGGCCGAAACTGATCGGCTGATGCACTATCTCCACTACTCTTGTTTTCCTCCACTTTCTCCACTTTTTCCACTAAAGGTGGTTATTTCTTCTTTCTTCCTTCTTCAATTTTCAGATTTGAATTTGTGAGAAGAAAACGTGTGTAGCCAATTTCCTTGTGTAACCACCTTGAGATAAATTAGGAAGTGGTTGTATTTTAACCTATCTCTTTTGGTTAGAGATTTACGTGACCACTACTTAACTAATTGGCCTATCTATTTAATTAGCCATTATCTAATTAAATGGCCATTTAGCCCAATCTATTTTTATGGGCCAATCATTATTGTTAATTTCAAATTAATTACCTTAGTAATTAATTCAATTAGACCTCTGGGCCGATTTCATCGGCTGGGCCTTGACATTCGGGCCACTATTGCTCATTAGCCCATTATCGAGTCAATATTCCTCAATAAATCGAGGGTGATTTTTGGGTACAAACATAAATACATGGGCATGCTTAATTAATTGTAGGTTTGATATAGAGGGGAAATTCAAAAGTATTAAAACTAAGTATAATCTGATAGAATTAATTTATCAGATTAATTCCATCATATATGACTTACGAGGGGCATTGTTTGTACCAAAAAATCACCCTCGACTTATCGAGGAATATTGGCTCGATAATGGGCTAATAAGCAACAACGGGCTGAAAATAATAAGACCAACGAGATGAAAACTGGTCGGGCCCATTTGGCCTGAAGGCCGACCCAATCGAAATGAAAGTGATAAATGGGTCACAAGCCCATATTACATCAAGACTTAATTTTGGGCCAAGAATGAATTAATTAATAGATTAATTAATTAATTTATGGCCATAAGTGATTGATTGATTAATTGAGCAAAAAATGGTTAAAAACGAACAGGCCCAATGAGTCCAGGAGATTATCTCGGCCAAAATGAGGGTTAATTAATTAATTGAGTTAATTAATTAATTGATTGTGCCAATGATTAGTGAATGGCCAAAATGCATTTTCGGGTGAGGCCCAGCCGATCTGTATGAACTAAGAATGATCCATTAGCAGGAATATTATTATTAAATAAATAATAAATGGCCCATAAAATAGTTGGGCTAAATGACCACTCAATTAATTAATATTAAAATGCCCATGTAAGGCTCCCAACCAAAGAGATAAATTAGAAGTTAACCACTTTCTAAGATATCTCAAAGTTGGTTCTATGACTATGGATGTAAATCAAATCAAACTGCCAATTGAGTCTGAATTTGAACGTGTGTTTGAGGAAGATAACCACCATTAGTGGAGGGTGTTGAGTTCATGGAGATTGTGGAGAGCATCAACTGATCGATGAGCTATTGTAAATACTGTAGGGCTACTACACGCGCAAGGCACACACACAATTCAATCAACAATTTTCAGTCTTCACTGAATCGGCGCAACGCCTCTTAGAAGTTCAGTTCAGCCTACGCTGCTTCTACCGTCAGTCAGCATTATCAATTCCTTGAAATCAATTGTCAATCCTCAGCAAACAGCAGGACATGGCAGCCTGAAGTTTAGCACCGCCGCCTCTCAAAGTAAGCCGCAAAGCTGCTTCCGCCATCAGCGAAGCTGTTTCGAGCGAAACCATTAGATCTCAAGCAAAATAGTACGCTGCAAACGTCATGTAAGTGCCCACGTAGTCACATGACAATCTCATCAAGTAGTCATCTCCTTGATGGGCTCTTTGTCAGGTAGCCATCTGCCTGATAACAATCTGTTGAGTAGCCATCTGCTCAATAGATGCCCTTTCCAGTGGCCACCCACTGGTTAGGAGCCCGATTGGTAGCCATCTGCCAAGGTTGGGTGATCCATTGATGGTGGTTACATGCCGTCAGTGTTACCTTTATGTCAACAAGTTTGCACTAATTTATACATCAGCTCATTTGGTGGGTTACCTGCTAATCAATGAGTAATTTTCAAGAGTTAAAAGGATCATCAGCTAGTTTTGGCAAACATATGCCAACATGGGAGCCTTTTTACAGTTTGCATACTTTGTAATATTTGTAAATCGGGGAAATTATTATAGGCTAAGACTCATGTATTTCTTTTACATTTAATTAATATATGGAAGTATTTGGCCCATATTTCTTGATTTTATTAAAGTATGCTTTACGTCAAGTAATTTTCATTGATGCGTGGTCAATATGTTAAGTTTGTGTCTCTGAAGTCAAGTCGACACAAGTTAGACTGATTGATAATTAACTCGACGATTGATATGTTTGTAAACTCATTGATATGTCGAGAAGGCCATTAATTAGCTATGAAAGTTTGGCATTATAGAAAATATTATCATAAATTATTTAAGTCCTGCAGCCAGTCACGCATGGAAAAGAATCTGGGGTAGTGTTTGTCTACTCCGCCACAATCAATTGATTAGAAGTCAGCCTTATCAAGACATTCAGTTATATTGTTACACTGATATCAATATATCCATTTTTGAACCGTTATGTTTGCACGCACAAACATTGGCACGCCCGCATTCATTTTACATTATATCGAGTCATTTGCACGTCAAGGCAAGCCAGGCAGAATTTTACACAAACAAGCTGCTTGGTTTTGTTCTCCTGGTTGCTGGATTTAATGGAGTTTAGATGTGCTTTGTTGTTGACTTGTGATTTTGTTGTTTGCTGTTTCATTTGTCGATGGAGAACACTTATTTAATTGAGCTGCTTACTTGGTGGAGAAGACATAATTAATTGAGTTGCTTGGTTTTGTCTCCTGGTTGCTGGATGTAATTCGATTATTTTGGATGGTTTTAGGAGATTTTATTGCTGCTGTTTGCTTATTACTTGTTGATGCTTGCTTGAATTTCTCTTATGTGTTCTTCTTTTCAGCTCTTAATTTCAGCTACTTGGTTGATTGATTTTATATCTGGAAAAATGAAAATGGAGGGAAATATATTGGATGGAAGAAAGGAAACGGAGGGAAAGAAAATAACTCCCTCCCCGCCCGAACATAACAATAGCCTTCTTTTATTTTTTTTTATTTATTTTTTTATTTTTTGTTTTTCTAAGTGAGTTAACGGGCGTGTCCATTTCCATCCAATATTTAACGACGGTATGAAAATTGAAAAATGTTGATTGATTTTAGTATGAAATGTGTCATTCTAAAAGATGTGTGGTATGCAATGTATAAAGTAAATAAATATTTGGTATAAAAAGTGCAATTCCCTCATTTTCCAAATAAATGCTTTTGAATTCTATTTTTAGGTAAATTAATAATAATAATAATAATAATAATTAAAAAAAACAGAAGCAACTAAAAGGGTTTAAATATGTCAGTAACTCCCTATTAATTTTAAAAATTGACAATAATTCCCCTATTCAATTAAGCAAAATTTTCCCATGATTTATGAAGAAATTTCAAATGGTCTTTTTTGCTAATATAAAAGAACATAGGAGAATTTTTGTTAGTTAAAATAATTCAGAAGGTTTTTGTTAGTTAAACAAAGTACAAGGTGTTTTTGCAATTAGCTATTTAATTAATAACTTTAATTATTAACCTAAGAAAAAAAAATAGGAGTACAAAATTTCTTTTGCCGGGACGTGTAGGCAAATCTATAAAAATTTCCTCAAGCCACTATTCCTAAAACCATGAAATTATTCAAATCCTAAAACCCTAACTCATCATCAAATCTTCATTCCTCAACTTTCTAATGGAAGGTATCCAGAAAGCATATCGCAGCGCAATGTCACAGGCTCAAGAATCAACAGCAAAGCTCAGCTCTTTAGCTTCTTCTCTAGAAAAAGGGAAATCCATCGACTCTGCTTCTTCTTCTTCTGGAATGGGCTCTTCTACGGATCAATCTCGCTTGATGCTCACAACTCGACCGCCAAGGTACAAAATCCCTCTTTCAATTCCGGTTTTAATTCATCATATGGTTCAGAAATGTGGATTTTGATAGTATCAATAAACCCTAAGTTTGAATGACTTTATGTTTCTTAATCTCTTCTTAAATTTCAAAAATGGTCTTGTAAGTTTGGGTCTCTTTGAAAAATAGTCATTTATTCCTTTAATTTTCAACCAATCATTTCAATTTTAGTTTTTATGCCTAACAAATTTCGTTCTTGGACTTTCAATAAGTTTAAGTTTTTCTGTAGTTTTAGGACGAAAATTATGAGGACTGAATTTCTTATGCATATGACCAAAATTGAAATTAGGTGAAAATTAAAGGACTAAATGTGCGTTGACTATAGTTAGAGGACTATTTTTGAAAAAATACCAAAGTTATAGGACCATTTTTGAAATTACCAAAGAAGTTAATGATGATTTTTTATTTACAGACAATTTGTGACACTATGGACATGCTCAAAGCTTTGTGGTATTTGCTTTATTGCTGGAATTGTAGTTGGTTATACGCTGAAGCGACTTGTTAGGCGTTGGGCGTCAAGGCTTTTAAGGAGATTGAAGGATGATTAAATGGGTAAAGAGTGGTTGAGCATGATTTTTGTTGTGGTACTTGGAAATTTTGAAGAAGGTTCTTTGGAGATTAAGAAGTGGGGAAATTCCAAGTTATGGGCGTACTATACGATATCGTTTAAACTGTGTTTCTGTAGGTTTTTCTTTCATATTTACCTTGTTGGATATGGTGGTTTTCTATTTAAAATTTTTTGGTTATGACGTTGCATGTTTGGTTTCCTAACTTGTGATATTTCAATGTTTTGTTATCCCACTACAGTTATTTTCATTGATTTGTATGTAATACATTTATATACATAAATGTCACCGCGTGAATGTTAACTTGACCATCTATGTTTACAAGGTACTTTGATTGTTTCGTACTCTGGCTCGTTTAGTGTGATGTTCTTGCTTGCTTGCTTTGAACTTTTAAAACAAGTGATTTTATGAGTGTCTAGAATTGGGGAAATTCCAAGTTATGTCGTCTATAGGTTTTTCTTTGAAATATAACTTGTTGGAGACACTACTTAGCTACTAAACCTTTGTTGATGCAGCATGAGATTCATTTGCCATGATTAATAGTAAAACTAATTCAACCATGAAATCTTTAAGAAAATTACTTGCACCCATATACATAAAAGAATTATATTAGGAAAATATGCGTGTAAAGATTAGAAAAATATTTGATACCCAAAGTACTTTCCTTGAAGAATTCAGCAACTAAGTAGTTCTTTTGTTTGTGCGGACTCCTCTAGGTTATGCTTGGTTTAACTTTAATGTAAGCATTATGTGGTGGGTTGTGTAGAGATTTTATTTAGGGGCAGAAAGAAGGGATTAGGAAATTAACTTTAGAAAACAAATAAAGAAACTGGAATCACTCCAGGGGCTTCACACCCAAGGCTTCACACCTTTAAGTTCCTTTCACAGGAAGAAGAAACAATGTTTCTAAATCAGATTTTATTCATAAACTTTATAGATATCTTGCATAATGGCAATTACATCCCTATTTATAGGTAAAAATAAACCTTCCATGAATAATAGATTATGTTGACTTCTAACTGCATTTATAATAGACTCTCACATTTCCCTACGATATTTAATCCAAATGCATGAATACATGTATCTAGAATAAATCTTAATACATATATCCTAAATGAATGAATAGACTCTTTGTAAACTCCAAGGATGATCAACTTATTGACTAGTCTTGGTTAGTAATTCCAAGAATTATTGAAATCTGAAACTTGACTTCTTGAATGATCAATTGACTTCCTTAGACATATATATAGTGAATTTTATTCCATCCATAAGGAAAGGGGTGAACTTGAATTCTTCCTCTTGAACCTCTTTCTATGATAAACTTTAATTTTGCTAGAGTTGATGTCCTCATCAATTCTCCCCGGCTGAGAAGAAATTGACTCCGATGAGATGAAACTATAGTACCGCTCGAGAATGTTAGGATCGATGCGTTGTAGTTCTTCTTTCGTAACCCAAGTATTGTCCGAATCTGGTCTGTTCTTCCATTTGATCAAGAACTTTTGGTATCCGCCTTGTCTAGTTGAAACCACCTGTTCATCAACAATATCTTCCACAATATCTTTGTTAGCATGTAAAGGGGGTGAATGTGAGGTGGGTAATGAAAAATCAGAAGTAGAGAAAGGAAGTGAAGGTTGTATAGGCTCATTTTCAGTAGGTTCTGGACTAGAAGGTGACAACACAGTTCCTTTAAATAGAATCAGGTCCTCGACATTAAAAGTTGGACTTATTCCCATATCTGGAGGAAGTTCCAACACATATGCATTAGAGCCTACTCGTTTTAGAATTTTAAAAGGTCCGATACTACGGGCTTGCAATTTCTTTGCAATTCCTTTAGGGAATCGCTCAGGTTTTACTCGTACCATGACATAATCTCCTACTGAAAATTCTTTATATGTACGATGAGCATCAGCACTTTTCTTATACCTTTCATTGCTTTCATTAATTTTATGATTAATCTCGGCATGCAAATCATGAATGCGTTGTGCAAATGAACTGGCTGACTCGGATGGCCTATGTGATACTGACATTGGAATGAGATCTATAGGAGCCCTAGGTTTGTGACCATAAACTACCTCAAATGGACTCATACCTGTTGACCTATTGATTGAATTATTATATGCAAACTCTGCAATAGGTAAGATAGAATGCCAAGACCTAATATTCTCACCAACTAGGCACCTCAACAGATTGCCCAAGCTCCTATTGACCACTTCAGTTTGTCCATCTGTTTGGGGGTGGTAAGCTGTAGAGAACTTCAATTTAGTGCCCATTTTATGCCAAAGTGTTTTTCAGAAGTAACTCATGAACCGAACATCTCGATTAGAGACAATTGTTTTAGGTAAGCCATGCAATCGAACAATCTCATCCATGAAAACCTTTGCAAGTAACTCATCAACTTGCCTTTTCAATTCTGCGAGCTCCTTTGGATTCATTTGGTAATGTGGAAGATTAGGCAAAGTTGCTCCCGGAATAAGGTCAATGGCGTGTTGAATATCTCGAGAAGGGGGAAGCACATTGGGAAGATCTTCGGGAAACAATTCCTGGTATTCTTTAATGAGAGAATTAACCTCCGAAGGTACTTCAAGGTTTGATAAAAGATGATTTTCTTTTGCAACCACGAAGCAAACAATCGAGTCATCAGTGGTCTCCTTCATAAATTCCTTGGAACCGACAATATGCAAAGACTTTGTTTGCTTTTTTGTGGTGTATCTTCTGGTTTTCTTGATCGGAAACTGAATCTTTTTTTAATTTGGGTTGGACAGGATTTAGTGTGATCTTCTTTCCATTATGAATAAACGAACACGAGTTGGTTCGACCGAAAATGGTTACATCATGATCATATAACCATGGTCTTCCTAGAAGGATATGTCCTGCATTCATTGGCACCACGTCACACCATACTTCATCTTTGTAAGATAAGAACTGAATAGGAACTTTGCATCGCTGAGTTACGGGGATGGATGATGTCTCAATCCAAGCCACCCTATACGGTTATGGATGGTCGACAGGGGTCAGGCTTAGGATGGAAATAGTATGGGATGATACCACATTGATACAACTCCCATTATCAATGATTAGTTTACAGCTCTTGTCTCCACTTTTGACATAAGTGTGGAATATGGATGTTCTACGCCAATCATCAGTACCTTTAGGTTGAGTCAGTGTGCACCTAACCACTCCTAATTGTGGATTATCATCTTCATCATCCTCTAGGACAGGATCGTTAGTTTCAAAATCAGGTTCATACACTTCTTCCTCATACTCACCTTCCTCCCCATTTACATTTGAACTTGTTGCTAACATGTTTCTGGTTGCCTCTTTTGTGGGACACTGAGCAGCAAAATGTCGAAAGCCTTGACACTTGTAACATTTCTGAGTTCCCCTTCCTTGAGCATCTTTAGACACTCCTTTTCCTTTATTATTTGAGGGGTATGTAGCATTAAGATCCTTAGGCGTTGAAGTGGACTTAGATCCTAATGTGGAAGCTCGTGAGTCCATAGTGTGAGGGCTGGTTTTCTTGATAACACTTGCTGCCTTTAAATTCAGGTAGCGCTCCAACTCTATTATGATTTGATAAGCTCGCTCCAATGAATCCACATCATGTGGAATTAACTCCCTTTGAAGCTCCAAACGAAGACCAGTTCTAAACCGAGAAAGTGTTACCGATGCATCTTCCGTAACATTACATCTCAGCATAAATTCTTCAAATTTGGAGATGTATTCAGTAACAGACATGCTTCCTTGTCGAAGAGATTGCCACTTATCTAACAATTGTTGATGGTAAGATAACGGAACATACTTCTCTCGAAGTCTTTCCTTCATTTCAGCCCACAAAGTAATCGGCTCTTCTCGTGCTCTCTCTAATTGCCTTTCAACATTTATCCAATAGAGTTTAGCTTGTCCAACCAATTTCATTTTCGCAAATCTGACTTGGCGAGCTTCTGACATGTCATACCATGCGAAGAAGTGATCCATATCAGATAACCAATCGAGGAAAACTTTTGGGTTCAACTGTCCGTCAAAACTTGGTGCTTCAACTTTCACTGATTTTAAGACCCTTTCTTCCATATCTTCATTGGCATTGTTTCGCGGGTTAACAAGCCTTCTAATATTCCTTCGGGGCACTAATCTTGGCCCACCAGCAACATTCTCATCGTCATCATTCTGAATAGAAGCTTCCAAATTAGCTAATCGACGGTCAGAGTTTGCCGTATGTTCGATAATTCTATTGTCAAGCTGCATAATTTGATTGGACAAACGTTCTATGGCTTGAGCAATCTGTGCTTGGTCCATTGTTGGCTGAATTATGTGTTTTAAGTGTATGCAAACGAAACAAAACAAACGGTAATAGGAGATTAGCAAGTGATGACTAAATGCAAATCAAACTAGACTAATAAATGGTGACTATATGCAATTAGACTCTAACTGATGAGTATATGCAGAAATATATATTATTTATTTTTTTACTTTTTTTAAAGGAACAAAAATAATAAATATGCTTTGATGTTGGACAGTATGTGAAGAATGTGCAACTTTCTACTAAACCTGCTCTGATGCCAAAATTGATGCAGCATGAGATTCATTTGCCATGATTAATAGTAAAACTAATTCAACCATGAAATCTTTAAGAAAATTACTTGCACCCATATACATAAAAGAATTATATTAGGAAAATATGCGTGTAAAGATTAGAAAAATATTTGATACCCGAAGTACGATCCTTGAAGAATTCAGCAACTAAGTAGTTCTTTTGTTTGTGCGGACTCCTCTAGGTTATGCTTGGTTTAACTTTAATGTAAGTATTATGTGGTGGGTTGTGTAGAGATTTTATTTAGGGGCAGAAAGAAGGGATTAGGAAATTAACTTTAGAAAACAAATAAAGAAACTGGAATCACTCCAGGGGCTTCACACCTTTAAGTTCCTTTCACAGGAAGAAGAAACAATGTTTCTAAATCAGATTTTATTCATAAACTTTATAGATATCTTGCATAATGGCAATTACATCCCCATTTATAGGTAAAAATAAACCTTCCATGAATAATAGATTATGCTGACTTCTAACTGCATTTATAATAGACTCTCACATTTCCCTACGATATTTAATCCAAATGCATGAATACATGTATCTAGAATAAATCTTAATACATATATCCTAAATGAATGAATAGACTCTTTGTAAACTCCAAGGATGATCAACTTATTGACTAGTCTTGGTTAGTAATTCCAAGAATTATTGAAATCTGAAACTTGACTTCTTGAATGATCAATTGACTTCCTTAGACATATATATAGTGAATTTTATTCCATCCATAAGGAAAGGGGTGAACTTGAATTCTTCCTCTTGAACCTCTTTCTATGATAAACTTTAATTTTGCTAGAGTTGATGTCCTCATCATTTGTCTCTGCATGTTCGGTTTGCTAAGTTGTGATATTTTGATGTTTTGGCATTTTAGTACAGTTATTTTCTCGTACCTATTGGACAAAAGGATGTAATTGCATAAGTGCACGCGCACATTCATTGATTTGTATGTAATACATTATACATACATGATATCCGCATCAATGTCAACTTGACTATCTATGTTTACAAGGTACATTGATTGTTTCGTACGCTGGCTCTTTTAGTGTGATGTTCGTGCTTGCTCTTAACTTTTGAAACAAGTGATTGATGCTTGTCTTGAATCGAAAGAATTTAAACTGCGTAAATCACTTTTATGCGTTTAACGACATTTCAGTAGACATCCTCTACCATTTTGCCCCTCTCTATTAAGTATAAACAGCTTTTCTTAATGGCTTGTAATGGAATTTAGAAGCAGTTACTGACTGCGATCTTTTCTAAATCAGGGTCGTGAACATTCGGTATCTTGACCTCTAGTGAATGAATAATTACAACTACACATGTATGATAAGTTTTCGATCTTCTTTCATCGGAAATATTTTGCTTATGAAATTCGACCCTCGTGGATGTCTTGTGAGTTAATTCTTGTGATATCTTCTTTAGCTCCTTCGCTCATTTATGAATAATTATTGTTGTTTAATATATGTCAACTCCTGCAAGGATGACCCAGATGTAGCCAGATTTAATATGGTTGTGAGTTGTGACATTGAACATTGTACTTGTTGGTCTGGATATGACAACAATTGCTCTAGTGAAGGAGGGGTTTGTTTGTGGGTTTGCACAATTGAAAAGTTTTTGTTTGCACAATTGCTATTAGCTATGACTTTTAGCACAGCGACAAATGCTTGGTCCTATAATTGATATCAGAACTAAGGTCACAAGTTCGACTCCCAGTGGGACAACTGTCCACAATACTTATCTTCATCTGGATCCACAGGTAGCTTAGCAAGCCAAAATTTCATATACATTAATGGGTTTTTTGCACTTTGCACCCCTAAAACATGGGAAATAGGCACTTTGCATTCTCAAAATTTAGATTTAGCATTTTGCACCATTGAAATATGAAAAATGCAGTACCTTGCACCCTTGAATATTTTCAAGCAAAATCAAGGGCAAAATAGGTAACTCAATTGTAAATTTTTGGCACTTTACACCCCCAAAATAAAACTAGCACTTAAAACTCTCTAATTAAGAACAAGTCTACTTCAAAATATGAAACACCCATAAATAATTCTTTTTTCTCCTTAAATTCCATCAATAACTAAATAAAGTGCAAGTAAACTTCTCAAAGACCCATTGTCTACTTCAAAATGTGAAACACTCATAAATAATTACCTATTTTGCTTTAGATTTTTTTCACCTTGATGGTCAACTTTGCCCGAAAAAAGAGGGATTTGAGTTTTCTTTAATTTGAGGGTGTTAAGTGTTAATTTTGTGTTTTGAGGTGCAAAGTGCGCATTTATTGTGTTTCGGGGAGCAAATTGTTGATTTGTTCTTAATTAAAGAGTGTTAAGCGCTAATTTTATTTTGGGGGTGCAAAGTGCCAGTTTCTCAACTTTTGAGGGTGCAAAGTGTCAAAGATTTACAATTGAATTACTTATTTTGCCCTTGAATTTTTGAAAAAAAATAAAGGAGGGTGCAAAGTGCTGCATTTTTATATTTTGAGGGTGCAAAGTGCTAAATTTAAGTTTTGGGGGTGCAAAGTGCCTATTTTCCATGTTTTAGGGGTGCAAAGTGCGAAAAACCCTACATTAATAATCTGATGGAACAAATAACTGAGATTTATAAGTAATACATTTTATTTAGTAACATGCTGTGTTTCTCTGTTTTCTTTTGTAATCAGCTTTGGTTAAACATTATGATGAATAGAAGTACATCTATGGATTTGATACATGTTAGTATTTCGAACCTCGATTTATATCTATATATATATACTAGGGGGATCCTTGTGCCCATAATTTGTGGTATTTATGTGATATGGCAAGAAAATATATATAGAATACCAAGTTATGTTATTTAATTGAATCAAAGAAAGTGATATTTTTGTTTTGATGGGATAATTCTTTAACTGAGTTTGTTAATCTTAGTCTTAATTCTTGATGTAGTAGTATTGAACTTGCCAAAAAAATTTGCTTTTATTGTTTTGATTTTGAATGTAAACTGAATTCTGAATTGGGATAAGTTTAATTTGCAGGAATTATTTGTGCCTGTTGATACTTATTTCTCAGTGGATTACAACAAAGATAAAGCCATAAGGGCCAAAGATTCTGCACATAAAATAGATGGAAAATAAGGAGTTTAAGGCTGCAAGAAAATTTGTAGTTTCCTAAAATGTGCTTTGAACTTGACCTTGCTTCTTTACCAGCACAAGTTCCAACTGGGATGATTCTCTAATAGGGCTGAAAATCAACTAAACTACTCAATACTCTATTCGAGCTCGTTCGATAAAAACTCGTTTGAGCTCTGTTCATCACACTAATCGAACAAGCTTGAATATCTTTTTTCGTTCGATAACTTTTGAAGCTCGGCTCGAGCTCGACTCGATTAGCTAAAATTAAAAAAATACATGTAAAATATCAAGCTACTCGATACTCGGCTCGAGCTCGTTCGATAAAAGCTCGTTTGAGCTCGACTAGATTGATAATCAAATCAAGCTCAAATACAAAATTTCAAGCTCGATAAAAGTCAAACAAAGCTTGAACAGTGTGTCGTTCGATATTACTCAACTCGATTACAACCCTGCTCCCTAATTCTAGTTATTTGTTGTTGTTTGTTTTATTGATACATTCTTTTGTGGACTCTTTCATGCGTGATTTTTAGACAAGTTTTGGCTTGGGCGTGGGTTCTTAGTTTGAGCATTGGCATTGAAATGGTTTTAAATGCTTGTTTGCTTTGAGAATTTACAACTTTGGGGTATAGTCTAAGGATTTGTATTTTTGTGATATTTTTATGCACAGAGTTGAATTTTAGAATGCACATCATGAGTTTGACTTGAAACGTAGTAGTTTAATTCGGAATTTTTATATGTTTGTAATAATCGTTCTGAGTTTAAGTACAGGCTGAAAATAGATGAGATGTAGATGCCAGCGAACTATAGTTATGGCACAAAAAATGCACCAAATATTTCTGACAAGGCAACAATATTGTTAAAATGAATTTCCGAGAAATGTTGATATTGCTGACAAAGGACCAAATGACAGCAAAGGAAGCCAAGGATGAAAACCAAGAAACCTTTTCCTTTCAACTTGTACTCGTTTCTCAACTTCATGCGATAGCGCCAAATCCCCAAATAGGACCAAATGGTGCTTAAATAGTTTATGATTTGGTACATTATTAAACTCAAATGCCCAAATGGTTTCATTGAACGAAAGTACAATGATTTATAGTACTTTTGACTGTTGCCATATATAATTCACTGGAAGAAATTATTATTATTATTATTATTATTATTATTATTATTATTATTATTATTATTATTATTATTATTACTATAGAGTTAATTTTAATATAATTGAGTGGAGGTGCTTTTTAGGAAACAGTTAAAATGCCCTAGAAACCAACAAAAAAATAACTTAAAGATCTATTTTAGGAGATAAGCGATATTTAAAAAAAGAAATACTTACCATTTTTAAGATTTTGTAGGAAATAAAAAATTACACTATTTGGAAACTCATTCTCACATAAAAATTATGTTTAAAATAATATGTGTAAGGCAAATATAATACCAAAAATCCAAGTATTATGTATATGGCACGATACACACACATGCAACATGTCACGAAAACGAGTTATGACAAAACCATATTTGTAAGTTTGTGATTATTTATTGTTCAAGATAGTACACATTAATTAAAGCATCAAATCGTTGCGAGCATGATAGAATTGTGCTCAATTTGGATTCTAAATTTACTCATAAATTTGGAGTCTATGTAAAACATGATATTTTTGTTTGTTGGGACAATTCTTTAATTTGAGTCTGTTAACCTTAGTCTTAATTCTTGATGTAGTAAAATTGAACTTGCCTTTTTGTTCATGTTGATACTTATTTCTTAATGGAATACAACAAAGATAAAGCCATTAGGGCCAAAGACACTACACATAAGATGAGGGAAAATAAGGAGTATAAGGCTGCACGAAAATTTGTAGTCAAAGCACACAATCTCTACCCTTATTTGGACAGTCTCGACAAATGCTTATGTTGTGTAATGTCCATTGCTCCTCTGAGGAAAAGTTCGGTGAAAAAGAGAGATATTTTTTTATGTGATTGATGTTATTTATTAAGATTGATTACGTCATTATTGTCAAGGGTGGAACTAGAGATTTTTTTTACACATTAATATGGTCATATAGATTAACATAGGGATTGATGCATTTTTAGTGCCATAATTATAGCTCGCTGGTATTTCAACCCCATACTTTTCGAGATGGCATTTTTGGTACCACCCCTTCAACATCAGTGGCAATTTTCGGTGTCAATCGAGACCCAATTCTAAAGTTAGCCCGAAATCATCCACGTGAGAGGCACATGACTTCAAAATTTGCCCGCACAAGGAGAATTTCGAAATTGGGCCTCAATTGGCGCCAAAATTAACACTGATATTGAAGTTGTGGCATTAAATATGCTAGCCCGAAAAGATACGGAATAGAAATGCCAGCGAGCCATAGTTGTGACACAAAAAATGCAATAATCCACACTTCCATATATGAACGACAATATTGTTAAAATGAATTTATGAGAAATGTTGATATTGCTGACTAGGGGTGAGCACGGTCCGATTTATCGAGTGGACCGAACCTGAACCAAAATCTCGATTCGGACCATCTACCAAATGACATACAACCAAATAACAGCTAAGTAAGCTATCACATTGCCTTTCAATTTGCACTTGTTTCTCAACTTCATGAGATAGCGCCAAATCCCCAAATGGAGCTATCGCATTTGTATATTATTATCCGTGCTTATAAGAAGTGGAATGCTTAAATGAAATTTTATGATTTGGTACATTATTAAAATCATTGGTTTCTTTGAACGAAAGTAAAATGATTTATATTTGACTGTTGCCATATATCATTCACTGGGAGTGGGATGGAAGAACAAAAAGAATGATAACGAAGCTAGCCATCGACAAATCAAGTTCCAATGATAAATGGAACTTCGAAATTAGAGATTAAAATGATAAAGAAAATAAAAATAAACAAGGGTTATCGTTAAAATCCAAGAAACAATCATTCCTGGATGATTGACGTAAAGAGGAAATCGTGTGTCAATTCTTGAGGAGCTACAATTAAATAAAGAAAAAGGTTAATTACAGGGACCTTTCCTAAGGTTAGGGGTAATTACTGCTCAATCCGCTCTGATTATCATAATTACAAGGACCTTCCCCGAGGTTTCAAAAGGATTACATCCATTAGGGATCCGTTAGTTTTTGCTGACATCATCACCCAATATTCTCCGTTGATTGCTCTCTTAGTTCTCTTATTTTTTGCTTTCCCACCTTCACAAGTCCTTCTGTTATGCCCTAATTGCCCACACCTACCACACTTCAAGTTTGTTGACCTCTTTGATGGGATTACCCTTGATGCTTCTCTTTCCTCCATTCTCCTATGTTTTTTGGTTTTCCTGGCTGCCTTTTCAGAGGTGGGAACATAACTTCCTGATGTTGAATATGCTCCATTGGAGGCCAGAACATAGGATCAGGAATGCCCTTGATCTTGTTATTGTAGGCCATCATACAAAATTCCTTGTAGTAGCTTATGTATGTGTAGCTTTCCATATTCTCTCTTTTATGGTATATAGCTACCAAAGCATGCTTGCAAGGAATGCCACTCACCTCCCAATATCTATGGCTGCATGTCCTAGTACCCAAGTTCAGTATGAAGTGAATGTTGTTATCTTTGACTTCAAACTCATTTTCACCATCAATTTACAAAACATACCTATTGACTTCAATTCTTAATACATTAATTTTCTTAACAATACTCTCACGCAAATGACCATTCCACTTCATCCCATCAACATACCTTTTGTTTACCCTATTCATAATTTTTGATCTCAAACCATCTATCAAACCCAAAATAGGTGCACCTCTAAGATCCCCAATCTAATTATTAAAAGATTCAGACGAATTGTTAGTAAGATGGTCATTTTTTATCCTAGTATCAAAAGCATGTCTAGACCACATACTAACATCTATTGTCATTAACTAATCATAAGCTTGGGTTTTTTGATGAGTGTGTTTTTGGTATAATAATATATTAAGGTCAATGTCCAGGTGTCAATTATAACACAACTCGTCAATGAGAGGATTAGCAGGTCAATTAAACTTTTCATCGATTTGTTTAGGAGATCCTAACCTGTAATTAAAGAAGGCTACGTTAGGTTAATACCGGTAGTGACCTGGCGATAACCCTTTGATGCTTAAGTCGGTATCGAGATAAGAGATGTGAGATCAAATTAGGTAGTTATTGCTTAGAGAGTGCGTACATGTTATCTCATTTAAGAGGGGTATTTATAGTTTTTAGATTTCAACTACCGGGTCGGATCGTGACAAGACGTATAAATTCGGATATGGATCCTTTTTATTCGATTTGATCCAGCCGTAAGAGGGTCATGAGGGTTTTAATCGGACATCGATTGTTATATCGGAATGAGCATAAGAATCGACGTGATCGACGTGAGTTACTCGATGTATATAGTCGATCACGTCTATTTTTCCCACGTATCTTTAAGGTTCTATTTTTAATAATAGTTTTGAGTCCCATGTCAGGTGACGAAGACTTGATACATTAAGAGTCCCCCTAAGTTCTAGAGTATGAGTGTAGGTCGAGCTCTTAAACTTTTATTAGTAAAAAAAATATAAATTTCCTGTATCTATTAGTAGTAGTCCCCCAAGTTCTAGAGTTCGAGTGTAGGTCGAGGTCTTGAACTTTTATTAGTAAAAAATATAAATTTTCCGTATCCATTAGTAGTCGTCCCCCTAGTTCTAGAGTTTGAGTGTAGGTCGAAGTCTAGAAGTTTGAAGCCAAAAATTTGAAATTTTTGCGCCTTTGGTCCAAACGGTTGGTTTTGGCATTTTTTGAATATCTAGGGGTGGAAGGTGAAACATCGCGTCTCTTTGAGGGGGGCATTGTGCTATTTGCGATGCGGTAGTTTATTGCTCTATAAATAGATCTTCTTACCGCAGAGCGATTTCACCTTGTAGTAAAAAAAAATTCTGATCTAGGAGCTTTTAATCATTTACATAGTAGGTTGTTGTCGAGTGAAAGTAGTCAATAAAATCGTAGATGTCGTCGTCGTTGCTCTCGAGTCCCAACAGTCGGATCGTAGATGAAGTCGTGCATTTCATGAATACATAGAAGGAGCCGAGCAAGAAAGAGCCTAGGAAGGTGACGAAGACGTGGACACTCGGAATTACCAAACCGAGGGAGGCGTACTATAAGTTCATCGCTGGTGGATATAGGCGTCCACTTGGTAATATGACGGCAGACTTCTCGATCCCTCCGAACTGGACCATATTGACGCCGAGTTCCTTATAGAGGATGCACAATCCCCCGGCAAAGGCTATACCATTCACGAGGCCACCCTGGAGGGCGAATTCGGAGTTCCCATCTCTCATGAGGTAGCTAATATTATCAACAACTTCGTGTTCGGCCAACCTAAATAGTTCCTGATGGCATGTCGACCATTATTGCTTTTTATGTCGTAATGAAAGCTCTTAGTCAGGCCACGTCTTTCGCCAATTTCTGGGCATTGCTTAAGGTTAACGACTTCCCTAAATCCGGCCATGGATTTTTCAGGTAAAATCTCGAGGGAACAACAACAATAGTTTTTTGTGTAACTCGAAAAGCTCCCATGGGAAAGGGTGGAAGTCCAGGTATATCTTCATAACCCGACCGATTGGGCAGACATGGGACATCATGTCTCCTTGGCGAGTTGAACCGATAGATGTAAAGAACGTTCCGGAACCATCTTGGCCCGAAGGTTTTATCGAAAGTCTTCGGTTACAATCTCGACGTTAAGAAACTGGTCGAGGAACCACACCTTCGTGCTTGTAGTTTAATGAAGTCTAAAACAAAACCAACCGATTCCGCTGATCCTACGTTAGGTAATTATCCGAAGTCTTTCTTTATATATATACATGAGTGATTACTGAAGTTGTGTCTTGTAGGTGAAATTCGGCAAGGTGCTATGGTTCTTCCCAAGGGAAAGAAACTACATACATTGGAGCAGCAAAATGCAAGGTTCTGGACCCAAGCTTCCACCTCGAGATGCCCTAGATCGACCGAGAGGCAGGCTACGGCCTTAAGGGAAATTCCGGATCCTGATAGTATCATAACTCGAGAAGAACGTCGAAAGGGGAAGAGACCTCGTTGAAGAGGATGAGGGGAATGAGCAAATTGGCGGGCAAGCTGGCCAAACGAGTAGTAGAAGGCCTAGTGCAAAGCAAAAGGATTTCGATTGGACCCTATCCGAGTGGGTGGAGTCGGAGCTTACACAACCAGATGGCCTGGATCCTCAAAGCCGGTGCTCTTGAAGTGGTCGTCGAATTCGACTGTCTTTGCTTTTATTCACAGTATTTTTAAGCCGGATTAGATGAGGTTGCTGAAGAAATCTATGAAGAGGAATTTACACATGGCAGGTGGAGCTGGCGCTGGGGTAAGCATTTGTTTTATTCTCATTACCTTCCTTAAGCTACTTCATTCTTATATGTATATCTCTCGGTTTCGCAGATACTCCAATATCTGTTCCATGGTTACTATCGAGTTGAGCTTGCTAAAATGGAGTTGGAAAAGTACAAAAGGGAAGCTGAGGAAGGTATGAGGACGAAGGATGGGCAGCTTAACGAGGTAGTTAGGCAGTTAAGCCTTTCGACAATGGAGGTCGATAGGCTTAAGGCCAATCTCCCTCCGCAAGTCAGAGTCGTTTCCCTTTCTCAAAGATTGGCTATCGCGAAAGAGTTCCACGAGTCTCCCGTGTACGAATACATATCCGACCTCAAGATGGGTGCCGAGTTGGTCAAGATGTATGAGAAGGCACTCAATCAATGCGCTCATAAGAGTTTTTTGACCCCAGAGTATGATCGTTCCGCTATCAGTCCTTTTATGACAATAGATGCCAAGTCAAGACTGGTGTCGACAGAGTGGACGAGGAGGAAGCAACTGTACGAGCCCACGAGTTTGGAAGTTTGATACCTCCTTCTGTCGATGAGAGTTGATAGTTGACTTGTATTTTGTAATAGCCAGGGATGATGTAATATGTTTAGGTTATATTGTTTATAATGAAACAAGTGGCTATTTATTATTAACTTTTGGGTCGAAATCCCCATTCATTTTTCTTTGATGTCGAGTTATAAAAGTTCTATTGGTCATCTGATTTATGCAATTGGGCTTATGGGCCCTTTTTCGGAATAATGGGTGGGCCACAAGGTAACCAACCATCGTGTTTGTTCAAAAAATTTCGAAAGATTGCTCGTTTGAGGATTCTATGTTTATAAATAGGCCTTCATAGCTCTTACACTGTTCACACTTTCAAAAATCATCTTAATCGGAGCAAGGTCATCGGAGCTGTCAGCTAGCAAGTTTAAGTCGTCGTTTACATAGTCGAAGTCTTCTTTCCTTTCCTTTAGGTACTTCTTTATCTCGCTTTTTTACTCTATGTCGAGTCAATCTATGTTGATTGGGGAGGGAGAGGGTGTGTCTGTAGAGTCGATAAAGTCTCATTTCGACATCCCTTTTGAAGGGAAGCTTCATAGTCCTCTTTCAACTCAACTACTAGGTGTAGTTGGCTCAGGTTCGAAGAGCGTCGCTGGACCAGTATCTACGTCAGACTGACGTAGAACTGTAGAGCATTTCAGTAATATATCGGTAGGTCATCTACATTTTTCGATTGAGTCGATTATGTCTAAGTATCAATTTCCCAACGGATGGTCCGTTCTCCTTCCTACTCCTGATCAGAGGATGAACGATCCGCTGATCAGGTGTAGAACTTTTCATATTGATTCATTGGAAAATGTTCTTCGTTATCCTTTGGCTGATGAATTTATCGACATTGTAAACGGTCTTGGATTATGTCCGACTCAACAAGTCCCTAAAGCTGTAGGTTATATCAACGATTTTTGTTTAGTTATAAAGTCATTAGGTCAACCCACTTCCTTTGCAAATTTTTATGGTATGCATTTATAACATTTTACTTAAATTGATTACGGGGTTACTCATTTTAAATTTGTTATTAAATATATGAAAAATAAATAATTATATAAGTTTAACTCTTTAGGTTTAAACCGATTAGAGTAAATTAATATGGTAAGTTACAAATCAATTCCTATGATTATATATTCCACATTTTTATAATTCGATTTCTTATATATAACATTATCAATGGAAATAAAAACACGTCAATTAAACTTTTTAATTTATATTTAAAAGAAAAAATAATTTCACTAAATATTCAGTTGAGTCTCTCGAACCCTAGCCTACTCCTCAGCGTCATCCACTGATTTCATTCTTTAGAAATCTCCAATCAGTTATGGCCGACTGAAAGTTAATATCAGATTCTCACTTTGTGGTAAGATTTTTTTACTAACAAGGTTTATGTGTTTAATTATTATTATCTATATAATTTGCTTATTTTGAAGTCGATTAAGGTGTGTGTATAGGAGCGAATTTTGCGCATCAAGTGAAAAAAAAACCTGAGTATAGGTAGATATTTGGGAGAAACTTGGAAATAATTTCTACTCCCTCTATATATTATAAATTCTCCGAATTGAGTAAAGATTTATCGTTAGGTTTAGGGATTAATTGTATCACATTAATTGGCTGTGATTACTTCACGGATTTTCCTAAAATATAATTAGCTTAACAAGGGTAGATTGCATTCAAATACATATTGATGAGGTGTTGCTTATGTAAACAATTTTGTTTTATTGTTGTTGAACGTAAGAGTATTTTAATTTGGGTAGAGATCTCACTGTATAGAATATTTGTTTAAAATATTTGATAGAAGAAGAAA
Organism: Penstemon barbatus; assembly: GCA_003313485.2. Taxonomy (NCBI): domain Eukaryota; kingdom Viridiplantae; phylum Streptophyta; class Magnoliopsida; order Lamiales; family Plantaginaceae; genus Penstemon; species Penstemon barbatus. The sequence goes on along the minus strand of CM064882.1, from coordinate 16,661,610 downwards.
TAGCTAGAAGTCTTTGAGATGCACATACTTGATAATTCACTTGGATAACTTATTGCCTTTGTGTATCACGAGGGTTAATGTTAGAAAGACATGTAGTAATTAAATTTCTCACAAATCTGCAGTTAGATTGCTAGTTTTCTCCCTCTGATTTTATTAGATTATAGTTTCAAAGTTATTGGAATCGAAATTATATATTTATTAACTTAACAATGTGGAGACAAAGTTGACATAAAAAGGGGAGTATGTTAGTTAGAGCGGACCTCTCCAAATGTAGAATTGAGTTTGTTGTGATTGTATGAAGGGCTAATTAGTCATAACTAAAGAAATGAGTTATTTTTATAAAATAAGACGAGGCATATAAAAAAAAGGACGTTTATTCATTTTGTGTACGCCATTGTTTATGGATCATTTTTTGTATGCGTTACGGTTTTTAAAGCCCTTTGATTAGCATGTGCATTCCCCGTGCATTATTTGAGCCCCAACATTGATTTATTCAAATTTGGAAGTATTATTCAATTATTGTTTATTTTTTATAGTCGTGCATTAGTAGATTCAAAAATATACTTTGCTAAGAGTTTATATGATTTGCTTATTTTTAAATCGATTAAGGTGTGTTTATAGAAGCGAATTTTGTGCATCAAGTGAAAAATAACTGAGTATAGGAAAATATTTGGGAGAAACATGGAAATTATTTCTACTCCCTCTATATATATATATATATGCCCCGAATTTAGTAAAGATTTATCGTTAGGTTTATGAATTAATTGTATCACATTAATTGGTTATGATTGCTTCACGGACTTTCCTAACATATTATTCGCTTAACAAAGGTAGATTGCATTCATATACATATTGATGAGGTGTTGCTTATGTAAACAATTTTTTTTTTTATTGTTGTTGAACGTAAGAGTATTTTAATTTGGGTAGGGATCTCAATGTATAGAATATTTGTTTAAAGTCCTTTTATAGAAGAAGAAATAGTTGGAAGTCTTTGAGATGCACATATTTGAGAATTAACTTGGAGAACTAATTGCCCTTGGGTATCATGAGGGTTAAAGTTAGAAACAAATGTATTGATTAAACTTCTTACAAATCTGCAGTTAGACTGCTAGTTTTCTCCCTCTGATTTTATTAGATTATACTTTCAAAGTTAGTGGAATCGAAATTATATACTTATTAACATAACAATGTAGAGACAAAGTTGACATAAGAAGGGGAGTCTGTTGGATGAAGATGAAGATGAAGTGCAAAGAAGACAAGTAATTAAGGGAAGGTTTTGATGATTTCCAAAACATCATAATCAGCTAAGTATGGAAAGCTTAGTTCCCTTAGAAGAATTTTGAACAAGTAAAAGAAGACATCAGAAGAGTTCAAAGTTCAAAGCTCAGAAGACTAGTGATCTCATGCTGAAACAGCGAACAGAAGGGTAGGCCATCAGCCGAGTCAAATCAGATTAGTTCAGTATTTGATCAGCAGAGTATCTATCAGCAGAGTCGTTTTGATCAGCAAAGTAGAAGAGATCAAGAGATTAGTCCAACGGTAATAAATGCACTTGGTGTAATAAATGCTGAAAGAGAAGGGTAGTAATGGCAAATGATTGAAGATATCCTCGGATCAGCAGAGTGCATTAAATGCAGCATTAAATGCGATGGACAGAAAGGTACTGTACACTGTACGATTGCTGCAGGGAGCCGTTTCAAAAAGAGCTGAAGGATGGATTTGAAGATGTGATTTCCTTCAACGGTCATAAATTCAAATCCAAGTATAAATAGAGCAAAGTTCGAAGAGAGAAAAACACAACAACAATCAGAGATCGAAATTTTGAAGCAGAATTTCTCTAAGTCTCAAAAGCTCGAACAACTCACTCGTCTGGTGGAAGTCATCTGTTGACAGAAACCAAGTTGAAGAAATCAGAAAAACATTATCTGAGTGATTTTGTAATAGCTGAGTGTTGTGCGAAGTGAGAATCCATCTTTGTGAGTGATTCTACTTCAGAGGATAGGTTTTCTTTGTGAACTCCTATTGTGAGCTTACAGCCTTTTCATTAGTTGTTTAGGTGTAAGTGGAGAAATATTGTAATCTAAGTGATTATAGTATAACCCAGAATCTGTGTGATTTGGAAGAGTGGACTAAAGGATTTTTATCCATATAACCACTATAAAAATTCTTTGTGTTATCTTGCATCTAAAGTTTTCTTGCATATTTAAAGTTTGCATATTTAAACACCTTGAATTACCAAAAAGATTTTAAAAAGGAGTTTGTTAAAAACTGGGGATAAAATCTTTTTAAGAACTTAGTCTACTTGTGAAAAACACTTTAAAACAATCCGCTGCAAGTATACTCTTTGAAAAACTGTTTTGCTGAAAAACAGCTAAGTTACTGTAAGAAGAGTGGTCAGTCGTCTGTTCAAGATTTGTTCACGATCAGACTAGTCTGCTTACTGTTCTTCATCAGCTTAGTCTGCTGACAGAAGACTGAAAGGTTTTAAGTTCAAAAATTTTCAGAGGTCTATTCACCCCCCCCTCTAGACCTCATCTGACCACTTGGGACCAACAGAGTCTTTTAGTTAGAGCGGACCTCTCCAAATGTAGAAATTGAGTTTATTGTGATTGTATGAAGGGCTTATTAGTCATAACTTAGGAGATGAGTTACTTTAATGAAATAAGATGAGGCATGCAGAAAAAAGGACGTTTATTCATTTTGTGTATGCGGTTTATGGATTATTTTTTGTATGTGTTATGTTTTTTGAAGCTCTTTGATTAGCATGTGCATTCCCCATGCATTATTTGAGCCCCAACAATGATTTATTCGAATTCGGAAGTATTTTTCAATTATTGTTTGTTTTTTGTAGTCGTGCAATAGTAGATTCAAAAATATACTTTGCTAAGAGTTTGGTTTGGTCAGCTTGGATTGATTTAGTATATATAAGATATAATTTTTGCATTAATACCATTTTAGTTAGATTGACTATGGGGTTACTCATTTTGAATTTTTTTATTAAATTTATGAAAAATAAATAATTACATAAGTCTAACTCTTGAGGTTTACACCGATTAGAGTTAATTAATATGTTAAGTCAAATCAGTCCCCACGATTATATATTCCAAATTTTCATAACTCGATTTCTCTTTCACCTATATAACATTATCAATGTAAATAAATACACGTCAATTAAACTGCTCAATTTATTTTTAGAAGACTAAATTTTTTCACTAAATATACGGTTGAGTCCCTCGAACCCTTGCCTACTCCGCAGCGTCATCCACTGATTTCATTCCTTAGAAATCTCCAATCAGTTGCGGCCGAGGGAAAATTAATATCATATTCTCACTTTGTGGTAAAATTTTTTTACTAACACGATTTATGTGTTTAATTATTAAGATCTATATGATTTGCTTATCTTGAAATCGATTTAGATGTGTTTATAGAAGCGAATTTTGTGCATCAAGTGAAAAATAAATGAGTATAGGAAGATATTTGGGAGATACTTGTAAATTATTTCTACTCCTCTCTCTCTCTCTCTCTATATATATATATATATATATATATATATATATATATGCCCCGAATTTAGTAAAGATTTATCGTTAGGTTTAGGAATTAATTGTATCACATTAATTGGTTGTGATTGCTTCACGGATTTTCCTTACATATTATTTGCTTAACAAAGGTAGATTTCATATACATATTTATGAGGTGTTGCTTATGTAAACAATTTTTTTATTATTGTTGAACGTAAGAGTATTTTAATTCTGGTAGAGATCTCAGTGTATAGAATATTTGTTTAAAATCCTTTGATAGAAGAAGAAATAGTTGGAAGTCTTTGAGATGCACATATTTGAGAATTAACTTGGAGAACTAATTGCCCTTGGGTATCATGAGGGTTAAAGTTAGAAACAAATGTAGTGATTAAACTTCTTACAAATCTGCATTTAGACTGCTAGTTTTCTCCCTATGATTTTATTAGATTATAGTTTCAAAGTTAGTGGAATCGAAATTATATATTTATTAACTCAACAATGTGGAGACAAAGTTGACATAAGAAGGGGAGTTTTTAGTTAGAGCGGACCTCTCCAAATGTCGAAATTGAGTTTATTGTGATTGTACGAAGGGCTTATTAGTCATATCTAAGGAGATGAGTTATTTTTATAAAATAAGACGTGGCATGCAAAAAAAAGGACGTTTATTCATTTTGTGTACGCCGGTGTATATGGATCATTTTTTGTATGTGTTATGTTTTTTTTGAAGCTCTTTGATTAGCTTGTGCATTCCCCGTGCATTATTTGAGCCCAACAATGATTTATTCAATTTCGTAAGTATTTTTCAATTATTGTTTGTTTTTTGTAGTCGTGCAATAGTATGTTCAAAAATATACTTTGCTAAGAGTTTGGTTTGGTCAGCTTGGATTGATTTAGTATATATAAGATATAATTTTTGCATTAATACCATTTTAGTTAGATTGATTATGGGGTTCCTCATTTTGAATTTTGTTATTAAATTTATGAAAAATAAATAATTACATAAGTCTAACTCTTGAGGTTTACACCGATTAGAGTAAATTAATTTTTTAAGTCAAATCAGTCCCCACGATTATATATTCCAAATTTTCATAAGTCGATTTCTTTTTTAGCTATATAACATTATCAATGTAAATAAATACACGTCAATTAAACTTCTCAATTTATTTTTAGAAGACTAAATTTTTTCACTAAATATATGGTTGAGTCCCTCGAACCCTTGCCTACTCCGCAGCGTCATCCACTGATTTCATTCCTTAGAAATCTCCAATCAGTTGCGGCCGACTGAAAATTAATATCATATTCTCACTTTGAGTTAATATTTTTTTACTAACACGATTTATGTGTTTAATTATTAAGATCAATATGATTTGCTTATTTTGAAATCGATTTAGGTGTGTTTATAGAAGCAAATTTTGTGCATGAAGTGAAAAATAAATGAGTATAGGAAGATATTTGGGAGATACTTGTAAATTATTTCTACTCCCTGTATATATATATATATATATATATATATATATATATATATATATATATATATATATATATATATATGCCCCGAATTTAGTAAAGATTTATCGTTAGGTTTAGGAATTAATTGTATCACATTAATTGGTTGTGATTGCTTCACGGATTTTCCTAACATATTATTCGCTTAACAAAGGTAGATTTCATATACATATTTATGAGGTTTTGCTTATGTAAACAATTTTTTTATTGTTGTTGAACGTAAGAGTATTTTAATTTGGGTAGAGATCTCAGTGTATAGAATATTTGTTTAAAATCCTTTGATAGAAGAAGAAATAGTTGGATGTCTTTTTTAGAATTAACTTGGAGAACTAATTGCCCTTGGGTATCATGAGGGTTAAAGTTAGAAACACATGTAGTGATTAAACTTCTTACAAATCTGCATTTAGACTGCTAGTTTTCTCCCTATGATTTTATTAGATTATAGTTTCAAAGTTAGTGGAATCGAAATTATATATTTATTAACTTAACATTGTGGAGACAAAGTTGACATAAGAAGGGTAGTCTTTAGTTAGAGCGGACCTCTCCAAATGTACAATTTGAGTTTATTGTGATTGTACGAAGGGCTTATTAGTCATATCTAAGGAGATGAGTTATTTTTATAAAATAAGACGTGGCATGCATAAAAAAGGACGTTTATTCATTTTGTGTATGCCGGTCTATATGGATCATTTTTTGTATGTGTTATGTTTTTTGAAGCTCTTTGATTAGCATGTGCATTCCCCGTGCATTATTTGAGCCCCAACAATGATTTATTCAATTTCGGAAGTATTTTTCAATTATTGTTTGTTTTTTGTAGTCGTGCATTAGTAGATTCAAAAATATACTTTGCTAAGGGTTTGGTTTGGTCAGCTTGGATTGATTTAGTATATATAAGATATATTTTTTGCATTAATACCATTTTAGTTAGATTGATTATGGGGTTACTCATTTTGAATTTTGTTATTAAATTTATGAAAAATAAATAATTACATAACTCTAACTCTTGAGGTTTACACCGATTAGAGTAAATTAATATGTTAATTCAAATCAGTCCCTACGATTATATATTCCAAATTTTCATAACTCGATTTCTTTTTTAGCTATATAACATTATCAATGTAAATAAGTACACGTCAATTAAACTTCTCAATTTATTTTTAGAAGACTAAAATTTTTCACTAAATATACGGCTGAGTCCCTCGAACCCTTGCCTACTCCGCATCGTCATCCACTGATTTCATTCCTTAGAAATCTCCAATTAGTTGCGGCCGACTCAAAATTAATATCATATTCTCACTTTGTGGTAAGATTTTTTTACTAACACGATTTATGTGTTTAATTATTAAGATCTATATGATTTGCTTATTGTTGGATAAGGATGAAGATGAAGGCTCTGAAGACAATTTGTAAAGGGAGGTTTTGAAGGATTTCAAAACTTCAGAAATTGGCTAAGTATGGAGTAACTTAGCTGATGATCCCTTAGAAGAAATTTTGACTAAGTAAAGAAGACATCAGAAGAGTCAAAAGTTTCAAGGTCCAAGACTTCTGATCTGCTGAAGTTAAGTTATCAGACTGATGAAGATCAGCCGACTCAAATCAGATTTGTTCAAGTTTGAGATCAGCCGAGTTCGCCATCAGACATGTACTTTCGTCAGCCAAGTAAAGAAGATCATGAAGTGTTCCCAACGGTAATAAATGCCCCTTGGAGTAATAAATGCTGAAGTACAAGGTTATTAAAGACAAATGATTGAAGAAATGCTTCGCATCAGCTGGGTGCATTTAATGCTGCATTTAATGCTGCCTGCAGAATAGTACTGTTCATAGTACGGACAGACTGCAAAAGAGCCGTTCGCGGATTTTAAGGACCAGTACTCGAGGAATTTGAATTTTGTCTCTCTTCAACGGACATTTTTCAATCCTCAAGTATAAATAGCTGAAAGAGACGAAGAAGAAACAAGCAACACACTTTCTGAGAGAAATTTCCGAAGCAAAATTCTTTAAGTCTCAAGAACAGCTCACTCATCAGCTGAGTCATTTGTTGACGAAAGCAGAGTTGAAGAATCAAGAAATATACATCTTCTGAGTGATTTTGTAAACAAGAGTGTTGTGCGGAGTTGTGATCCATCTTTGTGAGTGATCAAACTTCAGAGAATAGGTCTTCTGTGTGATTTCCTATTGCGAACTTGTGGTCGTTTCATTTGTTGTTCGACGCAAGCAGAGTATACTGTAAACTTTGTGATTATAGTATAACCCAAGATCTGTGTGACTTGGAAGAGTGGACTAAAGGATATTCAAATCCATATAACCACTATAAAAATTGCTTGTGTTTTTGTTTGCATTTTACTTGCATATTTTCTGTTGACATAAAAACACATTTAAGTTAACTGTTTGAAAAAGAGTTAAAAAGGAGTTTATAAAACTGGGGAAACATTTTTCAAACTGCTAAGACTACTTGTGAAAAACACTTTGAAAATCCGCTGCAAGTACTCTAAGTATTAAAACTGATTTTAGCAAATCAGCTAAGTATTAATCAGACGAGTGGTCAACAAAACTGTTCAAAGATTTGTTCGCGAACAGAACTGTTAATAACTAATCTGATCAGCTTAGTCTGTTCAGTTAAGAGCAAAAGTTTTAAAGTTAAAATTGAGAAAATTTTAAAGAGGTTTATTCACCCCCCCCCCCCCCCCCCTCTAAACCTCTTCTGACCACTTGGGACCAACAAGTGGTATCAGAGCGGGTGGTTCATTTGAATCAGCTGCCTGATCAACGAGCTTGATCCGAGTGTTTTTCAAAGGTTTTCAAACTTTTTCAAAAGAGCATATTTTGAAAAATCAAAACTTTTTGAAAAATGGATTGTATCAGTCATGTTCCCCACATTGCTGGTATGTCCTTTGAGGACTGGAAAATCAGAATGGAGATTTTCCTTGCTGCCTATAATGACAACATGTACACATGTATCATTAAAGGTCCATTCAAATTCACCAAGACCATCATAGTAGATGAAGCTGAACTGGTGGTGGAAAAAGATCTGACAGAGATGACAGCCGAGGAAATAAAGCTGTTCAATCTGGATAAAGTTGGCCGTTTCATCATGACCAAAGCCCTGGATAATGATCGGTTTGACAAAGTCAAACATTGCAAAACTGCAAAGGAGATGTGGCACAAGGTTCGTGATATGAGTGAAGGAAACGACGCCATCAAAGAGCATCAGCTCAGTGTTGCCTTGGAAAAGCTAGACAACTTCAAGATGAAATCTGGAGAGACCATTGATCAGATGGATACCAGGTTTACCAGAACGTTGAATGAAGTTCTAAAGCTGGGAAAGACCTTTACTGACAAGGAGATCACCGTCAGAGTTCTAAAGGCCCTGCCCCCCAAGTTCAATATGAAGGTGACAGCCATGGAAGAATCAAGAGATCTGGGAAAGATTTCTCTCACAGAGCTGTTTTCCGTACTCAAGGCATTCGAGTATAAACTGCCTAGAATGGGTATTGAAGAAACCTCAACTTCAGGACCCACAGCTGCCTTAGTTGCTGCTGAAAACACCAGGAGACCAGCACATAGAAGTCAAGATGTGGACTCATCTGATGAAGCATCTCTACTCAACAAGAAGGAGTACACTGCTGGAGATGTAGCATTATTGATGAACAACTTCAAGAAGTTCTATAAGAGAAAGATGAAAAACAAATACAATCATGCTGCTTCTACTTCTAAACCTAACTCTTCTTCTCAAGAAAAAGATGATTATAAAGCAAAACTAATGTGTTATAACTGCAGGAAATTGGGACATTTCATCAGGGACTGCCCATATCCAAAAGCAGTGAAATACACTGAGGAAGAGAAGAGAATCAGAAAGGAAAGAAAGCATCAAAGAGGGAAAGCAATGGTAGCTGAAGCAGAAAAGCTTGCTGCCGTCTACTCATCTGATTCAGATTCAGACACGTCTGATGAAGAATCTTCTGATGAAGAGAAACCTGCTCTCCTCTGCCTGATGGCTAAGGAATCTGATGACTCTGAGGATGAGGTAACTCCTCAAAATAATGAACTGTTTGATTCTCTAGAGCAAATGATGTTGAACAATACTACGATTGCTGGAGAATTTGTAAAGCTTAAGGAAGAGATGATCCTGCTAAAAGAGCAAAACAGTTCACTGAAACTTTTAGCTGAAAAGCCAAAAGAATCAGCTGAATATAAACAGCTTGAGCAAGAGCATGAATCTCTGAAAGCTGAATGTGAGGTCTATAAAGGAAAAATCATGGAACTTGAAAAGATTATTGAGTCTCATGATAAGTCAACTGTTGCATCCATGTCTACATCTAGTAAACAGGAGACACCTTTAGAAAAGGATAAATTAGAATTGAATCATACTGAAAAATTCATATCTGCTGACAATAGTAAGGTCATTCTGTATGTTCAAACTTCTAAACCTACCTCATCTGAGAAAGTGGTAAAGGAGAAGAAATCCCCTAAGGCTAAAAAGAGCAAAGAGCCTAGTGTAGGAAATAAGACTAGTAAGACCAAACAGCAGAGTCCTAAGAAGTCTGCTGATAAAGCTAAAGTGAATCAATCTGTTGGTAAAGCTAAGTCTAAACAAGTTGAGCAAGCACCTAGTAAGCCAAAGAAGCATAAGAACAAGAAAAATCAAAATGCTTGGTATGGAAATGAGTCATATTATGTGCAACCTGCTGCATATCATCCTATGTATCATGCACCTCAATTTCCTAGTTACTATGCACCTTACCCTGCTCATCCAATGCATGCATATCCTGCTTATCATGCACCTTACCCTGCTTATGAACATTATTCTTATCATACTGATCATCAACATGACTTATCTGATAATTATGATGAAAATAAAACTGTTCATGCTCCTGTCAAAACTCAGAAACCTAAGAAGCCTAAGAGTTCAACATCTTGGGTTGTCAAAGGTGGAACTAATCCTTCAGGACCCTCTCAATAAGGGTACCTAAAACAATTTTACTGTTGTTTTGTAGGATAGGATTAGGAGTAGGAGTAAAGTAGAGAAGATATGGTACTTGGACAGTGGATGTTCAAGACACATGTGTGGAAACATACATGAGCTGACTGATGCAGTTGCTGTGGATGGTCCAAAGGTTACTTTTGGAGACAGCAAAGAAGGCAAGATTAAAGCTAAAGGAAGATTAATCAGAGGGAACATAGAGATATCTGACGTCTCATATGTCAAAGGCCTCAAATATAATCTGCTGAGCATAATTCAATTTTGTGACAAAGGATATTCAGTCATCTTCTCAACAGATAAGTGTTACGTTGAACATATTGGTACAAAGAAGGTAATTTTATCTGGAAGACGACAAGGAAATATCTACATAGTCGACTGGAATTCTGCTGACAAGAATTCAAGCGTTTGTTTGGTTGCATCTGCACCAAGTGAAGTTAGTTGGCTGTGGCACAAGAGAATGAATCATTTAAACTTCAAGACCATCAACAGGTTAATCAAGAATGATTTGGTAGAAGGGATTCCTAAAACAGTCATGAGCAAAGATAAGCTCTGTGACGCCTGTCAGAAGGGTAAACAAATCAAGTCATCGTTCAAAAGCAAGAAGCACCAATCTTCTGGAAGGATATTGGAGCTGCTACACATGGACTTATTTGGACCCATTGATCCAGTCAGCAATGGTGGAAAGAAGTACTGCCTAGCTGTTGTGGATGATTATTCAAGATATACTTGGGTGATTTTCATGAAAAAGAAAAGTGAAACCAAGGAACATCTTACAAATCTGATGGAACTGATCCAGAATGAGAAGACTATCAAAATATTGAAGATCAGATCAGATAGAGGGACAGAGTTTACAAATTCTACTGTTGAAGAGTATTGTAATATCAAAGGAATACATCATGAGTACTCTGCTGCCAGAACCCCTCAACAGAATGGTGTTGCTGAAAGGAGAAACAGAACACTAAAGGAAGCTGTCAGAACCATGATAGCTGAAGCTAAGCTGCCACAAAGATTTTGGGCAGAAGCAACAAATACAGCATGTTTTACCCAGAACAGATGCATGATCAACAAGCACCAAAACAAGACTCCATATGAAGTTTGGAACAACAGGAAGCCAAACATTCATTACTTTAAGATATTTGGTTGTAAATGCTATGTTTTAAATAATGGTAAAAATCACCTTACTGCATTTGCAGAAAAGGCTGATGAAGCTGTTTTTGTAGGATACTCATCTGTTAGTAAGGCTTATAGAGTTTTCAATAAAAGAACATTACTAATAGAAGAATCCATTCATGTAGTATTTGATGAGCCAAGTCAATCTTCTGAAAAGAATCAAAATGTTAATCAAGATCTGTCTACTGATTTACAGAAGATGAATGTTGGAAAGAATGAAGAATATGTACCCATCATACTACCTGATATCAACTCAGCTGATAACTCAAGTGCTGTTCAAAATCACAGAGCTGATTGTCTAACAGACGAGTTGCTAACAGCTGATAGACCAGAGACTGTTCAACAGACGGCAAATGTTCAACAGACTACTACTGTATCTCCAACAGTAGTGTTGCAAGATCAAGACAAAGGACAACATTATGATTTGCAACCTGATCTCAGATGGCTCAGAAATCACCCACCAGAGTTAGTGATTGGTGATCCTTTAGACAGAGTGAAAACAAGAAGAGCTGCTGCACAAGATGCTATGTTTGCTAGTTTTCTATCTCAAATTGAGCCTAAACAGATGGAAGAAGCTCTAAATGACTCCAACTGGATTGAAGCTATGCAGGAGGAGCTAAATCAATTTGAAAGGAATGAAGTCTGGTACTTAGTTCCTAGACCAAGTCATCAAAGAGTCATTGGCACTAAGTGGGTATTCAGGAATAAAATGAATGAAGATGGTGAAGTCACCAGAAACAAAGCAAGACTAGTGGCCAAAGGTTACTGCCAAGAAGAAGTCATTGACTTTGATGAAACTTTTGCACCAGTAGCAAGATTAGAGGCAATCAGACTCTTTCTTGCCTACGCTGCTCATAAGAATTTCACAGTCTATCAGATGGATGTGAAATCAGCTTTTCTCAATGGAGAATTGCAAGAAGAAGTTTATGTTGAACAACCTCCTGGATTTGAAGTTTATCAAGAAGAGGACAAAGTATATCGTCTGAAGAAAGCTCTTTATGGACTGAAACAGGCTCCAAGAGCATGGTATGATACTTTATCTGATTTTCTTTTAATTAAAGGATTTCGCAAAGGTAAAGTTGACAAGACCTTGTTCACTATTGAATGGGAAGAACATATTTTGCTTGTGCAAATTTATGTGGACGATATTATTTTCGGTTCAACTAATCAACAGATGTGTGATAAGTTCTCAAAGCTGATGCAGAACAAGTTTGAAATGAGCATGATGGGAGAACTTAACTATTTTCTTGGTTTGCAAGTTAGACAGTTGCCTGATGGAATCTTCATCAGCCAAGCAAAATACACAAAGGATCTGTTCAAGAAATTTGGTATGGAAACTAGCTCTACTGCTACAATTCCAATGTCTACAAGTCTTCGTTTGGATAAAGATGAAGATGGCAAATCAGTAGACATAACCAAATACAGAGGCATTATTGGGTCACTGTTATACCTAACAGCCAGCAGACCTGATATCATGTACTCTGTTGGGGTCTGTGCAAGATTCCAATCAAACCCCAAAGAATCTCATCTCTTAGCTGCCAAGAGGATACTGAAATATATTAAGGGCACTCAAGAATTGGGATTGTGGTATCCTAGAGAGTCTGGATTTGAGCTTATTGGATATTCAGATTCTGACCTTGCAGGCTGCAAGATTGACAGAAAAAGCACAACAGGTGCCTGTCAGTTCTTAGGTAGTCGTCTGATCTCATGGATGAGTAAGAAACAGACTTCAGTTTCTATATCTACTGCTGAAGCTGAATATATAGCTGCTGGAGCTTGCTGTGCACAGATACTTTGGTTGAAGCATCAACTAGAAGATTATAACATCAAGATCAGTGGAATTCCAATCTACTGTGACAACACGAGTGCAATTTCACTTACTCAGAATACTACAAGTCATTCAAGGACTAAACATATTGAGATCAAACATCATTTTATTAGAGATCATGTGGAGAAAGGAAATGTCATGATAGAATATGTGTTTACTGAAAATCAGATTGCTGACATCTTCACAAAACCTCTAAGCGAGACAAGGTTTTCAACTCTAAGAGCTGAACTGGGTTTGTTAAAATTAGATGCATAAGCTGAGGGGGAACTTATCAGAAGACTAAAGTTCAACAGCTTACTCATCTTTCTTATCTTCAAGGATTAACTTTAAACAGACTAGTTAACTTATGAATTCTTAAACTCAGGGGGAACGTGTAAGACTAGCGGTACTTCTGAATTAAAGATGAAATTTGTTAATGACAGTTAGTTAAAGTTATGTTTTCAACAGAAGACTCAACTATCGAAGATCAAGAATATTTTATCTAGCTGGATTGACAAACAGCTGAGGAAGGTTATCAGCTATTGGCATTCTCTGATAACAGCTTTGTCATCAGGACAGTAGTCCATCAGATAAGTGTTTATTATACTCATCTGATTACTTAAATAAAAGCGAGATGTGCAAAACGTTTTATTCAAAACACGCTTTTATAAATAGCTGTCGGGCGGTACATCTTCCCGCTCTTCAGTAAAATATCTTTGGAATTTGAAAAGTCGTAACAGAAGCCACACGATCATCACTGACAGAAAAATGAATCTAACGGTTGGCGGTTATCACGGAAACCGACATACCCCAACTCTATAAATTCTCATCTGATCAGTCGAGTCATTCTTTACGCACCCTAAAATTTCAAAAGTACTTGTGAGAATTTTGAGCAATTTTTCTGCAAAAACTCTCTCTGTTTTCTTTCTAACTTCTACAGATCTGAAATGGCTGCTGAAGGAATGTATCTCGTGTATGATTCGTACTACCAATCCGGTACGGATCTGATGAAAGAACTGCTTGAAAAGTTCAAAGCTGCTTCGCTGGTGAATTTCATGGAAAATCACGAAGGAGTTATCTGGACTGACCAAGTGATGGAGTACTACAACACGGCGAAAGCTGACTACAACTCACTGGAGATTAAGGCTACAGTGGGAGACAAATCTATCACCATCACCCCTGCTGTTCTTCATGAGACGTTTGGGCTTCCTAACCATGGAAGACACGACGTCACTATACTGACGGAGGACAAGCACCAACAGTTCTGGGCGATCTGCGCCAAAGAGGGAGAAGTGTTTTCTGGAAACATAAGAAAGAAGCAACTGAGGGATGAATATCAGCGGATGGCTGATATGGTATCAAAATTGATTGAAAATTGCACTTTCTCATTGGATGCTGTTACAATGAAGAGGTTCAGCATCATGGCTGCCATTTACTATGGAATGGAAGTCAACTGGTCCATCATAGTATGGTACATCTTAGCTGATTTCCTGGATGACAAGAAGGGAAAAGGTCCTCACACCAACCACAGGATTACGATCAGTTATCTGCTGACCAAACTGGGGTGTACTATGACGAATGGCAAGGAGATTCACAAGTCTAAGGCCATGAACAAATACCTGCCAGTTCTAAAGAGGAAGGCTGATGAGCCTGAGGAAGCTGATGATGAGGGACAGAAGGAAGTCCCTGCCAAAAGACAAAGAAGATTAGTCAAAACAGCTAGCTTGGCTGTTGAAACTAAAAAGAAGAAGGCTGCTGATGCGCCTAAAAAGAAAGAAGCAAAGCAGATGGAGAAAGTGACTTCTGCTGCTGAAGCCACTAGAATCGTTGAAAGCATAATTGCTGATGTAAGGACTGGATCCCCTGCATCACCATCAAGAACTCCATCAGCAGAGAAGCCTGCTGAAAGTGTTTCTAAAAGAACGAGGAGCCAACAGAGAGACACAGCTGCTCCAATCTATCGTGAAGGAAGAACAAAGAAATCTGCAAGGAAGCAGATGTCCTTCATAGAAAAGGATACTGAGTTGGTGGATTTGGTGAGATCAAGTCCAGAGTCTGCTGAAAGACCAGTTGAAGCTGTTGAAGCTTCTACTGCTGACAAAGCTGATGAGCAACAGACTACTCAGACTGCACCAACTGCTGAGGCTGCTCAACCTCAAGACGATCCAGATGTTCAAATCATACATCCTATAGCTGCTGATCCCATATCATCTGCTGGACCAGCTCCTGCTCCTATTGACAAAGGGAAAAAGAAGATAGTGATTAAGAGAAAGAAAATCACTAAAGCTGACAAGAGGGCAAGGGAGGAAGCTGAACAAAGAAAGCAGGATGAGCTTGAAGAGAAAAAGGCACTTGAGCTAAGCAAAGCTCAAGAAGCTAAGGATGAGGCCAGGAGAAGAATGTCTGAAGCAGAGAGAAAAGCTGCTGAAGATGCTGAACTGGCCATGGTGATTGAAAAGAGCAAGACTGATGCCTATGGACCTGTCCATGGAGGTGGCATCAAGATTGGAGAAGGCAAGAATGAAGAAGAAGACAAGAAAAAGATCTTACTGCCTGCCCCCAAAGCCAAGTCCAAAGACAAATATGAAGTCAGAAAAGCCTTTGAAATAGTATATGCTGATAAGGAGCTTTTCAAGCAGTTTGAGAAGTCTCTAGCATACTATGATCAAAAGCTGATGCTAAGGACTCTGTTCAACCAGGAAAAACCCAGATATATCAGCTGGAGAGACAACAGGTTGAATAAGCCAATGGCAGAACTTCAAAGCATGAAGGAGTTGGTTGATGAAGAACGTTGGGTTCTGACTTGGCTGAAGACAAACTCCATTCAAAAGGCCCTTGATCCCAGCTATGTAAGAGATGTCATTCATAGTTATGCAAAAGGCTTTGCATTGGAGGAGGCCAAGAAAATTAAAAGCACCTTGCCTGAGAAGAAGAAAAAGTCTGAAGATGCTACTGAAAGAGCAATTAAATTTGCTACTATGGCTGCCCTGAAGAGATGGGCTAAAAAGTCAAAGTATCAGCAAGGCTGTTCAAGTGACTTGCCTCTGCTGCCAAGCATCCAGCAAATCATTTTTGGCAAGGAAGTGCAACCATTCTATGAAGTTCCTAAGGGAAACAATGCCTTTGTTAACCCTTGGATTATTGTACGACAGATTAGACAGACAACATGCTTCAATGATGATGGAACCATCACTAATCTGTTCTACGACGACGTTACTGATGAACATAAAGCTGCGGACAAGCCTGAAGTCAAGCCTGCTGATCAAACTGTTGAAGACAAGTCTGCTGATCAGACTGCTGATAAGTCTGCTGACCAGCATGAAGACAAATCTGCTGAACAGGCCACTGACAAGTCTGCTGAAAAGATCGCTGATGAACCCTTAGCCATTGAGTGGAAAGCTGAGGATTCTGAAGATCATCAGGATGTGAAGATGGAAGACGTTCCTGTCCACCAGGAAGTTGAAGAAAGGGATGAAGCTGCTGCTTCTGCTTCATCAGCTAATAAACATTCATCACTGATGGAAGCAATCCAGATGCTGATGGAAAATCAACTAAAGGAGCTGGAAGAGAAGCATCAACAGCAGCTGTTGAAGGTTAAAGAGGAGCTGAAGACAGAGCTTAAAGAAGAACTGACAGAATCAAATAAGCTTCAGCTGGAAACTGTGCAACAGTCTACAGAAAAGATCATCAAGACTGAAATCACAAGTATTCCTATTCCTGAGGATCACTCCTTGCAGTTAGTGAACAGCTTGACTGAAATGAACAGAAATGTGGAGGATGTGAAGATCGATGTTAATCATCTTCATGCTGCACTTCAAAGAGCTGAACACAAGATCGCTGATCTGACTGCAACCTTCATCAAAGTCAGTGAAGAAGAAAAGGAAGTCAATCTAGGGTTGCTGAATGAAGTGGGAAATGTTGTACAATCTGTACAAGATGAAATTGCAACTGTCAACCTAAATATTGACTACTTCAATGACAAGACTGACATCATCAGCACTGATATTCTTAATCTTACAGCTAGTCACGATGTTGTCAATCAGAATCTCAAGGCTTTATGTGCTGGAGTGAAGATTCCAACAGTTGCGCTCAACCCTGCTGTTGCACCTTCTGATGTCATCAAGACTGATGATGACAAAAAGGGGGAAGATAAAAGGGAAGAACCAACTAAGGAACCTGCTGTTGAAGAAGAAGAAACAGCTAAGGAACCTGCTGTTGAAGAAGAAGAAACAGCTAAGGAACCTGCTGCTGAAGAAACTGAAGAAACAGCTAAGGAACCTGCTGCTGAAGAAACTGAAGAAACAGCTAAGGAAACTGCTGAAGCAACTAGTGAAGCCAAGAAGACTGAAGACACTGCTGACAAGACTGAAGAAAATCCTGGAAAGGTAGAAGAAGAAGAAAAGATTGAAAAAGAAACTACCAAGTACAAGGAGACTGAATCTGCCAAGAAAGCAATGGAGCTGATCAGAGAACAGCAACTTAAAGAAAAGATGGAAGCTGCCAAAGCAATCTTGGAAGAAGAAGCTGATGAAGAAGAAGATGACGAAGAGTCATCCTATGAGTATATTGAAGAGCTTGAAGGATCAGATGAAGAAGCTGATAGTTAGAAATTTTAATATCATTGTAATCAGTTTACTTTATCTATTTCTTCAGAAATCTCATCTGATGAACTTGCATTGTAATATTCTTCAATATTAATGAAAAGTCAAGTTCAATCCAATAAACTTTTTCTATCTCAGAAAATTTTGAGGATTACATTCTTTAGCTTAGGTATTTAACAGGTACTTAGCTGAAGTTTTGTCATCATCAAAAAGGGGGAAATTGTTGGATAAGGATGAAGATGAAGGCTCTGAAGACAATTTGTAAAGGGAGGTTTTGAAGGATTCCAAAACTTCAGAAATTGGCTAAGTATGGAGTAACTTAGCTGATGATCCCTTAGAAGAAATTTTGACTAAGTAAAGAAGACATCAGAAGAGTCAAAAGTTTCAAGGTCCAAGACTTCTGATCTGCTGAAGTTAAGTTATCAGACTGATGAAGATCAGCCGACTCAAATCAGATTTGTTCAAGTTTGAGATCAGCCGAGTTCGCCATCAGACATGTACTTTCGTCAGCCAAGTAAAGAAGATCATGAAGTGTTCCCAACGGTAATAAATGCCCCTTGGAGTAATAAATGCTGAAGTACAAGGTTATTAAAGACAAATGATTGAAGAAATGCTTCGCATCAGCTGGGTGCATTTAATGCTGCCTGCAGAATAGTACTGTTCATAGTACGGACAGACTGCAAAAGAGCCGTTCGCGGATTTTAAGGACCAGTACTCGAGGAATTTGAATTTTGTCTCTCTTCAACGGACATTTTTCAATCCTCAAGTATAAATAGCTGAAAGAGACGAAGAAGAAACAAGCAACACACTTTCTGAGAGAAATTTCCGAAGCAAAATTCTTTAAGTCTCAAGAACAGCTCACTCATCAGCTGAGTCATTTGTTGACGAAAGCAGAGTTGAAGAATCAAGAAATATACATCTTCTGAGTGATTTTGTAAACAAGAGTGTTGTGCGGAGTTGTGATCCATCTTTGTGAGTGATCAAACTTCAGAGAATAGGTCTTCTGTGTGATTTCCTATTGCGAACTTGTGGTCGTTTCATTTGTTGTTCGACGCAAGCAGAGTATACTGTAAACTTTGTGATTATAGTATAACCCAAGATCTGTGTGACTTGGAAGAGTGGACTAAAGGATATTCAAATCCATATAACCACTATAAAAATTGCTTGTGTTTTTGTTTGCATTTTACTTGCATATTTTCTGTTGACATAAAAACACATTTAAGTTAACTGTTTGAAAAAGAGTTAAAAAGGAGTTTATAAAACTGGGGAAACATTTTTCAAATTGCTAAGACTACTTGTGAAAAACACTTTGAAAATCCGCTGCAAGTACTCTAAGTATTAAAACTGATTTTAGCAAATCAGCTAAGTATTAATCAGACGAGTGGTCAACAAAACTGTTCAAAGATTTGTTCGCGAACAGAACTGCTAATAACTAATCTGATCAGCTTAGTCTGTTCAGTTAAGAGCAAAAGTTTTAAAGTTAAAATTGAGAAAATTTTAAAGAGGTTTATTCACCCCCCCCTCTAAACCTCTTCTGACCACTTGGGACCAACATTATTTTGAAATCGATTTAGGTGTGTTTATAGAAGCGAAATTTTTGTGCATCAAGTGAAAAATAAATGAGTATAGGAAGATATTTGGGAGATACTATATGCCCCGAATTTAGTAAAGATTTATCGTTAGGTTTAGGAATTAATTGTATCACATTAATTGGTTGTTATTGCTTCACGGATTTTCCTAACATATTATTCGCTTAACAAAGGTAGATTTCATATACATATTGACGAGGTGTTGCTTATGTAAACAATTTTTTTATTGTTGTTGAACGTAAGAGTATTTTAACTTGGGTAGAGATCTCAGTGTATAGAATATTTGTTTAAAATCCTTTGATAGAAGAAGAAATAGTTGGAAGTCTTTGAGATGCACATATTTGAGAATTAATTTGGAGAACTAATTGCCCTTGGGTATCATGAGGGTTAAAGTTATAAAAACATGTAGTGATTAAACTTCTTACAAATCTGCATTAAGACTGCTAGTTTTGTCCCTATGATTTTATTAGATTATAGTTTCAAAGTTAGTTGAATCGAAATTATATATTTATTAACTTAACAATGTGGAGACAAAGTTGACATAAGAAGGGGAGTCTTTAGTTAGAGCGGACCTCTCCAAATGTAGAAATTGAGTTTATTGTGATTGTACGAAGGGCTTATTAGTCATATCTAAGGAGATGAGTTATTTTTATAAAATAAGACGTGGCATGCAAAAAAAAAGGACGTTTATTCATTTTGTGTACGCCGGTGTATATGGATCATTTTTTGTATGTGTTATGTTTTTTGAAGCTCTTTGATTAGCTTGTGCATTCCTCGTGCATTATTTGAGCCCCAACAATGATTTATTCAATTACGGAAGTATTTTTCAATTATTGTTTGTTTTTTTTAGTCGTGCATTAGTAGATTCAAAAATATACTTTGCTAAGAGTTTAGTTTGGTCAGCTTGGATTGATTTAGTATATATAAGATAAATTTTTGCATTAATACCATTTTAGTTAGATTGATTATGGGGTTACTCATTTTGAATTTTGTTATTAAATTTATGAAAAATAAATAATTATATAAGTCTAACTCTTGAGGTTTACACCGATTAGAGTAAATTAATATGTTAATTCAAATCAGTCCCCACGATTATATATTCCAAATTTTCATAATTCGATTTCTTTTTTAGCTATATAACATTATCAATGTAAATAAATACACGTCAATTAAACTTTTCAATTTATTTTTAGAAGACTAAAATTTTTCACTAAATATACGGTTGAGTCCCTCGAACCCTTGCCTACTCCGCATCGTCATCCACTGATTTCATTCCTTAGAAATCTCCAATCGATTGCGGCCGACTAATAATTAATATCATATACTCACTTTGTGGTAAGATTTTTTTACTAACACGATTTATGTGTTTAGTTATTAAGATCTATATGATTTGCTTATTTTGAAATTGATTAAGGTGTGTTTATAGAAGCGAATTTTGTGAATCAAGTGAAAAATTACTGAGTATAGGAAGATATTTGGGAGAAACATGGAAATTATTTCTACTCCCTCTATATATATATATATATATATATATATATATATATATATATATATATATATATATATATATATATGCCCCGAATTGAGTAAAGATTTGTCGTTAGGTTTAGGAATTAATTGTATCACATTAGTTGGTTGTGATTGTTTCACATATTTTCCTAACATATTATTCGCTTAACAAAGGTAGATTGCATTCGTATACATATTGATGAGGTTTTGCTTATGTAAACAATTTTTTTTTTTTTTTTAATTTTTGTTGAACATGAGAGTATTTGAATTTGGGTAGAGATCTCAGTGTATAGAATATTTGTTTAAAATCCTTTGATTGAAGAAGAAATAGTTGGAAGTCATTGAGATGCACATACTTGAGAATTCTCTTGGAGAACTAATTGCCCTCGTGTATCACGAGGGTTAAAGTTAGAAACACATGTAGTGATTAAACTTCTCACAAATCCGTAGTTAAGCTGCTAGTTTTCTCCCTCTGATTTTATTAGATTATAGTTTCAAAGTTAGGGGAATTGAAATTATATATTTATTAACTTAACAATGTGGAGACAAAGTCGACATAAGAAGGGGAGTCTTTTGGTTAGAGCGGACCTCTCCAAATGTAGAAATTGAGTTTTTTGTTATTTTATGAAGGGCTTATTAGTCATAACTAAGGAAGTGAGTTATTTTTATAAAATAAGATGATGTATGCAAAAAAAAAGGGACTTATATTCATTTTGTGTACGCCAGTGTTTATTGATCATTTTTTGTATGTTTTATGTTTTTTCAATTTATTTGATTAGCATGTGCATTCCCCGTGCATTATTTTAGCCCCAACAATGATTTATTCAAATTCGAAAGTATTTTCAAATTATTGTTTATTTTTTATAGTCATGCATTATTAGATTAAAAAATTTACTTTGCTAAGAATTTGATTTGGTTAGCTTGGATTGATTTAGTAGATATAAGAAATAAATTTTGCATTTATACCATTTTACTTAGGTTGATTACGGGGTTACTCATTTTTAATTTTGCAATTAAATTTATTAAAAATAAATAATTGTATAACTCTAACTCTTCAGGTTTACACCGATTAGAGTAAATTAATATGTTAAGTTACAAATCAATTCCCACGATTATTTATTCTACATTTTTATAATTCGATTTCTTTTTTAGCTATATAACATTATCAATGGAAATAAAAACACGTCAATTAAACTTTTCAATTTATTGTTGGAAGACAAATTTTTTTCACTAAATATACAGTTTAGTCCCTCGAACCCTTGCCTACTCCGCAGTGTCATCCACTTATTTCATTCCTTAGAAATCTCCAATCAGTTGCGGCCGACTGAAAATTAATATCATATTCTTACTTTGTGGTAAGATTTTTTTACTAGCACGATTTATGTGTTTAATTATTAAGATCTATATAATTTGCTTATTTTGAAATCGATTAAGGGGTGTTTATAGGAGAGAATTTTGTGCATCAAGTGAAAAATAACTGAGTATAGGAAGATATTTGGGAGAAACTTGGAAATTATTTCTACTCCCTCTATATATATATATATATATATATATATATATATATATATATATATATATATATATATATTCCCCGAATTGAGCAAAGATTTATCGTTAGGTTTAGGAATTAATTGTATCACATTAATTGGCTGTGATTGCTTCATGGATTTTCCTAACATATTATTCGCTTACCAAAGGTAGATTGCATTTGTTGGTCCCAAGTGGTTAGATGAGGTCTAGAGGGAGGGGGGGTGAATAGACCTCTAAAAATTTTAGACTTAAAAACTTTTCTCTTAACTGTTAGCAGACTAAGCTGATCGTAAACAGTAAGCTGACTAAGCTGTTCGCACTCTATGTTTGAGCAGCAGAGGAGACCACTCTTTAGAAAAGTACTTAGCTGATTTCAGTAAAATCAGTTTTAATCAAGTTACTTGCAGCGGATATTTTAAAGAATTTTTCACAAGTAAACTAAGTCTTGTAAAGATTTTATCCCCAGTTTGAAACTCCTTTTAAAATCTTTAAATGGTTTGTTCAAATGTAAGCTTATGCAAATTTTAAAGTATGCAAGAAAACTTATGCAGAAATGAGCACAATGATTTTTGTAGTGGTTATATGGATTTAAATCCTTTAGTCCACTCTACCAAGTCACTTAGATCTTGGGTTATACTATAATCACAAAGATTACAATATAACTTGCTTGCGCCAATCAACAAATGAAAATGCCACAAGTTCGTTACAGGAGATCACTCAGAATTCCTATACTACAAAGCTTTATCACTCACAAAGATGGATAACAGCTTCTCACAACACTCTCTTAACAGATTCACTCAGAAAATGATTTATCTTTCTGAACTTCAACTCAGCTTCAGTTAAAAAATAACTTCAGCAGGCTTGTGAGTTGTTCTTGAGTTTTGAGACTTAGAAGATTTTGCTTCGCAGGATTGATCTCAGTTGTGTGTTGTACATCTTCTCTCTCAAACTCACGAACAATTTATACTCTTAGTTTGAAAAGTATCCGTTGAAGAAATACAAGATTCAAACACCTCGAGTACTGTTCCTTAAACTCTGCAAACGGCTCTCTGCGACTGCTGCAGTACTGTCTACAGTACTTTCTGTCAGCTGCATTTAATGCACTGAGCTGATACGAGGATTTCTTCAATCATTTGCCATAAATACCCTCCTTCTTCAGCATTTATTACTCCAAGTGCATTTATTACCGTTAAGGAGACTTCCTGATCGTCTTCACTTGGCTGATTAGAATCTCTCGTCTGATGATGTACTGAGCTGATCTCAAACTTGAACTAATCTGATTTGAGTCGGCTGATTTTCACCAAACTGATTTCTTCCTTCAGCAACATATCAGTAGTCTTCTGGACCAAATTGAATTTTGACTTGTCTGATTTGTCTTTAAGTTTATCAAAATTCTTCTAATGGATTTTACTAAGTATTCCTTACTTAGCTGGTTATGATGTTTTGGAAATCATCAAAACCTCTCTTTAACTTCTAACTTCATTGTTCTTTAATCTTCATCTTCATCCACCAATTTCCCCCTTTATGATGATGACAAAACTTCAGCTAAGTACCTGTACCTAAACTAAAGTTTTAATCCTCAAAAATTTCTGAGATAGAAATTATATGTTGGAGTAAAAACATGAACTTTTATTGATAGTTGAAAATTCAGTACAAGTTACAAGTTTTTAGATGAAATTAAGGAGACATAAAAATCGACACAAGAAAACAGATAAGTCCTAGTAATCTGATTCATCATCAGTTACTTCTTCTTCAATCTCCTCATACTCTTCTTCTTCTTCTTCTTCTTCTTCTTCATCATCAATACTTTCATCTTCTTCTTCATTAACATCATCAGATAGCAGGTTTTTCTTAGCAGTTTCCATCTTCAGTTGACGATCTGCTTCTTCAACCCTTTTTTTGATGCGTTCAAAGTTCCTTTAGTTAGAGCGGACCTCTCCAAATGTAGAAATTGAGTTTATTGTGATTGTATGAAGGGCTTATTAGTCATAACTTAGGAAATGAGTTATTTTTATAAAATAAGACGAGCCATGCAAAAAAAGGATGTCTTTTCATTTTGTGTACGCCGGTGTTTATGGATCATTTTTTGTATGTGTTATGTTTTTTGAAGCTCTTTGATTAACATGTGCATTCCCCAACAATGATTTATTCAAATTCGGAAGTATTTTTCAAATATTGTTTGTTTTTTGTAGTCGTGCATTAGTAGATTAAAAAATATACTTTGCTAAGAGTTTGATTTGGTCAGCTTGGATTGAATTTTGTATATATAAGACATAATTTTTGCATTTATACCATTTTACTTAGATTGATTATGGGGTTACCATTTTGAATTTTGTTATCAAATTTATGAAAATAAATAATTATATAAGTCTAACTCTTCGGGTTTACATCGATTAGATTAAATTAATATGGTAAGTTACAAATCAATTTCCACGATTATATATACCACATTTTTGTAATTCGATTTATTTTTTGCTATATAAAATTATCATTGGAAATAAAAACACGTTCATTATACTTTTCAATTTATTTTTAGAAGACTAAATTTTTTCACTAAATATACAGTTGAGTCCCTCGAAGCCGTGCCTACTCCGCAGCGTCATCCACTTATTTCATTTCTTAAAAATCTCCAAATAGTTGCGGCCGACTGAAAATTAATTTCATATTCTCACTTTGTGGGAAGATTTTTTTACTAACACGATTTATGTGTTTAATTATTAAGATCTATATAATTTGCTTATTTTGAAATCGATTAAGGTGTGTTATAGGAGCGAATTTTGTGCATCAAGTGAAAAATAACTGAGTATAGTAAGATATTTGGGAAGAACTTTGAAATTATTTCTAGGGGATGTTTCTGTAATATTTCTAAAATAAAAACATAAAAATAAAAAAAACTTTGAAATTATTTCTACTCTTATATATATATATATATATATATATATATATATATATGAAAGAACTTTGCCGGACTTTTGTGAAATTCTTTGCGGAATATGCAGGTTCCTCTTGTTTAGGAATGATTAGATATAAATCATTTAATTAGTTGTCGGGATAGGTATGATACCTTTGTTGACTAGACATACATCTTTATATTAAGTCGTGCATAATTCTTTCCTTCATGGTAGAACTGGTTAATTTATTTAAGGGGTCAGTACTCCTTGATTCGAGTAGCTTCTACGATGAATGAAAGGATTTTGCTGGGCTTAATGTGAAATTCTTCGCGCAAGCAGGTCATCTTATTTAGGAGTGAGCTATTCGTTGACTATCTTTCAAGGTCAGAACATGTATGATACCTTTGTCGACTAGACATAAGTCTATTTTGGAATTCCAAAGGTCACTTTAAATAATGCCTCCTTGTTTCACGAAACACGACGTTTCTTCTTGTTTCTATTGATGTTTAAGTTTTCCAGACTTATAAATACGTAAGCAAGGCTTCCCGAATTATCTCAGAAGGATTCAAATATGCTAACCTCAATTCTTACCCCTGCTTTCGAAGAATTAACTTATGAGGTTTTTCTTCGAACCAAAGGGCGTGTTAATGTTCGCAAATCTCTTCTCTATTTTGGTTTGGGCGGAATTGGAAAATGGAGGATTCATCTTTTTCCGGAGGATCCTCTATATCTAAGCCAGTTTTAACGGAAAGCTGGTTAATTCATTAAAAGGGCCAACACTTCCCTTCCTTGGTATTTCGTTCGACGATGGTGGTTACTTTGTAAGGGATGGGTGTGATGGGGGGTATTTTGGACTCTACTGTCTGGAGCAGAGGTACAATCGGAAAACCAAAACCCTGACCCTGAAGGCTTAAAATCAAGCTCGGATCGCAGTTTAGTTAACTCGATCCTCCAAAAATAGCCCATGCTCGAAAGATACTTTTGGGCCGATCTCAGGCCTAGGCCTATGGGCCTGCCCCCATTTTCAGCTATAAATACCCCAATCATTTATGACACACGACAAGAATTCCCATGTTCACTCCATTCGAAGATGCCGCTCGGAAAGATAGTATAGGTCATTTTATATGTATTTCGCACTCTAGCTTGTACGACATCCTATAATGCTCAAATAGGACCCTCGATACTTGTAATTTGAACATCTACAATCGCAGTATAATTTATTGATCTTTTCGCCATATACATTGTCTGTGTTTCCTTTACTTATATTCTAATATCGATCATACCACGAAAGATCAATTGGCGCCCACCGTGGGGCCTTATTTGGGTGTTATATCGAAAAATGCCTACTACGAGGAGGAATACATATAACCGAGGAGAACCTTCCCATGCTGCGGGGGTTCAAAATTCAGTTAACAATGACCCCAATAATCTATCCAGAGCGGTTCAACAACCAGAAGTTCCGCCTATCCTTCCCCAGGATAATGCTCCGATCCACACTACTATCGCTGATCTGAGGTCCATCATAGGCACTATGTGCAGGGAATTTTTGAATAGTGGAAGGGCTGACCAATCTCCCGTGGATCAGCCACCTATCCATGGCAGGCCAGAAATCCCCTCTTCGGGCATCCAGAAGGAAAACAGCGTGTTACGAGTCACATCGAATGCGCCCGCGCCAAACCTTCCTCGAACAATTCCCGCAAAAACTAATGTTCAGTCCGAAAACCTGGAGCGAACAATGCAAAATCTGGAGGACTCAGTAGTAGGGGAAAGCCACCCTATAGATATGGCGAGAAAGAAAAAATCAACCTATAAGAGAATTACGGAGTCCGATCTTGAAAGGATAGTGCAGGAGCGGGTTGCAAAGAAGTTAGATAGGGAGGAGGCGGTGATAGAAGTCCGTCGTGCCGCTACAGCTGCTAGGGGCACTGAAATTAACCAAAATAGGGAGATTGTCCAGAGAATTGTCAGGGATAGAGAGATCGGAAATAGCATCATGCGATGTTCGCCATTATGCCAAGAGATACGCGAAGCCAGGAATACAGAAACGGTACCAACAAGGCTAACACGGTATAATGGGACTACCAACCCCGGGGAACATGTTAACAGTTTTGTCAATGTGATGAATTTATATGGACATTCGGAAGATTTCTGCTGCAAAATTATGGTCACGACCTTTGAAGGGATTGCCCTTGATTGGTTTGGAAAATTGCCGCCAAACTCTATATTTTCTTTTGATGAATTCTGTGACAAGTTTAAGCATCAATTTGCGAGCCAGAGAAAACCCAAGCTACCGGCAAATCACTTGGGAACGGTCAAACAATGGGAGGGGGAAACCTTGAGGCAATGGTTATCAAGGTTTAGTATCGAGCTACTAAATGTCGATACCCCTCAGATCGAATACTTATCCTCCATAATGTTCGAATTGACAAGAAGCACACAATTCGGAAACACATTGTGTAGGAAGCAACCAAAATCTTTTGAGCGGATAATGGAAATTGCTGAGAAGTATATGATTCAGGAGGAGATGAATAAATTAAAAAATGCGCATGGCCAAAAACTCCCTCTTAACAAAAAGCAAGATCGAGCCCCTATACCAAAACCAAGTGATTATGGAGGATTGAATAAGGGGTCGGTATGGCAACGACTCAACGCATATAAACCGCAGGTGCCGACCCAAAGACCGAATGTCTACGGTCCAAGTTATGATCAGAGTCAGCCCCCACGATCCGGAAAAATTCAGTTCACAGAATTGAACGTCCCAAAGGAGGAAATTTTGACAGTTTTGGAAGAAGGAAGTCTAATTCCTGAAGTCCAAAGAATCACCCAGGCAAGACCAGGGGCGATGGGATATGACCAATACTGCAGATATCATAGAGCTCGGGGGCACATTACCGAAAATTGTTACCAGCTGAAGGTCGAGATTGAAAAGTTAATTGCGCAAGGAAAAATTAAAGAATTTGTCAAAGGAAGTAACTACAAGAGCCGATATAGATCCAGGAGTCCTCGAAGATTTATTAATCAACAAAAGAAAGTTCGAAATCAGGTGGATGAACAATTGAACGGAGTAATAAACGTGATCGCTGGCGGATCGGCGGGAGGAGATAGCAAAAATGCTAGAAAAAGAACGATGAGATCAATAAAAGCATCTGTTTCGACCAAAAATGAAGTATTTTCTTTGGAACTCCCATCCATGGAAAATCAAGTTATAAGCTTCAGCGATGCAGATCGACCCTCTGATGTTAATTGGGACACGAATGAAGACGATCCAGATTTTTCCATGGTATTAACTCTAAAAATCGCAAATTATGCGGTCAAAAGAATTTTGGTCGAGAATGGAAGTTCGGCAAACATTATCTCCTCCGAAGCTCTCGCTTGAATGAACCTTCACCATCCTCATCTGGATGGAGTAGCCACTCCTTTAATTGGGTTCGGAGGCTCAGAGATCGTTCCATTGGGAACCATACTGTTAAGTACAACTCTCGGAAAAAAGCCTAAGAGCTTAACAAGGATGGTAAAATTTCTGGTGGTAGAAACACCTTTTGCCTACAATGCAATATTGGGAAGGCCGACTCTAAATACCTTCAAGGCAGTAGTGTCTACTTATCATCAAAAAATAAAATTCCCAACGGATAGTGGAGTAGGAGAGGTGCGAAACGATCAATACATGGCTTGGGAGTGTTATAACTCATCTTTGAGCATAAAGAAAAAAGTGGAGCCCGAGATTCCGGTGAAAAGGAAATTGTCTGATTTAGAATCAGGATCAGTCTCGAATTTGTTAGTTCCCGATACTGAAAAGTTACTGGGGAAGAAAGGGAAGAATGTAGACATGAGCATACAAGCGCCCGATCATAAAAAGGTGATATTGGTTCCGGGATCCCCGGAGAAAGTTACTAGGATTGGAACGGAACTAAGCGAAGGGATGGAAACCATGCTCCTCGAGTTCTTGCAAAAGAATGTAGACGTGTTTGCCTTGAGCTCGGATGATATAGTGGGAATCGATCCCCGAGTGATAACCCACTCTTTAAATATCGATCCTAAGGCAAAGCCAGTAAGACTGAAGAAGCGTAATCACGGACGTGAAAATGATAAAATAATCAAGGCGGAAGTTGAAAGGTTGCTAGCTGCCAGCCAGATCAAAGAAGTTAAGTTCACTGAATGGTTATGTAATGTGGTTCTGGTCTCCAAAGGTGCCAAATCCGAGAATAAGTGGAGGATGTGTAACGATTTTACCGATCTAAACAGGTTATGCCCGAGGGACCCTTACCCGCTACCTCGGATCGATATGTTGGTAGATTCCAGGCAGGTTTTGTGTTTTTCAGCGTGATGGACGCTTTCCAGGGTTTTTACCAAATTTTCATGAACGAGAGGGATCAGGATAAAACTGCCTTCATTACCGAGCAAGGAGTATACTGTTTCATATTTATGCCATTCGGTCTGAGAAATGCGGGTGCAACCTATCAAAAGCTAGTCAATATGATGTTTAAAGAACTAATAGGAGAAATTATGGAGGTTTATGTGGACGATATGCTTGTAAAGAGTATGACAGAAGAAGACCACATCAAGCATCTCGGCAGATGCTTCGAGATATTGAGAAAGTATGGAATGAAATTGAATCCAGCAAAGTGCACTTTCTGTGTACGATCGGGAAAGTTCTTCGGATATCTCCTCCACGAAAGAGGAATCGAAGCAAACCCAGAGAAGATCCGAGCAGTTACAAACCTTAAACCACCACGAAAGCTTTCGGATGTCCAGAGCTTGATCGGAAAGATCATCTCATTAAATAGGTTTATTTCTCGATCCGCTGACAAGAGTTTGCCATTCTTCAAGTTATTGCGTAAGTCGAAAGACTTCAAATGGAAAGCTGAATGTGACAAGGCATTTGAAGATCTAAAGGCGTACCTAACCTCACCACCCATGTTGGCCAAGCCTACAGACGGAGAACCTCTATACCTATACATAGCCGTGTCAGAGGAAGCTATCAGTTCGGTACTGGTAAAATTGGAGGAATCCGGACAAAAACCTGTCTACTACTTGAGCAAATTGTTACAAGGTGCCGAGAAGAACTATTTAGAGATCGAGAAGTTTGCACTTGCTTTGGTGGTAGCTGCACGAAGATTGAGGCCCTATTTTCAAACCTATAAGATTATTGTCTTGACCAATCAACCCTTGAGGCAGGTTCTGTCTAAGCCAGAAACATCCGGCAAGCTAATTAAATGGGCAATCGAATTGGGGTAATTCAAAATTGAGTACCTGCCACGAACAACAGTAAAAGCTCAAGTGTTAGCCGACTTCTTAGTGGAATCCACTAGTGTGAAGAGTTCAGAGAACGAGGAAAGTTCTAAAATAAACATGCTTACAGAGGTCGAGCATCCAATTTGGTTGATGCACGTGGATGGCTCTTCGACCAAGGAAGGGGGAGGAGCAGGAATTCATTTTCAAGGACCCAATGCAGAAGATTTGAGTTATGCCATTACTTTGGACTTTGCCATTACAAACAACGAAGCAGAATATGAAGCTCTGATTGCAGGATTAGAGATGGCCTTAAAGGCAAAGGTAAGATCAATTTCTGTGCTGACAGATTCTGAACTTGTTCATAGGCAGGTGAAGGGCACTTATGAGGCAAAGGAGTTCAATATGATAAAATATTTAAACGAAGCAAAAAGTCTGATATCTCAATTCGAGAAGTTCGATATCCAGCCTATTCCTAGGGAAGAAAATCTATAGGCTGATTTGCTGTCAAAATTCACCGGTGTTGCAGATGGTAAGAAGGAAAGAATTATTACATGGTTATTATCGAACACATCCGCTATCGATCTGGATGTCGCTCCAAGAACGGACATCATGGAAATCGACGAGCAAAAAATCTCTTGGATAGACCCTTCCGTTGATTATCTAAAGGAAGGAAAGCTACCGGAAGATACTAATGAAGCTCGAAGAATCAAGTATCGATCCCCATTGTTTACCTTAATCGATGGTCAGCTCTATAAACGATCCTCATCTGGAATATTATTAAAGTGTATCTTTGAAAATCAATATAGTACAATTCTTAAAGAGATTCACGAGGGAGAAGCAGGAAATCACGGCGGAGCTCGAGCTTTAGCCCTGAAATTCTCAAGAACGGGATATTATCGGCCAACTCTCTTTTCTGACTTGGTAGATTATGTGGAAAAAATGTCATCATTGTCAAATTCATTCGAACTTGATACATCAGCCAGCCGAACAAATGCACTCTATTCCGATCTGTTGGCCTTTCGATAAATGGGGTATCGACATTGTCGGCCCTTTCTCGACCGCCAGAGCTTGAAAGAACTATGTGTTGGTCGCGGTAGAATATTTTAGTAAATGGGTCGAATGTGTGGCTCTAACTAAAATCACTCAGTTTCAAGTTATAAATTTCCTATGGAAGAATATTGTCTGCAGGTTCGGAATTCCTAGAGTATTAATCTCAGACAATGGAACACAATTCGCTGGCAAGAAGGTCACGGACTGGTGTGAGAAATTCGGGATATAGCAAAACTTCGCATCAGTAGGGCGCCTGCAGGCCAATGGACAAACAGAGGTCGTAAATAGAGAAATCGTTCGATCTTTAGAAAAGCGGTTATCTGACGCAAAGGGAAAGTTGCTTGATGAACTTCCAGGAGTTTTATGGGCTTACAGAACCACTGTAAAAGCAGCTACGGGGGAAACTCCTTTCAGCTTGGTTCACGGATCTGAGGCAGTTATTCCAGTCGAGAATCTGATATCTTCTCCCAGAGTTTAATTTTATGATTCCGAAGAGAATAAATCGTTGAGGGAAATAGAACTCGATCATGCAGATAGCAAAAGAGATCATGCTAAGCTGAAAATTCAGGCCATGAAATCCAATACAGAAAAAGCGTACAATCAAAAGGTTAGAATCCGAACCTTTAAGGTCGGAGATCTGGTGCAGAAAAAAGTAGAAGTCTCTAAACATGTTGGAAAGCTTCAGCCCAATTGGGATGGACCTTATTTAGTGGTCGAGGTAGGGAAGAAGTGCTCTTACAAGATTGCTCATCCAAATGGGGAAGTCTTGCCTCGATCATGGAATGCCATAAATTTGAGAAGATATTACGGAAGATGAAGATTATTTAGTAATTTCTAGCCTCTCTATTATTTTATTGTCTCGTTGTGTTCCTTATTTCTCAAGTTCGTGAAGATTATCTATTCAATGAAAATTTTATTCGCAAAGATATTATCAATTCGTCATGTTCTAAAAAGTTATTCGCAAAGATCGTCTCTATGTTTATTATTCAAGTATCGAGCAAGGGTGAAAGCTGTTGCTATGCCCCTTGAATCGGCAAAATGGGTGACGACCCTAAAAAACGACTAAGGGTGAAAGCCGTTGCTATGCCCCTTAGATCGAAATAAATTAAAAAAGGGTGAAAACTGTTGCTAAGACCCTCAAGTGAAAGCTGTTGATATGACCGATCAAAAACGACTAAGGGTGAAAGCCGTTGCTATGCCCCTTAGATCGAAATAAATTAAAAAAAGGTGAAAGCTGTTGCTAAGACCCTCAGGTGAAAGCTGTTGCTATGACCGATAAAAAACGACTAAGTGTGAAAGCCGTTGCTATGCCCCTTAGATCGAAATAAATTAAAAAAAGGTGAAAGTTGTTGCTAAGACCCTCAGGTGAAAGCTATTGCTATGACCGATCAAAAACGACTAAGGGTGAAAGCCATTGCTAGGCCCCTTAGATCGAAATAAATTAAAAAAGGGTGAAAGCTGTTGCTAAGACCCTCAGGTGAAAGCAGTTGCTATGACCGATCAAAAACGACTAAGGGTGAAAGCTGTTGCTATGCCCCTTTGATCGAAATAAATTAAAAAGGGTGAAAACTGTTGCTGAGGATGTCTATTGTTATTCAAATTTGATTATTAATCTTCGATCAAAACTCAGCGAACGAGATCGGCGAAAGAAGTCAATTATTGTTCATGTTTGGGTTTTAAAAGTTAAGGATTCAATTATTCCATCCAAGAGCGGTTGCATAATTGATGCTCGATTATTAAAAAATTAGTGTTCGATTATCCTGTCAGTAATCAAGATCGGCGAAGAATAACACTTATCGTTCACACTTCTGGCGCGAAAAAAATTGATGCTCGAAGTAAATCTATAAATTAACAAGCAAGAATAATAAAGGAAATAAATATTTCATTCATAAACTTTCAAACAGTTACAAGAGAATTCTTGATTGCAATAAGCAGAATCAAGCTAAGCTAGAAGTCTACATCTAGTTCGATCCTATTACAAATAATCAACTCTACGCTTGAATACTTGGGGAGTTAAAGGAGCAAAAGTGAAGCTAGTACACTTCTACCCTTCATCCACTACTTCCTCGCTGATTAATCCACACAGGACCGCGTCGAAAGAAAGGGAAGCAACTCCGGTTGGAATAATCCCTAGCAAATTCGAAGGCAACATTCTTCAAGATGCATCTTGAAGAAGTAGAGATCGAGTGCAGGAAATCTCCTTCAGCAGTTGACCCACTATCCCGACTGGACGGAGGACAGAGTACAGGGGTTCGAGCCTGCCTCAATAATCAGAGAGAGCAGGTCGTCTGCCGGTATCCTAGTCGCAATCCTTTTCGTCTGTCGATATCCTAGTCGAGGAAAAGTTTTATTTGTAAACAAAAAATCGAGGAAAGGAGTTCGAGTTCGGATCTCGAACATAATTATTGGGGATTGGGTTCGAATCTTGAACGTCATCAAGAATAAACAATTGCTCACTAAAAAAGGCGGCCACTCGAGCATAAGCATCGAATAAAATTTTCACAGAAAAGTTGAAAGGCAGTGGTAAAAACAAGAATCATTCTAAAATATTTATAGGAGGAGGTAATGGACATCGACGGCTCTGATCTACCATAATGAATGGTCGCGATACGAGCGATAAATGTGCCGACCATTCCGCTTCCCGAGGAATAAGGGACTGATTGGTTAGAACAAATCAATTCAAACTCAAAACTGGAAGGCTATGCTATCAAAAAAGCCATTAATCGGGAAAAAAATATTTGAACGCTGGCATTGACTAATTTGCATTCGGTCTACGAGGATTGAACATTAAAGACAATAAATACTTAACGAAAAAGCCAAGCAATTTATAGGAATAGTCAAGGACTACAGTCCCAAGTAGAGCCCATTACGTTCCAACATGTCCTGTCAAGATCGCCAGCAACCCACTTCAAGTCATATGAAATTGAAAAAATACACAACATATTCTAAGAGGATATAAGCATCAAAGAAGGGCATAATAATTATAAAAGGCACATGGCCCAATACATCGTCCGGAATCGAAAATAAAAGAGACACAAGCCGAAGATTATTCAGAGTACAGCACAAATGGAAAAAATGAAATAAGAGTTACAACAATATCCTTCAAATAAGTTACACGAATTTATAGTCATGAAGTGCCTTTCGAAGCTCAGCACTACGGGCTTCATATCCACGAGCATAAGCCTCTTTCTCGCGAAGTTCGAAGCCCTCCTTCTCCTGCTCGTAGAGCCCTTTAAGCACTTCGAGTTCCTTACTCAATTGTTGATGGAGCTCTTCTCCCTGAACCTTAGCAACTTTCTCTTTCTCTAAAGACAACTTTTCCTCGAGGACACGATCCAACTCGCCATTCTTCTTCTCCAGCTCGAGGGTGACAGCAGCATGTCGACTCAGCTCCCGCTCAGCTAACATCTTCAGTTCTAAAAAGTCTTGTCTAGCCTGTATATGGAAGAGTTAGACTCTAAAAAAAAAAAAGAAAAGAAAAGGGAAAGATGAGGACCTGGAGAAGAGAATTCGATCCAGACTGTAACAGTTCCGAGGGACTCTTTCCCTTAGAAGCGCCAGCTTCAGGATTAGGAAAATCAGCCTCCGGCGGATTCTCAATAAGATTCTAGAGCTCCACTTCAGAAGAGACTCGTCCTTCGACCCTGGGAGCGGGGAAGGAGAGGTCACAGGGTAGGCAGAGGTAAGAGGCTCAGAAAAATTTTCAGTCTTCGAAGGTTCGGTTTCGGTTTTCGAGGGCTCAATTTCAAGCTTTGAAGGCTCAGTAGATTCTCCAGAAATTAAAGAGCCTTCTCCAGTAGGAGTCAATTTAACCTTCTTACCCAAACCTTCCGTCGGGGAACCAGCATTGAGGTCGACGGTTGGTGCTTCTTTCTCAGCAACAAAGTTCTGCAAGGTCTCGATTGGGGTAATCACATCAGGATAAGGTCTTTTATTGGAAGAAAGGGATAATGCCTTTTGCCTAGCTAATGCTCGGACTGAAGTATCAAGATTCTTCGGCGGAGAAGCCTCGAGCTCCTCATCGAGTTCCTCATCTAAAACTGATTTACTAGGAATGACTTTTGGATGTTTTACTGGAGCCTGTTTCTTCGTTTTAATCTCCCCACCCTTGGAGTTCTTGGGAGAAGATGCAGATGTTTTTGGGGAACCCTTGGAGGGTTTGCTCTCTTTGCTCGATTTTTTGTCTTTTGATGGACCTTTACTCTTGGTATCGCCCAATAATGATTTGGGATTGATGGTTCTACCCAGTATTTGATCCATAACAAGCAAAGAAGTAAATTGGAAAGTTCGAAAATAGATATTAAGCGTGAAGCTCCGATCTCAGTAAATAAGGGTCTTATACAAATGATTTGAGACTGTCCTAATATTTATAGAGGCGACATCCTATTTTTGCAATAATTGAACCGTCGCAACTATTGACAAGTTCAAAAGGGAACGATAAAGATTCAATCAGCAACGAGAAAATCAAATGTTAATTCATACAAAATGAGAAGGATATACAGATTATGGAAGGGAAATCTGGGAGAATGATCCTATTACATAAAGTACTACTCCTATTACATATCTATTATAAACGGTCATTTCCGATTATCGAATTATGAATTGGTTCTGGTCGAGGAATCGGATTTGTTGCCTAAAACACTGTAATCCTTGCCGAAGGACGCACTTAACTACAAGATTAGTCGTTATGCTCAGCATCTGACGCACCTCCTAAAGAAGATTCGGGGTTATGATCGGACAGCTCAAGCACATCAGGTTTCGGCATTGGGAAGCCAAACTCCTCGACAAAGGGGGCAAAACGGTGATCCTGCCAGTTCATATCTGTCTTCGGCAAAGAAGAAGCTTTATAGTCCTTCCCTTCTGCATTCTTATAAGGGTTCATATATTGAAAATATTCGTACAACTTGTCTGGAATTCTCTTGGTCAATCACGTCTATTTTTCCCACGTGTCTTTAAGGTTCTATTTTTAATAATAGTTTTGAGTCCCATGTCAGGTGACGAAGACTTGGTACATTAAGAGTCCCCCAAGTTCTAGAGTTTGAGTGTAGGTCGAGCTCTTAAACTTTTATTAGTAAAAAAAATATAAATTTCCTGTATCTATTAGTAGTAGTCCCCCAAGTTCTAGAGTCCGAGTGTAGGTCGAGGTCTTGAACTTTTATTAGTTAAAAATATAAATTTTCCGTATCCATTAGTAGTCGTCCCCCTAGTTCTAGAGTTTGAGTGTAGGTCGAAGTCTAGAAGTTTGAAGCCAAAAATTTGAAATTTTTGCGCCTTTGGTCCAAACGTTTGGTTTTGGCATTTTTTGAATATCTAGGGGTGGAAGGTGAAACGTCGCGTATCTTTGAGGGGGGCATTGTGCTATTTGCGATGCGGTAGTTTATCGCTCTATAAATAGATCTTCTTACCGCAGAGCGATTTCACCTTGTAGTAAAAAAAATTCTGATCTAGGAGCTTTTAATCATTTACGTAGTAGGTTGTTGTCGAGTGAAAGTAGTCAATAAAATCGTAGATGTCGTCGTCGTTGCTCTCGAGTCCCAACAGTCGGATCGTAGATGAAGTCGTGCATTTCATGAATACATAGAAGGAGCCGAGCAAGAAAGAGCCTAGGAAGGTGACGAAGACGTGGACACTCGGAATTACCAAACCGAGGGAGGCGTACTATAAGTTCATCGCTGGTGGATATAGGCGTCCACTTGGTAATATGACGGCAGACTTCTCGATCCCTCCGAACTGGACCATATCGACGCCGAGTTCCTTATAGAGGATGCACAATCCCCCGGCAAAGGCTATACAATTCACGAGGCCACCCTGGAGGGCGAATTCGGAGTTCCCATCTCTCATGAGGTAGCTAATATTATCAACAACTTCGTGTTCGGCCAACCCAAATAGTTCCTGATGGCATGTCGACCATTATTGCTTTTTGTGTCGTAATGAAAGCTCTTTGTCAGGCCACGTCTTTCGCCAATTTTCTGGCATTGCTTAAGGTTAACGACTCCCCTAAATCCGGCCATGGATTTTTCAGGTAAAATCTCGAGGGAACAACAACAATAGTTTTTTGTGTAACTCGAAAGGCTCCCATGGGAAAGGGTGGAAGTCCAGGTATATCTTCATAACCCGACCGATTGGGCAGACATGGGACATCATGTCTCCTTGGCGAGTTGAACCGATAGATGTAAAGAACGTTCCGGAACCATCTTGGCCCGAAGGTTTTATCGAAAGTCTTCGGTTACAATCTCGACGTTAAGAAACTGGTCGAGGACCACACCTTCGTGCTTGTGGTTTAATGAAGTCTAAAACAAAACCAACCGATTCCGCTGATCCTACGTTAGGTAATTATCCGAAAGTCTTTCTTTATATATATACATGAGTGATTACTGAAGTTGTGTCTTGTTGGTGAAATTCGGCAATGTGCTATGGTTCGTCCCAAGGGAAAGAAACTACATACATTGGAGCAGCAAAATGCAAGGTTCTGGACCCAAGCTTCCACCTCGAGATGCCATAGATCGACCGAGAGGCAGGCTACGGCCTTAGGGAAAATTCCGGATCCTGATAGTATCATAACTCGAGAAGAACGTCGAAAGGGGAAGAGACCTCGTTGAAGAGGATGAGGGGAATGAGCAAATTGGCGGGCAAGCTGGCCAAACGAGTAGTAGAAGGCCTAGTGCAAAGCAAAAGGATTTCGATTGGACCCTATCCGAGTGGGTGGAGTCGGAGCTTACACAACCAGATGGCCTGGATCCTCAAAGCCGGTGCTTTTCAAGTGGTCGTCGAATTCGACTTTCTTTGCTTTTATTCACAGTATTTTTAAGCCGGATTAGATGAGGTTGCTGAAGAAATCTGTGAAGAGGAATTTACACATGGCAGGTGGAGCTGGCGCTGGGGTAAGCATTTGTTTTATTCTCATTACCTTCCTTAAGCTACTTCATTCTTATATGTACATCTCTCGGTTTCGCAGATGCTCCAATATCTGTTCCATGGTTACTATCGAGTTGAGCTTGCTAAAATGGAGTTGGAAAAGTACAAAAGGGAAGCCGAGGAAGGTATGAGGACGAAGGATGGGCAGCTTAACGAGGTTGTTAGGCAGTTAAGCCTTTCGACCATGGAGGTCGATAGGCTTAAGGCCAATCTCCCTCCGCAAGTCAGAGTCGTTTCCCTTTCTCAAAGATTGGCTATCGCGAAAGAGTTCCTCGAGTCTCCCGTGTACGAATACATATCCGACCTCAAGATGGGTGCCGAGTTGGTAAAGATGTATGAGAAGGCACTCAATCAATGCGCTCATAAGAGTTTTTTGACCCTAGAGTATGATCGTTCCGCTATCAGTCCTTTTATGACAATAGATGCCAAGTCAAGACTGGTGCCGACAGAGTGGACGAGGAGGAAGCAACTGTACGAGCCCACGAGTTTGGAAGTTTGATACCTTCTTCTGTCGATGAGAGTTGATAGTTGACTTGTATTTTGTAATAGCCAGGGATGATGTAATATGTTTAGGTTATATTGTTTATAATGAAACAAATGGCTATTTATTATTAACTTTTGGGTCGAAATCCCCATTCATTTTCTTTGATGTCGAGTTATAAAAGTTCTATTGGTCATCTGATTTATGCAATTGGGCTTATGGGCCCTTTTTCGGAATAATGGGTGGGCCACAAGGTAACCAACCATCGTGTTTGTTCAAAAAATTTCGAAAGAGCGCTCGTTTGAGGATTCTATGTTTATAAATAGGCCTTCATAGCTCTTACACTATTCACACTTTCAAAAATCATCTTAATCGGAGCAAGGTCATCGGAGCTGTCAGCTAGCAAGTTTAAGTCGTCGTTTACATAGTCGAAGTCTTCTTTCCTTTCCTTTAGGTACTTCTTTATCTCGCTTTTTTACTCTATGTCGAGTCAATCTATGTTGATTGGCGAGGGAGAGGGTGTGTCTGTAGAGTCGATAAAGTCTCATTTCGACATCCCTTTTGAAGGGAAGCTTCATAGTCCTCTTTCAACTCAACTACTAGGTGTAGTTGGCTCAGGTTCGAAGAGCGTCGCTAGACCAGTATCTACGTCAGACTGACGTAGAACGGTAGAGCATTTCAGTAATATATCGGTAGGTCATCTACATTTTTCGATTGAGTCGATTATGTCTAAGTATCAATATCCCAACGGATGGTCCGTTCTCCTTCCTACTCCTGATCAGAGGATGAACGATCCGCTGATCAGGTGTAGAACTTTTCATATTGATTCATTGGAAAATGTTCTTCGTTATCCTTTGGCTGATGAATTTATCGACATCGTAAACGGTCTTGGATTATGTCCGACTCAACCAGTCCCTAAAGCTGTAGGTTATATCAACGATTTTTGTTTAGTTATAAAGTCGTTAGGTCAACCCGCTTCCTTTGCAAATTTTTATGGTTTGCATTTATAACATTTTACTTAAATTGATTACGGGGTTACTCATTTTAAATTTGTTATTAAATTTATGAAAAATAAATAATTATATAAGTTTAACTCTTTAGGTTTAAACCGATTAGAGTAAATTAATATGGTAAGTTACAAATCAATTCCTATGATTATATATTCCACATTTTTATAATTCGATTTCTTATATATAACATTATCAATGGAAATAAAAACACGTCAATTAAACTTTTTAATTTATATTTAAAAGGCAAAATAATTTCACTAAATATTCAGTTGAGTCTCTCGAACCCTAGCCTACTCCTCAGCGTCATCCACTGATTTCATTCTTTAGAAATCTCCAATCAGTTATGGCCGACTGAAAATTAATATCAGATTCTCACTTTGTGGTATGATTTTTTTACTAACAAGCTTTATGTGTTTAATTATTAGAAGATCTATATAATTTGCTTATTTTGAAGTCGATTAAGGTGTGTGTATAGGAGCAAATTTTGCGCATCAAGTGAAAAAAAAACCTGAGTATAGGTAGATATTTGGGAGAAACTTGGAAATAATTTCTACTCCCTCTATATATTATAAATTCTCCGAATTGAGTAAAGATTTATCGTTAGGTTTAGGGATTAATTGTATCACATTAATTGGCTGTGATTACTTCACGGATTTTCCTAAAATATAATTAGCTTAACAAGGGTAGATTGCATTCAAATACATATTGATGAGGTGTTGCTTATGTAAACAATTTTGTTTTATTGTTGTTGAACGGAAGAGTATTTTAATTTGGGTAGAGATCTCAGTGTATAGAATATTTGTTTAAAATATTTGATAGAAGAAGAAATAGTTAGAAGTCTTTGAGATGCACATATTTGATAATTCACTTGGATAACTTATTGCCTTTGTGTATCACGAGGGTTAATGTTAGAAACACATGTAGTAATTAAATTTCTCACAAATCTGCAGTTAGATTGCTAGTTATCTCCCTCTGATTTTATTATATTATAGTTTCAAATTTATTGGAATCGAAATTATATATTTATTAACTTAACAATGTGGAGACAAAGTTGACATAAAAAGGGGAGTATGTTAGTTAGAGCGGACCTCTCCAAATGTAGAATTGAGTTTGTTGTGATTGTATGAAGGGCTAATTAGTCATAACTAAAGAAATGAGTTATTTTTATAAAATAAGACGAGGCATATAAAAAAAAGGACGTATTCATTTTGTGTACGCCATTGTTTATGGATCATTTTTTGTATGCGTTACGGTTTTTAAAGCCCTTTGATTAGCATGTGCATTCCCCGTGCATTATTTGAGCCCCAACAATGATTTATTCAAATTTGGAAGTATTATTCAATTATTGTTTATTTTTTATAGTCGTGCATTAGTAGATTCAAAAATATACTTTGCTAAGAGTTTATATGATTTGCTTATTTTTAAATCGATTAAGGTGTGTTTATAGAAGCGAATTTTGTGCATCAAGTGAAAAATAACTGAGTATAGGAAAATATTTGGGAGAAACATGGAAATTATTTCTACTCCCCCTATATATATATATATATATATATATATATATATATATATATATATATATATGCCCCGAATTTAGTAAAGATTTATCGTTAGGTTTATGAATTAATTGTATCACATTAATTGGTTATGATTGCTTCACGGACTTTCCTAACATATTATTCGCTTAACAAAGTTAGATTGCATTGATATACATATTGATGAGGTGTTGCTTATGTAAACAATTTTTTTTTTTATTGTTGTTGAACGTAAGAGTATTTTAATTTGGGTAGGGATCTCAATGTATAGAATATTTGTTTAAAGTCCTTTTATAGAAGAAGAAATAGGTGGAAGTCTTTGAGATGCACATATTTGAGAATTAACTTGGAGAACTAATTGCCCTTGGGTATCGTGAGGGTTAAAGTTAGAAACAAGTGTATTGATTAAAGTTCTTACAAATCTGCAGTTAGACTGCTAGTTTTCTCCCTCTGATTTTATTAGATTATACTTTCAAAGTTAGTGGAATCGAAATTATATACTTATTAACATAACAATGTAGAGACAAAGTTGACATAAGAAGGGGAGTCTTTTAGTTAGAGCGGACCTCTCCAAATGTAGAAATTGAGTTTATTGTGATTGTATGAAGGGCTTATTAGTCATAACTAAGGAGATGAGTTACTTTAATGAAATAAGATGAGGCATGAAGAAAAAAGGACGTTTATTCATTTTGTGTACGCCGGGGTTTATGGATTATTTTTTGTATGTGTTATGTTTTTTGAAGCTCTTTGATTAGCATGTGCATTCCCCATGCATTATTTGAGCCCCAACAATGATTTATTCAAATTCGGAAGTAATTTTCAATTATTTTTTGTTTTTTGTAGTCATGCAATAGTAGATTCAAAAATATACTTTGCTCAGAGTTTGGTTTGGTCAGCTTGGATTGATTTAGTATATATAAGATATAATTTTTACATTAATACCATTTTAGTTAGATTGACTATGGGGTTACTCATTTTGAATTTTGTTATTAAATTTATGAAAAATAAATAATTACATAAGTCTAACTCTTGAGGTTTACACCGATTAGAGTAAATTAATATGTTAAGTCAAATCAGTCCCCACGATTATATATTCCAAATTTTCATAATTCGATTTCTTTTTCAGCTATATAACATTATCAATGTAAATAAATACACGTCAATTAAACTTCTCAATTTATTTTTAGAAGACTAAATTTTTTCACTAAATATACGGTTGAGTCCCTCGAACCCTTGCCTACTCCGCAGCGTCATCCACTTATTTCATTCCTTAGAAATCTCCAATCAGTTGCGGCCGACTGAAAATTAATATCATATTCTCACTTTGTGGTAAGATTTTTTTACTAACACGATTTATGTGTTTAATTATTAAGATCTATATGATTTGCTTATTTTGAAATCGATTTAGGTGTGTTTATAGAAGCGAATTTTGTGCATCAAGTGAAAAATAAATGAGTATAGGAAGATATTTGGGAGATACTTGTAAATTATTTCTACTCCTTCTCTCTCTCTATATATATATATATATATATATATATATATATATATATATATATATATATGCCCCGAATTTAGTAAAGATTTATCGTTATGTTTAGGAATTAATTGTATCACATTAATTGGTTGTGATTGCTTCACGGATTTTCCTAACATATTATTTGCTTAACAAAGGTAGATTTCATATACATATTTATGAGGTGTTGCTTATGTAAACAATTTTTTTATTGTTGTTGAACGTAAGAGTATTTTAATTCTGGTAGATATCTCAGTGTATAGAATATTTGTTTAAAATCCTTTGATAGAAGAAGAAATAGTTGGAAGTCTTTGAGATGCACATATTTGAGAATTAACTTGGAGAACTAATTGCCCTTGGGTATCATGAGGGTTAAAGTTAGAAACAAATGTAGTGATTAAACTTCTTACAAATCTGCATTTAGACTGCTAGTTTTCTCCCTATGATTTTATTAGATTATAGTTTCAAAGTTAGTGGAATCGAAATTATATATTTATTAACTCAACAATGTGGAGACAAAGTTGACATAAGAAGGGGAGTCTTTAGTTAGAGCGGACCTCTCCAAATGTCGAAATTGAGTTTATTGTGATTGTACGAAGGGCTTATTAGTCATATCTAAGGAGATGAGTTATTTTTATAAAATAAGACGTGGCATGCAAAAAAAAGGACGTTTATTCATTTTGTGTACGCCGGTGTATATGGATCATTTTTTGTATGTGTTATGTTTTTTGAAGCTCTTTGATTAGCTTGTGCATTCCCCGTGCATTATTTGAGCCCAACAATGATTTATTCAATTTCGGAAGTATTTTTCAATTATTGTTTGTTTTTTGTAGTCGTGCATTAGTAGGTTCAAAAATATACTTCGCTAAGAGTTTGGTTTGTTCAGCTTGGATTGATTTAGTATATATAAGATATAATTTTTGCATTAATACCATTTTAGTTAGATTAATTATGGGGTTACTCATTTTGAATTTTGTTATTAAATTTATGAAAA
Organism: Penstemon barbatus; assembly: GCA_003313485.2. Classification (NCBI taxonomy): domain Eukaryota; kingdom Viridiplantae; phylum Streptophyta; class Magnoliopsida; order Lamiales; family Plantaginaceae; genus Penstemon; species Penstemon barbatus. Next base: position 16,617,778 of record CM064882.1, on the reverse strand, counting down.
ATAAATAATTACATAAGTCTTAACTCTTGAGGTTTACACCGATTAGAGTAAATTAATATGTTAAGTCAAATCAGTCCCCACGATTATATATTCCAAATTTTCATAACTCGATTTCTTTTTTAGCTATATAACATTATCAATGTAAATAAATACACGTCAATTAAACTTCTCAATTTATTTTTAGAAGACTAAATTTTTTCACTAAATATACGGTTGAGTCCCTCGAACCCTTGCCTACTCCGCATCGTCATCTACAGATTTCATTCCTTAGAAATCTCTAATCAGTTGCGGCCGACTGAAAATTAATATCATATTCTAACTTTGTGGTAATATTTTTTTACTAACACGATTTATTAGTTTAATTATTAAGATCAATATGATTTGCTTATTTTGAAATCGATTTAGGTGTGTTTGTAGAAGCGAATTTTGTGCATCAAGTGAAAAATAAATGAGTATAGGAAGATATTTGGGAGATACTTGTAAATTATTTCTACTCCATCTATATATATATATATATATATATATATATATATATATATATATATATATATATATATATATATATATATATATATACCTTCAAGGCAGTAGTGTCTACTTATCATCAAAAAATAAAATTCCCAACGGATAGTGGAGTAGGAGAGGTGCGAAACAATCAATACATGGCTTGGGAGTGTTATAACTCATCTTTGAGCATAAAGAAAAAAGTGGAGCCTGAGATTCCGGTGAAAAGGAAATTGTCTGATTTAGAATCAGGATCAGTCTCGAATTTGTTAGTTCCCGATACTGAAAAGTTACTGGGGAAGAAAGGGAAGAATGTAGACATGATCATACAAGCGCCCGATCATAAAAAGGTGATATTGGTTCCGGGATCCCCGGAGAAAGTTACTAGGATTGGAACGAAACTAAGCGAAGGGATGGAAACCATGCTCCTCGAGTTCTTGCAAAAGAATGTAGACGTGTTTGCCTTGAGCTCGGATGATATAGTGGGGATCGATCCCCGAGTGATAACCCACTCTTTAAATATCGATCCTAAGGCAAAGCCAGTAAGACAGAAGAAGCGTAATCACGGACGTGAAAATGATAAAATAATCAAGGCGGAAGTTGAAAGGTTGCTAGCTGCCGGCCAGATCAAAGAAGTTAAGTTCACTGAATGGTTATGTAATGTGGTTCTGGTCTCCAAAGATGACAAATCCGAGAATAAGTGGAGGATGTGTAACGATTTTACCGATCTAAACAGGTTATGCCCGAGGGACCCTTACCCGCTACCTCGGATCGATATGTTGGTAGATTCCACGGCAGGTTTTGTGTTTATCAGCATGATGGACGCTTTCCAGGGTTTTTACCAAATTTTCATGAACGAGAGGGATCAGGATAAAACTGCCTTCATTACCGAGCAAGGAGTATACTGTTTCATATTTATGCCATTCGGTCTGAGAAATGCGGGTGCAACCTATCAAAGGCTAGTCAATATGATGTTTAAAGAACTAATAGGAGAAATTATGGAGGTTTATGTGGACGATATGCTTGTAAAGAGTATGACAGAAGAAGACCACATCAAGCATCTCAGCAGATGCTTCGAGATATTGAGAAAGTATGGAATGAAATTGAATCCAGCAAAGTGCACTTTCGGTGTACGATCGGGAAAGTTCTTCGGATATCTCGTCCACGAAAGAGGAATCGAAGCAAACCCAGAGAAGATCCGAGCAATTACAAACCTTAAACCACCAAGAAAGCTTTCGGATGTCCAGAGCTTGATCGGAAAGATCATCTCATTAAATAGGTTTATTTCTCGATCCGCTGACAAGAGTTTGCCATTCTTCAAGTTATTACGTAAGTCGAAAGACTTCAAATGGGATGCTGAATGTGACAAGGCATTTGAAGATCTAAAGGCGTACCTAACCTCACCACCCATGTTGGCCAAGCCTACAGACGGAGAACCTCTATACCTCTACATAGCCGTGTCAGAGGAAGCTATCAGTTCGGTACTGGTTAAATTGGAGGAATCCGGACAAAAACCAGTCTACTACTTGAGCAAATTGTTACAAGGTGCCGAGAAGAACTATTTAGAGATCGAGAAGTTCGCACTTGCTTTGGTGGTAGCTGCACGAAGATTGAGGCCCTATTTTCAAACCTATAAGATTATTGTCTTCACCAATCAACCCTTGAGGCAGGTTCTGTCTAAGCCAGAAACATCCGGCAAGCTAATTAAATGCGCAATCGAACTGGGGTAATTCAAAATTGAGTACCTGCCACGAACAGCAGTAAAAGCTCAAGTGTTAGCCGACTTCTTAGTGGAATCCACTAGTGTGAAGAGTTCAGAGAACGAGGAAAGTTCTGAAATAAACATGCTTACAGAGGTCGAGCATCCAATTTGGTTGATGCACGTGGATGGCTCTTCGACCAAGGAAGGGGGATGAGCAGGAATTCATTTTCAAGGACCCAATGGCGAAGATTTGAGTTATGCCATTACTTTGGACTTTGCCATTACAAAAAACGAAGCAGAATATGAAGCTCTGATTGCAGGATTAGAGATGGCCTTAAAGGCAAAGGTTAGATCAATTTCTGTGCTGACAGATTCTGAACTTGTTCATAGGCAGGTGAAGGGCACTTATGAGGCAAAGGAGTTCAATATGATAAAATATTTAAACGAAGCAAAAAGTCTGATATCGCAAATCGAGAAGTTCGATATCCAACTTATTCCTAGGGAAGAAAATCTATAGGCTGATTTGCTGTCAAAATTCACCGGTGTTGCAGATGGTAAGAAGGAAAGAATTATTACATGGTTATTATCGAACACATCCGCTATCGATCTGGATGTCGCTCCAAGAACGGATATCATGGAAATCGATGAGCGAAAAATCTCTTGGATAGACCCTTTCGTCGATTATCTAAAGGAAGGAAATCTACCGGAAGATACTAATGAAGCTCGAAGAATCAAGTATCGATCCCCATTGTTTACCTTAATCGATGGTCAGCTCTATAAACGATCCTCATCTGGAATATTATTAAAGTGTATCTTTGAAAATCAATATAGTACAATTCTTAAAGAGATTCACGAGGGAGAAGCAGGAAATCACGGCGGAGCTCGAGCTTTAGCCCTAAAATTCTCAAGAACGTGATATTATCGGCCAACTCTCTTTTCTGACTTGGTAGATTATGTGAAAAAATGTCATCATTGTCAAATTCATTCGAACTTGATACATCAGCCAGCCGAACAAATGCACTCTATTCCGATCTGTTGGCCTTTCGATAAATGGGGTATCGACATTGTCGGCCCTTTCTCGACCGCCAGAGCTTGAAAGAACTATGTGTTGGTCGCGGTAGAATATTTTAGTAAATGGGTCGAATGTGTGGCTCTAACTAAAATCACTCAGTTTCAAGTTATAAATTTCCTATGGAAGAATATTGTCTGCAGGTTCGGAATTCCTAGAGTATTAATCTCAGACAATGGAACACAATTCGCTGGTAAGAAGGTCACGGACTGGTGTGAGAAATTCGGGATACAGCAAAACTTCGCATCAGTAGGGCGCCTGCAGGCCAATGTACAAACAGAGGTCGTAAATAGAGAAATCGTTCGATCTTTAGAAAAGCGGTTATCTGACGCAAAGGGAAAGTTGCTTGATGAACTTCCAGGAGTTTTATGGGCTTACAGAACCACTGTAAAAGCAGCTACGGGGGAAACTCCTTTCAGCTTGGTTCACGGATCTGAGGCAGTTATTCCAGTCGAGAATCTGATATCTTCTCCCAGAGTTTAGTTTTATGATTCCGAAGAGAATAAATCGTTGAGGGAAATAGAACTCGATCATGCAGATAGCAAAAGAGGTCATGCTAAGCTGAAAATTCAGGCCATGAAATCCAATACAGAAAAAGCGTACAATCAAAAGGTTAGAATCCGAACCTTTAAGGTCGGAGATCTGGTGCAGAAAAAAGTAGAAGTCTCTAAACATGTTGGAAAGCTTCAGCCCAATTGGGATGGACCTTATTTAGTGGTCGAGGTAGGGAAGAAGTGCTCTTACAAGATTGCTCATCCAAATGGGGAAGTCTTGCCTCGATCATGGAATGCCATAAATTTGAGAAGATATTACGGAAGATGAAGATTATTTAGTAATTTCTAGCCTCTCTATTATTTTATTGTCTCGTTGTGTTCCTTATTTCTCAAGTTCGTGAAGATTATCTATTCAATGAAAATTTTATTCGCAAAGATATTATCAATTCGTCATGTTCTAAAAAGTTATTCGCAAAGATCGTCTCTATGTTTATTATTCAAGTATCGAGCAAGGGTGAAAGCTGTTGCTATGCCCCTTGAATCGGCAAAATGGGTGACGACCCTAAAAAACGACTAAGGGTGAAAGCCGTTGCTATGCCCCTTAGATCGAAATAAATTAAAAAAGGGTGAAAACTGTTGCTAAGACCCTCAAGTGAAAGCTGTTGCTATGACCGATCAAAAACGACTAAGGGTGAAAGCCGTTGCTATGCCCCTTAGATCGAAATAAATTAAAAAAGGGTGAAAGCTGTTGCTAAGACCCTCAGGTGAAAGCTGTTGCTATGACCGATATAAAACGACTAAGTGTGAAAGCCGTTGCTATGCCCCTTAGATCGAAATAAATTAAAAAAAGGTGAAAGTTGTTGCTAAGACCCTCAGGTGAAAGCTATTGCTATGACCGATCAAAAACGACTAAGGGTGAAAGCCATTGCTAGGCCCCTTAGATCGAAATAAATTAAAAAAGGGTGAAAGCTGTTGCTAAGACCCTCAGGTGAAAGCAGTTGCTATGACCGATCAAAAACGACTAAGGGTGAAAGCTGTTGCTATGCCCCTTTGATCGAAATAAATTAAAAAGGGTGAAAATTGTTGCTGAGGATGTCTATTATTATTCAAATTTGATTATTAATCTTCGATCAAAACTCAGCGAACGAGATCGGCGAAAGAAGTCAATTATTGTTCATGTTTGGGTTTTAAAAGTTAAGGATTCACTTATTCCATCCAAGAGCGGTTGCATAATTGATGCTCGATTATTAAAAAATTAGTGTTCGATTATCCTGTCAGTAATCAAGATCGGCGAAGAATAACACTTATCTTTCACACTTCTGGCGCGAAAAAAATTGATGCTCGAAGTAAATCTATAAATTAACAAGCAAGAATAATAAAGGAAATAAATATTTCATTCATAAACTTTCGAACAGTTACAAGAGAATTCTTGATTGCAATAAGCAGAATCAAGCTAAGCTAGAAGTCTACATCTAGTTCGATCCTATTACAAATAATCAACTCTACGCTTGAATACTTGGGGAGTTAAAGGAGCAAAAGTGAAGCTAGTACACTTCTACCCTTCATCCACTACTTCCTCGCTGATTAATCCACACAGGACCGCGTCGAAAGAAAGGGAAGCAACTCCGGTTGGAATCATCCCTAGCAAATTCGAAGGCAACATTCTTCAAGATGCATCTTGAAGAAGTAGAGATCGAGTGCAGGAAATCTCCTTCAGCAGTTGACCCACTATCCCGACTGGACGGAGGACAGAGTACAGGGGTTCGAGCCTGCCTCAATAATCAGAGAGAGCAGGTCGTCTGCCGGTATCCTAGTCGCAATCCTTTTCGTCTGTCGATATCCTAGTCGAGGAAAAGTTTTATTTGTAAACAAAAAATCGAGGAAAGGAGTTCGAGTTCGGATCTCGAACATAATTATTGGGGATTGGGTTCGAATCTTGAACGTCATCAAGAATAAACAATTGCTCACTAAAAAAGGCGGCCACTCGAGCATAAGCATCGAATAAAATTTTCACAGAAAAGTTGAAAGGCAGTGGTAAAAACAAGAATCATTCTAAAATATTTATAGGAGGAGGTAATGGACATCGACGGCTCTGATCTACCATAATGAATGGTCGCGATACGAGCGATAAATGTGCCGACCATTCCGCTTCCCGAGGAATAAGGGACTGATTGGTTAGAACAAATCAATTCAAACTCAAAACTGGAAGGCTATGCTATCAAAAAAGCCATTAATCGGGAAAAAAATATTTGAACGCTGGCATTGACTAATTTGCATTCGGTCTACGAGGATTGAACATTAAAGACAATAAATACTTAACGAAAAAGCCAAGCAATTTATAGGAATAGTCAAGGACTACAGTCCCAAGTAGAGCCCATTACGTTCCAACATGTCCTGTCAAGATCGCCAGCAACCCACTTCAAGTCATATGAAATTGAAAAAATACACAACATATTCTAAGAGGATATAAGCATCAAAGAAGGGCATAATAATTATAAAAGGCACATGGCCCAATACATCGTCCGGAATCGAAAATAAAAGAGACACAAGCCAAAGATTATTCAGAGTACAGCACAAATGGAAAAAATGAAATAAGAGTTACAACAATATCCTTCAAATAAGTTACACGAATTTATAGTCATGAAGTGCCTTTCGAAGCTCAGCACTACGGGCTTCGTATCCACGAGCATAAGCCTCTTTCTCGCGAAGTTCGTAGCTCTCCTTCTCCTGCTCGTAGAGCCCTTTAAGCAATTCGAGTTCCTTACTCAATTGTTGATGGAGCTCTTCTCCCTGAACCTTAGCAACTTTCTCTTTCTCTAAAGCCAACTTTTCCTCGAGGACACGATCCAACTCGCCATTCTTCTACTCCAGCTCGAGGGTGACAGCAGCATGTCGACTCAGCTCCCGCTCAGCTAACATCCTCAGTTCTAAAAAGTCTTGTCTAGCCTGTATATGGAAGGGTCAGACTCTCTAAAAAAAAAAAAAAAAGACAGAAAAGGGAGAGAGGAGGACCTGAAGATTAGAATTCGATCCAGACTGAAACAGCTCTGAGGGACTCTTTCCCTTAGAAGTGCCAGCTTCAGGAATAGCAAAATCAGCCTGCAGCGGATTCTCAATAAGATTCTGGAGGTCCACTTCAGAAGCAGACTCGTCCCTCGACCCTGTGAGCGGGGAAGGAGAGGTCACAGGGTAGGCAGAGGTAAGAGGCTCAGAAAAATTTTCAATCTTCGAAGGTTCGGTTTCGGTTTTCGAGGGCTCAGTTTCAAGCTTTGAAGGCTCAGGAGATTCTCCAGAAATTAAAGAGCCTTCTCTAGTTGGAGTCAATTTAACTTTCTTACCCAAACCTTCCGTCGGGGAACCAGCATAGAGGTCGACGGTTGGCGCTTCTTTCCTAGCAACAAAGTTCTGCAAGGTCTCGATTGGGGTAATCACATCAGGATAAGGTCTTTTATTGGAAGAAAGGGATAATGCCTTTTGCCTAGCTAATGCTCGGACTGAAGTATGAAGATTCTTCGGCGGAGAAGCCTCGAGCTCCTCATCGAGTTCCTCATCTAAAACTGATTTACTAGGAATGACTTTGGGATGTTTTACTGGAGCCTGTTTCTCCTTTTTAATCTCCCCGCTCTTGGAGGTCTTGGGAGAAGATGAAGATGTTTTTGGGGAACCCTTGGAGGATTTGCTCTCTTTGCTCGATTTTTGGTCTTTTGATGGACCATTATTCTTGGTACCGCCCAATAATGATTTGGGATCGATGGGTCTACCCAGTATTTGATCCATAACAAGCAAAGGAGTAAATTGAAAAGTTTGAAAATAGATACTAAGCGTGAAGCTCCGATCTCAGTAAATAAGGGTCTTATACAAATGATTTGAGACTATCCTAATATTTATAGAGGCAACATCCTATTTTTGCAATAATTGAACCGTCGCAACTGTTGACAAGTTCAAAAGGGAACAATAAAGATTCAATCAGCAACGAGAAAATCAAATGTTAATTCATACAAAATGAGAAGGATATACATATTATGGAAGGGAAATCTGGGAGAATGATCCTATTACATAAAGTACTACTCCTATTACATATCTATTATAAACGGTCATTTCCGATTATCGAATTATGAATTGGTTCTGGTCGAGGAATCGGATTTGTTGCCTAAAACACTGTAATCCTTGCCGAAGGACGCACTTAACTACAAGATTAGTCGTTATGCTCAGCATCTGACGCGCCTCCTAAAGAAGATTCGGGGTTATGATCGGACAGCTCAAGCACATCAGGTTTCGGCATTGGGAAGCCAAACTCCTCGACAAAGGGGGCAAAACGGTGATCCTGCCAGTTCATATCTGTCTTCGGCAAAGAAGAAGCTTTATAGTCCTTCCCTTCTGCATTCTTATAAGGGTTCATATATTGAAAATATTCGTACAACTTGTCTGGAATTCTCTTGGTCAATCACGTCTATTTTTCCCACGTGTCTTTAAGGTTCTATTTTTAATAATAGTTTTGAGTCCCATGTCAGGTGACGAAGACTTGGTACATTAAGAGTCCCCCAAGTTCTAGAGTTTGAGTGTAGGTCGAGCTCTTAAACTTTTATTAGTAAAAAAAATATAAATTTCCTGTATCTATTAGTAGTAGTCCCCCAAGTTCTAGAGTTCGAGTGTAGGTCGAGGTCTTGAACTTTTATTAGTTAAAAATATAAATTTTCCGTATCCATTAGTAGTCGTCCCCCTAGTTCTAGAGTTTGAGTGTAGTCGAAGTCTAGAAGTTGAAGCCAAAAATTTGAAATTTTTGCGCCTTTGGTCCAAACGTTGGTTTTGGCATTTTTTGAATATCTAGGGGTGGAAGGTGAAACATCGCGTATCTTTGAGGGGGGCATTGTGCTATTTGCGATGCGGTAGTTTATCGCTCTATAAATAGATCTTCTTACCGCAGAGCGATTTCACCTTGTAGTAAAAAAAATTCTGATCTAGGAGCTTTTAATCATTTACGTAGTAGGTTGTTGTCGAGTGAAAGTAGTCAATAAAATCGTAGATGTCGTCGTCGTTGCTCTCGAGTCCCAACAGTCGGATCGTAGATGAAGTCGTGCATTTCATGAATACATAGAAGGAGCCGAGCAAGAAAGAGCCTAGGAAGGTGACGAAGACGTGGACACTCGGAATTACCAAACCGAGGGAGGCGTACTATAAGTTCATCGCTGGTGGATATAGGCGTCCACTTGGTAATATGACGGCAGACTTCTCGATCCCTCCGAACTGGACCATATCGACGCCGAGTTCCTTATAGAGGATGCACAATCCCCCGGCAAAGGCTATACATTCACGAGGCCACCCTGGAGGGCGAATTCGGAGTTCCCATCTCTCATGAGGTAGCTAATATTATCAACAACTTCGTGTTCGGCCAACCTAAATAGTTCCTGATGGCATGTCGACCATTATTGCTTTTTGTGTCGTAATGAAAGCTCTTTGTCAGGCCACGTCTTTCGCCAATTTTCTGGCATTGCTTAAGGTTAACGACTCCCCTAAATCCGGCCATGGATTTTTCAGGTAAAATCTCGAGGGAACAACAACAATAGTTTTTTGTGTAACTCGAAAGGCTCCCATGGGAAAGGGTGGAAGTCCAGGTATATCTTCATAACCCGACCGATTGGGCAGACATGGGACATCATGTCTCCTTGGCGAGTTGAACCGATAGATGTAAAGAACGTTCCGGAACCATCTTGGCCCGAAGGTTTTATCGAAAGTCTTCGGTTACAATCTCGACGTTAAGAAACTGGTCGAGGACCACACCTTCGTGCTTGTGGTTTAATGAAGTCTAAAACAAAACCAACCGATTCCGCTGATCCTACGTTAGGTAATTATCCGAAAGTCTTTCTTTATTATATACATGAGTGATTACTGAAGTTGTGTCTTGTTGGTGAAATTCGGCAATGTGCTATGGTTCGTCCCAAGGGAAAGAAACTACATACATTGGAGCAGCAAAATGCAAGGTTCTGGACCCAAGCTTCCACCTCGAGATGCCATAGATCGACCGAGAGGCAGGCTACGGCCTTAGGGAAAATTCCGGATCCTGATAGTATCATAACTCGAGAAGAACGTCGAAAGGGGAAGAGACCTCGTTGAAGAGGATGAGGGGAATGAGCAAATTGGCGGGCAAGCTGGCCAAACGAGTAGTAGAAGGCCTAGTGCAAAGCAAAAGGATTTCGATTGGACCCTATCCGAGTGGGTGGAGTCGGAGCTTACACAACCAGATGGCCTGGATCCTCAAAGCCGGTGCTTTTCAAGTGGTCGTCGAATTCGACTTTCTTTGCTTTTATTCACAGTATTTTTAAGCCGGATTAGATGAGGTTGCTGAAGAAATCTGTGAAGAGGAATTTACACATGGCAGGTGGAGCTGGCGCTGGGGTAAGCATTTGTTTTATTCTCATTACCTTCCTTAAGCTACTTCATTCTTATATGTACATCTCTCGGTTTCGCAGATGCTCCAATATCTGTTCCATGGTTACTATCGAGTTGAGCTTGCTAAAATGGAGTTGGAAAAGTACAAAAGGGAAGCCGAGGAAGGTATGAGGACGAAGGATGGGCAGCTTAACGAGGTTGTTAGGCAGTTAAGCCTTTCGACCATGGAGGTCGATAGGCTTAAGGCCAATCTCCCTCCGCAAGTCAGAGTCGTTTCCCTTTCTCAAAGATTGGCTATCGCGAAAGAGTTCCTCGAGTCTCCCGTGTACGAATACATATCCGACCTCAAGATGGGTGCCGAGTTGGTAAAGATGTATGAGAAGGCACTCAATCAATGCGCTCATAAGAGTTTTTTGACCCCAGAGTATGATCGTTCCGCTATCAGTCCTTTTATGACAATAGATGCCAAGTCAAGACTGGTGCCGACAGAGTGGACGAGGAGGAAGCAACTGTACGAGCCCACGAGTTTGGAAGTTTGATACCTTCTTCTGTCGATGAGAGTTGATAGTTGACTTGTATTTTGTAATAGCCAGGGATGATGTAATATGTTTAGGTTATATTGTTTATAATGAAACAAATGGCTATTTATTATTAACTTTTGGGTCGAAATCCCCATTCATTTTCTTTGATGTCGAGTTATAAAAGTTCTATTGGTCATCTGATTTATGCAATTGGGCTTATGGGCCCTTTTTCGGAATAATGGGTGGGCCACAAGGTAACCAACCATCGTGTTTGTTCAAAAAATTTCGAAAGAGCGCTCGTTTGAGGATTCTATGTTTATAAATAGGCCTTCATAGCTCTTACACTATTCACACTTTCAAAAATCATCTTAATCGGAGCAAGGTCATCGGAGCTGTCAGCTAGCAAGTTTAAGTCGTCGTTTACATAGTCGAAGTCTTCTTTCCTTTCCTTTAGGTACTTCTTTATCTCGCTTTTTTACTCTATGTCGAGTCAATCTATGTTGATTGGGGAGGGAGAGGGTGTGTCTGTAGAGTCGATAAAGTCTCATTTCGACATCCCTTTTGAAGGGAAGCTTCATAGTCCTCTTTCAACTCAACTACTAGGTGTAGTTGGCTCAGGTTCGAAGAGCGTCGCTAGACCAGTATCTACGTCAGACTGACGTAGAACGGTAGAGCATTTCAGTAATATATCGGTAGGTCATCTACATTTTTCGATTGAGTCGATTATGTCTAAGTATCAATATCCCAACGGATGGTCCGTTCTCCTTCCTACTCCTGATCAGAGGATGAACGATCCGCTGATCAGGTGTAGAACTTTTCATATTGATTCATTGGAAAATGTTCTTCGTTATCCTTTGGCTGATGAATTTATCGACATCGTAAACGGTCTTGGATTATGTCCGACTCAACCAGTCCCTAAAGCTGTAGGTTATATCAACGATTTTTGTTTAGTTATAAAGTCGTTAGGTCAACCCGCTTCCTTTGCAAATTTTTATGGTTTGCATTTATAACATTTTACTTAAATTGATTACGGGGTTACTCATTTTAAATTTGTTATTAAATTTATGAAAAATAAATAATTATATAAGTTTAACTCTTTAGGTTTAAACCGATTAGAGTAAATTAATATGGTAAGTTACAAATCAATTCCTATGATTATATATTCCACATTTTTATAATTCGATTTCTTATATATAACATTATCAATGGAAATAAAAACACGTCAATTAAACTTTTTAATTTATATTTAAAAGGCAAAAAATTTCACTAAATATTCAGTTGAGTCTCTCGAACCCTAGCCTACTCCTCAGCGTCATCCACTGATTTCATTCTTTAGAAATCTCCAATCAGTTATGGCCGACTGAAAATTAATATCAGATTCTCACTTTGTGGTAAGATTTTTTTACTAACAAGCTTTATGTGTTTAATTATTAGAAGATCTATATAATTTGCTTATTTTGAAGTCGATTAAGGTGTGTGTATAGGAGCAAATTTTGCGCATCAAGTGAAAAAAAAACCTGAGTATAGGTAGATATTTGGGAGAAACTTGGAAATAATTTCTACTCCCTCTATATATTATAAATTCTCCGAATTGAGTAAAGATTTATCGTTAGGTTTAGGGATTAATTGTATCACATTAATTGGCTGTGATTACTTCACGGATTTTCCTAAAATATAATTAGCTTAACAAGGGTAGATTGCATTCAAATACATATTGATGAGGTGTTGCTTATGTAAACAATTTTGTTTTATTGTTGTTGAACGGAAGAGTATTTTAATTTGGGTAGAGATCTCAGTGTATAGAATATTTGTTTAAAATATTTGATAGAAGAAGAAATAGTTAGAAGTCTTTGAGATGCACATATTTGATAATTCACTTGGATAACTTATTGCCTTTGTGTATCACGAGGGTTAATGTTAGAAACACATGTAGTAATTAAATTTCTCACAAATCTGCAGTTAGATTGCTAGTTATCTCCCTCTGATTTTATTATTATAGTTTCAAAGTTATTGGAATCGAAATTATATATTTATTAACTTAACAATGTGGAGACAAAGTTGACATAAAAAGGGGAGTATGTTAGTTAGAGCGGACCTCTCCAAATGTAGAATTGAGTTTGTTGTGATTGTATGAAGGGCTAATTAGTCATAACTAAAGAAATGAGTTATTTTTATAAAATAAGACGAGGCATATAAAAAAAAGGACGTATTCATTTTGTGTACGCCATTGTTTATGGATCATTTTTTGTATGCGTTACGGTTTTTAAAGCCCTTTGATTAGCATGTGCATTCCCCGTGCATTATTTGAGCCCCAACAATGATTTATTCAAATTTGGAAGTATTATTCAATTATTGTTTATTTTTTATAGTCGTGCATTAGTAGATTCAAAAATATACTTTGCTAAGAGTTTATATGATTTGCTTATTTTTAAATCGATTAAGGTGTGTTTATAGAAGCGAATTTTGTGCATCAAGTGAAAAATAACTGAGTATAGGAAAATATTTGGGAGAAACATGGAAATTATTTCTACTCCCCTATATATATATATATATATATATATATATATATATATATATATACCGAATTTAGTAAAGATTTATCGTTAGGTTTATGAATTAATTGTATCACATTAATTGGTTATGATTGCTTCACGGACTTTCCTAACATATTATTCGCTTAACAAAGTTAGATTGCATTGATATACATATTGATGAGGTGTTGCTTATGTAAACAATTTTTTTTTTTATTGTTGTTGAACGTAAGAGTATTTTAATTTGGGTAGGGATCTCAATGTATAGAATATTTGTTTAAAGTCCTTTTATAGAAGAAGAAATAGGTGGAAGTCTTTGAGATGCACATATTTGAGAATTAACTTGGAGAACTAATTGCCCTTGGGTATCGTGAGGGTTAAAGTTAGAAACAAGTGTATTGATTAAAGTTCTTACAAATCTGCAGTTAGACTGCTAGTTTTCTCCCTCTGATTTTATTAGATTATACTTTCAAAGTTAGTGGAATCGAAATTATATACTTATTAACATAACAATGTAGAGACAAAGTTGACATAAGAAGGGGAGTCTTTTAGTTAGAGCGGACCTCTCCAAATGTAGAAATTGAGTTTATTGTGATTGTATGAAGGGCTTATTAGTCATAACTAAGGAGATGAGTTACTTTAATGAAATAAGATGAGGCATGAAGAAAAAAGGACGTTTATTCATTTTGTGTACGCCGGGGTTTATGGATTATTTTTTGTATGTGTTATGTTTTTTGAAGCTCTTTGATTAGCATGTGCATTCCCCATGCATTATTTGAGCCCCAACAATGATTTATTCAAATTCGGAAGTAATTTTCAATTATTTTTTGTTTTTTGTAGTCATGCAATAGTAGATTCAAAAATATACTTTGCTCAGAGTTTGGTTTGGTCAGCTTGGATTGATTTAGTATATATAAGATATAATTTTTACATTAATACCATTTTAGTTAGATTGACTATGGGGTTACTCATTTTGAATTTTGTTATTAAATTTATGAAAAATAAATAATTACATAAGTCTAACTCTTGAGGTTTACACCGATTAGAGTAAATTAATATGTTAAGTCAAATCAGTCCCCACGATTATATATTCCAAATTTTCATAATTCGATTTCTTTTCAGCTATATAACATTATCAATGTAAATAAATACACGTCAATTAAACTTCTCAATTTATTTTTAGAAGACTAAATTTTTTCACTAAATATACGGTTGAGTCCCTCGAACCCTTGCCTACTCCGCAGCGTCATCCACTTATTTCATTCCTTAGAAATCTCCAATCAGTTGCGGCCGACTGAAAATTAATATCATATTCTCACTTTGTGGTAAGATTTTTTTACTAACACGATTTATGTGTTTAATTATTAAGATCTATATGATTTGCTTATTTTGAAATCGATTTAGGTGTGTTTATAGAAGCGAATTTTGTGCATCAAGTGAAAAATAAATGAGTATAGGAAGATATTTGGGAGATACTTGTAAATTATTTCTACTCCTTCCTCTCTCTATATATATATTATATATATATATATATATATATATATATATATATGCCCCGAATTTAGTAAAGATTTATCGTTATGTTTAGGAATTAATTGTATCACATTAATTGGTTGTGATTGCTTCACGGATTTTCCTAACATATTATTTGCTTAACAAAGGTAGATTTCATATACATATTTATGAGGTGTTGCTTATGTAAACAATTTTTTTATTGTTGTTGAACGTAAGAGTATTTTAATTCTGGTAGATATCTCAGTGTATAGAATATTTGTTTAAAATCCTTTGATAGAAGAAGAAATAGTTGGAAGTCTTTGAGATGCACATATTTGAGAATTAACTTGGAGAACTAATTGCCCTTGGGTATCATGAGGGTTAAAGTTAGAAACAAATGTAGTGATTAAACTTCTTACAAATCTGCATTTAGACTGCTAGTTTTCTCCCTATGATTTTATTAGATTATAGTTTCAAAGTTAGTGGAATCGAAATTATATATTTATTAACTCAACAATGTGGAGACAAAGTTGACATAAGAAGGGGAGTCTTTAGTTAGAGCGGACCTCTCCAAATGTCGAAATTGAGTTTATTGTGATTGTACGAAGGGCTTATTAGTCATATCTAAGGAGATGAGTTATTTTTATAAAATAAGACGTGGCATGCAAAAAAAAGGACGTTTATTCATTTTGTGTACGCCGGTGTATATGGATCATTTTTTGTATGTTTATGTTTTTGAAGCTCTTTGATTAGCTTGTGCATTCCCCGTGCATTATTTGAGCCCAACAATGATTTATTCAATTTCGGAAGTATTTTTCAATTATTGTTTGTTTTTTGTAGTCGTGCATTAGTAGGTTCAAAAATATACTTCGCTAAGAGTTTGGTTTGTTCAGCTTGGATTGATTTAGTATATATAAGATATAATTTTTGCATTAATACCATTTTAGTTAGATTAATTATGGGGTTACTCATTTTGAATTTTGTTATTAAATTTATGAAAAATAAATAATTACATAAGTCTTAACTCTTGAGGTTTACACCGATTAGAGTAAATTAATATGTTAAGTCAAATCAGTCCCCACGATTATATATTCCAAATTTTCATAACTCGATTTCTTTTTTAGCTATATAACATTATCAATGTAAATAAATACACGTCAATTAAACTTCTCAATTTATTTTTAGAAGACTAAATTTTTTCACTAAATATACGGTTGAGTCCCTCGAACCCTTGCCTACTCCGCATCGTCATCTACAGATTTCATTCCTTAGAAATCTCTAATCAGTTGCGGCCGACTGAAAATTAATATCATATTCTAACTTTGTGGTAATATTTTTTTACTAACACGATTTATTAGTTTAATTATTAAGATCAATATGATTTGCTTATTTTGAAATCGATTTAGGTGTGTTTGTAGAAGCGAATTTTGTGCATCAAGTGAAAAATAAATGAGTATAGGAAGATATTTGGGAGATACTTGTAAATTATTTCTACTCCATCTATATATATATATATATATATATATATATATATTTATATATAATATATATAAATATATATATATATATATATACCTTCAAGGCAGTAGTGTCTACTTATCATCAAAAAATAAAATTCCCAACGGATAGTGGAGTAGGAGAGGTGCGAAACAATCAATACATGGCTTGGGAGTGTTATAACTCATCTTTGAGCATAAAGAAAAAAGTGGAGCCTGAGATTCCGGTGAAAAGGAAATTGTCTGATTTAGAATCAGGATCAGTCTCGAATTTGTTAGTTCCCGATACTGAAAAGTTACTGGGGAAGAAAGGGAAGAATGTAGACATGATCATACAAGCGCCCGATCATAAAAAGGTGATATTGGTTCCGGGATCCCCGGAGAAAGTTACTAGGATTGGAACGAAACTAAGCGAAGGGATGGAAACCATGCTCCTCGAGTTCTTGCAAAAGAATGTAGACGTGTTTGCCTTGAGCTCGGATGATATAGTGGGGATCGATCCCCGAGTGATAACCCACTCTTTAAATATCGATCCTAAGGCAAAGCCAGTAAGACAGAAGAAGCGTAATCACGGACGTGAAAATGATAAAATAATCAAGGCGGAAGTTGAAAGGTTGCTAGCTGCCGGCCAGATCAAAGAAGTTAAGTTCACTGAATGGTTATGTAATGTGGTTCTGGTCTCCAAAGATGACAAATCCGAGAATAAGTGGAGGATGTGTAACGATTTTACCGATCTAAACAGGTTATGCCCGAGGGACCCTTACCCGCTACCTCGGATCGATATGTTGGTAGATTCCACGGCAGGTTTTGTGTTTATCAGCATGATGGACGCTTTCCAGGGTTTTTACCAAATTTTCATGAACGAGAGGGATCAGGATAAAACTGCCTTCATTACCGAGCAAGGAGTATACTGTTTCATATTTATGCCATTCGGTCTGAGAAATGCGGGTGCAACCTATCAAAGGCTAGTCAATATGATGTTTAAAGAACTAATAGGAGAAATTATGGAGGTTTATGTGGACGATATGCTTGTAAAGAGTATGACAGAAGAAGACCACATCAAGCATCTCGCAGATGCTTCGAGATATTGAGAAAGTATGGAATGAAATTGAATCCAGCAAAGTGCACTTTCGGTGTACGATCGGGAAAGTTCTTCGGATATCTCGTCCACGAAAGAGGAATCGAAGCAAACCCAGAGAAGATCCGAGCAATTACAAACCTTAAACCACCAAGAAAGCTTTCGGATGTCCAGAGCTTGATCGGAAAGATCATCTCATTAAATAGGTTTATTTCTCGATCCGCTGACAAGAGTTTGCCATTCTTCAAGTTATTACGTAAGTCGAAAGACTTCAAATGGGATGCTGAATGTGACAAGGCATTTGAAGATCTAAAGGCGTACCTAACCTCACCACCCATGTTGGCCAAGCCTACAGACGGAGAACCTCTATACCTCTACATAGCCGTGTCAGAGGAAGCTATCAGTTCGGTACTGGTTAAATTGGAGGAATCCGGACAAAAACCAGTCTACTACTTGAGCAAATTGTTACAAGGTGCCGAGAAGAACTATTTAGAGATCGAGAAGTTCGCACTTGCTTTGGTGGTAGCTGCACGAAGATTGAGGCCCTATTTTCAAACCTATAAGATTATTGTCTTCACCAATCAACCCTTGAGGCAGGTTCTGTCTAAGCCAGAAACATCCGGCAAGCTAATTAAATGCGCAATCGAACTGGGGTAATTCAAAATTGAGTACCTGCCACGAACAGCAGTAAAAGCTCAAGTGTTAGCCGACTTCTTAGTGGAATCCACTAGTGTGAAGAGTTCAGAGAACGAGGAAAGTTCTGAAATAAACATGCTTACAGAGGTCGAGCATCCAATTTGGTTGATGCACGTGGATGGCTCTTCGACCAAGGAAGGGGGATGAGCAGGAATTCATTTTCAAGGACCCAATGGCGAAGATTTGAGTTATGCCATTACTTTGGACTTTGCCATTACAAAAACGAAGCAGAATATGAAGCTCTGATTGCAGGATTAGAGATGGCCTTAAAGGCAAAGGTTAGATCAATTTCTGTGCTGACAGATTCTGAACTTGTTCATAGGCAGGTGAAGGGCACTTATGAGGCAAAGGAGTTCAATATGATAAAATATTTAAACGAAGCAAAAAGTCTGATATCGCAAATCGAGAAGTTCGATATCCAACTATTCCTAGGGAAGAAAATCTATAGGCTGATTTGCTGTCAAAATTCACCGGTGTTGCAGATGGTAAGAAGGAAAGAATTATTACATGGTTATTATCGAACACATCCGCTATCGATCTGGATGTCGCTCCAAGAACGGATATCATGGAAATCGATGAGCGAAAAATCTCTTGGATAGACCCTTTCGTCGATTATCTAAAGGAAGGAAATCTACCGGAAGATACTAATGAAGCTCGAAGAATCAAGTATCGATCCCCATTGTTTACCTTAATCGATGGTCAGCTCTATAAACGATCCTCATCTGGAATATTATTAAAGTGTATCTTTGAAAATCAATATAGTACAATTCTTAAAGAGATTCACGAGGGAGAAGCAGGAAATCACGGCGGAGCTCGAGCTTTAGCCCTAAAATTCTCAAGAACGGATATTATCGGCCAACTCTCTTTTCTGACTTGGTAGATTATGTGAAAAAATGTCATCATTGTCAAATTCATTCGAACTTGATACATCAGCCAGCCGAACAAATGCACTCTATTCCGATCTGTTGGCCTTTCGATAAATGGGGTATCGACATTGTCGGCCCTTTCTCGACCGCCAGAGCTTGAAAGAACTATGTGTTGGTCGCGGTAGAATATTTTAGTAAATGGGTCGAATGTGTGGCTCTAACTAAAATCACTCAGTTTCAAGTTATAAATTTCCTATGGAAGAATATTGTCTGCAGGTTCGGAATTCCTAGAGTATTAATCTCAGACAATGGAACACAATTCGCTGGCAAGAAGGTCACGGACTGGTGTGAGAAATTCGGGATACAGCAAAACTTCGCATCAGTAGGGCGCCTGCAGGCCAATGGACAAACAGAGGTCGTAAATAGAGAAATCGTTCGATCTTTAGAAAAGCGGTTATCTGACGCAAAGGGAAAGTTGCTTGATGAACTTCCAGGAGTTTTATGGGCTTACAGAACCACTGTAAAAGCAGCTACGGGGGAAACTCCTTTCAGCTTGGTTCACGGATCTGAGGCAGTTATTCCAGTCGAGAATCTGATATCTTCTCCCAGAGTTTAATTTTATGATTCCGAAGAGAATAAATCGTTGAGGGAAATAGAACTCGATCATGCAGATAGCAAAAGAGGTCATGCTAAGCTGAAAATTCAGGCCATGAAATCCAATACAGAAAAAGCGTACAATCAAAAGGTTAGAATCCGAACCTTTAAGGTCGGAGATCTGGTGCAGAAAAAAGTAGAAGTCTCTAAACATGTTGGAAAGCTTCAGCCCAATTGGGATGGACCTTATTTAGTGGTCGAGGTAGGGAAGAAGTGCTCTTACAAGATTGCTCATCCAAATGGGGAAGTCTTGCCTCGATCATGGAATGCCATAAATTTGAGAAGATATTACGGAAGATGAAGATTATTTAGTAATTTCTAGCCTCTCTATTATTTTATTGTCTCGTTGTGTTCCTTATTTCTCAAGTTCGTGAAGATTATCTATTCAATGAAAATTTTATTCGCAAAGATATTATCAATTCGTCATGTTCTAAAAAGTTATTCGCAAAGATCGTCTCTATGTTTATTATTCAAGTATCGAGCAAGGGTGAAAGCTGTTGCTATGCCCCTTGAATCGGCAAAATGGGTGACGACCCTAAAAAACGACTAAGGGTGAAAGCCGTTGCTATGCCCCTTAGATCGAAATAAATTAAAAAAGGGTGAAAACTGTTGCTAAGACCCTCAAGTGAAAGCTGTTGCTATGACCGATCAAAAACGACTAAGGGTGAAAGCCGTTGCTATGCCCCTTAGATCGAAATAAATTAAAAAAGGGTGAAAGCTGTTGCTAAGACCCTCAGGTGAAAGCTGTTGCTATGACCGATAAAAAGACTAAGTGTGAAAGCCGTTGCTATGCCCCTTAGATCGAAATAAATTAAAAAAAGGTGAAAGTTGTTGCTAAGACCCTCAGGTGAAAGCTATTGCTATGACCGATCAAAAACGACTAAGGGTGAAAGCCATTGCTAGGCCCCTTAGATCGAAATAAATTAAAAAAGGGTGAAAGCTGTTGCTAAGACCCTCAGGTGAAAGCAGTTGCTATGACCGATCAAAAACGACTAAGGGTGAAAGCTGTTGCTATGCCCCTTTGATCGAAATAAATTAAAAAGGGTGAAAATTTGCTGAGGATGTCTATTATTATTCAAATTTGATTATTAATCTTCGATCAAAACTCAGCGAACGAGATCGGCGAAAGAAGTCAATTATTGTTCATGTTTGGGTTTTAAAAGTTAAGGATTCAATTATTCCATCCAAGAGCGGTTGCATAATTGATGCTCGATTATTAAAAAATTAGTGTTCGATTATCCTGTCAGTAATCAAGATCGGCGAAGAATAACACTTATCGTTCACACTTCTGGCGCGAAAAAAATTGATGCTCGAAGTAAATCTATAAATTAACAAGCAAGAATAATAAAGGAAATAAATATTTCATTCATAAACTTTCAACAGTTACAAGAGAATTCTTGATTGCAATAAGCAGAATCAAGCTAAGCTAGAAGTCTACATCTAGTTCGATCCTATTACAAATAATCAACTCTACGCTTGAATACTTGGGGAGTTAAAGGAGCAAAAGTGAAGCTAGTACACTTCTACCCTTCATCCACTACTTCCTCGCTGATTAATCCACACAGGACCGCGTCGAAAGAAAGGGAAGCAACTCCGGTTGGAATCATCCCTAGCAAATTCGAAGGCAACATTCTTCAAGATGCATCTTGAAGAAGTAGAGATCGAGTGCAGGAAATCTCCTTCAGCAGTTGACCCACTATCCCGACTGGACGGAGGACAGAGTACAGGGGTTCGAGCCTGCCTCAATAATCAGAGAGAGCAGGTCGTCTGCCGGTATCCTAGTCGCAATCCTTTTCGTCTGTCGATATCCTAGTCGAGGAAAAGTTTTATTTGTAAACAAAAAATCGAGGAAAGGAGTTCGAGTTCGGATCTCGAACATAATTATTGGGGATTGGGTTCGAATCTTGAACGTCATCAAGAATAAACAATTGCTCACTAAAAAAGGCGGCCACTCGAGCATAAGCATCGAATAAAATTTTCACAGAAAAGTTGAAAGGCAGTGGTAAAAACAAGAATCATTCTAAAATATTTATAGGAGGAGGTAATGGACATCGACGGCTCTGATCTACCATAATGAATGGTCGCGATACGAGCGATAAATGTGCCGACCATTCCGCTTCCCGAGGAATAAGGGACTGATTGGTTAGAACAAATCAATTCAAACTCAAAACTGGAAGGCTATGCTATCAAAAAAGCCATTAATCGGGAAAAAAATATTTGAACGCTGGCATTGACTAATTTGCATTCGGTCTACGAGGATTGAACATTAAAGACAATAAATACTTAACGAAAAAGCCAAGCAATTTATAGGAATAGTCAAGGACTACAGTCCCAAGTAGAGCCCATTACGTTCCAACATGTCCTGTCAAGATCGCCAGCAACCCACTTCAAGTCATATGAAATTGAAAAAATACACAACATATTCTAAGAGGATATAAGCATCAAAGAAGGGCATAATAATTATAAAAGGCACATGGCCCAATACATCGTCCGGAATCGAAAATAAAAGAGACACAAGCCAAAGATTATTCAGAGTACAGCACAAATGGAAAAAATGAAATAAGAGTTACAACAATATCCTTCAAATAAGTTACACGAATTTATAGTCATGAAGTGCCTTTCGAAGCTCAGCACTACGGGCTTCATATCCACGAGCATAAGCCTCTTTCTCGCGAAGTTCGAAGCCCTCCTTCTCCTGCTCGTAGAGCCCTTTAAGCACTTCGAGTTCCTTACTCAATTGTTGATGGAGCTCTTCTCCCTGAACCTTAGCAACTTTCTCTTTCTCTAAAGACAACTTTTCCTCGAGGACACGATCCAACTCGCCATTCTTCTTCTCCAGCTCGAGGGTGACAGCAGCATGTCGACTCAGCTCCCGCTCAGCTAACATCTTCAGTTCTAAAAAGTCTTGTCTAGCCTGTATATGGAAGAGTTAGACTCTAAAAAAAAAAGAAAAGAAAAGGGAAAGATGAGGACCTGGAGAAGAGAATTCGATCCAGACTGTAACAGTTCGAGGGACTCTTTCCCTTAGAAGCGCCAGCTTCAGGAATAGGAAAATCAGCCTCCGGCGGATTCTCAATAAGATTCTAGAGCTCCACTTCAGAAGAGACTCGTCCTTCGACCCTGGGAGCGGGGAAGGAGAGGTCACAGGGTAGGCAGAGGTAAGAGGCTCAGAAAAATTTTCAGTCTTCGAAGGTTCGGTTTCGGTTTTCGAGGGCTCAGTTTCAAGCTTTGAAGGCTCAGTAGATTCTCCAGAAATTAAAGAGCCTTCTCCAATAGGAGTCAATTTAACCTTCTTACCCAAACCTTCCGTCGGGGAACCAGCATTGAGGTCGACGGTTGGTGCTTCTTTCTCAGCAACAAAGTTCTGCAAGGTCTCGATTGGGGTAATCACATCAGGATAAGGTCTTTTATTGGAAGAAAGGGATAATGCCTTTTGCCTAGCTAATGCTCGGACTGAAGTATCAAGATTCTTCGGCGGAGAAGCCTCGAGCTCCTCATCGAGTTCCTGATCTAAAACTGATTTACTAGGAATGACTTTTGGATGTTTTACTGGAGCCTGTTTCTTCGTTTTAATCTCCCCACCCTTGGAGGTCTTGGGAGAAGATGCAGATGTTTTTGGGGAACCCTTGGAGGGTTTGCTCTCTTTGCTCGATTTTTTGTCTTTTGATGGACCTTTACTCTTGGTATCGCCCAATAATGATTTGGGATTGATGGTTCTACCCAGTATTTGATCCATAACAAGCAAAGAAGTAAATTGGAAAGTTCGAAAATAGATATTAAGCGTGAAGCTCCGATCTCAGTAAATAAGGGTCTTATACAAATGATTTGAGACTGTCCTAATATTTATAGAGGCGACATCCTATTTTTGCAATAATTGAACCGTCGCAACTATTGACAAGTTCAAAAGGGAACGATAAAGATTCAATCAGCAACGAGAAAATCAAATGTTAATTCATACAAAATGAGAAGGATATACAGATTATGGAAGGGAAATCTGGGAGAATGATCCTATTACATAAAGTACTACTCCTATTACATATCTATTATAAACGGTCATTTCCGATTATCGAATTATGAATTGGTTCTGGTCGAGGAATCGGATTTGTTGCCTAAAACACTGTAATCCTTGCCGAAGGACGCACTTAACTACAAGATTAGTCGTTATGCTCAGCATCTGACGCGCCTCCTAAAGAAGATTCGGGGTTATGATCGGACAGCTCAAGCACATCAGGTTTCGGCATTGGGAAGCCAAACTCCTCGACAAAGGGGGCAAAACGGTGATCCTGCCAGTTCATATCTGTCTTCGGCAAAGAAGAAGCTTTATAGTCCTTCCCTTCTGCATTCTTATAAGGGTTCATATATTGAAAATATTCGTACAACTTGTCTGGAATTCTCTTGGTCAATCACGTCTATTTTTCCCACGTGTCTTTAAGGTTCTATTTTTAATAATAGTTTTGAGTCCCATGTCAGGTGACGAAGACTTGGTACATTAAGAGTCCCCCAAGTTCTAGAGTTTGAGTGTAGGTCGAGCTCTTAAACTTTTATTAGTAAAAAAAATATAAATTTCCTGTATCTATTAGTAGTAGTCCCCCAAGTTCTAGAGTTCGAGTGTAGGTCGAGGTCTTGAACTTTTATTAGTTAAAAATATAAATTTTCCGTATCCATTAGTAGTCGTCCCCCTAGTTCTAGAGTTTGAGTGTAGGTCGAAGTCTAGAAGTTTGAAGCCAAAAATTTGAAATTTTTGCGCCTTTGGTCCAAACGTTTGGTTTTGGCATTTTTTGAATATCTAGGGGTGGAAGGTGAAACGTCGCGTATCTTTGAGGGGGGCATTGTGCTATTTGCGATGCGGTAGTTTATCGCTCTATAAATAGATCTTCTTACCGCAGAGCGATTTCACCTTGTAGTAAAAAAAATTCTGATCTAGGAGCTTTTAATCATTTACGTAGTAGGTTGTTGTCGAGTGAAAGTAGTCAATAAAATCGTAGATGTCGTCGTCGTTGCTCTCGAGTCCCAACAGTCGGATCGTAGATGAAGTCGTGCATTTCATGAATACATAGAAGGAGCCGAGCAAGAAAGAGCCTAGGAAGGTGACGAAGACGTGGACACTCGGAATTACCAAACCGAGGGAGGCGTACTATAAGTTCATCGCTGGTGGATATAGGCGTCCACTTGGTAATATGACGGCAGACTTCTCGATCCCTCCGAACTGGACCATATCGACGCCGAGTTCCTTATAGAGGATGCACAATCCCCCGGCAAAGGCTATACATTCACGAGGCCACCCTGGAGGGCGAATTCGGAGTTCCCATCTCTCATGAGGTAGCTAATATTATCAACAACTTCGTGTTCGGCCAACCTAAATAGTTCCTGATGGCATGTCGACCATTATTGCTTTTTGTGTCGTAATGAAAGCTCTTTGTCAGGCCACGTCTTTCGCCAATTTTCTGGCATTGCTTAAGGTTAACGACTCCCCTAAATCCGGCCATGGATTTTTCAGGTAAAATCTCGAGGGAACAACAACAATAGTTTTTTGTGTAACTCGAAAGGCTCCCATGGGAAAGGGTGGAAGTCCAGGTATATCTTCATAACCCGACCGATTGGGCAGACATGGGACATCATGTCTCCTTGGCGAGTTGAACCGATAGATGTAAAGAACGTTCCGGAACCATCTTGGCCCGAAGGTTTTATCGAAAGTCTTCGGTTACAATCTCGACGTTAAGAAACTGGTCGAGGACCACACCTTCGTGCTTGTGGTTTAATGAAGTCTAAAACAAAACCAACCGATTCCGCTGATCCTACGTTAGGTAATTATCCGAAAGTCTTTCTTTATATATATACATGAGTGATTACTGAAGTTGTGTCTTGTTGGTGAAATTCGGCAATGTGCTATGGTTCGTCCCAAGGGAAAGAAACTACATACATTGGAGCAGCAAAATGCAAGGTTCTGGACCCAAGCTTCCACCTCGAGATGCCATAGATCGACCGAGAGGCAGGCTACGGCCTTAGGGAAAATTCCGGATCCTGATAGTATCATAACTCGAGAAGAACGTCGAAAGGGGAAGAGACCTCGTTGAAGAGGATGAGGGGAATGAGCAAATTGGCGGGCAAGCTGGCCAAACGAGTAGTAGAAGGCCTAGTGCAAAGCAAAAGGATTTCGATTGGACCCTATCCGAGTGGGTGGAGTCGGAGCTTACACAACCAGATGGCCTGGATCCTCAAAGCCGGTGCTTTCAAGTGGTCGTCGAATTCGACTTTCTTTGCTTTTATTCACAGTATTTTTAAGCCGGATTAGATGAGGTTGCTGAAGAAATCTGTGAAGAGGAATTTACACATGGCAGGTGGAGCTGGCGCTGGGGTAAGCATTTGTTTTATTCTCATTACCTTCCTTAAGCTACTTCATTCTTATATGTACATCTCTCGGTTTCGCAGATGCTCCAATATCTGTTCCATGGTTACTATCGAGTTGAGCTTGCTAAAATGGAGTTGGAAAAGTACAAAAGGGAAGCCGAGGAAGGTATGAGGACGAAGGATGGGCAGCTTAACGAGGTTGTTAGGCAGTTAAGCCTTTCGACCATGGAGGTCGATAGGCTTAAGGCCAATCTCCCTCCGCAAGTCAGAGTCGTTTCCCTTTCTCAAAGATTGGCTATCGCGAAAGAGTTCCTCGAGTCTCCCGTGTACGAATACATATCCGACCTCAAGATGGGTGCCGAGTTGGTAAAGATGTATGAGAAGGCACTCAATCAATGCGCTCATAAGAGTTTTTTGACCCTAGAGTATGATCGTTCCGCTATCAGTCCTTTTATGACAATAGATGCCAAGTCAAGACTGGTGCCGACAGAGTGGACGAGGAGGAAGCAACTGTACGAGCCCACGAGTTTGGAAGTTTGATACCTTCTTCTGTCGATGAGAGTTGATAGTTGACTTGTATTTTGTAATAGCCAGGGATGATGTAATATGTTTAGGTTATATTGTTTATAATGAAACAAATGGCTATTTATTATTAACTTTTGGGTCGAAATCCCCATTCATTTTCTTTGATGTCGAGTTATAAAAGTTCTATTGGTCATCTGATTTATGCAATTGGGCTTATGGGCCCTTTTTCGGAATAATGGGTGGGCCACAAGGTAACCAACCATCGTGTTTGTTCAAAAAATTTCGAAAGAGCGCTCGTTTGAGGATTCTATGTTTATAAATAGGCCTTCATAGCTCTTACACTATTCACACTTTCAAAAATCATCTTAATCGGAGCAAGGTCATCGGAGCTGTCAGCTAGCAAGTTTAAGTCGTCGTTTACATAGTCGAAGTCTTCTTTCCTTTCCTTTAGGTACTTCTTTATCTCGCTTTTTTACTCTATGTCGAGTCAATCTATGTTGATTGGCGAGGGAGAGGGTGTGTCTGTAGAGTCGATAAAGTCTCATTTCGACATCCCTTTTGAAGGGAAGCTTCATAGTCCTCTTTCAACTCAACTACTAGGTGTAGTTGGCTCAGGTTCGAAGAGCGTCGCTAGACCAGTATCTACGTCAGACTGACGTAGAACGGTAGAGCATTTCAGTAATATATCGGTAGGTCATCTACATTTTTCGATTGAGTCGATTATGTCTAAGTATCAATATCCCAACGGATGGTCCGTTCTCCTTCCTACTCCTGATCAGAGGATGAACGATCCGCTGATCAGGTGTAGAACTTTTCATATTGATTCATTGGAAAATGTTCTTCGTTATCCTTTGGCTGATGAATTTATCGACATCGTAAACGGTCTTGGATTATGTCCGACTCAACCAGTCCCTAAAGCTGTAGGTTATATCAACGATTTTTGTTTAGTTATAAAGTCGTTAGGTCAACCCGCTTCCTTTGCAAATTTTTATGGTTTGCATTTATAACATTTTACTTAAATTGATTACGGGGTTACTCATTTTAAATTTGTTATTAAATTTATGAAAAATAAATAATTATATAAGTTTAACTCTTTAGGTTTAAACCGATTAGAGTAAATTAATATGGTAAGTTACAAATCAATTCCTATGATTATATATTCCACATTTTTATAATTCGATTTCTTATATATAACATTATCAATGGAAATAAAAACACGTCAATTAAACTTTTTAATTTATATTTAAAAGGCAAAATAATTTCACTAAATATTCAGTTGAGTCTCTCGAACCCTAGCCTACTCCTCAGCGTCATCCACTGATTTCATTCTTTAGAAATCTCCAATCAGTTATGGCCGACTGAAAATTAATATCAGATTCTCACTTTGTGGTATGATTTTTTTACTAACAAGCTTTATGTGTTTAATTATTAGAAGATCTATATAATTTGCTTATTTTGAAGTCGATTAAGGTGTGTGTATAGGAGCAAATTTTGCGCATCAAGTGAAAAAAAAACCTGAGTATAGGTAGATATTTGGGAGAAACTTGGAAATAATTTCTACTCCCTCTATATATTATAAATTCTCCGAATTGAGTAAAGATTTATCGTTAGGTTTAGGGATTAATTGTATCACATTAATTGGCTGTGATTACTTCACGGATTTTCCTAAAATATAATTAGCTTAACAAGGGTAGATTGCATTCAAATACATATTGATGAGGTGTTGCTTATGTAAACAATTTTGTTTTATTGTTGTTGAACGGAAGAGTATTTTAATTTGGGTAGAGATCTCAGTGTATAGAATATTTGTTTAAAATATTTGATAGAAGAAGAAATAGTTAGAAGTCTTTGAGATGCACATATTTGATAATTCACTTGGATAACTTATTGCCTTTGTGTATCACGAGGGTTAATGTTAGAAACACATGTAGTAATTAAATTTCTCACAAATCTGCAGTTAGATTGCTAGTTATCTCCCTCTGATTTTATTATATTATAGTTTCAAATTTATTGGAATCGAAATTATATATTTATTAACTTAACAATGTGGAGACAAAGTTGACATAAAAAGGGGAGTATGTTAGTTAGAGCGGACCTCTCCAAATGTAGAATTGAGTTTGTTGTGATTGTATGAAGGGCTAATTAGTCATAACTAAAGAAATGAGTTATTTTTATAAAATAAGACGAGGCATATAAAAAAAAGGACGTATTCATTTTGTGTACGCCATTGTTTATGGATCATTTTTTGTATGCGTTACGGTTTTTAAAGCCCTTTGATTAGCATGTGCATTCCCCGTGCATTATTTGAGCCCCAACAATGATTTATTCAAATTTGGAAGTATTATTCAATTATTGTTTATTTTTTATAGTCGTGCATTAGTAGATTCAAAAATATACTTTGCTAAGAGTTTATATGATTTGCTTATTTTTAAATCGATTAAGGTGTGTTTATAGAAGCGAATTTTGTGCATCAAGTGAAAAATAACTGAGTATAGGAAAATATTTGGGAGAAACATGGAAATTATTTCTACTCCCCCTATATATATATATATATATATATATATATATATATATATATATATATATGCCCCGAATTTAGTAAAGATTTATCGTTAGGTTTATGAATTAATTGTATCACATTAATTGGTTATGATTGCTTCACGGACTTTCCTAACATATTATTCGCTTAACAAAGTTAGATTGCATTGATATACATATTGATGAGGTGTTGCTTATGTAAACAATTTTTTTTTTTATTGTTGTTGAACGTAAGAGTATTTTAATTTGGGTAGGGATCTCAATGTATAGAATATTTGTTTAAAGTCCTTTTATAGAAGAAGAAATAGGTGGAAGTCTTTGAGATGCACATATTTGAGAATTAACTTGGAGAACTAATTGCCCTTGGGTATCGTGAGGGTTAAAGTTAGAAACAAGTGTATTGATTAAAGTTCTTACAAATCTGCAGTTAGACTGCTAGTTTTCTCCCTCTGATTTTATTAGATTATACTTTCAAAGTTAGTGGAATCGAAATTATATACTTATTAACATAACAATGTAGAGACAAAGTTGACATAAGAAGGGGAGTCTTTTAGTTAGAGCGGACCTCTCCAAATGTAGAAATTGAGTTTATTGTGATTGTATGAAGGGCTTATTAGTCATAACTAAGGAGATGAGTTACTTTAATGAAATAAGATGAGGCATGAAGAAAAAAGGACGTTTATTCATTTTGTGTACGCCGGGGTTTATGGATTATTTTTTGTATGTGTTATGTTTTTTGAAGCTCTTTGATTAGCATGTGCATTCCCCATGCATTATTTGAGCCCCAACAATGATTTATTCAAATTCGGAAGTAATTTTCAATTATTTTTTGTTTTTTGTAGTCATGCAATAGTAGATTCAAAAATATACTTTGCTCAGAGTTTGGTTTGGTCAGCTTGGATTGATTTAGTATATATAAGATATAATTTTTACATTAATACCATTTTAGTTAGATTGACTATGGGGTTACTCATTTTGAATTTTGTTATTAAATTTATGAAAAATAAATAATTACATAAGTCTAACTCTTGAGGTTTACACCGATTAGAGTAAATTAATATGTTAAGTCAAATCAGTCCCCACGATTATATATTCCAAATTTTCATAATTCGATTTCTTTTTCAGCTATATAACATTATCAATGTAAATAAATACACGTCAATTAAACTTCTCAATTTATTTTTAGAAGACTAAATTTTTTCACTAAATATACGGTTGAGTCCCTCGAACCCTTGCCTACTCCGCAGCGTCATCCACTTATTTCATTCCTTAGAAATCTCCAATCAGTTGCGGCCGACTGAAAATTAATATCATATTCTCACTTTGTGGTAAGATTTTTTTACTAACACGATTTATGTGTTTAATTATTAAGATCTATATGATTTGCTTATTTTGAAATCGATTTAGGTGTGTTTATAGAAGCGAATTTTGTGCATCAAGTGAAAAATAAATGAGTATAGGAAGATATTTGGGAGATACTTGTAAATTATTTCTACTCCTTCTCTCTCTCTATATATATATATATATATATATATATATATATATATATATATATATATGCCCCGAATTTAGTAAAGATTTATCGTTATGTTTAGGAATTAATTGTATCACATTAATTGGTTGTGATTGCTTCACGGATTTTCCTAACATATTATTTGCTTAACAAAGGTAGATTTCATATACATATTTATGAGGTGTTGCTTATGTAAACAATTTTTTTATTGTTGTTGAACGTAAGAGTATTTTAATTCTGGTAGATATCTCAGTGTATAGAATATTTGTTTAAAATCCTTTGATAGAAGAAGAAATAGTTGGAAGTCTTTGAGATGCACATATTTGAGAATTAACTTGGAGAACTAATTGCCCTTGGGTATCATGAGGGTTAAAGTTAGAAACAAATGTAGTGATTAAACTTCTTACAAATCTGCATTTAGACTGCTAGTTTTCTCCCTATGATTTTATTAGATTATAGTTTCAAAGTTAGTGGAATCGAAATTATATATTTATTAACTCAACAATGTGGAGACAAAGTTGACATAAGAAGGGGAGTCTTTAGTTAGAGCGGACCTCTCCAAATGTCGAAATTGAGTTTATTGTGATTGTACGAAGGGCTTATTAGTCATATCTAAGGAGATGAGTTATTTTTATAAAATAAGACGTGGCATGCAAAAAAAAGGACGTTTATTCATTTTGTGTACGCCGGTGTATATGGATCATTTTTTGTATGTGTTATGTTTTTTGAAGCTCTTTGATTAGCTTGTGCATTCCCCGTGCATTATTTGAGCCCAACAATGATTTATTCAATTTCGGAAGTATTTTTCAATTATTGTTTGTTTTTTGTAGTCGTGCATTAGTAGGTTCAAAAATATACTTCGCTAAGAGTTTGGTTTGTTCAGCTTGGATTGATTTAGTATATATAAGATATAATTTTTGCATTAATACCATTTTAGTTAGATTAATTATGGGGTTACTCATTTTGAATTTTGTTATTAAATTTATGAAAAATAAATAATTACATAAGTCTTAACTCTTGAGGTTTACACCGATTAGAGTAAATTAATATGTTAAGTCAAATCAGTCCCCACGATTATATATTCCAAATTTTCATAACTCGATTTCTTTTTTAGCTATATAACATTATCAATGTAAATAAATACACGTCAATTAAACTTCTCAATTTATTTTTAGAAGACTAAATTTTTTCACTAAATATACGGTTGAGTCCCTCGAACCCTTGCCTACTCCGCATCGTCATCTACAGATTTCATTCCTTAGAAATCTCTAATCAGTTGCGGCCGACTGAAAATTAATATCATATTCTAACTTTGTGGTAATATTTTTTTACTAACACGATTTATTAGTTTAATTATTAAGATCAATATGATTTGCTTATTTTGAAATCGATTTAGGTGTGTTTGTAGAAGCGAATTTTGTGCATCAAGTGAAAAATAAATGAGTATAGGAAGATATTTGGGAGATACTTGTAAATTATTTCTACTCCATCTATATATATATATATATATATATATATATATATATATATATATATATATATATATATATATATATATATATATATACCTTCAAGGCAGTAGTGTCTACTTATCATCAAAAAATAAAATTCCCAACGGATAGTGGAGTAGGAGAGGTGCGAAACAATCAATACATGGCTTGGGAGTGTTATAACTCATCTTTGAGCATAAAGAAAAAAGTGGAGCCTGAGATTCCGGTGAAAAGGAAATTGTCTGATTTAGAATCAGGATCAGTCTCGAATTTGTTAGTTCCCGATACTGAAAAGTTACTGGGGAAGAAAGGGAAGAATGTAGACATGATCATACAAGCGCCCGATCATAAAAAGGTGATATTGGTTCCGGGATCCCCGGAGAAAGTTACTAGGATTGGAACGAAACTAAGCGAAGGGATGGAAACCATGCTCCTCGAGTTCTTGCAAAAGAATGTAGACGTGTTTGCCTTGAGCTCGGATGATATAGTGGGGATCGATCCCCGAGTGATAACCCACTCTTTAAATATCGATCCTAAGGCAAAGCCAGTAAGACAGAAGAAGCGTAATCACGGACGTGAAAATGATAAAATAATCAAGGCGGAAGTTGAAAGGTTGCTAGCTGCCGGCCAGATCAAAGAAGTTAAGTTCACTGAATGGTTATGTAATGTGGTTCTGGTCTCCAAAGATGACAAATCCGAGAATAAGTGGAGGATGTGTAACGATTTTACCGATCTAAACAGGTTATGCCCGAGGGACCCTTACCCGCTACCTCGGATCGATATGTTGGTAGATTCCACGGCAGGTTTTGTGTTTATCAGCATGATGGACGCTTTCCAGGGTTTTTACCAAATTTTCATGAACGAGAGGGATCAGGATAAAACTGCCTTCATTACCGAGCAAGGAGTATACTGTTTCATATTTATGCCATTCGGTCTGAGAAATGCGGGTGCAACCTATCAAAGGCTAGTCAATATGATGTTTAAAGAACTAATAGGAGAAATTATGGAGGTTTATGTGGACGATATGCTTGTAAAGAGTATGACAGAAGAAGACCACATCAAGCATCTCAGCAGATGCTTCGAGATATTGAGAAAGTATGGAATGAAATTGAATCCAGCAAAGTGCACTTTCGGTGTACGATCGGGAAAGTTCTTCGGATATCTCGTCCACGAAAGAGGAATCGAAGCAAACCCAGAGAAGATCCGAGCAATTACAAACCTTAAACCACCAAGAAAGCTTTCGGATGTCCAGAGCTTGATCGGAAAGATCATCTCATTAAATAGGTTTATTTCTCGATCCGCTGACAAGAGTTTGCCATTCTTCAAGTTATTACGTAAGTCGAAAGACTTCAAATGGGATGCTGAATGTGACAAGGCATTTGAAGATCTAAAGGCGTACCTAACCTCACCACCCATGTTGGCCAAGCCTACAGACGGAGAACCTCTATACCTCTACATAGCCGTGTCAGAGGAAGCTATCAGTTCGGTACTGGTTAAATTGGAGGAATCCGGACAAAAACCAGTCTACTACTTGAGCAAATTGTTACAAGGTGCCGAGAAGAACTATTTAGAGATCGAGAAGTTCGCACTTGCTTTGGTGGTAGCTGCACGAAGATTGAGGCCCTATTTTCAAACCTATAAGATTATTGTCTTCACCAATCAACCCTTGAGGCAGGTTCTGTCTAAGCCAGAAACATCCGGCAAGCTAATTAAATGCGCAATCGAACTGGGGTAATTCAAAATTGAGTACCTGCCACGAACAGCAGTAAAAGCTCAAGTGTTAGCCGACTTCTTAGTGGAATCCACTAGTGTGAAGAGTTCAGAGAACGAGGAAAGTTCTGAAATAAACATGCTTACAGAGGTCGAGCATCCAATTTGGTTGATGCACGTGGATGGCTCTTCGACCAAGGAAGGGGGATGAGCAGGAATTCATTTTCAAGGACCCAATGGCGAAGATTTGAGTTATGCCATTACTTTGGACTTTGCCATTACAAAAAACGAAGCAGAATATGAAGCTCTGATTGCAGGATTAGAGATGGCCTTAAAGGCAAAGGTTAGATCAATTTCTGTGCTGACAGATTCTGAACTTGTTCATAGGCAGGTGAAGGGCACTTATGAGGCAAAGGAGTTCAATATGATAAAATATTTAAACGAAGCAAAAAGTCTGATATCGCAAATCGAGAAGTTCGATATCCAACTTATTCCTAGGGAAGAAAATCTATAGGCTGATTTGCTGTCAAAATTCACCGGTGTTGCAGATGGTAAGAAGGAAAGAATTATTACATGGTTATTATCGAACACATCCGCTATCGATCTGGATGTCGCTCCAAGAACGGATATCATGGAAATCGATGAGCGAAAAATCTCTTGGATAGACCCTTTCGTCGATTATCTAAAGGAAGGAAATCTACCGGAAGATACTAATGAAGCTCGAAGAATCAAGTATCGATCCCCATTGTTTACCTTAATCGATGGTCAGCTCTATAAACGATCCTCATCTGGAATATTATTAAAGTGTATCTTTGAAAATCAATATAGTACAATTCTTAAAGAGATTCACGAGGGAGAAGCAGGAAATCACGGCGGAGCTCGAGCTTTAGCCCTAAAATTCTCAAGAACGTGATATTATCGGCCAACTCTCTTTTCTGACTTGGTAGATTATGTGAAAAAATGTCATCATTGTCAAATTCATTCGAACTTGATACATCAGCCAGCCGAACAAATGCACTCTATTCCGATCTGTTGGCCTTTCGATAAATGGGGTATCGACATTGTCGGCCCTTTCTCGACCGCCAGAGCTTGAAAGAACTATGTGTTGGTCGCGGTAGAATATTTTAGTAAATGGGTCGAATGTGTGGCTCTAACTAAAATCACTCAGTTTCAAGTTATAAATTTCCTATGGAAGAATATTGTCTGCAGGTTCGGAATTCCTAGAGTATTAATCTCAGACAATGGAACACAATTCGCTGGTAAGAAGGTCACGGACTGGTGTGAGAAATTCGGGATACAGCAAAACTTCGCATCAGTAGGGCGCCTGCAGGCCAATGTACAAACAGAGGTCGTAAATAGAGAAATCGTTCGATCTTTAGAAAAGCGGTTATCTGACGCAAAGGGAAAGTTGCTTGATGAACTTCCAGGAGTTTTATGGGCTTACAGAACCACTGTAAAAGCAGCTACGGGGGAAACTCCTTTCAGCTTGGTTCACGGATCTGAGGCAGTTATTCCAGTCGAGAATCTGATATCTTCTCCCAGAGTTTAGTTTTATGATTCCGAAGAGAATAAATCGTTGAGGGAAATAGAACTCGATCATGCAGATAGCAAAAGAGGTCATGCTAAGCTGAAAATTCAGGCCATGAAATCCAATACAGAAAAAGCGTACAATCAAAAGGTTAGAATCCGAACCTTTAAGGTCGGAGATCTGGTGCAGAAAAAAGTAGAAGTCTCTAAACATGTTGGAAAGCTTCAGCCCAATTGGGATGGACCTTATTTAGTGGTCGAGGTAGGGAAGAAGTGCTCTTACAAGATTGCTCATCCAAATGGGGAAGTCTTGCCTCGATCATGGAATGCCATAAATTTGAGAAGATATTACGGAAGATGAAGATTATTTAGTAATTTCTAGCCTCTCTATTATTTTATTGTCTCGTTGTGTTCCTTATTTCTCAAGTTCGTGAAGATTATCTATTCAATGAAAATTTTATTCGCAAAGATATTATCAATT
Source organism: Penstemon barbatus (assembly GCA_003313485.2). NCBI lineage: Eukaryota > Viridiplantae > Streptophyta > Magnoliopsida > Lamiales > Plantaginaceae > Penstemon > Penstemon barbatus. The sequence goes on along the minus strand of CM064882.1, from coordinate 16,582,154 downwards.
CGTCATGTTCTAAAAAGTTATTCGCAAAGATCGTCTCTATGTTTATTATTCAAGTATCGAGCAAGGGTGAAAGCTGTTGCTATGCCCCTTGAATCGGCAAAATGGGTGACGACCCTAAAAAACGACTAAGGGTGAAAGCCGTTGCTATGCCCCTTAGATCGAAATAAATTAAAAAAGGGTGAAAACTGTTGCTAAGACCCTCAAGTGAAAGCTGTTGCTATGACCGATCAAAAACGACTAAGGGTGAAAGCCGTTGCTATGCCCCTTAGATCGAAATAAATTAAAAAAGGGTGAAAGCTGTTGCTAAGACCCTCAGGTGAAAGCTGTTGCTATGACCGATATAAAACGACTAAGTGTGAAAGCCGTTGCTATGCCCCTTAGATCGAAATAAATTAAAAAAAGGTGAAAGTTGTTGCTAAGACCCTCAGGTGAAAGCTATTGCTATGACCGATCAAAAACGACTAAGGGTGAAAGCCATTGCTAGGCCCCTTAGATCGAAATAAATTAAAAAAGGGTGAAAGCTGTTGCTAAGACCCTCAGGTGAAAGCAGTTGCTATGACCGATCAAAAACGACTAAGGGTGAAAGCTGTTGCTATGCCCCTTTGATCGAAATAAATTAAAAAGGGTGAAAATTGTTGCTGAGGATGTCTATTATTATTCAAATTTGATTATTAATCTTCGATCAAAACTCAGCGAACGAGATCGGCGAAAGAAGTCAATTATTGTTCATGTTTGGGTTTTAAAAGTTAAGGATTCACTTATTCCATCCAAGAGCGGTTGCATAATTGATGCTCGATTATTAAAAAATTAGTGTTCGATTATCCTGTCAGTAATCAAGATCGGCGAAGAATAACACTTATCTTTCACACTTCTGGCGCGAAAAAAATTGATGCTCGAAGTAAATCTATAAATTAACAAGCAAGAATAATAAAGGAAATAAATATTTCATTCATAAACTTTCGAACAGTTACAAGAGAATTCTTGATTGCAATAAGCAGAATCAAGCTAAGCTAGAAGTCTACATCTAGTTCGATCCTATTACAAATAATCAACTCTACGCTTGAATACTTGGGGAGTTAAAGGAGCAAAAGTGAAGCTAGTACACTTCTACCCTTCATCCACTACTTCATCGCTGATTAATCCACACAGGACCGCGTCGAAAGAAAGGGAAGCAACTCCGGTTGGAATCATCCCTAGCAAATTCGAAGGCAACATTCTTCAAGATGCATCTTGAAGAAGTAGAGATCGAGTGCAGGAAATCTCCTTCAGCAGTTGACCCACTATCCCGACTGGACGGAGGACAGAGTACAGGGGTTCGAGCCTGCCTCAATAATCAGAGAGAGCAGGTCGTCTGCCGGTATCCTAGTCGCAATCCTTTTCGTCTGTCGATATCCTAGTCGAGGAAAAGTTTTATTTGTAAACAAAAAATCGAGGAAAGGAGTTCGAGTTCGGATCTCGAACATAATTATTGGGGATTGGGTTCGAATCTTGAACGTCATCAAGAATAAACAATTGCTCACTAAAAAAGGCGGCCACTCGAGCATAAGCATCGAATAAAATTTTCACAGAAAAGTTGAAAGGCAGTGGTAAAAACAAGAATCATTCTAAAATATTTATAGGAGGAGGTAATGGACATCGATGGCTCTGATCTACCATAATGAATGGTCGCGATACGAGCGATAAATGTGCCGACCATTCCGCTTCCCGAGGAATAAGGGACTGATTGGTTAGAACAAATCAATTCAAACTCAAAACTGGAAGGCTATGCTATCAAAAAAGCCATTAATCGGGAAAAAAATATTTGAACGCTGGCATTGACTAATTTGCATTCGGTCTACGAGGATTGAACATTAAAGACAATAAATACTTAACGAAAAAGCCAAGCAATTTATAGGAATAGTCAAGGACTACAGTCCCAAGTAGAGCCCATTACGTTCCAACATGTCCTGTCAAGATCGCCAGCAACCCACTTCAAGTCATATGAAATTGAAAAAATACACAACATATTCTAAGAGGATATAAGCATCAAAGAAGGGCATAATAATTATAAAAGGCACATGGCCCAATACATCGTCCGGAATCGAAAATAAAAGAGACACAAGCCAAAGATTATTCAGAGTACAGCACAAATGGAAAAAATGAAATAAGAGTTACAACAATATCCTTCAAATAAGTTACACGAATTTATAGTCATGAAGTGCCTTTCGAAGCTCAGCACTACGGGCTTCATATCCACGAGCATAAGCCTCTTTCTCGCGAAGTTCGAAGCCCTCCTTCTCCTGCTCGTAGAGCCCTTTAAGCACTTCGAGTTCCTTACTCAATTGTTGATGGAGCTCTTCTCCCTGAACCTTAGCAACTTTCTCTTTCTCTAAAGACAACTTTTCCTCGAGGACACGATCCAACTCGCCATTCTTCTTCTCCAGCTCGAGGGTGACAGCAGCATGTCGACTCAGCTCCCGCTCAGCTAACATCTTCAGTTCTAAAAAGTCTTGTCTAGCCTGTATATGGAAGAGTTAGACTCTAAAAAAAAAAGAAAAGAAAAGGGAAAGATGAGGACCTGGAGAAGAGAATTCGATCCAGACTGTAACAGTTTCGAGGGACTCTTTCCCTTAGAAGCGCCAGCTTCAGGAATAGGAAAATCAGCCTCCGGCGGATTCTCAATAAGATTCTAGAGCTCCACTTCAGAAGAGACTCGTCCTTCGACCCTGGGAGCGGGGAAGGAGAGGTCACAGGGTAGGCAGAGGTAAGAGGCTCAGAAAAATTTTCAGTCTTCGAAGGTTCGGTTTCGGTTTTCGAGGGCTCAGTTTCAAGCTTTGAAGGCTCAGTAGATTCTCCAGAAATTAAAGAGCCTTCTCCAATAGGAGTCAATTTAACCTTCTTACCCAAACCTTCCGTCGGGGAACCAGCATTGAGGTCGACGGTTGGTGCTTCTTTCTCAGCAACAAAGTTCTGCAAGGTCTCGATTGGGGTAATCACATCAGGATAAGGTCTTTTATTGGAAGAAAGGGATAATGCCTTTTGCCTAGCTAATGCTCGGACTGAAGTATCAAGATTCTTCGGCGGAGAAGCCTCGAGCTCCTCATCGAGTTCCTGATCTAAAACTGATTTACTAGGAATGACTTTTGGATGTTTTACTGGAGCCTGTTTCTTCGTTTTAATCTCCCCACCCTTGGAGGTCTTGGGAGAAGATGCAGATGTTTTTGGGGAACCCTTGGAGGGTTTGCTCTCTTTGCTCGATTTTTTGTCTTTTGATGGACCTTTACTCTTGGTATCGCCCAATAATGATTTGGGATTGATGGTTCTACCCAGTATTTGATCCATAACAAGCAAAGAAGTAAATTGGAAAGTTCGAAAATAGATATTAAGCGTGAAGCTCCGATCTCAGTAAATAAGGGTCTTATACAAATGATTTGAGACTGTCCTAATATTTATAGAGGCGACATCCTATTTTTGCAATAATTGAACCGTCGCAACTATTGACAAGTTCAAAAGGGAACGATAAAGATTCAATCAGCAACGAGAAAATCAAATGTTAATTCATACAAAATGAGAAGGATATACAGATTATGGAAGGGAAATCTGGGAGAATGATCCTATTACATAAAGTACTACTCCTATTACATATCTATTATAAACGGTCATTTCCGATTATCGAATTATGAATTGGTTCTGGTCGAGGAATCGGATTTGTTGCCTAAAACACTGTAATCCTTGCCGAAGGACGCACTTAACTACAAGATTAGTCGTTATGCTCAGCATCTGACGCGCCTCCTAAAGAAGATTCGGGGTTATGATCGGACAGCTCAAGCACATCAGGTTTCGGCATTGGGAAGCCAAACTCCTCGACAAAGGGGGCAAAACGGTGATCCTGCCAGTTCATATCTGTCTTCGGCAAAGAAGAAGCTTTATAGTCCTTCCCTTCTGCATTCTTATAAGGGTTCATATATTGAAAATATTCGTACAACTTGTCTGGAATTCTCTTGGTCAATCACGTCTATTTTTCCCACGTGTCTTTAAGGTTCTATTTTTAATAATAGTTTTGAGTCCCATGTCAGGTGACGAAGACTTGGTACATTAAGAGTCCCCCAAGTTCTAGAGTTTGAGTGTAGGTCGAGCTCTTAAACTTTTATTAGTAAAAAAAATATAAATTTCCTGTATCTATTAGTAGTAGTCCCCCAAGTTCTAGAGTTCGAGTGTAGGTCGAGGTCTTGAACTTTTATTAGTTAAAAATATAAATTTTCCGTATCCATTAGTAGTCGTCCCCCTAGTTCTAGAGTTTGAGTGTAGGTCGAAGTCTAGAAGTTTGAAGCCAAAAATTTGAAATTTTTGCGCCTTTGGTCCAAACGTTTGGTTTTGGCATTTTTTGAATATCTAGGGGTGGAAGGTGAAACGTCGCGTATCTTTGAGGGGGGCATTGTGCTATTTGCGATGCGGTAGTTTATCGCTCTATAAATAGATCTTCTTACCGCAGAGCGATTTAACCTTGTAGTAAAAAAAATTCTGATCTAGGAGCTTTTAATCATTTACGTAGTAGGTTGTTGTCGAGTGAAAGTAGTCAATAAAATCGTAGATGTCGTCGTCGTTGCTCTCGAGTCCCAACAGTCGGATCGTAGATGAAGTCGTGCATTTCATGAATACATAGAAGGAGCCGAGCAAGAAAGAGCCTAGGAAGGTGACGAAGACGTGGACACTCGGAATTACCAAACCGAGGGAGGCGTACTATAAGTTCATCGCTGGTGGATATAGGCGTCCACTTGGTAATATGACGGCAGACTTCTCGATCCCTCCGAACTGGACCATATCGACGCCGAGTTCCTTATAGAGGATGCACAATCCCCCGGCAAAGGCTATACAATTCACGAGGCCACCCTGGAGGGTGAATTCGGAGTTCCCATCTCTCATGAGGTAGCTAATATTATCAACAACTTCGTGTTCGGCCAACCTAAATAGTTCCTGATGGCATGTCGACCATTATTGCTTTTTGTGTCGTAACGAAAGCTCTTTGTCAGGCCACGTCTTTCGCCAATTTTCTGGCATTGCTTAAGGTTAACGACTCCCCTAAATCCGGCCATGGATTTTTCAGGTAAAATCTTGAGGGAACAACAACAATAGTTTTTTGTGTAACTCGAAAGGCTCCCATGTGAAAGGGTGGAAGTCCAGGTATATCTTCATAACCCGACCGATTGGGCAGACATGGGACATCATGTCTCCTTGGCGAGTTGAACCGATAGATGTAAAGAACGTTCCGGAACCATCTTGGCCCGAAGGTTTTATCGAAAGTCTTCGGTTACAATCTCGACGTTAAGAAACTGGTCGAGGACCACACCTTCGTGCTTGTGGTTTAATGAAGTCTAAAACAAAACCAACCGATTCCGCTGATCCTACGTTAGGTAATTATCCGAAAGTCTTTCTTTATATATATACATGAGTGATTACTGAAGTTGTGTCTTGTTGGTGAAATTCGGCAATGTGCTATGGTTCGTCCCAAGGGAAAGAAACTACATACATTGGAGCAGCAAAATGCAAGGTTCTGGACCCAAGCTTCCACCTCGAGATGCCATAGATCGACCGAGAGGCAGGCTACGGCCTTAGGGAAAATTCCGGATCCTGATAGTATCATAACTCGAGAAGAACGTCGAAAGGGGAAGAGACCTCGTTGAATAGGATGAGGGGAATGAGCAAATTGGCGGGCAAGCTGGCCAAACGAGTAGTAGAAGGCCTAGTGCAAAGCAAAAGGATTTCGATTGGACCCTATCCGAGTGGGTGGAGTCGGAGCTTACACAACCAGATGGCCTGGATCCTCAAAGCCGGTGCTCTTCAAGTGGTCGTCGAATTCGACTTTCTTTGCTTTTATTCACAGTATTTTTAAGCCGGATTAGATGAGGTTGCTGAAGAAATCTGTGAAGAGGAATTTACACATGGCAGGTGGAGCTGGCGCTGGGGTAAGCATTTGTTTTATTCTCATTACCTTCCTTAAGCTACTTCATTCTTATATGTACATCTCTCGGTTTCGCAGATGCTCCAATATCTGTTCCATGGTTACTATCGAGTTGAGCTTGCTAAAATGGAGTTGGAAAAGTACAAAAGGGAAGCCGAGGAAGGTATGAGGACGAAGGATGGGCAGCTTAACGAGGTTGTTAGGCAGTTAAGCCTTTCGACCATGGAGGTCGATAGGCTTAAGGCCAATCTCCCTCCGCAAGTCAGAGTCGTTTCCCTTTCTCAAAGATTGGCTATCGCGAAAGAGTTCCTCGAGTCTCCCGTGTACGAATACATATCCGACCTCAAGATGGGTGCCGAGTTGGTAAAGATGTATGAGAAGGCACTCAATCAATGCGCTCATAAGAGTTTTTTGACCCCAGAGTATGATCGTTCCGCTATCAGTCCTTTTATGACAATAGATGCCAAGTCAAGACTGGTGCCGACAGAGTGGACGAGGAGGAAGCAACTGTACGAGCCCACGAGTTTGGAAGTTTGATACCTTCTTCTGTCGATGAGAGTTGATAGTTGACTTGTATTTTGTAATAGCCAGGGATGATGTAATATGTTTAGGTTATATTGTTTATAATGAAACAAATGGCTATTTATTATTAACTTTTGGGTCGAAATCCCCATTCATTTTCTTTGATGTCGAGTTATAAAAGTTCTATTGGTCATCTGATTTATGCAATTGGGCTTATGGGCCCTTTTTCGGAATAATGGGTGGGCCACAAGGTAACCAACCATCGTGTTTGTTCAAAAAATTTCGAAAGAGCGCTCGTTTGAGGATTCTATGTTTATAAATAGGCCTTCATAGCTCTTACACTATTCACACTTTCAAAAATCATCTTAATCGGAGCAAGGTCATCGGAGCTGTCAGCTAGCAAGTTTAAGTCGTCGTTTACATAGTCGAAGTCTTCTTTCCTTTCCTTTAGGTACTTCTTTATCTCGCTTTTTTACTCTATGTCGAGTCAATCTATGTTGATTGGGGAGGGAGAGGGTGTGTCTGTAGAGTCGATAAAGTCTCATTTCGACATCCCTTTTGAAGGGAAGCTTCATAGTCCTCTTTCAACTCAACTACTAGGTGTAGTTGGCTCAGGTTCGAAGAGCGTCGCTAGACCAGTATCTACGTCAGACTGACGTAGAACGGTAGAGCATTTCAGTAATATATCGGTAGGTCATCTACATTTTTCGATTGAGTCGATTATGTCTAAGTATCAATATCCCAACGGATGGTCCGTTCTCCTTCCTACTCCTGATCAGAGGATGAACGATCCGCTGATCAGGTGTAGAACTTTTCATATTGATTCATTGGAAAATGTTCTTCGTTATCCTTTGGCTGATGAATTTATCGACATCGTAAACGGTCTTGGATTATGTCCGACTCAACCAGTCCCTAAAGCTGTAGGTTATATCAACGATTTTTGTTTAGTTATAAAGTCGTTAGGTCAACCCGCTTCCTTTGCAAATTTTTATGGTTTGCATTTATAACATTTTACTTAAATTGATTACGGGGTTACTCATTTTAAATTTGTTATTAAATTTATGAAAAATAAATAATTATATAAGTTTAACTCTTTAGGTTTAAACCGATTAGAGTAAATTAATATGGTAAGTTACAAATCAATTCCTATGATTATATATTCCACATTTTTATAATTCGATTTCTTATATATAACATTATCAATGGAAATAAAAACACGTCAATTAAACTTTTTAATTTATATTTAAAAGACAAAATAATTTCACTAAATATTCAGTTGAGTCTCTCGAACCCTAGCCTACTCCTCAGCGTCATCCACTGATTTCATTCTTTAGAAATCTCCAATCAGTTATGGCCGACTGAAAATTAATATCAGATTCTCACTTTGTGGTAAGATTTTTTTACTAACAAGCTTTATGTGTTTAATTATTAGAAGATCTATATAATTTGCTTATTTTGAAGTCGATTAAGGTGTGTGTATAGGAGCAAATTTTGCGCATCAAGTGAAAAAAAAACCTGAGTATAGGTAGATATTTGGGAGAAACTTGGAAATAATTTCTACTCCCTCTATATATTATAAATTCTCCGAATTGAGTAAAGATTTATCGTTAGGTTTAGGGATTAATTGTATCACATTAATTAGCTGTGATTACTTCACGGATTTTCCTAAAATATAATTAGCTTAACAAGGGTAGATTGCATTCAAATACATATTGATGAGGTGTTGCTTATGTAAACAATTTTGTTTTATTGTTGTTGAACGGAAGAGTATTTTAATTTGGGTAGAGATCTCAGTGTATAGAATATTTGTTTAAAATATTTGATAGAAGAAGAAATAGTTAGAAGTCTTTGAGATGCACATATTTGATAATTCACTTGGATAACTTATTGCCATTGTGTATCACGAGGGTTAATGTTAGAAACACATGTAGTAATTAAATTTCTCACAAATCTGTAGTTAGATTGCTAGTTTTCTCCCTCTGATTTTATTAGATTATAGTTTCAAAGTTATTGGAATCGAAATTATATATTTATTAACTTAACAATGTGGAGACAAAGTTGACAAAAAAAGGGGAGTATGTTAGTTAGAGCGGACCTCTCCAAATGTAGAATTGAGTTTGTTGTGATTGTATGAAGGGCTAATTAGTCATAACTAAATAAATGAGTTATTTTTATAAAATAAGACGAGGCATATAAAAAAAAGGACGTATTCATTTTGTGTACGCCATTGTTTATGGATCATTTTTTGTATGCGTTACGGTTTTTAAAGCCCTTTGATTAGCATGTGCATTCCCCGTGCATTATTTGAGCCCCAACAATGATTTATTCAAATTTGGAAGTATTATTCAATTATTGTTTATTTTTTATAGTCGTGCATTAGTAGATTCAAAAATATAATTTGCTAAGAGTTTATATGATTTGCTTATTTTTAAATCGATTAAGGTGTGTTTATAGAAGCGAATTTTGTGCATCAAGTGAAAAATAACTGAGTATAGGAAAATATTTGGGAGAAACATGGAAATTATTTCTACTCCCTCTATATATATATATATATATATATATGCCCCGAATTTAGTAAAGATTTATCGTTAGGTTTATGAATTAATTGTATCACATTAATTGGTTATGATTGCTTCACGGACTTTCCTAACATATTATTCGCTTAACAAAGTTAGATTGCATTGATATACATATTGATGAGGTGTTGCTTATGTAAACAATTTTTTTTTTTTTATTGTTGTTGAACGTAAGAGTATTTTAATTTGGGTAGGGATCTCAATGTATAGAATATTTGTTTAAAGTCCTTTTATAGAAGAAGAAATAGGTGGAAGTCTTTGAGATGCACATATTTGAGAATTAACTTGGAGAACTAATTGCCCTTGGGTATCGTGAGGGTTAAAGTTAGAAACAAGTGTATTGATTAAAGTTCTTACAAATCTGCAGTTAGACTGCTAGTTTTCTCCCTCTGATTTTATTAGATTATACTTTCAAAGTTAGTGGAATCGAAATTATATACTTATTAACATAACAATGTAGAGACAAAGTTGACATAAGAAGGGGAGTCTTTTAGTTAGAGCGGACCTCTCCAAATGTAGAAATTGAGTTTATTGTGATTGTATGAAGGGCTTATTAGTCATAACTAAGGAGATGAGTTACTTTAATGAAATAAGATGAGGCATGAAGAAAAAAGGACGTTTATTCATTTTGTGTACGCCGGGGTTTATGGATTATTTTTTGTATGTGTTATGTTTTTTGAAGCTCTTTGATTAGCATGTGCATTCCCCATGCATTATTTGAGCCCCAACAATGATTTATTCAAATTCGGAAGTAATTTTCAATTATTTTTTGTTTTTTGTAGTCATGCAATAGTAGATTCAAAAATATACTTTGCTCAGAGTTTGGTTTGGTCAGCTTGGATTGATTTAGTATATATAAGATATAATTTTTACATTAATACCATTTTAGTTAGATTGACTATGGGGTTACTCATTTTGAATTTTGTTATTAAATTTATGAAAAATAAATAATTACATAAGTCTAACTCTTGAGGTTTACACCGATTAGAGTAAATTAATATGTTAAGTCAAATCAGTCCCCACGATTATATATTCCAAATTTTCATAACTCGATTTCTTTATCAGCTATATAACATTATCAATGTAAATAAATACACGTCAATTAAACTTCTCAATTTATTTTTAGAAGACTAAATTTTTTCACTAAATATACGGTTGAGTCCCTCGAACCCTTGCCTACTCCGCAGCGTCATCCACTTATTTCATTCCTTAGAAATCTCCAATCAGTTGCGGCCGACTGAAAATTAATATCATATTCTCACTTTGTGGTAAGATTTTTTTACTAACACGATTTATGTGTTTAATTATTAAGATCTATATGATTTGCTTATTTTGAAATCGATTTAGGTGTGTTTATAGAAGCGAATTTTGTGCATCAAGTGAAAAATAAATGAGTATAGGAAGATATTTGGGAGATACTTGTAAATTATTTCTACTCCTTCTCTCTCTCTCTCTCTCTCTATATATATATATATATGCCCCGAATTTAGTAAAGATTTATCGTTATGTTTAGGAATTAATTGTATCACATTAATTGGTTGTGATTGCTTCACGGATTTTCCTAACATATTATTTGCTTAACAAAGGTAGATTTCATATACATATTTATGAGGTGTTGCTTATGTAAACAATTTTTTTATTGTTGTTGAACGTAAGAGTATTTTAATTCTGGTAGATATCTCAGTGTATAGAATATTTGTTTAAAATCCTTTGATAGAAGAAGAAATAGTTGGAAGTCTTTGAGATGCACATATTTGAGAATTAACTTGGAGAACTAATTGCCCTTGGGTATCATGAGGGTTAAAGTTAGAAACAAATGTAGTGATTAAACTTCTTACAAATCTGCATTTAGACTGCTAGTTTTCTCCCTATGATTTTATTAGATTATAGTTTCAAAGTTAGTGGAATCGAAATTATATATTTATTAACTCAACAATGTGGAGACAAAGTTGACATAAGAAGGGGAGTCTTTAGTTAGAGCGGACCTTTCCAAATGTCGAAATTGAGTTTATTGTGATTGTACGAAGGGCTTATTAGTCATATCTAAGGAGATGAGTTATTTTTATAAAATAAGACGTGGCATGCAAAAAAAAGGACGTTTATTCATTTTGTGTACGCCGGTGTATATGGATCATTTTTTGTATGTGTTATGTTTTTTGAAGCTCTTTGATTAGCTTGTGCATTCCCCGTGCATTATTTGAGCCCAACAATGATTTATTCAATTTCGGAAGTATTTTTCAATTATTGTTTGTTTTTTGTAGTCGTGCATTAGTAGGTTCAAAAATATACTTCGCTAAGAGTTTGGTTTGTTCAGCTTGGATTGATTTAGTATATATAAGATATAATTTTTGCATTAATACCATTTTAGTTAGATTAATTATGGGGTTACTCATTTTGAATTTTGTTATTAAATTTATGAAAAATAAATAATTACATAAGTCTAACTCTTGAGGTTTACACCGATTAGAGTAAATTAATATGTTAAGTCAAATCAGTCCCCACGATTATATATTCCAAATTTTCATAACTCGATTTCTTTTTTAGCTATATAACATTATCATTGTAAATAAATACACGTCAATTAAACTTCTCAATTTATTTTTAGAAGACTAAATTTTTTCACTAAATATACGGTTGAGTCCCTCGAACCCTTGCCTACTCCGCATCGTCATCTACTGATTTCATTCCTTAGAAATCTCTAATCAGTTGCGGCCGACTGAAAATTAATATCATATTCTAACTTTGTGGTAATATTTTATTACTAACACGATTTATGTGTTTAATTATTAAGATCAATATGATTTGCTTATTTTGAAATCGATTTAGGTGTGTTTATAGAAGCGAATTTTGTGCATCAAGTGAAAAATAAATGAGTATAGGAAGATATTTGGGAGAAACTTGTAAATTATTTCTACTCCATCTATATATATATATATATATATATATATGCCCCGAATTTAGTAAAGATTTATCGTTAGGTTTAGGAATTAATTGTATCACAGTAATTGGTTGTGACTGCTTCACGGATTTTCCTAACATATTATTCCCTTAACAATTGTAGATTTCATATACATATTTATGAGGTGTTGCTTATGTAAACAATTTTTTTATTGTTGTTGAACGTAAAAGTATTTTAATTTGGGTAGAGATCTCAGTGTATAGAATATTTGTTTAAAATCCTTTGATAGAAGAAGAAATAGTTGGAAGTCTTTTTGAGAATTAACTTGGAGAACTAATTGCCCTTGGGTATCATGAGGGTTAAAGTTAGAAACACATGTAGTGATTAAACTTCTTACAAATCTGCATTTAGACTGCTAGTTTTCTCCCTATGATTTTATTAGATTATAGTTTCAAAGTTAGTGGAATCGAAATTATATATTTATTAACTTAACATTGTGGAGACAAAGTTGACATAAGAAGGGGAGTCTTTAGTTAGAGCGGACCTCTCCAAATGTCGAAATTGAGTTTATTGTGATTGTACGAAGGGCTTATTAGTCATATCTAAGGAGATGAGTTAGTTTTATAAAATAAGACGTGGCATGCAAAAAAAAGGACGTTTATTCATTTTGTGTACGCCGGTGTATATGGATCATTTTTTGTATGTGTTATGTTTTTTGAAGCTCTTTGATTAGCTTGTGCATTCCCCGTGCATTATTTGAGCCCAACAATGATTTATTCAATTTCGGAAGTATTTTTCAATTATTGTTTGTTTTTTGTAGTCGTGCATTAGTAGGTTCAAAAATATACTTTGCTAAGAGTTTGGTTTGTTCAGCTTGGATTGATTTAGTATATATAAGATATAATTTTTGCATTAATACCCATTTAGTTAGATTGACTCTAGGGTTACTCATTTTGAATTTTGTTATTAAATTTATGAAAAATAAATAATTACATAAGTCTAACTCTTGAGGTTTACACCGATTAGAGTAAATTAATATGTTAAGTCAAATCAGTCCCCACGATTATATATTCCAAATTTTCATAACTCGATTTCTTTTTTAGCTATATAACATTATCAATGTAAATAAATACACGTCAATTAAACTTTTCAATTTATTTTTAGAAGACTAAAATTTTTCACTAAATATACGTTTGAGTCCCTCGAACCCTTGCCTACTCCGCAGCATCATCCACTGATTTCATTCCTTAGAAATCTCCAATCGATTGCGGCCGACTAAAAATTAATATCATATACTCACTTTGTGGTAAGATTTTTTTACTAACACGATTTATGTGTTTAATTATTAAGATCTATATGATTTGCTTATTTTGAAATTGATTAAGGTGTGTTTATAGAAGCTAATTTTGTGCATCAAGTGAAAAATTACTGAGTATAGGAAGATATGTGGGAGAAACATGGAAATTACATATATATATATATATATATATATATATATATATATATATATATATATATATATATATATATATATGCCCCGAATTGAGTAAAGATTTGTCGTTAGGTTTAGTAATTAATTGTATCACATTAGTTGGTTGTGATTGTTTCACATATTTTCCTAACATATTATTCGCTTAACAAAGGTAGATTGCATTCGTATACATATTGATGAGGTTTTGCTTATGTAAACAATTTTTATTTTTATTTTTGTTGAACATAAGATTATTTGAATTTGGGTAGAGATCTCAATGTATAGAATATTTGTTTAAAATCCTTTGATAGAAGAAGAAATAGTTGGAAGTCATTGAGATGCACATACTTGAAAATTCTCTTGGAGAACTAATTGCCCTCGTGTATCTCTAGGGTTAAAGTTAGAAACACATGTAGTGATTAAACTTCTCACAAATCTGCAGTTAAGCTGCTAGTTTTCTCCCTCTGATTTTATTAGATTATAGTTTCAAAGTTAGTGGAATTGAAATTATATATTTATTAACTTAACAATGTGGAGACAAAGTCGACATAAGAAGGGGAGTCTTTTGGTTAGAGCGGACCTCTCCAGATGTAGAAATTGAGTTTTTTTGTTATTGTATGAAGGGCTTATTAGTCATAACTAAGGAAGTGAGTTATTTTTATAAAATAAGACGATGTATGCAAAAAAAAGGGACTTTTATTCATTTTGTGTACGCCAGTGTTTATTGATCATTTTTTGTATGTGTTATGTTTTTTAAATTTATTTGATTAGCATGTGCATTCCCCGTGCATTATTTTAGCCCCAACAATGATTTATTCAAATTTGAAAGTATTTTCCAATTATTGTTTATTTTTTATAGTCGTGCATTATTAGATTAAAAAATTTACTTTGCTAAGAATTTGATTTGGTTAGCTTGGATTGATTTAGTAGATATAAGAAATAAATTTTGCATTTATACCATTTTACTTAGGTTGATTACGGGTTACTCATTTTTAATTTTGCAATTAAATTTATGAAAAATAAATAATTGTATAACTCTAACTCTTCAGGTTTACACCAATTAGAGTAAATTAATATGTTAAGTTACAAATCAATTCCCACGATTATTTATTCTACATTTTTATAATTCGATTTCTTTTTTAGCTATATAACATTATCAATGGAAATAAAAACACGTCAATTAAACTTTTCAATTTATTTTTGGAAGACTAATTTTTTTCACTAAATATACAGTTTAGTCCCTCGAACCCTTTCCTACTCCGCAGTGTCATCCACTTATTTCATTCCTTAGAAATCTCCAATCAGTTGCGGCCGACTGAAAATTAATATCATATTCTTACTTTGTGGTAAGATTTTTTTACTAGCACGATTTATGTGTTTAATTATTAAGATCTATATAATTTGCTTATTTTGAAATCGATTAAGGGGTGTTTATAGGAGAGAATTTTGTGCATCAAGTGAAAAATAACTGAGTATAGGAAGATATTTGGGAGAAACTTGGAAATTATTTCTACTCCCTCTATATATATATATTCCCCGAATTGAGTAAAGATTTATCGTTAGGTTTAGGAATTAATTGTATCACATTAATTGGCTGTGATTGCTTCATGGATTTTCCTAACATATTATTCGCTTACCAAAGGTAGATTGCATTTGTTGGTCCCAAGTGGTTAGATGAGGTCTAGAGGGAGGGGGGGTGAATAGACCTCTAAAAATTTTAGACTTAAAAACTTTTCTCTTAACTGTTAGCAGACTAAGCTGATCGTAAACAGTAAGCTGACTAAGCTGTTCGCACTCTATGTTTGAGCAGCAGAGTTGACCACTATTTAGAAAAGTACTTAGATGATTTCAGTAAAATCAGTTTTAATCAAGTTACTTGCAGCGGATATTTTAAAGAATTTTTCACAAGTAAACTAAGTCTTGTAAAGATTTTATCCCCAGTTTGAAACTCCTTTTAAAATCTTTAAATGGTTTGTTCAAATGTAAGCTTATGCAAATTTTAAAGTATGCAAGAAAACGTATGCAGAAATGAGCACAATGATTTTTGTATTGGTTATATGGATTTAAATCCTTTAGTCCACTCTTCCAAGTCACTTAGATCTTGGGTTATACTATAATCTTACAGATTACAATATAACTTGCTTGCGCCAATCAACAAATGAAAATGCCACAAGTTCGTTACAGGAGATCACTCAGAATTCCTATACTACAAAGCTTTATCACTCACAAAGATGGATAACAGCTTCTCACAACACTCTCTTAACAGATTCACTCAGAAAATGATTTATCTTTCTGAACTTCAACTCAGCTTCAGTTAACAAATAACTTCAGCAGGCTTGTGAGTTGTTCTTGAGTTTTGAGACTTAGAAGATTTTGCTTCGCAGGATTGATCTCAGTTGTGTGTTGTATATCTTCTCTCTCAAACTCACGAACAATTTATACTCTTAGTTTGAAAAGTATCCGTTGAAGAAATACAAGATTCAAACACCTCGAGTACTGGTCCTTAAACTCTGCAAACGGCTCTCTGCGACTGCTGCAGTACTGTCTACAATACTTTCTGTCAGCTGCATTTAATGCACTGAGCTAATACGAGGATTTCTTCAATCATTTGCCATAAATACCCTCCTTCTTCAGCATTTATTACTCCAAGTGCATTTATTACCGTTGAGGAGACTTCCTGATCGTCTTCACTTGGCTGATTAGAATCTCTCGTCTGATGATGTACTGAGCTGATCTCAGACTTGAACTAATATTATTTGAGTCGGCTGATTTTCACCAAACTGATTTCTTCCTTCAGCAACAGATCAGAAGTCTTCTGGACCAAATTGAATTTTGACTTGTCTGATTTGTCTTTAAGTTTATCAAAATTCTTCTAAGGGATTTTACTAAGTATTCCTTACTTAGCTGGTTATGATGTTTTGGAAATCATCAAAACCTCTCTTTAACTTCTAACTTCATTGTTCTTTAATCTTCATCTTCATCCACCAATTTCTCCCCTTTTTGATGATGACAAAACTTCAGCTAAGTACCTGTACCTAAACTAAAGTTCTAATCCTCAAAAATTTCTGAGATAGAAATTATATGTTGGAGTAAAAACTTGAACTTTTATTGATAGTTGAAAATTCAGTACAAGTAACAAGTTTTTAGATGAAATTAAGGAGACATAAAAATCGACACAAGAAAACAGATAAGTCCTAGTAATCTGATTCATCATCAGTTACTTCTTCTTCAATCTCCTCATACTCTTCTTCTTCTTCTTCTTCTTCTTCATCATCAATATTTCATCTTCTTCTTCATTAACATCATCAGATAGCAGGTTTCTCTTAGCAGCTTCCATCTTCAGTTGACGATCTGCTTCTTCAACCCTTTTTTTGATGCGTTCAAAGTTCCTTTAGTTAGAGCGGACCTCTCCAAATGTAGAAATTGAGTTTATTGTGATTGTATGAAGGGCTTATTAGTCATAACTTAGGAAATGAGTTATTTTTATAAAATAAGACGAGCCATGCAAAAAAAGGATGTCTTTTCATTTTGTGTACGCCGGTGTTTATGGATCATTTTTTGTATGTGTTATGTTTTTTGAAGCTCTTTGATTAACATGTGCATTCCCCAACAATGATTTATTCAAATTCGGAAGTATTTTTCAAATATTGTTTGTTTTTTGTAGTCGTGCATTAGTAGATTAAAAAATATACTTTGCTAAGAGTTTGATTTGGTCAGCTTGGATTGAATTTTGTATATATAAGACATAATTTTTGCATTTATACCATTTTACTTAGATTGATTATGGGGTTACCATTTTGAATTTTGTTATCAAATTTATGAAAAATAAATAATTATATAAGTCTAACTCTTCAGGTTTACATCGATTAGATTAAATTAATATGGTAAGTTACAAATCAATTTCCACGATTATATATACCACATTTTTGTAATTCGATTTATTTTTTGCTATATAAAATTATCAATGGAAATAAAAACACGTTCATTATACTTTTCAATTTATTTTTAGAAGACTAAATTTTTTCACTAAATATACAGTTGAGTCCCTCGAAGCCGTGCCTACTCCGCAGCGTCATCCACTTATTTCATTTCTTAGAAATCTCCAATTAGTTGCGGCCGACTGAAAATTAATTTCATATTCTCACTTTGTGGTAATATTTTTTTACTAACACGATTTATGTGTTTAATTATTAAGATCTATATAATTTGCTTATTTTGAAATCGATTAAGGTGTGTTATATGAGCGAATTTTGTGCATCAAGTGAAAAATAACTGAGTATAGGAAGATATTTGGGAAGAACTTTGAAATTATTTCTAGGGGGTGTTTCTGTAATATTTCTAAAATAAAAACATAAAAATAAAAAAAAACTTTGAAATTATTTCTACTCTTATATATATATATATATATATATATATATATATATATATATATATATATATATATATATATATGAAAGAACTTTGCTGGACTTTTGTGAAATTCTTTGCGGAATATGCAGGTTCCTCTTGTTTAGGAATGATTAGATATAAATCGTTTAATTAGTTGTCGGGATAGGTATGATACCTTTGTTGACTAGACATACATCTTTATATTAAGTCGTGCATAATTCTTTCCTTCATGGTAGAACTGGTTAATTTATTTAAGGGGTCAGTACTCCTTGATTCGAGTAGCTTCTACGATGAATGAAAGGATTTTGCTGGGCTTAATGTGAAATTCTTCGCGCAAGCAGGTCGTCTTATTTAGGAGTGAGCTCTTCGTTGACTATCTTTCAAGGTCAGAACATGTATGATACCTTTGTCGACTAGACATAAGTCTATTTTGGAATTCCAAAGGTCACTTTAAATAATGCCTCCTTGTTTCACGAAACACGATGTTTCTTCTTCTTTCTATTGATGTTTAAGTTTTCCAGACTTATAAATACGTAAGCAAGGCTTCCCAAATTATCTCAGAAGGATTCAAATATGCTAACCTCAATTCTTACCCCTGCTTTCGAAGAATTAACTTATGAGGTTTTTCGTCGAACCAAATGGCGTGTTAATGTTCGCAAATCTCTTCTCTATTTTGGTTTGGGCGGAATTGGAAAATGGAGGATTCATCTTTTTCCGGAGGATCCTCTATATCTAAGCCAGTTTTAACGGAAAGCTGGTCAATTCATTAAAAGGGCCAACACTTCCCTTCCTTGGTATTTCGTTCGATGACGGTGGTTACTTTGTAAGGGATGGGTGTGATGGGGGGTATTTTGGACTCTACTGTCTGGAGCAGAGGTACAATCGGAAAACCAAAACCCTGACCCTGAAGGCTTAAAATCAAGCTCGGATCGCAGTTTAGTTAACTCGATCCTCCAAAATCAGCCCATGCTCGAAAGATACTTTTGGGCCGATCTCAGGCCTAGGCCTATGGGCCTGCCCCCATTTTCAGCTATAAATACCCCAATCATTTATGACACACGACAAGAATTCCCATGTGCACTCCATTCGAAGCTGCCGCTCGGAAAGATAGTATAGGCCATTTTATATGTATTTCACAATCTAGCTTGTACGACATCCTATAATGCTCGAATAGGACCCTCGATACTTGTAATTTGAACATCTACAATCGCAGTATAATTTATTGATCTTTTCGCCATATACATTGTCTGTGTTTCCTTTACTTATATTCTAATATCGATCATACCACGAAACTGTGTAAGATCAATTGGCGCCCACCGTGGGGCCTTATTTGGGTGTTAGATCGAAAAATGCCTACTACGAGGAGGAATACATATAACCGAGGAGAACCTTCCCATGCTGCGGGGGTTCAGAATTCAGTTAACAATGAGCCCGATAATCTATCCAGAGCGGCTCAACAACCAGAAGTTCCGCCTATCCTTCCCCAGGACAATGCTCCGATCCACACTACTATCGCTGATCTGAGGTCCATCATAGGCACTATGTGCAGGGAATTTTTGAATAGTGGAAGGGCTGACCAATCTCCCGTGGATCAGCCACCTATCCATGGCAGGCCAGAAATCCCCTCTTCGGGCATCCAGAAGGAAAACAGCGTGTTACAAGTCACATCGAATGCACCCGCGCCAAACCTTCCTCGAACAGTTCCCGCAAAAACTAATGTTCAGTCCGAAAACCTGGAGCGAACAATGCAAGATCTGGAGGACTCAGTAGTAGGGGAAAGCCACCCTATAGATATGGCGAGAAAGAAAAAATCAACCTATAAGAGAATTACGGAGTCCGATCTTGAAAGGATAGTGCAGGAGCGGGTTGCAAAGAAGTTAGATAGGGAGGAGGTGGTGATAGAAGTCCGTCGTGCCGCTACAGCTGCTAGGGGCACTGAAATTAACCAAAATAGGGAGATTGTCCAGAGAATTGTCAGGGATAGAGAGATCGGAAATAGCATCATGCGAAGTTCGCCATTCTGCCAAGAGATACGCGAAGCCAGGAATACAGAAACGATACCAACAAGGCTACCACGGTATAACGGGACTACCGACCCCGGGGAACATGTTAACAGTTTTGTCAATGTGATGAATTTATATGGACATTCGGAAGATTTCTGCTGCAAAATTATGGTCACGACCTTTGAAGGGATTGCCCTTGATTGGTTTGGAAAATTGCCGCCAAACTCTATATTCTCTTTTGATGAATTCTGTGACAAGTTTAAGCATCAATTTGCGAGCCAGAGAAAACCCAAGCTGCCGGCAAATCACTTGGGAACGGTCTGATGGGGGCTATTTCGCACCCTATGTATTACTCGATTCGGATGAAGAAGTTAAGGTCGATCCGACCAATCCAAACAGATCGGGATCCCCTCGCAGACCCGGCAAGACGCAGCTCTCTTCGACCAGAAGATGATACTCCGGACCCATGAAGGATAATTGGGCCGAGACCTATTAGGACTATGTTTCCATGTAACGCTAGGTTTAACACTGTATAAATACCTAGCTAATCATTGTATGAGACAACTACGAAATCCTTTACTTTAAGGATACTCATATATTCTCTGCCAAAGGCATTACAACTGAATAAGAACCAATATTATTCATAGTATTTTGATCTCCAGATTATAGTGTTATTAGCTTTCTTTGTGGTTTTGCTTCTTGTTCTTAATTATTGCTTTTCTTTGTGTTTGATCCATCCGGAATAAAGTAACAGAGCCCTACTTAATATATATACACAAATATCGTAAACCCCATCGATATAACAAATTCACTGATATACAATTAACCCGACGAAATCCGGTTAAATCAGTTGGCGCCCACCGAGGGGCTAGGTTAATTATTCGAATCGACACATGGCTCGCCCAAGGAAAAGCGCTCGCGTTGGAGCGAGAAGCAATACGACCACCGGTCACAACACATCTGAAGATCCACAAGACAACAACGATAACAACAATCCAAACACCAATGAAAACCTCCCAGATACCCGTTCCCGTCAGCAGGAACACCAAGGAGGCCTTACCGGTACAATACCAGAAGAACCGGAGCTCCCCGAAATACCCGCTCCTCTCCCTGGCGCTCAGGAAAAACTGAAACAAATAGCGATGCTCTTCAAGTCACTCTCTCCAGAAGAATTGCTAGTTTTAGACCAAATTCCTCGAAACGTTACGGCTCCCGGAGCAACTCCTGCGACAGGAGTGCCGAGGCCGAACGAACGGACTTCTCAACAAGCTGACAGCCCACCAAGTGAGCGTCGCTCGCTGCACAGCCCACAGCAGGTCAATTCTAAACCCTCCGACAACCGTCCCCAAAGAAGAACTGGTCGAAGAGTACCACAAGCCGTTCGCAGCGGGTCGAAGGAACGAACGATCATCCCAATCGAAGATGATATAGATGATACAATCCCCTATCGACCAAGAGCTACTCGATTCTCAGAACGAGAAATTGAAAGGATGGTACAGGAGCGGCTCGAACAACGATTACGATCTGCACAAAACCCCTGGGCCCGGACTACAGAACTCCAGGAAAGCCTTGCGGCTTGCTCTCCTTTCTGCAGGGAAATTAAAGAAGCACAGTCCGCGGGACAGGTCCCGGGAAGACTACCCCGATATGATGGAACCACCGACCCGGACGATTATATCTTTAGCTTTACAAACATAATGAATTTGTATGCTCACTCCGCCGAATTCACCGCCAAGTTAATGGTAACAACATTCGAAGGACTCGCACTGGATTGGTTCGCCAAACAGCCGGCCAACTCTATATTCAGTTTCCGGGAATTATGCAATAAATTAATACAGCAATTTGCCAGTCAGAGGAGGCAAAAACTTCCGATGAGCTACCTAGGAACTATACACCAACAAGAGGGAGAAACCCTAAGAAATTGGTTGGCAAGGTTCAACGTAGAATTACTCAAAATCGACTCACCGAATATCGATTACATAATTTCTATCCTCTTCGACCTCACTAAAAATAGGCAGTTCGGAAACGCCCTCAGTCGAAAACAACCAAGAACATTTGCCGACATTATGAGCTTGGCTTCTAAGTATATGACCCAAGAAGAGATGAATTCCTTTAAGGATAAAAACAAAAACAAAGCCACCACCTCAGGCTCCAAACGGCAAGATAGGTTTCCTACCCAAAAAGCTTCGGATTACGAACGATCTTCCAGGAGAGGTAATGTTTTCCACCGACTGGAATACAACAAAGCCGATCATGACAGACAACCTAATTTCTACCAACGACCAAGGAATCATGATCAACCAATAAGAAGCAGGGTGAATCAAGTAGAACACCCAAGGTTAAATGTTCCGATGGAAGAAATATTGGAAGTCCTAGAAAGAAATAACTGGATTCCCGAAGCAAGGAAAATCGCGCAACCAAGACCAGGCTCTCGAAACTACGATCAGTACTGCAAATATCATAGGGCACATGGACATCGAACGGAGAATTGTTTTCACCTTAAGAGAGAAGTTGAGAAACTTATCGAGCAAGGAAAACTCGACGAATACATAGAGCGAGATAATCATAGAAGGGAAAGAAGTAGAAGCCCTCGGAATGTTGATCGAAGGAGAAATTCTCGTCAAAGGTCACCCGAACGCCGACCTATTCCGGAATCGAATCACGACCAGATCAATGGAACTATCCATACGATCTCCGGGGGTCCCGCGGGTGGAGATAGTCGTAACGCCCGGCGAAGAACAGCCAGGTCCATCATTGGAAACTCAAAATACCCAAAAGAAATTTGGACCCTGGAAAGCAGGCCATCAAACGATCAACAGATCAGTTTTAATGAAGGCGAAGCGCCTAAAAATATTGTCTGGGACGCAAGAGAAGATAACCCCGACTTCCCTATGGTAATATCGCTAGAAATAGCAAATTACAATGTCAAGAGAATCTTAATCGACAATGGGAGCTCAGCCAATATTATCTCCCGAGAAGTTTTAGCCCAAATGGACTTGGGACAGATAAACTTGCAGAAAGTAGCTACGCCATTAATAGGATTCGGGGGGTCCGAAATTATCCCCAGCGGAACGATAACCTTAAGCGTATCGCTCGGAAAAATACCCCACCGAACTGTAAAGCTAGTGAAATTTTTAGTAGTAGAGACCCCATTCGCTTATAATGCGATATTGGGACGACCTGCCCTCAATCTATTCCGAGCTGTTGTCTCTACTTATCATCAGAAGATAAAGTTTCCAACCGATACAGGCATCGGAGAAATAACAAACGACCATTGCATGGCTTGGGACTGCTATAGTACTTCGTTAACAATGAAAGAACATCCTAAGTCCGTTACTCCGAGCAAGAGAAAGATCGAAGGCGATCTCATTAGAAACGAGGTTGAAATTCCTAGTACTGATCGACTAGATAAAAAGGGGAAAGAACCGCTAGACTTATCTTTGAAACCCCCAGAACACAAAGAAATAATTCTAGTAGATGGCGACTCATCTAAAAAGACGAGAATTGGTACAGAGTTGAGCGAAGAAGGAGAAATAATGCTGATCGACTTCCTCAGGAACAACGCCGATGTCTTCGCTTGGAGCGCAAATGACATTGAAGGAATTGATCCTCGAATAATAAAGCATTCCCTAAAAATAGATCCTTTGGCGAAACCCGCCAGACAGAAAAAGAGAAATCATGGACCGGTGAAAGATAAAATTATCAAAGCCGAGGTAGAAAGGTTGCTCGAGGCAAAACAAATCCGAGAAATTCATTTCTCGGAATGGCTATGCAATGTCGTACTAGTCGCTAAAGGAGATAAAAAAGATAATAAATGGAGGATGTGTAATGATTTTACCGACCTTAACAAGTTGTGTCCACGTGACCCATATCCCCTCCCAAGGATTGACTTATTGGTCGACTCAACCGCTGGCTTCGCGTTATTCAGTATGATGGACGCCTTCCAAGGGTTTTACCAAATATACATGGATGAGCGGGACCAAGAAAAGACCGCGTTCATTACCGAGCAAGGAGTTTATTGTTTCATAGTGATGCCGTTCGGCTTAAGAAATGCCGGAGCTACTTATCAAAGGTTAGTAAACCTAATGTTCAAAGAACTAATCGGAGAGCTAATGGAAGTCTACGTGGACGACATGCTGGTCAAAAGCATGAACGAAGCAGATCATGTAAAGCATCTCGATCGATGCTTTCAGATCTTGAGGAAATATCGTATGAAGTTAAACCCCGCAAAATGCACCTTTGGTGTCAAATCAGGAAAATTCTTGGGATATCTAGTCCACCAACGCGGAATAGAAGCCAACCCGGAAAAAATCCGAGCCATAACTGAAATGAAACCTCCTAAAACAATCTCTCAAGTACAAAGCCTGGTCGGAAAGATCGTGGCATTAAACAGGTTTATATCAAAATCGGCGGACAAAAGCCTCCCTTTTTTCCAAACTCTCCGAAAGGCAAAGAACTTTGTTTGGACCGAAGAATGCGATCAGGCCTTCGAGCAGCTCAAAGAATATTTGACGACACCACCGATGTTGGCAAAACCAACAGAAGGAGAACCATTGTTTATGTACATCTCCATTTCCGACGTAGCAATTAGTTCAGTACTAATTAAAGTCGAGGGCTCAGAGCATAAGCCTGTATATTATCTCAGCAAGTTATTACAAGGGGCGGAGAAGAATTACTTGGAAATAGAAAAATTCACACTGGCCTTAGTAGTGGCCGCACGAAAACTCCGACCTTACTTCTTAACTTACAAAATCATCGTTCTGACGAATCAGCCACTAAGGCAAGTTCTAGCAAAACCAGAAGCCTCCGGTCGACTAATCAAATGGGCCATCGAACTCAGTCAGTTCGAGGTAGACTACAAACCAAGAATTGCCATCAAGGCACAAGTGTTGGCCGATTTTATATTAGAAACACCGACACAGGCTACTGAATCATCGAGCTGCCTCAGCAGCGATGTCTTAATCATTAAAGATCAAACTTGGCTAATGCACGTCGATGGTGCTTCATGCCGAGAAGGAGGAGGCGCCGGAATCAACTTCACCGGACCAAACAAAGAAGATTTAAATTACGCAATAACACTGGACTTCGTTGTGACAAACAATGAAGCTGAATATGAAGCGTTAATCGCAGGAATGGAGATGGCGATCAAAGCCAATATAAAAAGTCTTAGAGTACTAACTGATTCAGAATTAGTGCAAAGACAGATAGAAGGCCTATACGAGGCTAAAGAATTCAACATGGTTAAATACCTCGCCAAAGTAAAGACTCTGGTCGAGAAATTTGAAAGTTTTAGTATCCAGAACATCCCACGTTCGGAAAATAAATGGGCCGATCAGCTATCAAAATTCACGGGATCCCATGACGGAAAGACCGAACGGGTGATCAACTGGTTGATCTCTAATACACCAGCAATTGACATCGATGAAACACCAGCAGTGGATATAATGGAAATCGAAGAAGCCGAAGGGAACTGGATGACCCCTATGATAGACTATCTTCGAGAAGGAAAATTCCCACCTGACCAAAATGAAGCTCGGAAAATAAAATATCGAGCTCCGAAATATACACTCATAGAAGGAAAACTCTACCGAAGATCAGTATCAGGGATTCTTCTAAAATGCGTACCTAAATCACAAACCCTCGATATACTCCGAGAAATACATGATGGGGATGCAGGAAATCACAGCGGATCAAGAGCATTGGCTTTAAAATGTCTCAGGACGGGTTACTATTGGCCGACCATCAATAAAGATGCCGCTCAATATGTCCAAGAATGTCATCACTGCCAGATCCATGCTAACATATGCCATCAACCAGCAGAAAACATGCACCCTATTCCAGTTTGTTGGCCGTTCGATCAATGGGGAATGGACATCGTGGGACCTTTCCCAATGGCCAGATCAAAGAAATCTTATGTCCTGGTCGCCGTAGAGTACTTCAGCAAATGGATAGAATGCATCGCCCTCGCACGAATAACCCAATTCCAAGTTATCAATTTCCTATGGAAATTCATAGTTTGTCGATTCGGCATCCCAAGGGTCCTTATCTCCGATAATGGAACTCAATTCGCGGGCAAACAAATAATAGAATGGTGTACAAAACTTGGAATTCAACAGAATTTTACCTCCGTAGGACATCCTCGAGCAAATGGACAAACTGAAGTAGCAAACCGAGAAATAATAAATTCTTTGGAAAAAAGATTAGGAGCAGCCAAAGGAAAATGGCTTGATGAACTCCCAGGAGTATTGTGGGCTAATCGGACCACAGTAAGGAGCTCAACTGGGGAAACCCCATTTAGCTTGGTATATGGGTCGGAAGCAGTTATCCCTGTGGAAACGCTAATCCCAACGCCAAGAGTAGAAATGTTCGATGATAAAGAAAATGAAAAGTCAAGAGAAAACGACATTGATTTAACAGAAGCTTTAAGAGATAAAGCTGCTGTACGCTTACAAGCCACTAAAGCTAATATGGAGAAAGCATACAATCAAAAAGTACGCATCCGAACCTTCAAGGAAGGAGATTTGGTCTTGAAAAAGGTAGAAGTATCCAAACATGTGGGAAAATTACAACAAAATTGGGATGGACCTTACATCGTTATTGGTGTGGGGAAGAAAGGTTCATACAAAATTGCACACTTGGATGGAACTGCCTTACCAAGAACCTGGAATGCTGTCAACCTTAGGAAATACTATGGTAAATAAATTTTAGCAGATTATATTGCATTATTCTACTTTTTACTTTATCAAATTTCAATTCTTGTAATAAAGGCCTAGGCCTAAAGTTCAATTATCAAAGATTTCTTTGGCATTTTATATATATCGTTTATATCGGTTAAACATTCATCGGAATCGCACAATCATATTGCCAGAAACAAAACGAGTAGAGTAAACATTGATCCGCTCAATAAAAACTCCTCGATATATCAAAAAGACTTTTTGGTTAAAAACCTAAGTCTACAATCAAAAACGAGTTGAGTAAACATTGATCCGCTCAATAAAAACTCCTCGATATATCAAAAAGACTTTTTGGTTAAAAACCTAAGTCTACAATCAAAAACGAGTTGAGTAAACATTGATCCGCTCAATAAAAACTCCTCGATATATCAAAAAGACTTTTTGGTTAAAAACCTAAGTCTACAATCAAAAACGAGTTGAGTAAACATTGATCCGCTCAATAAAAACTCCTCGATATATCAAAAAGACTTTTTGGTTAAAAACCTAAGTCTACAATCAAAAACGAGTTGAGTAAACATTGATCCGCTCAATAAAAACTCCTCGATATATCAAAAAGACGTTTTGGTTAAAAACCTAAGTCTACAATCAAAAACGAGTTGAGTAAACATTGATCCGCTCAATAAAAACTCCTCGATATATCAAAAAGACTTTTTGGGTTAAAAACCTAAGTCTACAATCAAAAACGAGTCGAGTAAACATTGATCCGCTCAATATAAACTCCTCGATATGATCAACGATCAAAGAAGACTTTTTGGGTTAAAAACCTAAGTCTAACTAAAACCGAGTCGAGTAAACATTGATCAGCTCAATAAAAACTCCTTGATATAATCAACGATTAAAAAAGACTTTTTGGATTAAAAATCTAAGTCTAAACAGAAAAGAGTCGAGTAAACATCGATTCGCTCGATAAACACTCCTCGAACTATTTACGACGATCAAAAGGACCTTTTTGGGTTAAAAACCTAAGGTTTAAATCAAAAACGAGTCGAGTAAACATTGATCCGCTCAATATAAACTCCTCGATATGATCAACGATCAAAGAAGACTTTTTGGGTTAAAAACCTAAGTCTAACTAAAACCGAGTCGAGTAAACATTGATCAGCTCAATAAAAACTCCTCGATATAATCAACGATTAAAAAAGACTTTTTGGATTAAAAATCTAAGTCTAAACAGAAAAGAGTCGAGTAAACATCGATCCGCTCGATAAACACTCCTCGAACTATTTACGACGATCAAAAGGACCTTTTTGGGTTAAAAACCTAAGGTCTAAATCATAACAAGTCGAGTAAACATTGATACGCTCAATAAAAACTCCTTGATCTGTTCTTAATAATCTAAATGGTCTGCTAACACTCCTGAAGTTTTGAAAATAGACAAGGAAGAACACAGTCTGCTCGGATAAAGCTACTCATAAATTATGACAGAGTTAACGACAAGGAAGATATAAGGAACAAAGTATATTTTATTCATCAAATTTGTTACATACAAAAGTCCTACGTTACAAAGATCTACATACTACTTAAAGATCATTACAATGATTTAAATAAGATGATCCTCTATTATCGGCGATCTTCACGACAATGTCCACGGAAACACCAATCTCCTCCCTAGTACCTCGTCGATTATAATAAACCACCTAAGAAGCATGCTGCTCAGGATGGTCGACTTCTTTGGTTCGAGGGCCAGGCTCTGAAGATCAAATGTTCTTCCAGACGAAATGAACATTACCAGCCAGATAGCTAAGCAATGCTCACTCACCCGCAAGAAGATACTGCTTTTACTTTATCTATAAAACATTTTACTCTGGAGCAGCATCTCTTCGGGACCGTCGTGAAACGGTAAATTTACCAGCCACCCCGGTGGTCTATCACTCCTGAGGTTACATCGAAGAACAGGGGTGACTGGCAAATATGAACCCACCATGTGCGAACGGAAACCACGGACCTCTAAATTGATGAAGACCAAGGCAGAGATCTCATGGGACCCGTCGATACAAGGTAGGGCTGACATGGGACCCGTCAATACAAGACTGGGAACAACTTCACTATTTTGAATAAACAAATCATAGTAATGTGATTTTTTGAAGACAATGGGATCAGAGGGCAGAATAAAATCTAAGGAATTTGAGATCTCCATCTTTTTGGTAAGTTACAAATGAAGAACATAAATCAGCCCCCTATTTATAAGGGTAGATCTAAAGGATCCAACGGCTGAAAAAGTATTTGATCAACGGACACGGATACGACCCTTTGACTTCCCGTAATAAATGCAAATAAGTTGGAACGGCACCATTTATTCGCCTCAACTGATCGACAATGAAAGAAGTCTTGGATCGAAGCGATCACCCAAGTAACACAAGTAAACCTAAGGAACTCCAGATCGGTCAAACTGGAACGATCATACTTAATGATCGATAGCTTCAAAACCTAGAAGCCACAAACGATCTTGAAAATCACTGCGAAAAGGACAGTTGCTCGATAGCAAAATAGAGGATAAAAGACCGAACTCTCCACCATACGAGGGACGTCACTGCCTCATACTTCATATGGAAGACCATTGACTACGCTATACAGAAACTCCTATGGAGTCCAAGATATCTGACATAGAAATCAGGAGAATAGTCCTCCTTAATCTACATGGCAAGGATGTCACTGCCTAACATACCAAAGAATTGCTTAAGAAGGTCTGAACAGAGTAGATCTGGCTAAAACACCTACATTTTCCAATTCCTCCCATATCAAGAAAGTGATATAATGGTACACTAGCCAAGGAGCATATCGTTCAAAAATTGATTCTGGGAAATATAAGGGTTTGGAAAAGTTTGAAAGGGACAGTTTTCGGTAAAATGACATAAAGAAAACCGAGATCAACAAAGGGATAATAACCTCCTTATATGAGATTTGGATCACAAAAAGACAAAAGTACAAAGCGTAGATTGAGCATCGACCAAGATGATGCACTTTTTCGATACGGATAACCTATTAAAACATGCTAAGTGCATGCAAAACTTTTCTACTATACTGGATTTGATCAACAAACGACTCAGAAGCTAACAATATATATATATGAGAACAGAGGAAGAACGAACATAACAAAGTATATATACAGAAGGTAATTGATCAGGCAAGAACCTGCCTACAAAAAGTTCATCGTTTCCAATTTTCCTCCCACTACAAAAAATCTCAGCCCAAGTAAATACACAAACTTCGGGCCACAAAAAAAAAAAAAAAAAAAAAAAAAAAAAAAAAAAAAAAAGGAGACAGTCCAAGGCCTGCCATGTCGAGCAAAGGTCACTAAGAAGAACGATCAGCAGTCTGACTACCAGAAACAGCTTTCCGAGGAGTCAGACTCCCAGCAAAAGCCATCAATTCTTCTTGACGCTTTAGATAACCTGCGTCATAACCTTCCTCATAGGACTGCCGACGAGATTCTTCCGCCAGAACAGCTGCTTGAGCTAAATTATTTTTCTCCTTTTCAAGGACAACTTTTTCGGCCTCCAATTTTTGAAGATCATCTTTATCAAGTTGCAGCTGCAACTCTAAACCCCTGCTTTTAGCTTTCTCGGACTCCAACTGACTCTGAAGAGCTGTCCGACGATTCCACAGTTCGTCATTTTGCACACCCAGTTGGAGCGCAAAATACTTGCCCTAAGAACAGAAAGAATAAGAGAAATCGCCTTACAACAAGGAATTCTAAAACAAAGAACAGAAAAATTATTCGAAATATATCTACCTGCTCACATATCTTCACCAAAGATTGAACAAGGCGAAGATTGGAGGTGCCTTCGAGCTTCCTCAACTCGCCAGGCAGAATAGTACTCATGCCCAGGTCCCATGACAAAGCATCAGGTTCAACAGAACCAGGCAGTTCGCTGGACAAAGGGACACCGTCCGAACGTGGAGTCTCCGACAAAAGAATGTCATCAACTTGTTGAAGGATGCATCGCTCATCTAACTGACGAGGAGATTCTCTCCCATCGGGACTAACAGTGGTCTCCTTA
This sequence comes from Penstemon barbatus, assembly GCA_003313485.2. NCBI lineage: Eukaryota > Viridiplantae > Streptophyta > Magnoliopsida > Lamiales > Plantaginaceae > Penstemon > Penstemon barbatus. Next base: position 16,551,621 of record CM064882.1, on the reverse strand, counting down.
CCCGAAGCAGAAATAATGGTTCGGCGGCCAGACCCGGAACCAGTTCGACCTCCGGAAGGTCCTCCAGACTCAAAGGAGATAGTCGTCACAGTAGTATCATTAAACAAAAATTCTGGGCAATCCTGCACAATAGACTGTGCTACGGGAGGATTAACAAATAAATTATCGCCAGTTTGCCCTCTGCTAGTGATTGGGGCAGTAGAAATAGACAAAGGAAGGGAAATAGCAAAATCCCCTCCATGAAAAACATCCTCAAAGGAAGGAGCATTGGAACTAACAGCAATATTATAAGTCGGTTCCTCGCTTGACATATCGCCAAAGGCATACCGACCAGGAGAAGGCATTCTTCCTACTTGAGTGGAAACAGGAAGGATTGGCTCAGAAACAATAACACTGGTATCGATCTCCGACCTAATTGTTTGGGACGAACGAGGAGGTTCCATCGACGGACCATCTCTTCGATGCTTTTTGGATCTATTATCACGAGCGCTCTCTCGAGAAGGTCGCTTCGAAGTATTGCCAAAAAGGTTACTCATGGTCGGATTATGAAAAAGCACAATTTAATATCGAGAAGATTTATCGACTAACTAAAAGACGAGTATTCTATCCAAGAGAGAAGTATAGCAGTAAAAACAAGTCAAGATTTTACCTTTCGTATTTATACTACGCGAAAGGACGCGACAGACCTAAAGAAAGGGCGCGAAACAGCAAATATGACCTTGGAGCAAACGCTGGAATATGAAAAGACACACGCATAATGATTACGCCAGATTTAATGACTTGTCTGAATTGTTACGGCGAAGCCGAAAAGACACGACTGTCAGAATACAAAACGCTTAGCGTACATAGAGAAGAAACGGTAAAGTTACAATTATTACTTACGAGTAAAATAATTACAAGGATTATTCAACAAATCACTATCTTAAAGAGCCTGCTCACTATCCGAAACTCTCTGATCGCTACCGACGACCTCAGTTGTACCAATGTCCACTTCCTCTTCTTCCTCAACTTCGGGATCAACAAAAGTATTATCGAGCTCTTCATTGACGTCGGAAGGAGGAATGGGCAATGGATTTCCAAATTCTTCGACAAGGTGAGCTAGAGGAAGACCTTGATATAGAACATCTGGGACCTCGGAAGAAGAATAAAGTTCACCATACCGATTCAATCGAATATGAGCGGCCTTGAAATACTCTTTTCGACGATCATCGATCATCTCCATAGCGACCAGCTGATGAATCGCTTTCTTAAAAGTGCTTTCAAGTAAAGGACCGACCATCCGATACACTAACGCCGTATGAACAGGAGAGTTGAGAAATTCGCGAACGACGCTTTCGTCAGATTTCCTGACATATCTATCTCTTTGCCTAAGTGGGACATCGTTTTCATACTCCTCTAAAGAAGCTTCGAGGTTTGACACTTGAGATTCCAGCTCACTGATTCGAGCCGTGCTCTGCAACTGAAATTCCTCTAACTTTCTAGCCATTTGATTGGCCTGCTCTTGAGCACGAGAAACCTCCATCACCCTATTCAACATTTCTTGATCGTCGGTCTCGGCAGCACGAGTTTCTATGACGGGGACAGAAGAAGATGTCGAAGGACCAACCTCTGAACCAGAAGATTTATGAAGCAAAGCTTTATTCTTCTCCTCCAAAAACTCGCACTGTTGTTTCCAAAGTGCATTCTCGTAGGCGTATGACGTAAGACACGTTTTAGTCTGAACAAGTAAAAGAGGGCAAGAAAAAGAGATGGATTAAGTAAATTAAGGAAGACACTTAGAGTTTTCTATTAACATAATTAAAGGAAAAGGATATCACCTTTTCGGTATAAAGACAAGCTCGTTGGAATTTCTCCAGAGGATCCTTATGAAGAAGTTTGTTCAGATCGCGGGTAAAAACACCAGACAAAAGAACACGAGTTGCCTTATCGATCGCGTTCTCATTATCATCGTGGATAAGAGAGTCCTTCTCGGAATAACCAGCGGCTCTCTTTCCCTCCAAATGTTCTTCGATCATTTCGACAAGAGTGGGTCTTGGGTGCTTTTCTCCGACTAAAGAAAGATCCTGGCCGGAACGTCCATAATAAGTCCTCTTCCTATCGACTGGGTTATTAGTCGGATGAGGTTTCGACCAAGAATGACATCCTCGAACACCTAAAGATGTCCTAAGAGAAAGAGGAGGATAACCAGGTCCCGTGCCCTGACGAATAGGGGGCTCCTGAGGAGATTCTGATGATTCCTCTCTGTCCTCCTCGGATTCATGGCCTGACTCCAACTTCCTTTTTCGGGACGCCCTTTGCTCGATGGGCGCATTCTCAGCGGATTTAGAAGATTTGGAAAGGACCATCTTTCCCTTCGAAGAATGTCGAGAATTCTCTACCATATCAGCTGAAAAAGAAATTAATCATAAATTATGTGCCTTCCCGATAAGTGATATCATCACAACACTGAGAACAAATAAATTACTAACCAAGAGGTTCGGACGGTGTATCGATGGGAAAATTATGAATGCTTAACCCCGCTTTACGAAGGAAAGCTTCCCCAATCAAAAGAGCGCTTTGAAACTTGTTTTCACGCAATTCGGAGATATCAGCGATAAACTGTGCATCGTCAGGAACAAGTTCACCAGTCGGAGAGCGACCTCCGGGAATCCAACTGAAATCATGATCCCATGAAAAAGGCACACTCGTACCATCCGCTAAACGAAGATTAGACGGAGGACGAACAAAGAAGAAATGAGATTTCCATAAGGGATTACTAGAAACAGGGGCATCAAAGATTGCTCGGCTAGGTCGTTGGCTAGCGAAGAAATATCCACGATTTGAGGAACTAGAAATGTTAAAGCGAAAAAGTTGTGTAAAATTACGGAAAGAAGGTTTAAACCCCTTGGCAATCATCAAAACCGAAAAGCAAACTATAAAAGCAACAGAATTAGGAACCAGCTGTGTCAAGCACACACTAAAAGTTTTCAAAACTTCCAGAAAGAGGGGAGACAAAGGAAGACGAAGTCCACTGTTAAAGTGAGCCGTATAAAAGGCTCGACATCCCTCCGGGGGAGATGTAACCCTATCAGTAGGGGAAGGAAGAACTATCTCAGAACCTTCCGGGAAATATTTGATGTAACTATTCGCAACCTCCGGAAATGTCTCCGCCGTATAAGCGCAAACGACATCCTCGATTGGTTCAGAAACCTGAGGAACAGTACCTTTGCCCTTTTTGGCTCGGGCCGCCACATCCGCGTCAGTAAGGATCCGTACCTTAAAAGTATCCTCAACAGGGATGGCAAAACCAGTTACGCTAGATTGCAATTCCTCCTCAATGTCGGGGGCGACAATCTCTCTAGAAGAAGACCTTCTCACAGAAGCCATATATTATTCTCGGAAAATGAAGGTCGATAAATGGAAAAACTTAGCGTAATGAGCGACTAACCAAGAGAATAAGTACGAATTATAAGGAAGTATAAAAGAGAAATGGCGAACTATAGCGTCACCTATTTATAAGAAGAGAAGAAATGACGTTTCGAACTTATGGCAACTACTGATATTCCCGCCAAAAAGGGAAGGATATGAAAAGTTTCCAGAATATACGCGTGGCGATCCGTAACTAGACATAGAAAACGACTGTCTGTGATATGTAGCACTCTTTTCCTTATTTAAGATTTTTTCCCACTGGGTTTTTTCTTAAGTAAGGTTTTTAACGAGGCTCCATTCATAGAAAAGAAAGAGTCGTAAAGATCTCTCTACTTCTACGAGCTTCTATTATATATACGCTCGAAGAAGTGAGGGAGTACTGATGGGGGCTATTTCGCACCCTATGTATTACTCGATTCGGATGAAGAAGTTAAGGTCGATCCGACCAATCCAAACAGATCGGGATCCCCTCGCAGACCCGGCAAGACGCAGCTCTCTTCGACCAGAAGATGATACTCCGGACCCATGAAGGATAATTGGGCCGAGACCTATTAGGACTATGTTTCCATGTAACGCTAGGTTTAACACTGTATAAATACCTAGCTAATCATTGTATGAGACAACTACGAAATCCTTTACTTTAAGGATACTCATATATTCTCTGCCAAAGGCATTACAACTGAATAAGAACCAATATTATTCATAGTATTTTGATCTCCAGATTATAGTGTTATTAGCTTTCTTTGTGGTTTTGCTTCTTGTTCTTAATTATTGCTTTTCTTTGTGTTTGATCCATCCGGAATAAAGTAACAGAGCCCTACTTAATATATATACACAAATATCGTAAACCCCATCGATATAACAAATTCACTGATATACAATTAACCCGACGAAATCCGGTTAAATCACGGTCAAACAATGGGAGGGGGAAACCTTGAGGCAATGGTTATCAAGGTTTAGTATCGAGCTACTAAATGTCGATACCCCTCAGATCGAATACTTATCCTCCATAATGTTCGAATTGACAAGAAGCACACAATTCGGAAACACATTGTGTAGGAAGCAACCGAAATCTTTTGAGCGGATAATGGAAATTGCTGAGAAGTATATGATTCAGGAGGAGATGAATAAATTAAAAAATGCGCATGGCCGAAAACTCCCTCTTAACAAAAAGCAAGATCGAGCCCCTATACCAAAACCAAGTGATTATGGAGGATTGAATAAGGGGTCGGTATGGCAACGACTCAACGCATATAAATCGTAGGTGCCGACCCAAAGACCGAATGTCTACGGTCCAAGTTATGATCAGAGTCAGCCCCCACGATCCGGAAAAATTCAGTTCACAGAATTGAACGTCCCAAAGGAGGAAATTTTGACAGTTTTGGAAGAAGGAAGTCTAATTCCTGAAGCCCAAAGAATCACCCAGGCAAGACCAGGGGCGATGGGATATGACCAATACTGCAGATATCATAGAGCTCGGAGGCACAGTACCGAAAATTGTTACCAGCTGAAGGTCGAGATTGAAAAGTTAATTGCGCAAGGAAAAATTAAAGAATTTGTCAAAGGAAGTAACTACAAGAGCCGATATAGATCCAGGAGTCCTCGATGATTTATTAATCAACAAAAGGAAGTTCAAAATTAGGCGGATGAACAATTGAACGGAGTAATAAACGTGATCGCTGGCGGACCGGCGGGAGGAGATAGCAAAAATGCTAGAAAAAGAACGATGAGATCAATAAAAGCATCTGTTTCGACCAAAAAGGAAGTATTTTCTTTGGAACTCCCATCCATGGAAAATCAAGTTATAAGCTTTAGCGATGCAGATCGACCCTCTGATGTTAATTGGGACACGAATGAAGACGATCCAGATTTTTCCATGGTATTAACTCTAAAAATCGCAAATTATGCGGTCAGAAGAATTTTGGTCGAGAATGGAAGTTCGGCAAACATTATCTCCTCCGAAGCTCTCGCTCGAATAAACCTTCACCATCCTCATCTGGATCGAGTAGCCACTCCTTTAATTAGGTTCAGTGGCTCAGAGATCGTTCCATTGGGAACCATACTGTTAAGTACAACTCTCGGAAAAAAGCCTAAGAGCTTAACAAGGATGGTAAAATTTCTGGTGGTAGAAACACCTTTTGCCTACAATGCAATATTGGGAAGGCCTGCTCTAAATACCTTCAAGGCAGTAGTGTCTACTTATCATCAAAAAATAAAATTCCCAACGGATAGTGGAGTAGGAGAGGTGCGAAACGATCAATACATGGCTTGGGAGTGTTATAACTCATCTTTGAGCATAAAGAAAAAAGTGGAGCCTGAGATTCCGGTGAAAAGGAAATTGTCTGATTTAGAATCAGGATCAGTCTCGAATTTGTTAGTTCCCGATACTGAAAAGTTACTGGGGAAGAAAGGGAAGAATGTAGACATGAGCATACAAGCGCCCGATCATATAAAGGTGATATTGGTTCCGGGATCCCCGGAGAAAGTTACTAGGATTGGAACGGAACTAAGCGAAGGGATGGAAACCATGCTCCTCGAGTTCTTGCAAAAGAATGTAGACGTGTTTGCCTTGAGCTCGGATGATATAGTGGGGATCGATCCCCGAGTGATAACCCACTCTTTAAATATCGATCCTAAGGCAAAGCCAGTAAGACAGAAGAAGCGTAATCACGGACGTGAAAATGATAAAATAATCAAGGCGGAAGTTGAAAGGTTGCTAGCTGCCGGCCAGATCAAAGAAGTTAAGTTCACTGAATGGTTATGTAATGTGGTTCTGGTCTCCAAAGATGACAAATCCGAGAATAAGTGGAGGATGTGTAACGATTTTACCGATCTAAACAGGTTATGCCCGAGGGACCCTTACCCGCTACCTCGGATCGATATGTTGGTAGATTCCACGGCAGGTTTTGTGTTTATCAGCATGATGGACGCTTTCCAGGGTTTTTATCAAATTTTCATGAACGAGAGGGATCAGGATAAAACTGCCTTCATTACCGAGCAAGGAGTATACTGTTTCATATTTATGCCATTCGGTCTGAGAAATGCGGGTGCAACCTATCAAAGGCTAGTCAATATGATGTTTAAAGAACTAATAGGAGAAATTATGGAGGTTTATGTGGACGATATGCTTGTAAAGAGTATGACAGAAGAAGACCACATCAAGCATCTCGGCAGATGCTTCGAGATATTGAGAAAGTATGGAATGAAATTGAATCCAGCAAAGTGCACTTTCGGTGTACGATCGGGAAAGTTCTTCGGATATCTCGTCCACGAAAGAGGAATCGAAGCAAACCCAGAGAAGATCTGAGCAATTACAAACCTTAAACCACCAAGAAAGCTTTCGGATGTCCAGAGCTTGATCGGAAAGATCATCTCATTAAATAGGTTTATTTCTCGATCCGCTGACAAGAGTTTGCCATTCTTCAAGTATTACGTAAGTCGAAAGACTTCAAATGGGATGCTGAATGTGACAAGGCATTTGAAGATCTAAAGGCGTACCTAACCTCACCACCCATGTTGGCCAAGCCTACAGACGGAGAACCTCTATACCTCTACATAGCCGTGTCAGAGGAAGCTATCAGTTCGGTACTGGTTAAATTGGAGGAATCCGGACAAAAACCAGTCTACTACTTGAGCAAATTGTTACAAGGTGCCGAGAAGAACTATTTAGAGATCGAGAAGTTCGCACTTGCTTTGGTGGTAGCTGCATGAAGATTGAGGCCCTATTTTCAAACCTATAAGATTATTGTCTTCACCAATCAACCCTTGAGGCAGGTTCTGTCTAAGCCAGAAACATCCGGCAAGCTAATTAAATGCGCAATCGAACTGGGGTAATTCAAAATTGAGTACCTGCCACGAACAGCAGTAAAAGCTCAAGTGTTAGCCGACTTCTTAGTGGAATCCACTAGTGTGAAGAGTTCAGAGAACGAGGAAAGTTCTGAAATAAACATGCTTACAGAGGTCGAGCATCCAATTTGGTTGACGCACGTGGATGGCTCTTCGACCAAGGAAGGGGGATGAGCAGGAATTCATTTTCAAGGACCCAATGGCGAAGATTTGAGTTATGCCATTACTTTGGACTTTGCCATTACAAACAACGAAGCAGAATATGAAGCTCTGATTGCAGGATTAGAGATGGCCTTAAAGGCAAAGGTTAGATCAATTTCTGTGCTGACAGATTCTGAACTTGTTCATAGGCAGGTGAAGGGCACTTATGAGGCAAAGGAGTTCAATATGATAAAATATTTAAACGAAGCAAAAAGTCTGATATCGCAAATCGAGAAGTTCGATATCCAACCTATTCCTAGGGAAGAAAATCTATAGGCTGATTTGCTGTCAAAATTCACCGGTGTTGCAGATGGTAAGAAGGAAAGAATTATTACATGGTTATTATCTAACACATCCGCTATCGATCTGGATGTCGCTCCAAGAACGGACATCATGGAAATCGATGAGCGAAAAATCTCTTGGATAGACCCTTTCGTCGATTATCTAAAGGAAGGAAATCTACCGGAAGATACTAATGAAGCTCGAAGAATCAAGTATCGATCCCCATTGTTTACCTTAACCGATGGTCAGCTCTATAAACGATCCTCATCTGGAATATTATTAAAGTGTATCTCTGAAAATCAATATAGTACAATTCTTAAAGAGATTCACGAGGGAGAAGCAGGAAATCACGGCGGAGCTCCAGCGTTAGCCCTAAAATGCTCAAGAACGGGATATTATCGACCAACTCTCTTTTCTGACTCGGTAGATTATGTTAAAAAATGTCATCATTGTCAAATTCATTCGAACTTGATACATCAGCCAGCCGAACAAATGCACTCTATTCCGATCTGTTGGCCTTTCGATAAATGGGGTATCGACATTGTCGGCCCTTTCCCGACCGCCAGAGCTAGAAAGAACTATGTGTTGGTCGCGGTAGAATATTTTAGTAAATGGGTCGAATGTGTGGCTCTAACTAAGATCACTCAGTTTCAAGTTATAAATTTCCTATGGAAGAATATTGTCTGCGGGTTCGGAATTCCTAGAGTATTAATCTCAGACAATGGAACACAATTCGCTGGCAAGAAGGTCACAGACTGGTGTGAGAAATTCGGGATACAACAAAACTTCGCATCAGTAGGGCGCCCGCAGGCCAATGGACAAACAGAGGTCATAAATAGAGAAATCGTTCGATCTTTAGAAAAGCGGTTATCTGACGCAAAGGGAAAGTGGCTTGATGAACTTCCAGGAGTTTTATGGGCTTAAAGAACCACTGTAAAAGCAGCTACGGGGGAAACTCCTTTCAGCTTGGTTTACGGATCTGAGGCAGTTATTCCAGTCGAGAATCTGATATCTTCTCCCAGAGTTGAATTTTATGATTCCGAAGAGAATAAATCGTTGAGGGAAATAGAAGTCGATCATGCAGATAGCAAAAGAGATCATGCTAAGCTGAAAATTCAGGCCATGAAATCCAATATAGAAAAAGCGTACAATCAAAAGGTTAGAATCCAAACCTTTAAGGTCGGAGATCTGGTGCAGAAAAAAGTAGAAGTCTCGAAACATGTTGGAAAGCTTCAGCCCAATTGGGATGGACCTTATGTAGTGGTCGAGGTAGGGAAGAAGTGCTCTTACAAGATTGCTCATCCAAATGGGGAAGTCTTGCCTCGATCATGGAATGCCATAAATATGAGAAGATATTACGGAAGATGAACATTATTTAGTAATTTCTAGCCTATCTATTATTTTATTGTCTCGTTGTGTTCCTTATTTCTCAAGTTCGTGAAGATTATCTATTCAATGAAAATTTTATTTGCAAAGATATTATCAATTCGTCATGTTCTAAAAAGTTATTCGCAAAGATCGTCTCTATGTTTATTATTCAAGTATCGAGCAAGGGTGAAAGCTGTTGCTATGCCCCTTGAATCGGCAAAATAGGTGACGACCCTAAAAACCGACTAAGGGTGAAAGCCGTTGCTATGCCCCTTAGATCGAAATAAATTAAAAAAGGGTGAAAACTGTTGCTAAGACCCTCAAGTGAAAGCTGTTGCTATGACCGATCAAAAACGACTAAGGGTGAAAGCCGTTGCTATGCCCCTTAGATCGAAATAAATTAAAAAAGGGTGAAAGCTGTTGCTAAGACCCTCAGGTGAAAGCTGTTGCTATGACCGATAAAAAAGGACTAAGTGTGAAAGCCCTATGCCCCTTAGATCGAAATAAATTAAAAAAAGGTGAAAGTTGTTGCTAAGACCCTCAGGTGAAAGCTATTGCTATGACCGATCAAAAACCACTAAGGGTGAAAGCCGTTGCTAGGCCCCTTAGATCGAAATAAATTAAAAAAGGGTGAAAGCTGTTGCTAAGACCCTCAGGTGAAAGCTGTTGCTATGACCGATCAAAAACGACTAAGGGTGAAAGCTGTTGCTATGCCCCTTTGATCGAAATAAATTAAAAAGGGTGAAAACTGTTGCTGAGGATGTCTATTATTATTCAAATTTGATTATTAATCTTCGATCAAAACTCAGCGAACGAGATCGGCGAAAGAAGTCAATTATTGTTCATGTTTGGGTTTTAAAAGTTAGGGATTCAATTATTCCATCCAAGAGCGGTTGCATAATTGATGCTCGATTATTAAAAAATTAGTGTTCGATTATCCTGTCAGTAATCAAGATCGGCGAAGAATAACAGTTATCGTTCACACTTCTGGCGCGAAAAAAATTGATGCTCGAAGTAAATCTATAAACTAACAAACAAGAATAATAAAGGAAATAAATATTTCATTCATAAACTTTCAAACAGTTACAAGAGAATTCTTGATTGCAATAAGCAGAATCAAGCTAAGCTAGAAGTCTACATCTAGTTCGATCCTATTACAAATAATCAACTCTACGCTTGAATACTTGGGGAGTCAAAGGAGCAAAAGTGAAGCTAGTACACTTCTACCCTTCATCCACTACTTCCTCGCTGATTAATCCACACAGGACCGCGTCGAAAGAAAGGGAAGCAACTCCGGTTGGAATCATCCCTAGCAAATTTGAAGGCAACATTCTTCAAGATGCATCTTGAAGAAGTAGAGATCGAGTGCAGGAAATCTCCTTCAGCAGTTGACACACTATCCCGACTGGACGGAGGACAGAGTACAGGGGTTCGAGCCTGCCTCAATGACTTGGAATCAGAGAGAGCAGGTCGTCTGCCGGTATCCTAGTCGCAATCCTTTTCGTCTGTCGATATCCTAGTCGAAGAAAAGTTTTATTTGAAAACAAAAAATCGAGGAAAGGAGTTCGAGTTCGGATCTCAAACATAATTATTGGGGATTGGGTTCGAATCTTGAACGTCATCAAGAATAAACAATTGCTCACTAAAAAAGGCGGCCACTCGAGCATAAGCATCGAATAAAATTTTCACAGAAAAGCTGAAAGGCAGTGGTAAAAACAAGAATCATTCTAAAATATTTATAGGAGGAGGTAATGGACATCGACGGCTCTGATCTACCATAATGAATGGTTGCGATACGAGCGATAAATGCGCCGACCATTCCGCTTCCCGAGGAATAAGGGACTGATTGGTTAGAACAAATCAATTCAAACTCAAAACTGGAAGGCTATGCTATCAAAAAAGCCATTAATCGGGAAAAAATATTCGAACGCTGGCATTGACTAATTTCCATTCGGTCTACGAGGATTGAACATTAAAGACAATAAATACTTAACGAAAAAGCCAAGCAATTTATAGGAATAGTCAAGGACTACAGTCCCAAGTAGAGCCCATTACGTTCCAACATGTCCTGTCAAGATCGCCAGCAACCCACTTCAAGTCATATGAAATTGAAAAAATACACAACATATTCTAAGAGGATATAAGCATCAAAGAAGGGCATAATAATTATAAAAGGCACATGGCCCTATACATCGTCTGGAATCGAAAATAAAAGAGACACAAGCCAAAGATTATTCAGAGTACAGCACAAATGGAAAAAATGAAATAAGAGTTACAACAATATCCTTCAAATAAGTTACACACGAATTTATAGTCATGAAGTGCCTTTCGAAGCTCAGCACTACGGGCTTCATATCCACGAGCATAAGCCTCTTTCTCGCGAAGTTCGAAGCCCTCCTTCTCCTGCTCGTAGAGCCCTTTAAGCACTTCGAGTTCCTTACTCAATTGTTGATGGAGCTCTTCTCCCTGAACCTTATCAACTTTCTCTTTCTCTAAAGACAACTTTTCCTCGAGGACACGATCCAACTCGCCATTCTTCTTCTCCAGCTCGAGGGTGACAGCAGCATGTCGACTCAGCGCCCGCTCAGCTAACATCTTCAGTTCTAAAAAGTCTTGTCTAGCCTGTATATGGAAGAGTTAGACTCTAAAAAAAAAAAGAAAAGAAAAGGGAAAGAGGAGGACCTGGAGAAGAGAATTCGATCCAGACTGTAACAGTTCCGAGGGACTCTTTCCCTTAGAAGCGCCAGCTTCAGGAATAGGAAAATCAGCCTGCGGCGGATTCTCAATAAGATTCTGGAGCTCCACTTCAGAAGAGACTCGTCCTTCGACCCTGGGAGCGGGGAAGGAGAGGTCACAGGGTAGGCAGAGGTAAGAGGCTCAGAAAAATTTTCAGTCTTCGAAGGTTCGGTTTCAGTTTTCGAGGGCTCAGTTTCAAGCTTTGAAGGCTCAGTAGATTCTCCAGAAATTAAAGAGCCTTCTCCAGTAGGAGTCAATTTAACCTTCTTACCCAAACCTTCCGTCGGGGAACCAGCATTGAGGTCGACGATTGGGCCTTCTTTCTCAGCAACAAAGTTCTGCAAGGTCTCGATTGGGGTAATCACATCAGGATAAGGTCTTTTATTGGAAGAAAGGGATAATGCCTTTTGCCTAGCTAATGCTCGGACTGAAGTATCAAGATTCATCGGCGGAGAAGCCTCGAGCTCCTCATCGAGTTCCTCATCTAAAACTGATTTACTAGGAATGACTTTGGGATGTTTTACTGGAGCCTGTTTCTTCGTTTTAATCTCCCCACCCTTGGAGGTCTTGGGAGAAGATGCAGATGTTTTTGGGGAACCCTTGGAGGTTTGCTCTCTTTGCTCGATTTTTTGTCTTTTGATGGACCTTTACTCTTGGTACCGCCCAATAATGATTTGGGATCGATGGGTCTACCCAGTATTTGATCCATAACAAGCAAAGAAGTAAATTGGAAAGTTCGAAAATAGATATTAAGCGTGAAGCTCCGATCTCAGTAAATAAGGGTCTTATACAAATGATTTGAGACTGTCCTAATATTTATAGAGGCGACATCCTTTTTTTGCAATAATTGAACCGTCGCAACTATTGACAAGTTCAAAAGGGAACGATAAAGATTCAATCAGCAACGAGAAAATCAAATGTTAATTTATACAAAATGAGAAGGATATACAGATTATGGAAGGGAAATCTGGGAGAATGATCCTATTACATAAAGTACTACTCCTATTACATATCTATTATAAACGGTCATTTCCGATTATCGAATTATGAATTGGTTCTGGTCGAGGAATCGGATTTGTTGCCTAAAACACTGTAATCCTTGCCGAATGACGCACTTAACTACAAGATTAGTCGTTATGCTCAGCATCTGACGCGCCTCCTAAAGAAGATTCGGGGTTATGATCGGACAGCTCAAGCACATCATGGTTCGGCATTGGGAAGCCAAACTCCTCGACAAAGGGGGCAAAACGGTGATCCTGCCAGTTCATATCTGTCTTCGGCAAAGAAGAAGCTTTATAGTCCTTCCCTTCTGCATTCTTATAAGGGTTCATATATTGAAAATATTCGTACAACTTGTCTGGAATTCTATTGGCCGAAACTAGCAGTCGAACCCCTTTATAGAAGATCGTTTGGAGAATCCCTCCAATTCTCCTTTGAATTAAAGGATCTATGACAGGGGATTTCAAGAATTCTCGTATGGCTGGAATCACAACCTCTTCCCGGCCCTGGGCATATGCTCGCTCGGAATCTTGCTTCGCTTGCTCAAGTTCGATTTTGATTTTCTTGAGTTCTTCCTCGAGGGCACTTTTCTTATTAGCGATCTCCAACTCCTTCTTCGTTTTCGACAATTCTCGATGACTGGCCGATAATTTACTCGTAATGTCATCTAATTGAGCTCGAAGAGCTTTATTTTCGGTCGAGGCCTGCGCGAGCGCGTTATGAGCTTCTTGAGATTCCTGTTCCAGCAACGACAAACGATAGGTCTGAAGCGCGAAATAATCTCCGACCTACGATGGAAAAATGGTATCAGCATAGTACCTAAGGATTGAGACGTACGGAATACTCAAATGTAAAACAATTGCTACCTCCTGATACGTCCGAGAAAAGTTACTCAGGACTTCAAAATCGCCTTTAATGGTGTGATCAAGCAGATCCTGTTTGAGCCGTTCGGCCATAAAAATTCTGGTAGCTTTATCAAACTCGTTTTCACCATCTGGTCCAAGGTCGGAGCAAATGGTCCCTTCTTCCGGATAACCTGCGGCTCTACGCCCGCGAAAGTGTACATTCATAAAATCTGCTACATCCGGCTTTGATCTACCTGGTCGGCAAGGAACCGAGTCAGAGCTCTTGCCAAATGGTTTTATCCTTCTCGAAGACCTCGGATGTTCAGCATACCGTTTCCGATGCATGCGCTTTTCGTGTTCTTGTCTGCCTAAAATACAGGTCCAAGAATACTGACTATAACCAGCTGAGGATGGGTTAGAAGTATCGATCGTGAATACACTACGCAAGGGACCGGCTACAGCGGGATTCGACGAACTCGAGCTACCGACCCCTCTCAAAGCTGGGTATATTTCTGGAATATCGACCGGGTCCACGATCGGATTATCTACCCCTGTAACTTGTTCCACATCGTTTTTCTTCACTAGTTGCTGGGGTTTGCTTTGTGCGACCTTGGAACGAGCAATCCTTGTTGACGTAATAACGGACAGTCGAAACTCCTCCACAAATTGATCTGCAAAGAAAGTGCAATATGTTCAGAAAGCTAAGAAGAGCAGGTTAGATCTACCTCATATTCAAGTAAAGAAGAATAATAACATATTTAAAGAGAGTGGCGCACGAGTCAAAGTGGATGATTCGGACGTGCGTCTGAAAGATCGAGTAGATCTGCCAAGGGATAGAGAGGGCAAGGGAAGAGAAAATTCGACCGTCGGAGCAGGATAATCGCATTTGCTTAGGCCCGGCAGTCTCAAAATCCTTTCTTGGACAAGAAGCATAGTCTAAAAGGGGTCGGATTGGAGTTGATTCAAAAACTCGTCGGAAAGATGAGGATTAATCTTTTCCGTGATCTTGCGATGACCATACATCCAAGGTCCTTCACCATCCCACCGATATGGTGTAGTTTTCGATCTGCCTTCAAAACGAATGTGGGGACCTTTCACAAAGAAGAACCTTCTTTTCCAGCTTTTAGCCTTGTCCATGGCCACACTCGTAAGGATAGGCTGGTTCGATCGTTGTGAAAAAGATACGAACCCCGCATTGGAACCTCGAGACATACTCATTTGGAATAATTGCCAAAAATTCCGAAAGGAAGCCTCCTTCCTTTGGCCTCCATAAGAACACTAAATGCCATGATGTACGCTATAGAATTCGGAAGAATTTGAGCAGGGGTAAGAGGAAAAGAGGATAGGATGTTTCTAAGTAAGGGAATAAACGGGTTGCGCAATCCATGTGAAAATTACTTCTCGTAAAAAGCTTTGCACCCGGGTGGAGGATCAGTAGCACGTTGGCGGCAAGATGGGATGACGATCGAAAACCCCTCAGGAAGAAATTTTCCGAACTCTTTGTCCAAAAAAGCACGGTCTTCTTGGACAAAAATGCAAGAAGTTTGATTTATGCCAAGCTCGGCCCGACTATGACCAGCTGATCCAGAAGGAGCTTCGAATTTATATATCCTGACAAAGACATTGTCACCAATATTACGTTTCTCTACCACATTTTCTTCAAGATCTTCGACCTGATTTGCATCCTCTTGTTCGGGATGAAATTCCCCCTCTTCAAAGTCATCTATAAGCCTAAGATCAGGATTGGAATTGGGATCCTCTCCGACTTTGCCTTTACTCCTCGAATTTCTTGAACTGGACATTATAAAAGATAAAATTGTATGAAAAGGACAGCTCATGCGATCTCAACGCTCCAACCTAAAGTAAAAAGTTACTCTGAAAATGGTTTTTTAACTAGGCAATGTATATATAAGGTAAATAAAATGAATTGCGAGTCGTACCCTGAACAGGCGCAACTGTTAAGCTTCCTCAGGGTAAATTCAAAACTATCTCCCAGATATTTGCATTATAGGCCCCTATACTGTATGAAATTGAGAGTATCTCGGTAACCAATGCGGAGAGACATTTCGGTCAAAAGTTCATTACGAAAGCGAATCAAAAAACTCTTTAACATCGAAATTTATTCCAAGACAAGATCATCATATTGTTTCCAAGATATGCACTCTTTTTCCCTGATTCGGTTTTTATCCCAATGGGTTTTTCCCGAGTTAGGTTTATAACGAGGCATACCCGGAACATATCGAAAAAAGAGTTAGTTCATCACAACCCTCGGAATAGTATAAACTTCTTCGAGCTCGAGTTTCACTTTGCGCTCAAGAAGTGGGGGAGTATTGATGGGGGGTATTTTGGACTCTACTGTCTGGAGCAGTGGTACGATCGGAAAACCAAACCCCGACCCAGAAGGCTTAAAATCAAGCTCGGATCACAGTTTAGTTAACTCGATCCTCCAAAAACAGCCCATGCTCGAAAGATACTGTTGGGCCGATCTCAGGCCCAGGCCTATGGGCCTGCCCCCATTTTTAGCTATAAATACCCCAATCATTTATGACGCACGACACGAATTCCCAGGTGCACTCCATTCGAAGCTGCCGCTCGGAAAGATAGTATAGGCCATTTTATATGTATTTCACACTCTAGCTTGTACGGCATCCTATAATGCTCGAATAGGACCCTCGATACTTGTAATTTGAACACCTACAATCGCAATATAATTTATTGATCTTTTCGCCATATACATTGTCTGTGTTTCCTTTACTTATATTCTAATATCGATCATACCACGAAACTGTGTAAGATCAGGGTGGAAGTGTTGTTACAGTTTTCTCAGTACGGTGTCCTTGCAAAACCCCTTGTTGAATATGTAGGACTCCCTTGTCGAGGATATGTTACTAGGGGTAGTGTCTTTTTCTGATCAAGGAGGATATTTCATCAACGAGGAGCCTATCTAAAGAAGTACATGGAAAAACTCGGAGATTAATCAACGTAGTCGATAAGATGCCATTAGTCCTCTGTAGTAGTTGTAGACTCCAATGTAACAGAAAAGTTTTTCTGATTTTGTAATATTGTTGAATGTAATTACTTATCAATAAAATCATTTTGATCTCAATCTCTTGTGTCCAATAGTTTATGAACTTTGTTTGTCTCTAATGAATTCGATATTTCCTTTTGATACCGTCAATCCTTATCTGTCATCGAAATTCATATTCAATCTTTTGATTCTCGTTGAGATATGTAGCTCGAATTTTATGCCCGACGTGTATTCGAGATACGTAAGTCGATATATTTCAATTGAGAACTGAACCCTGGTTTTTTGCTTAAATAGTTTGTCGAGGTACATGAATCATAACTTTGTCGGGAATTAACCCCATCGTCCTTGTCGGCATTCGAACCCCGCAGGTCGTAGACTCGATTTCGTCTTTTCCAAAATCCTATATAAGAGCCTCCATTTCCGTTTTTAAATATTCTAAGTATGGAACTTATTCTTCCAATATAGTAATCCTCATTCTCTGCATAAGGGAATGTACCTTTGCACAGATTGTTATTTTCATTGTCCCCAAATTAAACGACCGTTTCATGTACATGTCTTTTTGCTAATTAATTGGTATGGGTGGAATTGGAAAATGTAGAACTATTCTTTAGATCCAGCGTGCCACGACCTCCTTAAGCAGTTCTTCTGGAAGATTAGGCAGTGACAAGCTCATCTATCTAATTGAGAAAAACTGCTGCTCCTTATACTCTGGCAGAAATCTTGGACGCCAAGAGGAAAGCTGGATTCTACTTCCATTCATTCAATATAGACTCTCAAAACGATCAACTATTTTCTAATTTCATCACTTTTTCTTGTAATATGCCGTAATAATAATGGATCTCGTAGTTTGAGCAGGATTACTCTGTTCTTTAAGCTGCTTTTCTTAATTTCTTGAAGGGTTTCTTTTCAATCTGACTTGGATATCACCTTAGACTGATAAAATATTTTCAATCGACCAGTTTGATCATCGAGAATCAATCTTGACATGATCTAATCATTCCGACCTTGCCTGTTACCCGTTGTCGAGGGGTGTCATCGACCTCAACTGCTGCCTTTTCAACTTATTTGTAATAAATACGGGAAGTTGATAAGTCAAGTTTCCCTCCTTTGATTTTATTACTTCCTATCCGTAGGATTAACTTTGTTATCCCTATAAAAATGCAACAACTCATTTACCATTTCTACCCACATTGCAAAGATGGAAAATTCTATTTCCTCTAAATTCATTTTGCCAAGTGACCCCATAATCTTTAGATAAGCACATTGTTACGATCAGTCTTGTCACGATTATCTGTTCTTCATCATGCCTAGTGCTGATGAGTCCCATTAATGCCCTAGCTAGTACTGACAAGTCCCATGTGGACCTCTGCCTTAGTCTTCGAAGGGTTGAGGTCCCTGGTATTTGATCGGCACATGGAGGGTTCAGGTCTACCTAGCATCCTCCAACTTGGAGGTTACCTCCGGAGTGCTTCCTCGTCGGGGTGTGCGGGTAGATTTTAACTTTTACGACGGTCCGCGTGGGATCTCGCTTTGGACGAAAGACTACAACAAGCTGTCAAGCGGGGTCTCGTTTCGGTTGAAATAACCGCTACAAGCTATTAGGCTCTTTAGAGGTTATTTGATTGAAACGGAAATAGATCTTCCGAGCTTAGCCATCGAACCAAAGAAGTCGACCATCCTGAGCAGCATGCTTCTTAGGTGGTTGAAGAAGAATGTCGAGGTACTAGGGAGGAGATTGATGTTTCCGTGGACATTGTCGTGAAAACTTCAATCTATTTGATAGGTTTTTCCATTTCTTGTATTGTAAGAACCTGTAAAGCGAAAGATGTATTTGTTTATTTGTAAAGATAACTCTAATAAAACTTTGGTTTTCTTCATATCCTTTGCGTATGATTCTGTTTTGTTACTTAGCGAGTATCTTAGTACATTGATTTGACCATCTTATCAGTTGATCTAGTTTAGGTCAATGAGTTTTTACCGACTCAATCGGTTTTACTCATTTTGTACTTAGGTTTTTTATCAATTGTTTTAACCTTTTAACTCGTATTTCGTAGATCGATGAGTGTTTTACCGACCCAATCGATTTTACTCAATTTGTACTTAGGGTTTTTACCAATGTTTTGGTTTTAACCCTTGAGCTCGTAATTTGGAGATTGATGAGCGTTACTGACCCAATCGGTTTTACTCAATTTGTACTTAGGTTTTTTACCAGTTTTTTGGTTTTAACCCTTGAGATCGTAATTTGGAGATTGATGAGTGTTTACCGACCCAATCGGTTTTACTCAATTTATACTTCGGTTTTTTACTAGTTTTTTGGTTTTAACCTTCTAACTCGTATTTCGTAGATCGATGAGTGTTTTATCGACCCAATCGGTTTTACTGAATTAATACTTAGGTTTTTTTACCAATTATTGTTTTTAACCTTTTTAAGTTCCTAAACCGGAGATCGCTGAGTGTTTACCGACCCAATCAGTTTTACTCAATTAATGCTTAGGTTTTTTTACCAATTATTGATTTTAACCATTTTAAGTTCATAAACTGGAGATCGCTGAGTGTTTACCGACCTAATCGGTTTTACTCAATTAATGCTTAGGTTTTTTTACCAATTATTGATTTTAACCCTTTTAAGTTCACAAACTGGAGATCGCTGAGTGTTTACCGACCCAATCGGTTTTACTCAATTAATAATTATGTTTTTTTTTATTTTTTATCAATTATTGGTTTTAACCCTTTTAAGTTCATAAACTCGAGATCGCTGAGTGTTTACCGACCCAATCGGTTTTACTCAATTAATACTTAGATTTTAACCCTTTTGTAGTTCAATTTTCAGAGATGGACGAGTGTTTACCGACCCCGTCGGTTTTACTCAATCAATCTTTTGGGTTTTCTACCAATTATTGGTTTTAACCCTTTTGTATTGTTAAGAAAATATCTTTTTTTTTTTTTTTTTTAACATATAAGCCTTAATTGTAGAATTGAAATAGTACTTGAAGAATTATGCAAAACCTTTTATTATTGTAAATCGTAGCAAATGTTTAATTAATATAGATTAAAAGAATTATTACAAGGATAAAATTAGAATTATGAAAAATAACATTTAGGACCTGCTTCATTAACTTCCATAGTATCTTCTTAGGTTGACAGCGTTTCAAGTTCTTGGTAAGGGTGTTCCATCCGTGTGCGCAATTTTGTATGAACCCTTTTATCTTCCCGCAGAGCGATTTCACCTTATAGAAAAAAAATTCTGATCTAGGAGCTTTTAATCATTTACATAGTAGGTTGTTGTCGAGTGAAAGTAGTCAATAAAATCGTAGATGTCGTTGTCGTTGCTCTCGAGTCCCAACAGTCGAATCGTAGATGAAGTCGTGCATTTCATGAATACAAATGATGAGGAAGAAGGAGCCGAGCAAGAAAGAGCCTAGGAAGGTGACGAAGACGTGGACACTCGGAATTACCAAACCGAGGGAGGCGTACTATAAGTTCATCACTGGTGGATATAGGCGTCCTCTTGGTAATATGACGGCAGACTTCTCGATCCCTCCGAACTGGACCAAATCAACGCCGAGTTCCTTACAGAGGATGCACAATCCCCCAGCAAAGGCTATACCATTCACGAGGCCACCCAGAAGGGCGAATTTCGAGTTCCCATCTCTCCTGAGGTAGCTAATATTATCAACAACTTGGTGTTCGGCCAACACAAATAGTACCTGATGGCATGTCGACCATTATTGCTTACTGTGTCGTAATGAAAGCTCTTAGTCAGGCTACGTCTTTTGCCAATTTCTGGGCATTGCTTAAGGTTAACGACTCCCCTAAATCCGGCCATGGATTTTTCAGGTAAAATCTCGAGGGAACAACAACAATAGTTTTTTGTCTAGAAAAGCTCCCATGGGAAAGGGTGGAAGTCCAGGTATATCTTCATAACCCGACCGATTGAGCAGACATGGGACGTCACGTCTCCTTGGCGAGTCGAACCGATAGATGTAAAGAATGTTCCGAAACCATCTTGGCCCGAAGGTTTTATCGAAAGTCTTCGGTTACAATCTCGACGTT
This sequence comes from Penstemon barbatus, assembly GCA_003313485.2. Lineage (NCBI taxonomy): Eukaryota > Viridiplantae > Streptophyta > Magnoliopsida > Lamiales > Plantaginaceae > Penstemon > Penstemon barbatus. The sequence goes on along the minus strand of CM064882.1, from coordinate 16,530,855 downwards.
AAGGAACTGGTCGAGGAACCACACCTTCGTGCTTGTGGTTTAATGAAGTCTAAAACAAAACAATCAGAGTCGTTTCCCTTTCTCAAAAATTGGCTATAGCGAAAGAGTTCCTCGAGTCTCCCGTGTACGAATACATATCTGACCTCAAGATGGGTGCCGAGTTGGTCAAGATGTATGAGAAGGCACTCAATCAATGCGCTCATAAGAGTTTTTTGACCCCAGAGTATGATCGTTCCGCTATTAGTCCTTTTATGACAATAGATGCCAAGTCAAGACTGGTGTCGACAGAGTGGACGAGGAGGAAGTAGCTGTACGAGCCCACGAGTTTGGAAGTTTGATACCTCCTTCTGTCGATGAGAGTTGATAGTTGTCTTGTATTTTGTAATAGCCAGGGATGATGTAATATGTTTAGGTTATATTGTTTATAATGAAACAAGTGGCTATTTATTATTAACTTTTGTGTCGAAATCCCCATTCATTTTTCTTTGATGTCGATTTATAAAAGGTCTATTGGTCATCTGATTTATGCAATTGGGTTTATGGGCCCTTTTCCAGAATAATGGGTGGGCCACAAGGTCACCGACCATCGTGTTTGTTCAAATTTTTTCGAAAGAGCGCTCGTTTGAGGATTCTATGTTTATAAATAGGCCTTCATAGCTCTTACACTGTTCACACTTTCAAAAATCATCTTAATCGGAGCAAGGTCGTCGGAGCTGTCAGCTAGCAAGTTTAAGTCATCGTTTACATAGTCGAAGTCTTCTTTCCTTTCCTTTAGGTACTTCTTTATCTCACTTTTTTACTCTATTTCGATTGGGGAGGGAGAGGGTGTGTCGTAGAGTCGATAAAGTCTCATTTCGACATCCCTTTTGATGGGAAGCTTCATAGTCCTCTTTCAGCTCAACTACTAGGTGTAGTTGGCTCAGGTTCGAAGAGCGGCGCTGGACCAGTATCTACGTCAGACCGATGTAGAACGGTAGAGCATTTCAGTAATATATCGGTAGGTCATCTACATTTTTCGATTGAGTCGATTATGTCTAAGTATCAATTTCCCAACGGATGGTCCGGTCTCCTTCCTACTCCTGATCAGAGGATGAACGATCCGCTGATCAGGTGTAGAACTTTTCATATTGATTCATTGGAAAATGTTCTTCGTTATCCTTTGGCTGATGAATTCATCGACAACGTAAACGGTTTTGGATTATGTCCAACTCAACCAGTCCCTAAAGCTGTAGGTTATATCAACGATTTTTGTTTAGTTATAAAGTCGTTAGGTCAACTCGCTTCCTTTGCAAATTTTATGGTTTGCATTTACAACATTTTACTTAAGTTGATTACGGGGTTACTAATTTTGAATTTTGTTATTAAATTTATGAAAAATAATTAATTATATAAGTCTAACTCTTTAGGTTTAAACCGATTAGAGTAAATTAATATGGTAAGTTACAAATCAATTCCTACGATTATATATTCCATTTTTATAATTCGATTTCTTATATATAACATTATCAATGGAAATAAAAACAGGTCAATTAAACTTTTTAATTTATTATTAAAAGACAAAAAAATTTCACTAAATATACAGTTGAGTCCCTCGAACCCTAGCCTACTCCTCAGCGTCATCCACTGATTTCATTCTTTAGAAATCTCCAATCAATTACGGCCGACTGAAAATTAATATCAGATTCTCACTTTGTGGTAAGATTTTTTTACTAACAAGCTTTATGTGTTTAATTATGAAGATCTATATAATTTGCTTATTCGATTAAGGTGTGTGTATAAGAGCGAATTTTGCGCATCAAGTGAAAAAAAAAACCTGAGTATAGGTAGATATTTGGGAGAAACTTGGTAATAATTTCTATTCCCTCTATATATATATAAATTCTCCGAATTGAGTAAAGATTTATCGTAAGGTTTAGGAATTAATTGTATCACATTAATTGGTTGTGATTGCTTCATGGATTTTCCTAAAATATAATTAGCTTAACAAGGGTAGATTGCATTCAAATACATATTGATGAGGTGTTGCTTATGTAAACAATTTTGTTTTATTTGTGTTGAATGTAAGAGTATTTTAATTTGGGTAGAGATCTCAGTGTATAGAATATTTGTTTAAAATATTTGATAGAAGAAAAAATAGTTAGAAGTCTTTGAGATGCACATATTTGATAATTCACTTGGATAACTTATTGCCTTTGTGTATCACGAGGGTTAATGTTAGAAACACATGTAGTAATTAAACTTCTCACAAATCTGCAGTTAGATTGCTAGTTTTCTCCCTCTGATTTTATTAGATTATAGTTTCAAAGTTATTGGAATCGAAATTATATATTTATCAACTTAACAATGTGGAGACAAAGTTCACATAAAAAGGGGAGTATGTTAGTTAAAGCGGACCTCTCCAAATGTAGAAATTGAGTTTGTTGTGATTGTATGAAGGGCTTATTAGTCATAACTAAAGAAATGATTTATTTTTATAAAATAAGACGAGGCATACAAAAAAAAGGACATTTATTCATTTTGTCTACGCCAGTGTTTATGGATCATTTTTTGTATGCGTTACGGTTTTTAAAGCCCTTTGATTAGCATGTGCATTCCTTGTGCATTATTTGAGCCCCAACAATGATTTATTCAAATTTGGAAGTATTATTCAATTATTAATTGTTTTTTTATAGTTGTGCATTAGTAGATTAAAAAATAACTGAGTATAGGAAAATGTTTTGGAGAAATATGGAAATTATTTCTACTCCCTCTATATATATATATATATATATATATATATATATATATATATGCCCCGAATTGAGTAAAGATTTATCGTTAGGTTTATGAATTAATTGTATCATATTAATTGGTTGTGATTGCTTCACGGACTTTCCTAACATATTATTCGCTTAACAAAGGTAGATTGCATTCATATACATATTGATGAGGTGTTGCTTATGTAAACAATTTTTTTTATTGTTGTTGAACGTAGGAGTACTTTAATTTGGGTAGAGATCTCAGTGTATAGAATATTTGTTTAAAGTCCTTTTATAGAAGAAGAAATAGTTAGAAGTCTTTGAGATGCACATATTTGAGAATTCACTTGGAGAACTAAATGCCCTTGGATATCACTAGGGTTAAAGTTAGAAACACATGAGTGATTAAACTTCTTACATATCCGTTGTTAGACTGCTAGTTTTCTTCCTCTGATTTTATTAGATTATAGTTTCAAAGTTAGTGGAATCGAAATTATATATTTATTAACATAACAATGTAGAGGCAAAGTTGACATAAGAAGGGGAGCCTTTTAGTTAAAGCGAACCTCTCCAAATGTAGAAATTGAGTTTATTGTGATTGTATGAAAGTCTTATTAGTCATAACTAAGGAGATGAGTGATTTTTATAAAATAAGATTAGGCATGCAAAAAAAAGGACATTTATTCATTTTGTATACGCCGGTGTTTATGGATCATTTTTTGTATGTGTTATGTGTTTTGAAGTTCTTTGATTAGCATGTGCATTCCCCAACAATGATTTATTCAAATTCGGAAGTATTTTTCAATTATTGATTTTTTTTGTAGTCGTGTATTAGTAGATTAAAAAATATACTTTGCTAAGAGTGTTATTTGGTCAACTTGGATTGACATAGTATATATAAGATATAATTTTTGCATTTATTCCATTTTACTTAGATTGAATATGGGGTTACTCATTTTGAATTTTGTTATCAAATTTATGAAAAATAAATAATTATATAAGTCTAACTCTTCAAGTTTACATCGAATAGAGTAAATTAATATGGTAAGTTACAAATCAATTTCCACGATTTATGTGTTTAATTATTAAGATCTATATGATTTGCTTATTTTGAAATCGATCAAGGTGTGTTTATAGAAGCGAGTTATGTGCATCAAATGAAAAATAACCGAGTATAGGAAGATATTTGGGAGAAACTTGGAAATTATTTCTACTCCCTCTCTATATATATATGCCCCGAATTGAGTAAAGATTTATCTTTAGGTTTAGGAATTAATTGTATCACATTAATTGGTTGTGATTGCTTCACGGATTTTCCTAACATATTATTCGCTTAACAAAGGTAGATTGCATTCATTTACATATTGATGAGGTGTTGCTTATGTAAACAATTATTTTTATTGTTGTTTAACGTAAGAGTATTTTGATTTGGGTAGAGATCTCAGTGTATAGAATATTTGTTTTAAATCCTATGATAGAAGAAGAAATAGTTGGAAGTCTTTGAGATGCTCATACTTGAGAATTCACTTGGAGATCTAATTGCCATTGGGTATCACGAGGGTTAAAGTTAGAAACATATGTAGTGATTAAACTTCTTACAAATATGCCGTTAGACTGGTAGTTTTCTCCCTCTGATTTTATTAGATTATAGTTTAAAAGTTAGTGGAATCGAAATTATATATTTACTAACTTAACAATGTGGAGACGAAGTTTACATGAGAAGGGGAGTCTTTCAGTTAGAGCGGACCTTTCCAAATGTAGAAATTGAGTTTATTGTGATTGTATGAAGGGCATATTAGTCATAAATAAGGAGATGAGTTACTTTTATAAAATAAGATGAGGCATGCAAAAAAAAGGACGTTTATTCATTTTGTGTACGCCGGGGTTTATGGATTATTTTTTGTATGTGTTATATATTTTGAAGCTCTTTGATTAGCATGTGCATTCCCCGTGCATTATTTGAGCCCCAACAATGATTTATTCAAATTCGGAAGTATTTTTCAATTATTGTTTGTTTTTTGTAGTCGTGCATTAGTAGATTCAAAAATATACTTTGCTAAGAGTTTCATTTGGTCAGTTTGGATTGATTTAGTATATATAAGATATAATTTTTGCATTAATAACATTTTGCTTAGATTGATTACGGGGTTACTCATTTTGAATTTTGTTATTAAATTTATGAAAAATAAATAATTATATAAGTCTAACTCTTCAGGTTTACACCGATTAGAGTAAATTAATATGTTAAGTTAAATCAGTTCCCACGATTATATATTCCACATTTTTATAATTCGATTTCTTTTTTAGCTATATAATATTATCAATGGAAATAAATACACGTCAATTAAACTTCTCAATTTATTTTTTGAAGACTAAAATTTTTCACTAAATATACATTGAGTCCCTCGAACCCTTGCCTACTCCGCAGTGTCGTCCACTTATTTCATTCCTTAGAAATTTAGAATCAGTTGCGGCCGACTGAAAATTAATATCATATTCTCAATTTATGTTAAGATCTTTTTACTAACACGATTTATGTGTTTGATTATTAAGATCTATATGATGTGCTTATTTTGAAATCTATTTAGGTGTGTTAATAGAAGCAAATTTTGTGCATCAAGTGAAAAATAAATGAGTATAGGAAGATATTTGGGAGATACATGGAAATCATTTCCACTCCCCCTCTCTCTCTCTCTCTCTCTATATATATATATATATATATATATATATATATATATATATATATATATATATATATATATATGCCCCGAATTGATTGTATCACATTATTTTTTGTGATTGCTTAACATTTTCCTAACATATTATTTGCTTAACAAAGCTAGATTTCATATACATAATGATGAGGTGTTGCTTATGTAAACAATTTTTTTATTATTGTTGAACGTAAGAGTGTTTTAATTTGGGTAGAGATCTCAGTGTATAGAATATTTGTTTAAAATCCTTTGATAGAAGAAGAATTAGTTGGAAGTCTTTGAGATGCACATATTGGAGAATTAACTTGGAGAACTATTAGACTGCTAGTTTTCTCCTTCTGATTTTATTAGATTATAGTTTCAAAGTTAGTGGAATCGAAATTATATATTTATTAACTTAACAATGTGGAGACAAAGTTGACATAAGAAGGGAGTCTTTAGTTAGAGCGGACCTCTCCAAATGTAGAAATTGAGTTTATTGTGATTGTATGAAGGGCTTATTAGTCATAACTAAGGAGATGAGTTATTTTTATAAAATAAGACGTGGCATGCAAAAAACAGGACGTTTATTCATTTTTTGTACGCCGATGTTAATTGGTCATTTTTTGTATGTGTTATGTTTTTTGAAGCTCTTTAATTAGCATGTGCATTCCCCGTGCATTATTTGAGCCCCAACAATGATTTATTCAAATTCAGAAGTATTTTTCAATTATTGTTTGTTTTTTGTAGTCGTGCATTAGTAGATTCAAAAATATACTTTGCTAAGAGTTTGGTTTGATCAATTTGGATTGATTTACTATATATAAGATATAATTTTTGCATTAATACCATTTTAGTTAGATTGATTATGGGGTTGCTCATTTTGAATTTTGTTATTAAATTTATGTAAAATAAATAATTATATAAGTCTAACTCTTGAGGTTTACACCGATTAGAGTAAATTAATATGTTAAGTCCAATAAGTCCCCACGATTATATCTTCCAAATTTTCATACTTCGATTTCTTTTTTAGCTATATAACATTATCAATGTATATAAATACATGTCAATTAAACTTTTCAATTTATTATTACAAGACTAAATTTTTTCACTAAATATACGGTTGAGTCCCTCGAACCCTTGCCTACACCGCAGCGTCATCCATTGATTCCTTAGAAATCTCTAATAAGTTGCGGCCGACTGAAATTAATATCATATTCTCAATTTATGTTAAGATTTTTTTACTAACATGATTTATGTGTTTAATTATTAAGATCTATATGATTTGCTTATTTTGAAATTGATTGAGGTGTGTTTATAGAAGCGAATTTTGTGCGTCAAGTGGAAAATTACTGAGTATAGGAAGATATTTGGGAGGAACTTGGAAATTATTTCTACTCCGTCTATATATATATATATATATATATATATATATATGCCCCGAATTGAGTAAAGATTTATCGTTAGGTTAAGGAATTAATTGTATCACATTAATTAGTTGTGATTGCTTCACGGATTTTCCTAAAATATTATTCGCATAACAAAGGTAGATTGCATTCGTATACATATTGATGAGGTTTTGCTTATGTAAACAATTTTTTTTATTGTTGTTGAACGTAAGAATATTTAAATTTGGGTAGAGATCTCAATGTATAGAATACTTGTTTAAAATCCTTTGATAGAAGAATAAATAGTTGGAAGTCATTGAGATGCACATACTTGAGAATTCACTTGGAGAACTAATTGCCCTTGTGTATCACGAGGGTTAGAGTTAGAAACACATGTAGTGATTGAACTTCTCACAAATCCGCAGTTAGGCTGCTAGTTTTCTCCCTCTGATTTTATTAGATTATAGTTTCAAAGTTAGTGGAATTGAAATTATATATTCATTAACTTAACATTGTGGAGACAAAGTCAACATAAGAAGGGGAGTCTTTAGGTTAGAGCGGACCTCTCTAAATGTAGAAATTGAGTTTTTCGTGATTGTATGAAGGGCTTATTAGTCATAACTATGGAAGTGAGTTATTTTTATAAAATAAGACGATGCGTGAAAAAAAAGGGACTTTTATTCATTTTGTGTACGCCAGTGTTTATGGATCAGTTTTTTTATGTGTTATGTTTTTTAAAGCTATTTGATTAGCATATGTATTCCCCCGTGCATTATTTTAGCCCCAACAATGATTTATTCAAATTCGGAAGTATTTTTCAATTATTGTTTATTTTATATAGTCGTGCATTATTAGATTAAAAAATATACTTTGCTAAGAATTTGATTTGGTTAGCTTGGATTGATTTAGTAGATATAAGAAATAAATTTTGCATTTATACCATTTTACTTAGGTTGATTACGGGGTTACTCATTTTTAATTTTGCTATTAAATTTATGAAAAATAAATAATTGTATGACTCTAACTCTTCAGGTTTACACCGATTAGAGTAAATTAATATGTTAAGTTACAAATCAGTTCCCACGATTATTTATTCTACATTTTTATAATTCGATTTATTTTTTAGCTATATAACATTATCAATGGAAATAAAAACACGACAATTAAACTTTTCAATTTATTTTTGGAAGACTAAATTTTTTCACTAAATATATACAGTTGAGTCCCTCGAACCCTTGCCTACTCCGCAGCGTCATCCACTGATTTCATTCCTTAGAAATGAAATCTCCAATCAGTTGCGGCCGACTGAAAATTAATATCATATTCTTACTTTGTGGTACGATTTTTTTACTAACACGATTTATGTGTTTAATTATTAAGATCTATATAATTTGCTTATTTTGAAATCGATTAAGGTGTGTTTATAGGAGCGAATTTTGTGCATCAAGTGAAAAATAACTGAGTATAGGAAGATACTTGGGAGAAACTTGGAAATTATTTCTACTCCCTATATATATATATATATATATATATATATATATATATATATATATATATATATATATATATATATATATATATATATGCCTCGAATTGAGTAAAGATTTATCGTTAGGTTCAGGAATTAATTGTATCAAATTAATTAGTTGTGATTGCTTCACGGATTTTCCTAACATATTATTTGCTTAACAAAGGTAGATTGCATTTGTTGGTCCCAAGTGGTCAGATGAGGTCTATAGGGAGGGGGGGGTGTGAATAGACCTCTAAAAATTTTAGACTTGAAAACTTTTCTCTTAACTGTTAGCAGACTAAGCTGATCGTAAACAGTAAGCTGACTAAGCTGTTCGCACACTAAATTTGAGTAGCAGAGTTGACCACTCTTTATAAAAGTACTTAGCTGATTTCAGTAAAATCAGTTTTAATCAAGTTACTTGCAGCGGATATTTTAAAGTGTTTTTTACAAGTAAACTAAGTCTTGTAAAGATTTTATCCCCAGTTTGAAACTCCTTTTAAAATCTTTAAATGGTTTGTTCAAATGTAAGCTTGTGCAAATTTTAAAGTATGCAAGAAAATTTATGCTGAAATGAGCACAATGATTTTTGTAGTGGTTATATGGATTTAAATCCTTTAGTCCACTCTTCCAAGTCACTTAGATCTTGGGTTATACTATAATCACACAGATTACAATATACCATGCTTGCGCCAATCAACAAATGAAAAGGCCACAAGTTCGTTACAGGAGATCACTCAGAAATCCTATACTACAAAGCTTTATCACTCACAAAGATGGATAACAGCTTCTCACACCACTCTCTTAACAGATTCACTTAGAAAATGATTTATCTTTTTGAACTTCAACTCAACTTCAGTTAACAAATAACTTCAGCAGGCTTGTGAGTTGTTCTTGAGTTTTGAGACTTAGAAGATTTTGCTTCGCAGGATTGATCTCAGTTGTGTGTTGTATATCTTCTCTCTCAAACTCACGAACTATTTATACTCTTGGTTTGAAAAGTATCCGTTGAAGAAAGACAAGATTCAAATACCTCGAGTACTGGTCCTTAAACTCTACAAACGGCTCTCAGCGACTGCTGCAGTACGGCCTACAGTACTTTCTGTCAGCTGCATCTAATGCACTGAGCTGATACGAGGATTTCTTCAATCATTTGCCATAAATACCCTCTTTCTTCAGCATTTATTACTCCAAGTGCATTTATTACCGTTGAGGAGACTTCCTGATCGTCTTCACTTGGCTGATTAGAATCTCTCGTCTGATGATGTACTGAGCTGATCTCAAACTTGAACTAATCTGATTTGAGTCGGCTGATTTTCACCAAACTGATTTCTTCCTTCAGCAACAGATCAGTAGTCTTCTGGACTAAATTGAATTTTGACTTGTCTGATTTGTCTTTAAGTTTATTAAAATTCTTCTAAGGGATTTCACTAAGTATTCCTTACATAGCTGGTTATGATGTTTTGGAAATCATCAAAACCTCCCTTTAACTTCTAACTTCCTTGTTCTTTAATCTTCATCTTCATCCAACAATTTCCCCCTTTTTGATGATGACAAAACTTCAGCTAAGTACATGTACCTAAACTAAAGTTTTAATCCTCAAAAATTTATGAGATAGAAATTATATGTTGGAGTAAAAACTTGAACTTTTATTGATAGTTGAAAATTCAGTACAAGTTACAAGTTTTTAGATGAAATTAAAGAGACATAAATCGACACAAGAAAACAGATAAGTCCTAGTAATCTGATTCATCATCAGTTACTTCTTCTTCAATCTCCCCATACTCTTCTTCTTCTTCTTCATCATCAATACTTTCATCTTCTTCTTCATTAACATCATCAGATAGCAGGTTTTTCTTAGCAGCTTCCATCTTCAGTTGGCGATCTGCTTCTTCAACCCTTCTTTTGATGCGTTCAAAGTTCTTTTAGTTAGAGCGGACCTCTCCAAATGTAGAAATTGAGTTTATTGTGATTGTATGAAGGGCTTATTAGTCATAACTTAGGAAATGAGTTATTTTTATAAAATAAGACGAGCCATGCAAAAAAAGTATGTCTATTCATTTTGTGTACGCCGGTGTTTATGGATCATTTTTTGTATGAGTTATGTTTTTTGAAGCTCTTTGATTAGCATGTGCACTCCCCCAACAATGATTTTTTCAAATTCGAAAGTATTTTTCAAATATTGTTTGTTTTTGTAGTCGTGCATTAGTTGATTCAAAAATATACTTTGCTAAGAGTTTGATTTGGTCAGCTTGGATTGATTTTGTATATATAAGACATAATTTTTGCATTTATACCTTTTTACTTAGATTGATTATGGGGTTACTCATTTTGAATTTGTTTATCAAATTTATGAAAAATAAATAATTTTATAAGTCTAACTCTTCAGGTTTACATCGATTAGATTAAATTAATATGGTAAGTTACAAATCAATTTGTAAAATTATATATACCACATTTTTGTAATTCGATTTATTTTTAGCTATATAAAATTATCAATGGAAATAAAAACATGTTCATTATACTTTTCAATTTATTTTTAGAAGACTAAATTTTTTCACTAAATATACAGTTGAGTCCCTCAAAGCCGTGCCTACTCCGCAGCGTCATCCACTTATTTCATTCCTTAGAAATCTCCAATTAGATGCGGCCGACTGAAAATTAATATCATATTCTCACTTTGTGGTAAGCGTTTTTTACTAACACGATTTATGTGTTTAATTATTAAGATCTATATAATTTTCTTATTTTGAAATCGATTAAGGTGTGTTTATAGGAGCGAATTTTGTGCATCAAGTGAAAAATAACTGAGTATAGGAACATATTTGGGAAGAACTTTGAAATTATTTCTACTCTTATATATTTATATATATGAAAGAACTTTGCTGAGCTTTTGTGAAATCCTTTGCGGAATATGCAAGTTCCTCTTGTTTAGGAATGATTAGATATAAATCGTTTAATTAGTTGTCGGGATAGGTATGATACTTTTGTCGACTAGACATACATCTTTATATTAAGTCGTGCATAATTCTTTCCTTCATGGTAAACTGGTTAATTTATTTAAGGGGTCAGTACTCCTTGATTCGAGTAGCTTCTACGATGAATGGAAGGAAGTATTTTGTTGGGCTTAATGTGAAATTCTTTGCGCAAGCAGGTCGTCTTATTTAGGAGTGAGCTATTCGTTGACTATCTTTCAAGGTCAGAACAGGTATGATACCTTTGTCGACTAGACATAAGTCTATTTTGGAATTCCAAAGGTCACTTTTAATAATGCCTCCTTGTTTCACGTAACACGACGTTTCTTCTTCTTTCTATTGATATTTAAGTTTTCCAGACTTATAAATACGTAAGGAAGGCTTCCCGAATTATCTCAGATGGATTCAAATATGCTAACCTCAATTCTTACCCCTGCATTCGAAGAATTAACTTATGAGGTTTTTCGTCGAACCAAATGGCGTGTTAATGTTCGCAAATCTCTTCTCTATTTTTGTTTGGGCGGAATTGGAAAATGGAGGATTCATCTTTTTCCGGAGGATCCTCTATATCTAAGCCAGTTTTAACGAAAAACTGGTTAATTCATTAAAAGGGCCAACATTTCCCTTCCTTGGTATTTCGTTCGATGACGGTGGTTACTTTGTAAGGGATGGGTGGAAGTGTTGTTACAGTTTTCTCAGTACGATGTCCTTGCAAAACCCCTTATTGAATATGTAGGACTCCCTTGTCGAGGATATGTTACTAGGGGTAGTGTCGTTTTCTGATCAAGGAGGATATTTCATCAACGAGGAGCCTATCTGAAGAAGTACATGGAACAACTCGGAGATTAATCAACATAGTCGATAAGATGCCATTAGTCCTCTGTAGTAGTTGTAGACTCCAATGTAACAGAAAAGTTTTTCTGATTTTGTAATATTGTTGAATGTAATTACTTGTCAATAAAATCATTTTGATCACAATCTCTTGTGTCCAATAGTTTATGAACTTTGTTTGTCTCTAATGAATTCGATGTTTCCAGTTGATACCGTCAATCCTTATCTGTCATCGAAATTCATATTCAATCTTTTGATTCTCGTTGAGATATGTAGCTTGGTTTTTATGCCCGACGTGTATTCGAGATACGTAAGTCGATATATTTCAGTTGAGATCTGAACCCTAGTTTTTTGCTTAAATAGTTTGTCGAGGTACATGAATCATAACTTTGTCGGGAATTAACCCCATCGTCCTTGTCGGCATTCGAGCCCCGCAGGTCGTAGACTCGATTTCGTCTTTTCCGAAATCCTATATAAGAGCCTTCATTTCCGTCTTTAAATATTCTAAGTATGGAACTTATTCTTCCAATATAGTAATCCTCATTCTCTGCATAAGGAATGTACATTTGCACATATTGTTATTTTCATTGTCCCCAAATTAAAGGACCGTTTCATGTACATGTCTTTTTGCTAATTAATTAGTATGGGTGGAATTGGAAAATGTAGAACTATTCTTTAGATCCAGCGTGCCACGACCTCCTTAAGCCGTTCTTCTGGAAGATTAGGCAGTGACAAGCTCATCTGTCTAATTAAGAAAAACTGCTGCTCCTTATACTCTGGCAGAAATCTTGAACGCCAAGAGGAAAGTTGGATTCTACTTCATTCATTCAATATAGACTCTCAAAACGATCAACTATTTTCTAATTTCATAACTTTTTCTTGTAATATGCCGTAATAATAATGGATCTAGTAGTTTGAGTAGGATTACTCTGTTCTTTAAGCCGCTTTTCTTAATTTCTTGAAGGGTTTCTTTTCAATCTGACTTGGATATCACCTTAGACTGATAAAATATTTTCAATCGACCAGTTTGATCATCGAGAATCAATCTTGACATGATCTAATCATTCCGACCTTGCCTGTTACCCATTGTCGAGGGGTGTCATCGACCTCAACTACTACCGTTTCAACTTATTTGTAATAAATACGGGAAGTTGATAAGTCAAGTGTTCCTTCGTTGATTTTATTACTTCCTATCCGTAGGATTAACTTTGTTATCCCTATAAAAATGCAACAACTCATTTACCATTTCTACCCACACTGCAAAGAAGGAAAATTTTGTTTCCTCTAAATTCATTTTGTCAAGTGACCACATAATCTTTAGAAAAGCACATTATTACGATCAGTCTTGTCACGATTATCTGTTCTTCATCATGCCTAGTGCTGATGAGTCCCATTAATGCCCTACCTAGTACTGACAAGTCCCATGTGGACCTCTGCCTTAGTCTTCGAAGGGTTGAGGACCCTGGTATTTGATCGACACATGGAGGGTTCCGGTCTACCTAGCATCCTCGTTCTTGGAGGTTACCTCCGGAGTGCTTCCTCGTCGGGGTGTGCTGGTAGATTTTAACTTTTACGACGGTCCGAGTGGGATCTCGCTTTGGACGAACAACTACAACAAGCTGTCAAGCAGGGTCTCGTTTCGGTCGAATAACCGCTACAAGCTATTAGGCTCTTTAGAGGTTATTTGATTGAAACGGAAATAGATCTTCTGAGCCTAGCCATCGAACCAAAGAAGTCGACCATCCTGAGCAGCATGCTTCTTAGGTGTTTGAAGAAGAATGTCGAGGTACTAGGGAGGAGATTGATGTTTCTGTGGACATTGTCGTGAAAACTTCCATCTATTGGATAGGTTTTTCCATTTCTTGTATTGTTAGAACCTGTAATGTGAAAGATGTATTTGTTTATTTGTAAAGATAACTCTAATAAAACTATGGTTTTCTTCATATCCTCTGCGTATGATTCTGTTTTGTTGCTTAGCGAGTATCTTAATACATTGATTTGACCACCTTATCAGTTGATCTAGTTGAGGTCAATGAGTTTATACCGACTCAACCGGTTTTACTCATTTTGTACTTAGGTTTTTTATCAATTGTTTTAACCTTTTAACTCGTATTTCGTAGATCAATGAGTGTTTTACCGATCCAATCGATTTTACTTAATTTGTACTTAGGTTTTTTACCAATGTTTTGGTTTTAACCCTTGAGCTCGTAATTTGGAGATTGATGAGCGTTTACCGACCCAATCGGTTTTACTCAATTTGTATTTAGGTTTTTTACCAGTTTTTTGGTTTTAACCCTTGAGCTCGTAATTTGGATATTGACGAGTGTTTACCGACCCAATCGGTTTTACTCAATTTGTACTTAGGTTTTTTACCAGTTTTTTGTTTTAACCTTTTAACTCGTATTTCGTAGATCAATTAGTGTTTTATCGACCCAATCGGTTTTACTCAATTAATACTTAGGTTTTTTTAATAATTATTGGTTTTAACCTTTTTAAGTTCATAAACTGAAGATCGCTGAGTATTTACCGACCCAATCGGTTTTACTCAATTAATGCTTAGGTTTTTTTTTATCAATTATTGATTTTAACCCTTTTATGTTCATAAACTGGAGATCGCTGAGTGTTTACCGACCCAATCGGTTTTACTCAATTAATACTTATGTTTTTTTTTTATCAATTATTGGTTTTAACCCTTTTAAGTTCATAAACTGGAGATCGCTGAGTGTTTACCGACCTAATCGGTTTTACTCAATTAATACTTAGATTTTAACCCTTTTGTAGTTCAATTTTCAGAGATTGACGAGTGTTTACCGACCCCGTCGGTTTTACTCAATCAATCTTTTGGGTTTTCTACCAATTATTGGTTTCAACCCTTTTGTTTTGTTAAGAAAATGGCTCTTTTTTTTTCTTTTTTTCTTTTTTTTTTAACATATAAGCCTTAATTGTAGAATCGAAATAGTACTTGAAGAATTAAGCAAAACCTTTAATTTTGTAAATCATAGCAAATGTTTAATTAATATAGATAAAAAGAATTATTACGCAAGGATAAAATTAGAATTATGAAAAATAACATTTAGGAGCTGCTTCATTAACTTCCATAGTATCTTCTTAGGTTGACAGCATTCCAAGTTCTTGGTAAGGGTGTTCCATCCGTGTGCGCAATATTGTATGAACCCTTTTATCCTACACCAACAACGATATAAGGTCCATCCCAATTTTGTTGTAATTTGCCCACATGTTTGGATACCTCAACCTTTTTCAGTACCAAGTCTCCTTCTTTAAAGGATCGTATTCGGACCCTTTGATTGTAAGCTTTTTCCCTGTTGGATTTGGTGGCTTGTAATCGTACTGCAACTTTTTCTCTTAATGCTTCAGTTAGATCGACGTCGTCCTTCCTTGTCGATTCATTCTCCTTGCTCTCGTACATCTCAATCCTCGGGCTAGGGACCAGAGCTTCGACTGGGATAACGGCCTCTAAACCAAAAACCAAACTGAAAGGGGTCTCACCGGTCGAGGCTTTAACAGTTGTTCGATTGGCCCAAAGTACCCCGGGAAGTTCATCCAACCACTTTCCCTTTGCTGCCCCCAGTCTTTTTTCCAGGGACTTAATTATTTCACGGTTAGCTACCTCTGTTTGGCTGTTTGCCCTTGGGTGCCCTACTGAAGTAAAGTTCTGTTGAATCCCAAATTTTGAGCACCAGTCCAACACTTGTTTTCCCGCAAACTGAGTTGCATTATCGGAAATCAGAACTCGAGGGATCCCGAATCGACATACTATAAATTTCCATTGATGGTTGATCAAAAGGTCAGCAGACATGTATGTGGTGCATCTTCTCAGCTGTTGATGGTTGATGGTTTATGTTTGCATGAATCTGGCAGTGATGGCATTTCTTCACGTAGTCGGTAGTGTCATGGTTCAAGCTAGGCCAATAATATCCTGTTTGTAGACATTTTAATGCCAGTGTCCGGGCTCTGGTGTGGTTCCCTGCCTCTCCTTCATGGATCTCTCTGAGTACCTCCAGGACTTGTAGTCCAGAAATGCATTTTAGAAGGATTCCTGAGACTGATCTTCTGTAGAGCTTTCTGTCTAGGATTGTGTATATGGGTGCTCGATATTTTACTTTTTGAGCCTCATTCTGATCTATTGGTAGGGTTCCTCCCGAGAGATATTCCATTATTGGAGTCATACAATTTTCTTCTGGTGCGTCGATTTCCATCACCTCAGTGATGTGCAGGTTATCTATATCAATCGCTGGGGTGTTTGAGATTGGCCAAGTGATTACCCTTTATGTTCGACCATCCCTAGATCATGTGAATTGAGAAAGCTGGTCTGCCCATTTATTTTCTGATCGTGGGACATTCTGTATTTTGAACATGTTAAATTTTCGTGCGAGTTCTTTTACCTTCGCAAGGTATTTTACCAGGTTGTATTCTTTGGCCTCATATAAACCTTCTATCTATCGTTAGACCAATTTTGAGTCAGTTAATACTTTCAGGTTTTTTATGCTTGCTTTGATAGCCATCTCCTTTCCTGCAATCAAAGCTTCATACTCAACCATAAAATCTAAAGTGATCGCGTAGTTCGAATCCGCTTTTTCTGGTCCGATAAAATTGATCCAGGCTCCGCCTCCTTCTCTATTTGAGGCCCCGTCGACATGCATCAACCACGTGTGATTTTCGACAATCATTACGTCATTATCACCGGCTGTAGTGTCGTTCGGAGTTTCGTGTGAGGTCGGAGTTTCCAAATGAAAATCGGCAAAGACCTGAGCCTTTATTCCAGTTCTTGGTTTATACTCAATCTCGAATTATCTTAACTCGATCGCCCATTTAATCAATCTTCCTGAGGCTTCCGGTTTTGCCAGAATTTGCCTTAGTGGTTGATTAGTGAGTACGATTATCTTATATGTCAAAAAGTATGGTCGAAGCTTTCGCGCAGCGACTACCAAGGCCAAGGCAAATTTTTCTATTTCTAAGTAATTTTTCTCGGCTCCTTGTAACAACTTGCTTAGATAGTAAACAGGCTTATGTTCTGAACCTTCTATTTTTACCAACACTGGACTTATTGCCACCTCCGAGATGGATATGTAGATGTATAAAGGTTGCCCTTCAGTTGGTTTGGCTAATAACGGTGAAGAAGTTAGGTATTCTTTTAATTGGTTAAAAGCCTGATCACAATCCTCGGTCCATAAAAAAGTTTTCGCTTTCCGCAAGGTTTGAAAGAATGGTAAATTTTTGTCTGCTGATTTGGATATGAACCTATTTAGTGCAACAATCTTTCCGACCAAACTCTGCACTTGGGAGATTGTTCTTGGAGGTTTCATTTCAGTTATGGCTCGAATCTTTTCCGGATACGCCTCTATTCCCCGTTGATGAACCATGTAACCTAGGAATTTCCGGATTTGACTCCAAAGGTGCACTTTGCGGGTTTAGCTTCATACGATATTTTCTTAAAATCGTGAAGCATCGGTCTAGATGTTTGACGTGGTCAGCCTCGTTCATGCTTTTTACCAACATGTCGTCTACGTAGACCTCCATTATTTCTCCTATTAATTCCCTAAACATTAGATTAACCAATCTTTGATATATTGCCCCTGCATTTCTTAATCCAAAGGGCATCACTATGAAGCAGTGTACTCCCTGCTCAGTGATGAAGGCGGTTATTTCTTGATCACGCTTATTTATGCAGATTTGATAAAAACCTTGGAAGGCGTCCATCATGCTAAAAATAGCGAAGCCTGCAGTTGAGTCGACCAGTAGGTCGATTCTTGGGAGTGGGTAAGGATCTCGTGGACATAACTTGTTGAGGTCGGTAAAATCGTTACACATCCTCCATTTATTGTCCTTTTTATCTCCCTTTGCCACTAGGACCACGTTACATAGCCATTCTGAAAAGTGTATCTCCCTAATTTGTTTGGCTTTTAGCAATCTTTCAACTTCTGCTTTAATTATTTTATCTTTTATAGGGCCATGGTTCCACTTCTTTTGCCTAGCTCGTTTCGCCATTGGATCAATTTTCAGGGAATGAATAATAATTCTTGGGTCTATGTCCTCTATATCTTCTGCACTCCATGCGAATACATCGACATTTTTTCTGAGGAAATCTACCAGCATTATTTCTCCTTCCGGACTGAGTTCAGTCCCTATCCTGGTCGTTTTCAAGTGGTCGCCTTGTACTAGCATAATGTCCTTGTGTTCTGGTGGCTTAAGGGTTAGATCGACCGTCTCCTTCCCTTTTCGATCTATCCTATCCGTACTCGGGATATCGATTTCAGTTCTCTCGATGTCCTCCTCGAGTTTTCTTTTCGCTGGGGTAAAAGATTTAGATCTGTTTCCTAATGCCAGGGAGGTATTATAACAATCCTAGGCCATGCAATGATCATTGACTATTTCTTCGATGCCCGAGACCGTAGGAAACTTTATCTTGTAATTGTAGGTCGATACGACTTGATGGGGGCTATTTCGCACCCTACATACTGTACGGATCGACTAAAGAACATGAGATCGGTTCGACCAAATCAGACAGTTCGGGATCATCTTATCGACCCGGCCGAATACAGCTCTCTTCGACTAGAAGACTATACTTCGGACCCAAGAAGGATATTTGGGCCGAGTCCAATTAGGACTATATTTCCTTGTAACACTAGGTTTAGTATGATATAAATACCTAGTCAATCATTGAATTAAACAACTCTGAATCACAAGGCAAATACGCCATTGAATCCTGCATAAACTGCACAACTCACTATTATTCAATAGAAAAAGAGCTTTCTCTTAATATTTGTGTTATTTCTGCGTTGGTTTGAATATTTTACTTTCTGTTCTTATGATATCGCTCTTCCTTGAGATTGATCCATCCTGAATAAAGTAACAGAGCCCCATAAAATATATATATTGAAAACCCCCAATATTACAAATTCACTGATACCTTTAACCCGACGAAATCAGGTTAAATCAGTTGGCGCCCACCGTGGGGCTAGGTTAATTATTCGATCGACACATGGCTCGCCAAAGGAAAAGCGCTCGTATCGGAGCAAGAAGTAACACAACCACCGGTCATAACACATCTGAAGATCTACAGGACAACAATGATAATAACGCTCCCAAAACCAACGAGAATTTGCAGGATACCCACCCCCGTCAGCAGGAAACCCAAGGAGGTCTTCCCGGTACAATACGGGAAGAACCGGAAGTCCCTGAGATCCCCGTTCCTCTCCCGGGCGCTCAGGAGAAACTGCGACAAATAGCAATGCTCTTTAAATCACTCTCTCCAGAAGAATTACTCGTGCTTGATCAAATTCCGCGGAACGTTAGGGCTGCCAGGGCAACTCCTACTCAAAGAGCGCCAAGGTAAAACGATCAAACCTCTCAACAAGCTAACAGCCCGGCAAGCGAGCGGCGCTCGCTACACAGTCCGCAGCAGGGCAATTCTAAACCCTCTGATAACCATCCCCGAAGAAAACCATGACAAAGAAAACCGCAGCCGGGGCGCAGTGGGTCCAAGGAACGTACAATAATCCCTATCGAGGATGACATAGATGATGCAATCCCAGATCGACCACGAACAACGCGATTCTCGGAAAGAGAAATCGAAAGGATGGTGCAGGAGCGACTCGAACAACGCCTACGCTCTGTTCAAAACCCGTGGGCCCGAACCACGGAACTCCAGGAGAGCCTTGCGGCCTGTTCTCCCTTCTGCAGAGAAATAAAAGAGGCACAGTCAATTGGACAGGTCCCGGGTAGACTACCCCGATATGATGAAACCACTGACCCAGATGATTATATTTTTAGCTTCACGAATATAATGAACTTATACGCCCACTTTTCGGAATTCACCGCCAAGTTAATGGTGACTACATTTGAAGGACTCGCATTGGACTGGTTCGCCAAACAACCTGCCAACTCCATATTCAGTTTTCGGGAATTATGCAATAAACTGACGAAGCAGTTTGCCAGTCAGAAGAGGCAAAAACTCCCGATGAGCTACTTAGGAACCATACACCAACAAGAGGGAGAATCCCTAAGAAACTGGTTGGCGAGATTTAACGTGGAGTTACTCAAAATCGATTCCCCAAATATCGATTACATAATTTCTATTCTCTTCGACCTCACGAAGAATAGGCAGTTCGGAAATGCCCTCAGTCGAAAACAACCAAGAACGTTTGCCGACATCATGAACTTGGCGTCTAAATATATGACCCAAGAAGAGATGAATTCCTTTAAAGATAAAAACAAAAACAAAGCCACAACTTCAGGCTCCAAACGGCATGATAGGATTCCTGCCCAAAGATCCATGGATTATGAGCGATCTTTTAGAAAAGGCAACGTTTTCCAGCGACTGGAATACAACAAAGCCGACCAAGAAAGGCAACCTAATTTCTACCAAAGACCAAGAAACCCCGAACTACCGATTAGAGGCAGGGTGAATCAAGTAGAACACCCAAGGTTAAATGCTCCGATGGAAGAAATATTGGAAGTTCTAGAGAGGAATAACTGGATCCCCGAAGCGAGGAAAATCGCTCAGCCTAGACCAGGATCTCGAAACTATGATCTATACTGTAAATACCATCGAGCACACGGACATCGAACGGAAAATTGTTTTCACCTTAAAAGAGAAGTTGAAAAACTAATCGAACAGGGAAAACAAGACGACTACATAGATCGAGATAACCGCAAAAGGGAAAGAAGTAGAAGCCCTCGGAATAATAATCAAAGAAGGAGTTCTCGTCGAAGGTCACCCGAGCATGGTCCTACGCAGGAGGTGAACCACGACCAAATCAATGGGACTATCCATACAATATCCGGGGGACCCGCAGGCGGGGATAGCCATAACGCCTGACGAAGGACAGCCAGATCCATAATTGGAAGTTTAAAATACCCAAAAGAAATATGGGCTCTAGAAAACAAGCCATCAATCGACCAGCCGATCAGCTTTAACGAAGGCGAAGTACCTAAAAACATCGTTTGGGACACAAAAGAGGATAACCCCGATTTCGCGATGGTGGTGTCGCTAGAAATAGCAAATTATAATGTCAAAAGAATCCTAATCGATAATGGGAGCTCAGCGAATATCATCTCCCGGGAGATTTTAGCCCAAATGAACTTGGGGCAGATAAATCTACAGAAAGTAGCTACGCCGTTAGTAGGGTTTGGAGGGTCCGAAATCGTCCCCAGCGGAACAATAACCTTAAGTGTATCACTCGGGAAAAAACCGCACCGGACAGTGAAGCTAGTGAAATTTCTAGTGGTAGAAACACCCTTCGCTTATAACGCAATATTAGGACGACCAGCCCTCAACCTATTCCGAGCCGTTGTCTCTACTTATCACCAGAAGATAAAGTTTACGACCGATAGAGGTATCGGAGAAATAACGAATGATTACTGTATGGTGTGGGATTGCAACAGCACCTCGTTAACCTTAAAAGAATACCCCAAATCAATTACCCCGAGCAAAAGAAAAATCGAAGACGATCTCGTTAGAAACAAGGTTGAAATCCCTAGTACTGATCGAATAGATAAAAAGGGAAAAGAACCGCTAGATTTATCCTTGAAACCTCCAGAACATAAGGATGTAATTCTAGTACAAGGGGACTCGTCCAAAACGACAAGAATAGGTACTGAATTGAGCAAAGAAGGGGAAATAATGTTAATCGACTTCCTCAGAGATAATGTCGACGTCTTCGCCTGGAGCGTGAATGACATTGAAGGAATTGATCCTCGAGTAATCAAGCATTCCCTAAAAATTGATCCTTTGGCAAAACCCGCCAGACAAAAGAAGAGAAATCATGGGCCAGTAAAAGATAAAATTATCAAAGCCAACATAAAGAGCCTTAAAGTATTAACCGATTCAGAGTTAGTACAAAGACAAATAGAAGGCTCGTATGAGGCTAAGGAATTTAATATGGTTAAATACCTCGCCAAAGTGAAAACACTAACCGAGAAATTCGAAAGCTTCAGTATACAGAACATTCCTCGTTCGGAAAACAAATGGGCCGATCAACTGTCTAAGTTCACAGGAGCCCATGACGGTAAAACAGAAAGGGTGATCAACTGGTTAATCTCTAGTACACCAACGATCAATATCGATGAAACACCGGCAGTCGATATAATGGAAATCGAAGAAGTTGAAGAAAACTGGATGATTCCAATGATAGACTATCTTCGAGAGGGAAAACTGCCACTTGACCAGAATGAAGCTCGGAAAATAAAATATCGAGCTCCAAAATATACATTGGTAGAAGGAAAACTCTACCGGAGATCAGTATCAGGAATTCTTCTGAAATGCGTCTCTGAATCACAAACCATTGATATTCTACGAGAGGTACATGAAGGAGACGCAGGGAATCACAGCGGAGCAAGGGCATTGGCTTTAAAATGCCTCCGAACGGGTTATTATTGGCCTACCATCAATAAGGATGCCGCTCAGTATGTCCAAGAATGTCATCACTGCCAAGTCCATGCTAATATATGTCATCGACCAGCAGAAAACATGCACCCAATCCCGCTATGTTGGCCTTTTGATCAATGGGGAATGGACATCGTGGGACCATTCCCAGCGGCTAGATCCAAGAAAGCTTATGTCCTGGTCGCCGTAGAATATTTCAGCAAATGGATAGAATGCATCGCCCTCGCACGAATAACTCAATTCCAAGTGATCAACTTCCTATGGAAATTCATAGTTTGTCGATTTGGCATCCCAAGGATCTTAATTTCTGATAATGTAACCCAATTTGCGGGAAAACAGGTAATAGAATGGTGTTCAAAACTTGGAATTCAACAAAATTTCACTTCGGTCGGGCATCCTAGAGCGAACGGACAAACCGAAGTAGCAAACCGAGAAATAATAAAATCCTTGGAAAAAATATTAGGAGCGGCCAAAGGAAAATGGCTTGATGAACTCCCAGGAGTACTTTGGGCTAATCGAACCACAGTCAGGAGCTCAACCGGGGAAACCCCATTTAGCTTGGTATATGGGTCGGAAGCTGTTATTCCTGTTGAAACTCTAATCCCAACGCCAAGAATCGAGATGTACGATGATCAGGAAAATGAAAAGACAAGAGAAAGTGACATCGATTTAACAGAAGCTTTGAGAGAAAAAGCCGCTGTACGCCTGCAAGCCACTAAAGCAAATATGGAAAAGGTATACAATCAAAAAGTACGCATCCGAACCTTCAAAGAAGGAGACCTGGTCTTGAAAAAGGTAGAAGTATCCAAGCATGTGGGAAAGTTACAACAAAATTGGGATGGACCTTACGTTGTCATTGGCGTAGGAAAGAAAGGTTCATACAAAATTGCACACTTGAATGGAACAGCCTTACCAAGAACCTGGAACGCAGTCAACCTTAGAAAATACTATGGTAAATAAATTTTAGCAGATTATGCTGCTTTGTTTTATTTTATTTTATTGAGTTTTAATCTTTGTAATAAAGGCCTTAGCCTACAATTCAATTATTAAAGATTTTAACAATTTCTATAAATCGATTGTTTCGGAAATCACTCCTTGGAATTCTACTATCATATTGGTTGAGATCGGGACAAAAGGAGTTAAGTATACATTGATCCGCTCAATAAACACTCCTCGATCCGACCATACAAACGAGTCGAGTATACATTGTTCCGCTCAATAAAAACTCCTCGTTCGTTATTCGCGAAGATTAAAAGACTTTTGGTATTGAAAACCTAAGTCTAAGTAAAAACGAGTCGAGTATACATTGATCCGCTCAATAAACACTCCTTGATATATTTACAATGATTGAAAGACTTCAGGAATTGAAAACCTAAGTCTAAATAAAAACGAGTCGAGTATACATTGATCCGCTCAATAAAAACTCCTCGTTCATTATTCACAAAGATTAAAAGACTTTTGGTATTGAAAACCAAAGTCTAAGTAAAAACGAGTCGAGTATACATTGATCCGCTCAATAAACACTCCTCGATATATTTACAATGATTGAAAGACTTCAGGAATTGAAAACCTAAGTCTAAATAAAAACGAGTCGAGTATACATTGATCCGCTCAATAAAAACTCCTCGTTCGTTATTCACGAAGGTTAAAAGACTTTTGGTATTGAAAACCTAAGTCTAATTAAAAACGAGTCGAGTATACATTGATCCGCTCAATAAACACTCCTCGATGTATTTACAATGATGGAAAGACTTCAGGAATTGAAAACCTAAGTCTAAATAAAAACGAGTCGAGTATACATTGATCCGCTCAATAAAAACTCCTCGTTCATTATTCACAAAGATTAAAAGACTTTTGGTATTGAAAACCTAAGTCTAAATAAAAACGAGTCGAGTATACATTGATCCGCTCAATAAAAACTCCTCGTTCATCATTCACAAAGATTAAAAGACTTTTGGTATTGAAAACCTAAGTCTAAATAAAAACGAGTCGAGTATACATTGATCCGCTCAATAAAAACTGTTGGGTTAGTGGTTGGGATGCCTCGATTGTCAGAACAACGACAGTGCGGAATTTAAAATTTTTCGAAGCACCCAAGGTCCCATATATTTGAATCTCCATATTATATATACAAAAGCATAGAACAAAACACACAAAGTAATAAAACAAAGGGAGTTTTGCGATTTACCTCACCACAGGCTAGGTGGTGGCAACCTTCAGTTCTATTCTGAATCTGGATCTGGTTCACAGAAGTGATCCAAGCGTCTCACCTCCAAAGTTAGTCCACACCAATTGGATTCTGGCAACACCTCCTAGTCTTAGGCTCAGAACTGGATCTAGGAAATTTGTCAATGGAGGACTGTGCAGATCTACTTGGCAGAGCAAGATCCAACACGAAGGAACAAGGGAGGATGTGCAGCCAGCAAGGGAAGGCGGCTATTGGTGGCGGCACAGGAGAGGGGGCGGCGCTTAAGTGCAGTGAAAGAGGCTAGGGTTTTT
Organism: Penstemon barbatus; assembly: GCA_003313485.2. Lineage (NCBI taxonomy): Eukaryota > Viridiplantae > Streptophyta > Magnoliopsida > Lamiales > Plantaginaceae > Penstemon > Penstemon barbatus. Next base: position 16,505,816 of record CM064882.1, on the reverse strand, counting down.
TCTAGGTTGTTCTCTTTTTGAGCTCTTGTAGAACTCTATTTATAAGAGTTCCTTTTGACCTAGGTTTGCAAGACTCCTTATGGGCTTTTAATTAAAAGCCCATGTCTTGCAAGCCTTTCACTTAATTAACTACTTTAATTAAATGCCCAATCCAAATAAATCATTATTTCTTTTATATAATTAATTAGCAACTTAATTAAGTATTTAATTAATTAAGTTAGCCAATTAATTGATCTCCCACTTGAATTAAATACTTTTAATTCATTTAATTGATTTAATTACCTTTAAATCAATTAATTCCTTTTATGTCCTTCCATAACAGTCACCGTCCAATTGTATTGTATGTGACCCTCTGGGTTCACCATCAATTGGCAGCAGGCCCACGAATTCTTCGTGATTTAATTTATGAACAATAAATTGCTCCGATCAGTTAAACAACCTTTAATTGACCACTCCCAGAATCAAATCCTCTATTAACTCAGGAGTACCTAAACTTCATGGTCGATGTCTAGCCACAAGCCCATGAAGCCCAACTTCAGGTGAATTGATACTTGTGAACCTCGTCTCATATAATTACCATGTACATACGGTCCTTCTATCGACTAATATTCCCGATCAAGACTTAGGGTGTGTGAACTGATCGGCACCTCTAAATTTGTCTCGATAGCTATACTTTCTAATTCAGGATAATATTCCGGTGTGACTGCTAAATTTGGAAACCCCTTTCCAAATCCGTCACCGACCGTGGCCACGGGTTTCTCGGATATATTATCTAAGAATCGTATAGGAAATTCTCTCACCCATTACAGTGAGTCAATAGATTCCATATTTGTACTAACCACTCGCGTACATGTCCATATGCACCCAACCTAGGCATGTTATGACCAAGCTACGTGGCCTATACCTAGATCTAAGTACGCACTTCCATGCACCGAATTCTCCCTAGCACCTCAAGTCAAAGGACTAAATCGTACACTATTATAATCCTTGAGAAACATCCCATCACCGATATGCGTCATGCGCTTCCACAATGGGTTTCTCTGATCGGGTCGTTTGATGCATTCAATCCTCCATTTAACCACCTACTCATATGCACTGGCCTCAAATGCCTTGCTCATGAAACGCTACAAATTCACTCCATGTGAATCATGCATACTCGTACAAGTCTTAGCGATTCCTACGATACCACGTCTCGTTCGGAATCTATGACTTGGAACAGTTTTAAGATTACGACCTTTGAGACTGTTTCATGATTGCACTCAGTACTGAAGTGAATCGTCCCATAGTCAAATGTAATCTAAGGGTTTCAACCAATCGCTTATATGCATTCGCGAGAGATGAAGTTGGCCATTGTTTACCCTTATACTCGTATAAATAAACGTGCGTACTAACTCATTTGTACTAAAGAAAGATAATGATAGTTCCATTACAAGCTAAATGTATTGGCTTGCAGGGCACTATCCCATCAATCTCCCACTTGCCCTAAAGCCAATCATAAACGTTTCTAGGACCCATCTTTTTAAAGATGTTCTTCGAACTCATTTCATTATATAGCCTCCTTTTAGTGGATCCGCTAAGTTGTCTTCTGAGCCGACGCGATCCATTACGCGCGTTAACTCTACCAATGATTTTTCTAATCAAATGGTACCTTTCTTTCAATTGTGTTTAGATTTCTGGTAAGATCTCGGATGCTTTGCTTTAGCAATAGCTCCAATGTTATCATAGAAGATAATCATGAGCTTCGCAATGCTGGGCACTACATCCAATCATAGGATGAAGTTTTATATCCAAACACTTTCTTAAGCCGCATTTAATGCTACATTTAATGCTGCAATATATCTTGCTTCAGTGGTTTAGATGGTTACGGTGATTTTCTTGGAACCCTTTCAAATTCACCGTTACCCCCATTGAGGCAGGATATGTATCCAAAAATGGATATATTTAATTCATCCACATCAGACTGAAAATTCGAATCAGTGAATCCTTCGAATTTTAATTCTCCACTACCACCGTAGACCAAGAACAAATCCTTAGTCTTTGTCAAGAGCTTAAGGATATCTATTACGGTGGTCCAGTACTTCTTCACTGGCGTTTGACTAGCAACTGCTCACGATACTTGAGCAAGTTCTACGTCTGGTCTAGTACATAGTAAAGCATGCCACATGCAACCTTTTGTTTGAAACATAAGGTATTTGAGACATTCTCCTTTATTCTCATTTGATGTAGGGCACATCGATTTTGGAACAAGGGATACAGTGTCTCACTGGAAGCAATCCTTTCTTGGATTCTTCATACTGAATATTTTCAGTATTAATTCTATGTACTTAGATTTAGAGAGTGTCGGCATCTCTTTCCGATCTATTCTATAGATACGTATCCCAATAGGCAAGATGCTTCTCCTAAATCTTTCATGGAGAATTGCATGGACAACCATGCTTTCGTCTGTGCTAACATTCTGATATCATACCAGATATTCAGAACATTATCGACATATAAAATATGAGCTTCATCGCGCTCCCACTAATCCTTTTGTACACTCATGGTTCATATTAGTTTTGATGAAGTCAAATGTCTTGACTATCTCATCAGAACAAATGTGAATCTAAATGGATTCAAACATTGCTAATGGAGAAAAGGTTTCATCAAAGTCTGTTCCAGAACATTGTGAATAGCCTTTTTACCACTAGTCAATTCTTAGAGGCAACACCTCTCCATTGATTTCAAGTTTGAAGACCCATTTATAACTTATAACCAACTTATAGGGATAAATCCCTTGGGTGGATCAATCAAGGTTATACCTTGTTGGAATGGATGGGATCCATTTTGGTTTGCATGGCTTCGAGCCACGCATCCGAATCTATGTCCGACATCGCTTCTTGATAGGTCTTTGGATTACTTTCCACATTCTCGTTTTCGTGAATGAAACCAAATCGCTTTGGCTCCTTACGAATTCGATCAGACCTTCGAAGAGTAGGTGTACTAGTAGGTTTAGTAAATTCTGGATTAACTCCCATTGTTTGCGGGGACGGGTCCAAATCTTGGACTTCATCAAGTTCCATGACGTTTCCATTTCCTTTGACAGAAATTCATCAACAGAGGAACGGATATCTAGAAGAAATGATTGTTTCTCATTGTCGTGGAACAGGTATCCAATGGATTTCGTTGGATACCCCACAATTATATACAAATTGGATCTACTAGCCAATTTATCTCCTTTCTCGTTTCTACCATCTGCAGGAGATCTCCATACTCAGAGGTAAGAGCATAGAGGTATTTTGCCATACCTTTCTTGGTAAAGCTTTGTAGGCACGAACTTTGAAGGTACTTTGCTGAGTATCTTCGATGCAGTCAGGAGGACTAACTCCTAGAATGCATAAGGAAGCTTAACAAAACTCAATATGGATCGAACAATGTTAAACAATGTTAGATTCCATCTCTTCAGACACTTAAATAAGTTGAGGTGTCTTAGGAGGAGTTTGTTGTATGAGAACCTCATTCTCATTAAGATAATTGAGGAATCCTTGACATGTATTTGCTATCTCAATTAGATCGAATAATACTATGTCTTTGTTGATTCTCTACTTCGCATTGAAATACCTTTCTTGGTTTTTCGGATTTGCATCTCACTAGATTCATTTCTCACTAACGACCAGGGTCTTTAGCAAAAAGGTGCGAAGTATGAGTAATCTCCTCTCACAGTAACTTTTAGTGATCCATATTCATGGATTAAATCTAGATTTTGTTTGGTTCGCTCTGGATTCCCTGTGACGGGAGATCTGGTCATATCTCCTTCGAGACATGATTCGCAGGTTGGAAGTTCATCCAAGTTCTATTTTTCAAGAAACTTAGGTGAAACCAACTTTTGAATCCTACTCTTGGAGATGTGTCCAAGTCTAGCGTACCAAAGTTATGGATTATTATATTTGTATTAATTGAATTTCACATATTAATTCAATAAAATTGAGTTAATGGTTTAATTCAATTAATTTACTTCCTTTCAATTAACTACTTTAATTGCTTCCCTTTTCCTTTTCAATTAACCCTTTAATTGAAACGTTGCTTAATTAATTAGATCATCTAATCAATTAAACATATCAGTGCCTTTCTTAGATCCAGTGGGATATTTCGACTTTTAGGCTACTTGCGTTCTTTTGACTACCTTTATGGTCGAATTTAGAAGAGAATTAATTCTTCTTCATTTTACTCTTCTTTGACTTCGCAGTCCATGAAGTGTAAACGATCATGACAGGTTTATCCTATTTGCCTTTAACCAATACTTTGGTTGATTCATGAAATGTGATCAACTTATCAAATAAGATCAGTTTATTTCAAGAGTCATTTGAATGAGCGGGAGGAGAATTTAGGAGGAAGTTAATGTTAAGATCACTTGCAGGCTTACGTTTAATCGCCAGTTTTCAACTAGATTAATAAAACAAAGACAGTGATCCTTGACACTAGTTCCTTCATTTATTCTTGAGTTTTGAAACAATTCCTTAGAAGTCTCGAATCAAATCGATTCAAAACTACTCCTCAAAACAAGCCTTTTGAGGTGGAGGTTTGTTTCAGAAGACTGGTCCTCAAAACGGGCCTTTTGAGGTGGAAGCTTCAGACATGCTCCTCATGTTGCTTCCATAGCTCGTTCAATCTTGATACTTATTTGAGGAAACGATCATTAAGATTCCCATACTTCATAGGTGATTCGTTTCACTTTTGAGATTCATCTTTATATGAGGAAACGATCATTAATATTCCCATACTCTACGGTGATTCGTTTCTTTTATTTTGACTTATCTCGGAAGCGCATAAGGCATAGGCTTGTCGTTTAAGAACATCATTCCCACTCTTGGAATTTAAGACAATTCTCAAGTTTCTCGCCTAGTCAATATTTTGATCCAGTTATTTTATTAGTCGAGGATAAATGGAAAAAATGGATAATTACAGATATCTCAGTATCTAAAGAGAAGACAAACATTTAGTGGACTAGTTAATGAATAATACTTATAATCTATGAAGGTTGGACTCTCTATCGTAGAAGCTCTCCCACTATTTTATCGAAACAATTACCCCTTCAATTGTTCGGGAAATTCTATTTCCTAGTAGGTCTTGACGTCCCATCGGCAGTTAATTGCACCCACGACTCGTGGCCATACAACCAATTCCCCAGGTAGGCATACTTATTGCCAATTGTGTCACTCCACAACCTTCAAGCTATTTTGCCTCGGTTTTTGCACTTATCTAGCACTGCTACATCATAAGTGTTACTAATCGTTAAGTCTAACCCATCAATCATGATGAGCAACGGGCCCGGTCGTGAGTTCTCCGTAACTAGTTATCGGTCGATCCTCACATCCCGACCAGTCCTCACCTTTGTCGTGTTTAGTTAAAAACAGGAGTCAAGGAATTTCGCGTATTGTCCCTTTCTTCGACTCGGGTGCCAGACTCTGGATCACCTCTATCGATAAGTAGACAACAAACGCTAGTCCCTATTGATGGAAGGCTTGGATTTATATAAATACTTCATTTTATTTTAATCCAATATGACTTAATATTTAATTCGAGAGGGGAATTTCTGGTTAGAAAGTTATGCTAACTCTCCTCGAGATCTCACCGTTTCAGTTATGCTTTATCTTTTATTACGATCTAGATTCTAGCGCGCATCTCATACAAGCTAAATATAAATCGACAAAATAAATAAAAGCCATACAAGCCTAGCATGCATACTACCACAATATGTTTTCGATCGGGAGCCTCCTATGCAGGCCATCATCGAGCCAATGATGTTGGCCCTATTGGTCAATCTAAAGGGTTCTCATGAAGCCCTATGCTATTACACAATGTACCATTCATACATGGCCTTCATATCTTCTTGGGCTCCCACCTTGCTTGTAAACGGGCCTCCATCCTAAACTAGGAAAGCAGTAAAGCCCTATTCTATTACAAAGGCTCAAAGTGGCCCAAAAATAATAATAGGCTCGCAGGCCCAATAAAAAAACCAAACAATAAATTAAAGCAATCACATCTAACCTAAGGTTAAGGCTCGGCTCGATCGAAAACCACGTAAACAATTCACGTAGAGCAAGAAACATGCAAAGATCCTTTACCTATTTCTTTCTTAATTTTAAAACTACCTTTTAAAACTAACTTCCTATGATTCTTACTTTTTAGTCACTACTAATTATGACAAAATGAATATTCGGGTAAACAAAAATAGATTTTCTGCTCAAAGTCAGATTCTGTTTTTCAACTTTTGAAAATTGCATTTTCGCCCCTCAACTTTCGAAAATTGCACTTTGACCCCAAAACTTTTAAAAAGTTACAAAAACACCCCTGGGCGGATTCGGGCAGTTACCAGAAAATAAAATTTTTGATTTCTGAAAATTTTTGATTTTTCCCTGAATTTTCGGTAATTGCAAAACAGTCCCCAAACTTTCGGAAATTACAAAATGACCCCAAAAAGCGTGCGACCAGATTTGCAAAACAGTCCAGTAATTTTGAAATTTCCAGATTCGAAAAAATTTAATTTTCAGCACCTAAAAACCCTATTTGCGATTTCTTTGCATAAAAGTCCTGAAGTTTTCAAAAACTATAAAAACGGCACAGATCTAAAAAAACAGTTTTACCCAATCATAGATCTAGTCATAACAAGTAAGAATCAATTTACAGAATATAATTATCACATGTTTACATATACATAATTAAACATATACGGTGAAAACACATTATGTTCAGGCTTTTCGTATAATAATGATGGAGTTGGCTCTGATACCACTGTTGGGTTAGTGGTTGGGATGCCTCGATTGTCAGAATAACGACAGTGCGGAATTTAAAATTTTTCGATGCACCCAAGGTCCCATATATTTGAATCTCCATATTATATATACAAAAGCATAGAACAAAACACACAAAGTAATAAAACAAAGGGAGTTTTGCGATTTACCTCACCACAGGCTAGGTGGTGGCAACCTTCAGTTCTGATTCTGAATCTGGATCTGGATCTGAATTGATGCTAATGGTCCTAAGGTCAACCAAAACGCAGCGGATAACGAAAAATTTTAAACGGGACAAAACGGCCCAAAAAGTGCAACTACTTTGCAAGAAATCTTTGGAGACCTTCTACCATTACTATCCTAGGATCATCATGCATTCAAAGTTCATATTAGAAGGAAAGATATCAAGACATACCTCTCCCAATCTTGGGAGGTGAAGAGCCGCAAAGAATCGGGACAAGCAAGTAACACCCGAAACCTTCAAGAACCTCCAAGCTCACGGGTTCAACACCTCCAAGATCCAAGCTAGAATCTCCTCCTTTGAAACTTCTTTCTCCAAGATCCTCAAGAATATCCACACCAAGATCTCCAAGTGTAGATCCTCCAAAGCTAGCCCACACACACAAGTGATAGCACTTAAGGAGTAAAGAAGATGAACTAGATCTTGCAAATACACCCTCAATCTATTAGCTAGAATGAAGTAGTACTTGAATCAAGTTAGAAACTTGATAAAGGAAGAGAAAGAGATGAAGAAAACAACTTTTCTTTCTAGGGTTTGAGAGAAATCCGAACACACACTAAAAGGTGTAGTGTGTGTTTTTGTCTTGCATCTATTACCCTCTTGAATGAAGACAACATCTTATCTCTTATGTGTGTACATTATTCAATGTAGTTTATTGTTGGATCAAATCCACCAATAAGACTTGTAGCTTTATTGTGCTTCCCAAGCACACTTCTTGAGCTTCCCAAGCACACTACTTTTGATACAAGTTAGTGGTGGGGGCCACCACTAACTCTTGATAAGATATTTATTTCTCTCTATTGTATATAAATATATATATCATATATATATATTAACATTATATCATATCATATATGATCATCTCATAAGACTAATTTAAATTGGTCATGGGTTAATTGGACATTTATTTCCCAATTAATAAATCCAATCTCTAATTCAAAATTAGAAACCCATTTATTCTTCCTTCAATTAATTAGACCCTTCTAATTAATTTCGACTAAATTAATTTAACACTTAAATTAATAGAGTCCTTTAATTAATTAATCTCCATTAATTAATTATTACTTCATGTCAAATCCAATTCGACTTTTAATAGATTGAACTAAGTTGCATCTTGTGCTATTGTGTGTGGCCCCTTGGGTTCACCATCAATTAGCCGTGGGCTCACAAACCATTTGTGATTTAATTAAAAAGATTAATTAAACTACTTTTAATCAATCACTCTTAGATATGATCTCATCAAATCTAGAGTACCCTACACTCGAGGTAGTCGTCTAGTCACGGTCGACGAGTCCTAACTAATGATGAAAATAAAGTGTGAACCTTTCTTGAATTGATCTCATCAATCCTCTTACGCATACCATGCACGTACGCCCCTTCCAATAACTTATTTCCCGATCGAGGCCTAGGACATGGAGTCCAGCGGATTCCTATTAGCCTTGATAACTATGCGTCTTTATTCTTTATGGTGATTCCTTTTAGTGATTACCCATTTGGAAACTCCTTTCCAAATCTAACATCACTCACTTCGGCCGAAGATTCCCGGAATCAATCCATACAAAAGAATGCATAGGAAATCGCCCAACCACATCACGGTGGGAGTTAATGGATCCTTTATTGACTCATTAACCTCACTACGAAGCAATCCATACCCAACGTGAAACTATAATGACTCGCTAATTAGTAGTCGAGTAACACACCAAAGCATAAACGCTCCGCATGAAGTTCACTCTAACGTCTCAAGTCAAAGGACCAATTTACGTACACTATCGTAAGTAGAAGAAATCTTCATCTCCAATAAACTCCTAAGATGAGATTTTTCTAGCGGGGTTTCGATGCGCTTGATCTCATCAAGCCACCCACTCATATGCATTGATATCTACCATATCGATGTCCATGGAACTATCCATCCCCATGCAAAAGAGAATGCATACTCGTGCAAGTCTTACCGAATACAATGATGCCCTGTCTCAATTGTATTCTACGACTTGGAAAGCTTTTAAGATCTTAAACCATAGTAGAACATATTCCATAGAGGGATGCACCATGTTCCATAGTTTCAACGATCTAAGGGCTTCATAAATTGCTTAGATGTATCACAATAATGAAGAATTGCCAATGCGAACTTTTATTGATCATGAATAAGATTGATTACAAGAGTATTTACAAGACAACCGATTGGCTTGCAGGGCACTACTCTAACTTGAATCTGGTTCACAGAAGTGATCCAAGCGTCTCACCTCCAAAGTTAGTCCACACCAATTGGATTCTGGCAACACCTCCTAGTCTTAGGCTCAGAACTGGATCTAGGAGATTTGTCAATGGAGGACTGTGCAGATCTACTTGGCAGAGCAAGATCCATCACGAAGGAACAAGGGAGGATGTGCGGCGGCACTATAGCAGCTCACGGCCAACAAGGGACGACGGCTATTGGTGGCGGCGCAGGAGAGGGGGCGGCGCTTAAGTGCAGAGAAAGAGGCTAGGGTTTTTTCTATTTTGTTCTCTTTCTGAGCTCTTGTAGAACTCTATTTACAAGAGTTCCTTTTGACCTAGGTTTGCAAGACTCCTTATGGGCTTTTTAATTAAAAGCCCATGTCTTGCAAGTCTTTCATTTAATTAACTACTTTAATTAAATGCCCAATCCAAATAAATCATTATTTCTTTTATATAATTAATTAGCAACTTAATTAAGTATTTAATTAATTAAGTTAGCCAATTAATTGATCTCCCACTTGAATTAAATACTTTTAATTCATTTAATTGATTTAATTACCTTTAAATCAATTAATTACTTTTATGTCCTTCCATAACAGTCACCGTCCAATTGTATTGTGTGTGACCCTCTGGGTTCACCATCAATTGGCAGCAGGCCCACGAATTCTTCGTGATTTAATTTATGAACAATAAATTGCTCCGATCAATTAAACAACCTTTAATTGACCACTCCTAGAATCAAATCCTCTAGTAACTCAGGAGTACCTACACTTCATGGTCGATGTCTAGCCATAAGCCCATGAAGCCCAACTTCAGGTGAATTGATACTTGTGAACCTCGTCTCATATAATTACCATGTACATACGGTCCTTCTATCGACTAATATTCCCGATCAAGACTTAGGGTGTGTGAATTGATCGGCACCTCTAAATTTGTCTCGATAGCTATACTTTATAATTCAGGATAATATTCCAGTGTGACTGCTAAATTTGGAAACCCCTTTCCAAATCCGTCACCGACCATGGCCACGGGTTTCTCGGATATATTATCTAAGAATCGTATAGGAAATTCTCTCACCCATTACAGTGAGTCAATAGATTCCATATTGGTACTAACCACTCGCGTACATGTCCATACGCACCCAACCTAGGCATTTTATGACCAAGCTACGTGGCCTATACCTAGATCTAAGTACGCACTTCCATGCACCGAATTCTCCCTAGCACCTCAAGTAAAAGGACTAAATCGTACACTATTATAATCCTTGAAAAACATCCCATCACCGATATGCGTCATGCGCTTCCACAATGGGTTTCTCTGTTCGGGTCGTTCGATGCATTCAATCCTCCATTGAACCACCTACTCATATGCACTGGCCTCAAATGCCTTGCTCATGAAACGCTACAAATTCACTCCATGTGAATCATGCATACTCGTACAAGTCTTAGCGATTCCTACGATACCCCGTCTCGTTCGGAATCTATGACTTGGAACAGTTTTAAGATTACGACCTTTGAGACTGTTTCATGATTGCACTCAGTACTGAAGTGAATCGTCCCATAGTCAAATGTAATCTAAGGGTTTCAACCAATCGCTTATATGCATTCGCGAGAGATGAAGTTGGCCATTGTTTACCCTTATACTCGTATAAATAAACGTGCGTACTAACTCATTTGTACTAAAGAAAATAATGATAGTTCCATTACAAGCTAAATGTATTGGCTTGCAGGGCACTATCCCATAAATCTCCCACTTGCCCTAAAGCTAATCATAAACGTTTCTAGGACCCATCTTTTTAAAGATGTTCTTCGAACTCATTTCTTGATATAGCCTCCTTTTAGTGGATCCGCTAAGTTGTCTTCTGAGTCGACGCGATCCATTACGCGCGTTAACTCTACCAATGATTTTTCTAATCAAATGGTACCTTTCTTTCAATTGTGTTTAGATTTCTGGTAAGATCTCGGATGCTTTGCTTTAGCAATAGCTCCAATGTTATCATAGAAGATAATCATGAGCTTCGCAATGCTGGGCACTACATCCAACCATAGGATGAAGTTTTATATCCAAACACTTTCTTAAGCCGCATTTAATGCTACATTTAATGCTGCAATATATCTTGTTTCAGTGGTTTAGATGGTTACGGTGATTTGCTTGGAACCCTTTCAAATTCACCGTTACCCCCATTGAGGCAGGATATGTGTCCAAAAATGGATATATTTAATTCATCCACATCAGACTGAAAATTCGAATCAGTGAATCCTTCGAATTTTAATTCTCCACTACCACCGTAGACCAAGAACAAATCCTTAGTCTTTGTCAAGAGCTTAAGGATATCTATTACGGTGGTCCAGTACTTCTTCACTGGAGTTTGACTAGCAACTGCTCACGATACTTGAGCAAGTTCTACGTCTGGTCTAGTACATAGTAAAGCATGCCACATGCAACCTTTTGTTTGAAACATAAGGTATTTGAGACATTCTCCTTTATTCTCATTTGATGTAGGGCACATCGATTTTGGAACAAGGGATACAGTGTCTCACTGGAAGCAATCCTTTCTTGGATTCTTCATACTGAATATTTTCAGTATTAATTCTATGTACTTAGATTTAGAGAGTGTCGGCATCTCTTTCCGATCTATTCTATAGATACGTATCCCAATAGGCAAGATGCTTCTCCTAAATCTTTCATGGAGAATTGCATGGACAACCATGCTTTCGTCTGTGCTAACATTCTGATATCGTACCAGATATTCAGAACATTATCAACATATAAAATATGAGCTTCATCGCGCTCCCACTAATCCTTTTGTACACTCATGGTTCATATTAGTTTTGATGAAGTCAAATGTCTTGACTATCTCATCAGAACAAATGTGAATCTAAATGGATTCAGACATTGCTAATGGAGAAAAGGTTTCATCAAAGTCTGTTCCAGAACATTGTGAATAGCCTTTTTACCACTAGTCAATTCTTAGAGGCAACACCTCTCCATTCATTCCAAGTTTGAAGACCCATTTATAACTTATAACCAACTTATAGGGATAAATCCCTTGGGTGGATCAATCAAGGTTATACCTTGTTGGAATGGATGGGATCCATTTTGGTTTGCATGGCTTCGAGCCACGCATCCGAATCTATGTCCGACATCGCTTCTTGATAGGTCTTTGGATTACTTTCCACATTCTCGTTTTCGTGAATGAAACCAAATCGCTTTGGCTCCTTACGAATTCGATCAGACCTTCGAAGAGTAGGTGTACTAGTAGGTTTAGTAAATTCTGGATTAACTCCCACTGTTTGTGGGGACGGGTCCAAATCTTGGACTTCATCAAGTTCCATGACGTTTCCATTTCCTTTGACGAGAAATTCATCAACAGAGGAACGGATATCTAGAAGAAATGATTGTTTCTCATTGTCGTGGAACAGGTATCCAATGGATTTCGTTGGATACCCCATAATTATATACAAATTAGATCTACTAGCCAATTTATCTCCTTTCTCGTTTCTACCATCGGCAGGAGATCTCCATACTCAGAGGTAAGAGCATGGAGGTATTTTGCCATACCTTTCTTGGTAAAGCTTTGTAGGCACGAACTTTGAAGGTACTTTGCCCAGTATCTTCGATGCAGTCAGGAGGACTAACTCCTAGAATGCATAAGGAAGCTTAACAAAACTCAATGTGGATCGAACAATGTTAAACAATGTTAGATTCCTTCTCTTTAGACACTTCAATAAGTTGAGGTGTCTTATGAGGAGTTTGTTGTATGAGAACCTCATTCTCATTAAGATAATTGAGGAATCCTTGACAAGTATTTGCTATCTCAATTAGATCGAATAATACTATGTCTTTGTTGATTCTCTACTTCGCATTGAAATACCTTTCTTGGTTTTTCGGATTTGCATCTCACTAGATTCATTTCTCACTAACGACCAGGGTCTTTAGCAAAAAGGTGCGAAGTATGAGTAATCTCCTCTCACAGTAACTTTTAGTGATCCATATTCATGGATTAAATCCAGATTTTGTTTGGTTCGCTCTGGATTCCCTGTGACGGGAGATCTGGTCATATCTCCTTTGAGACATGATTCGCAGGTTGGAAGTTCATCCAAGTTCTATTTTTCAAGAAACTTAGGTGAAACCAACTTTTGAATCCTACTCTTGGAGATGTGTCCAAGTCTAGCGTACCAAAGTTGTGGATTATTATATTTGTATTAATTGAATTTCACACATTAATTCAATAAAATTGAGTTAATGGTTTAATTCAATTAATTTACTTCCTTTCAATTAACTACTTTAATTGCTTCCCTTTTCCTTTTCAATTAACCCTTTAATTGAAACGTTGCTTAATTAATTAGATCATCTTATCAATTAAACATATCAGTGCCTTTCTTAGATCCAGTGGGATATTTCGACTTTTAGGCTACTTGCGTTCTTTTGACTACCTTTATGGTCGAATTTAGAAGAGAATTAATTCTTCTTCATTTTACTCTTCTTTGACTTCGCAGTCCATGAAGTGTAAACGATCATGACAGGTTTATCCTATTTGCCTTTAACCAATACTTTGGTTGATTCATGAAATGTGATCAACTTATCAAATAAGATCAGTTTATTTCAAGAGTCATTTGAATGAGCGGGAGGAGAATTTAGGAGGAAGTTAATGTTAAGATCACTTGCAGGCTTACGTTTAATCGATCCAGTTTTCAACTAGATTAATAAAACAAAGAAAGTGATCCTTGACACTAGTGCCTTCATTTATTCTCGAGTTTTGAAACAATTCCTTAGAAGTCTCGAATCAAATCGATTCAAAACTACTCCTCAAAACAAGCCTTTTGAGGTGGAGGTTTGTTTCAGAAGACTGGTCCTCAAAACGGGCCTTTTGAGGTGGAAGCTTCAGACATGCTCCTCATGTTGCTTCCATAGCTCGTTCAATCTTGATACTTATTTGAGGAAACGATCATTAAGATTCCCATACTTCATTGGTGATTCGTTTCACTTTTGAGATTCATCTTTATATGAGGAAACGATCATTAATATTCCCATACTCTACGGGTGATTCGTTTCTTTTATTTTGACTTATCTCGGAAGCGCATAAGGCATAGGCTTGTCGTTTAAGAACATCATTCCCACTCTTGGAATTTAAGACAATTCTCAAGTTTCTCGCCTAGTCAATATTTTGATCCAGTTATTTTATTAGTCGAGGATAAATGGAAAAAATGGATAATTACAGATATCTCAGTATCTAAAGAGAAGACAAACATTTAGTGGACTAGTTAATGAATAATACTTATAATCTATGAAGGTTGGACTCTCTATCGTAGAAGCTCTCCCACTATTTTATCGAAACAATTACCCCTTCAATTGTTCGGGAAATTCTATTTCCTAGTAGGTCTTGACGCCCCATCGGCAATTAATTGCACCCACGACTCGTGGCCATACAACCAATTCCCCAGGTAGGCATACTTATTGCCAATTGTGTCACTCCACAACCTTCAAGCTATTTTGCCTCGGTTTTTGCACTTATCTAGCACTGCTACATCATAAGTGTTACTAATCGTTAAGTCTAACCCATCAATCATGATGAGCAACGGGCCCGGTCGTGAGTTCTCCGTAACTAGTTATCGGTCGATCCTCACATCCCGACCAGTCCTCACCTTTGTCGTGTTTAGTTAAAAACAGGAGTCAAGGAATTTCGCGTATTGTCCCTTTCTTCGACTCGGGTGCCAGACTCTGGATCACCTCTATCGATAAGTAGACAACAAACGCTAGTCCCTATTGATGGAAGGCTTGGATTTATATAAATACTTCATTTTATTTTAATCCAATATGACTTAATATTTAATTCGAGAGGGGAATTTCTGGTTTGAAAGTTATGCTAACTCTCCTCGAGATCTCACCGTTTCAGTTATGCTTTATCTTTTATTACGATCTAGATTCTAGCGCGCATCTCATACAAGCTAAATATAAATCGACAAAATAAATAAAAGCCATACAAGCCTAGCATGCATACTACCACAATATGTTTTCGATCGGGAGCCTCCTATGCAGGCCATCATCGAGCCAATGATGTTGGCCCTATTGGTCAATCTAAAGGGTTCTCATGAAGCCCTATGCTATTACACAATGTACCATGCATACATGGCCTTCATATCTTCTTGGGCTCCCACCTTGCTTGTAAACGGGCCTCCATCCTAAACTAGGAAAGCAGTAAAGCCCTATTCTATTACAAAGGCTCAAAGTGGCCCAAAAATAATAATAGGCTCGCAGGCCCAATAAAAAAACCAAACAATAAATTAAACCAATCACATCTAACCTAAGGTTAAGGCTCGGCTCGATCGAAAACCACGTAAACAATTCACGTAGAGCAAGAAACATGCAAAGATCCTTTACCTATTTCTTTCTTAATTTTAAAACTACCTTTTAAAACTAACTTCCTATGATTCTTCCTTTTTAGTCACTACTAATTATGACAAAATGAATATTCGGGTAAACAAAAATAGATTTTCTGCTCAAATTCAGATTCTGTTTTTCAACTTTTGAAAATTGCATTTTCGCCCCTCAACTTTCGAAAATTGCACTTTGACCCCAAAACTTTTAAAAAGTTACAAAAACACCCCTGGGCGGATTCGGGCAGTTACCAGAAAATAAAATTTTTGATTTCTGAAAATTTTCGATTTTTCCCTGAATTTTCGGTAATTGCAAAACAGTCCTCAAACTTTCGGAAATTACAAAATGACCCCAAAAAGCGTGCGACCAGATTTGCAAAACAGTCCAGTAATTTTGAAATTTCCAGATTCGAAAAAATTTAATTTTCAGCACCTAAAAACCCTATTTGCGATTTCTTTGCATAAAAGTCCTGAAGTTTTCAAAAACTATAAAAACGGCACAGATCTAAAAAAGCAGTTTTACCCAATCATAGATCTAGTCATAACAAGTAAGAATCAATTTACAGAACATAATTATCACATGTTTACATATACATAATTAAACATATACGGTGAAAACATATTATGTTCAGGCTTTTCGTATAATAATGATGGAGTTGGCTCTGATACCACTGTTGGGTTAGTGGTTGGGATGCCTCAATTGTCAGAACAACGACAGTGTGGAATTTAAAATTTTTCGAAGCACCCAAGGTCCCATATATTTGAATCTCCATATTATATATACAAAAGCATAGAACAAAACACACAAAGTAATAAAACAAAGGGAGTTTTGCGATTTACCTCACCACAGGCTAGGTGGTGGCAACCTTCAGTTCTATTCTGAATCTGGATCTGGTTCACAGAAGTGATCCAAGCGTCTCACCTCCAAAGTTAGTCCACACCAATTGGATTCTGGCAACACCTCCTAGTCTTAGGCTCAGAACTGGATCTAGGAGATTTGTCAATGGAGGACTGTGCAGATCTACTTGGCAGAGCAAGATCCATCACGAAGGAACAAGGGAGGATGTGCGGCGGCACTATAGCAGCTCACGGCCAACAAGGGACGACGGCTATTGGTGGCGGCGCAGGAGAGGGGGCGGCGCTTAAGTGCAGAGAAAGAGGCTAGGGTTTTTTCTATTTTGTTCTCTTTCTGAGCTCTTGTAGAACTCTATTTATAAGAGTTCCTTTTGACCTAGGTTTGCAAGACTCCTTATGGGCTTTTTAATTAAAAGCCCATGTCTTGCAAGACTCCTTATGGGCTTTTTAATTAAAAGCCCATGTCTTGCAAGCCTTTCATTTAATTAACTACTTTAATTAAATGCCCAATCCAAATAAACCATTATTTCTTTTATATAATTAATTAGCAACTTAATTAAGTATTTAATTAATTAAGTTAGCCAATTAATTGATCTCCCACTTGAATTAAATACTTTTAATTCATTTAATTGATTTAATTACCTTTAAATCAATTAATTACTTTTATGTCCTTCCATAACAGTCACCGTCCAATTGTATTGTGTGTGACCCTCTGGGTTCACCATCAATTGGCAGCAGGCCCACGAATTCTTCGTGATTTAATTTATGAACAATAAATTGCTCCGGTCAATTAAACAACCTTTAATTGACCACTCATAGAATCAAATCCTCTATTAACTCAGGAGTACCTACACTTCATGGTCGATGTCTAGCCACAAGCCCATGAAGCCCAACTTCAGGTGAATTAATACTTGTGAACCTCGTCTCATATAATTACCATGTACATACGGTCCTTCTATCGACTAATATTCCCGATCAAGACTTAGGGTGTGTGAATTGATCGGCACCTCTAAATTTGTCTCGATAGCTATACTTTATAATTCAGGATAATATTCCAGTGTGACTGCTAAATTTGGAAACCCCTTTCCAAATCCGTCACCGACCGTGGCCACGGGTTTCTCGGATATATTATCTAAGAATCGTATAGGAAATTCTCTCACCCATTACAGTGAGTCAATAGATTCCATATTGGTACTAACCACTCGCGTACATGTCCATACGCACCCAACCTAGGCATGTTATGACCAAGCTACGTGGCCTATACCTAGATCTAAGTACGCACTTCCATGCACCGAATTCGCCCAAGCACCTCAAGTCAAAGGACTAAATCGTACACTATTATAATCCTTGAAAAACATCCCATCACCGATATGCGTCATGTGCTTCCACAATGGGTTTCTCTGTTCGTGTCGTTCGATGC
This sequence comes from Penstemon barbatus, assembly GCA_003313485.2. Taxonomy (NCBI): domain Eukaryota; kingdom Viridiplantae; phylum Streptophyta; class Magnoliopsida; order Lamiales; family Plantaginaceae; genus Penstemon; species Penstemon barbatus. The sequence continues at coordinate 16,487,942 of CM064882.1, read as the reverse complement.
ATTCAATCCTCCATTGAACCACCTACTCATATGCACTGGCCTCAAATGCCTTGCTCATGAAACGCTACAAATTCACTCCATGTGAATCATGCATACTCGTACAAGTCTTAGCGATTCCTACGATACCCCGTCTCGTTCGGAATATATGACTTGGAACAATTTTAAGATTACGACCTTTGAGACTGTTTCATGATTGCACTCAGTACTGAAGTGAATCGTCCCATAGTCAAATGTAATCTAAGGGTTTCAACCAATCGCTTAAATGTATTCGCGAGAGATGAAGTTGGCCATTGTTTACCCTTATACTCGTATAAATAAACGTGCGTACTAACTCATTTGTACTAAAGAAAGATAATGATAGTTCCATTACAAGCTAAATGATTTGGCTTGCAGGGCACTATCCCATCAAAAACTCCTCGTTCATTATTCACAAAGAGTAAAAGACTTTTGGTATTGAAAACCTAAGTCTAAATAAAAACGAGTCGAGTATACATTGATCCGCTCAATAAAAACTCCTCGTTCGTTATTCACGAAGGTTAAAAGACTTTTGGTATTGAAAACCTAAGTCTAAGTAAAAACGAGTCGAGTATACATTGATCCGTTCAATAAACACTCCTCAATATATTTACAATGATTGAAAGACTTCAGGAATTAAAAACCTAAGTCTAAATTTTAACGAGCTGAGTATACATTGATCCGCTCAATAAACACTCCTCGATCCATTTTCAACGATCAAAAAAAGACTTTTGGAATAAAAACCTAAGTCTAAATTATAACGAGTTGAGTATACATTGATCCGCTCAATAAACACTCCTCGATCCGTTTTCAACGATCAAAAAGACTTTTGGAATAAAAACCTAAGTCTAAATTATAACGAGTTGAGTATACACTGATCCGCTCAATAAACACTCCTCGATCCGTTTTCAACGATTAATAGACTTCTGGTATTAAAAACCTAAGTCTAAACAAAAAGAGTTGAGTATACATTGATCCGCTCAATAAACACTCTTCGATCTGTTCCTAACAATCTAAAAGATCTGCTAATACACCTAAGATTTGAAGATGAATTGAGTATGAACCCGTCTGCGCGGAAAATGCTAATACAAAACGAGGAGAATGCAATGGATAAAAGTAAAATTTTATTCATCAAATCAGTTACATACAAAGGTCCTACATTACAAAGATCTACATACTACTTAAACACCGTTACAATGGTTTAGATGAAATGATCCTTAGATCGGCGATCTTCACGACAATGTCCACGGAAACACCAATCTCCTCCCTAGTACCTCGTCGATTATGATAAACCACCTAAGAAGCATGCTGCTCAGGATGGTCGACTTCTTTAGTTCGATGGCCAGGGACGGATGATCAAATGTTGTTCCAGATGAAATGAGCATTACCAGCCAGATAACCGGCAGTACTCATTCACCCACAGCAAATACTGCTTCTATATAAGGAGTTGGCACTTTATCTGAAGCAGCATCTCGCAAGGACTGTCAAGATCAGCACATTTACCAGCCCACCCCGGTAGTCTATCACTCCTGAGGTGACATCGAAGAGCAGGGGTGAGTGGCAAGTATGAACCCTCCATGTGCAAACAGAAACCACGGACCTCAAATCTGTGAAAATAATATTTGAGGCCTCATGGGACCCGTTAGTACAAGGTAGGGCTTCCATGGGACCCGTCAGTACAAGGTAGAAGAACATCAAGCTATTAAAGTATGAATCACGATAATGTGACTTTTTGAATATTATGGGATCTGAAGGCAAAATAAAATCTAAGGAAATTGAGATCTCCATCCTTTTTGAGAAATTGCAAATGAAGAATGCAAACCACCCCCCCCCTATTTATAAGGATAGATCTAAGGAATCCAACGGCTGAAAAAGCATTTGATCAAGGGACATAAATGCGACCTTTTGACTCCCCATAATAAATGCAAGTAAGTTGGAACGGCACTATCTAATCGACTCAACCAGTCGATAACAAAATAGGCCGTAGATCGAAGCGATCATCGAAATAACACGAGCAGACCTAAAAGAGCTCCGGACCAGATAGACTGGCACGATCATACATGATGGTCGATTGCCTGAAAACCTAGGATCCACAAACGAAGGCATACAAGTTTAAGATCGTCGTGAAAAGATTACTTGCTCGATAAAAGATAAAAGATGAAACCCTCCACCATGCGAGGGCCGTCACTGCCTCATACATCATATGGGTAACCATCAACTAAGCCATACAAGAACTCCTTGGGAGTCCGAGATATCTGACATAGAAATCACGAGAATAGTCCTCCTTATACGAAACTGCAAAGAAGTCACTGCCTAACATACCAAAGAATTGCTGAAGGAGGTCTAAACAAGTCAGATCTGGCCAAGACCCCTACATTTTCCAATTCCTCCCATATCAAGGAAATGATATAATGATACACTAGCTGAGGAACGTATAGTTCAAAGTTAATGCTGGGAAACATGAAGTTTTGGAAGATACTGAAAGGGATATTTTCTCTTAGTATGACGAAAAGAAAAAGCGGAGTTCAACAGAATGGGCAATAGCCTCCTTATATAAGATATACGTCACATAAAAACAAATTTACAAGGCATGAACATCGACCAAGACGATGAGCGTTCCTTAACAGTTGTTAAATCGATTATCGATACGAAAGAACCTACTATCTACATTTCTGCTGTACTGCGCGATTTTGGATATAACTCAAGGGACTATACTGGGTTGATCAACAAAAATTTGATTTGCAGAGCAAACATTATATCATTCAGTTACTTAAATAGTGACCGAGCAAGATCAATCTACCTTTTCTATATCCTGAATTTTCTCCGCAGAGATCAATACCAGATAAGTAAGCTAATCTATGCTGAATATTCCATGATGTTATATTTATGCGTAACAGTAAAATGAGAAAACAAAGTATGTCTACAGAATAAAAATTGATCAAGGCAAGAACTTGCCTACAAAAGATCATAATTTCCAAATTAGTCGTTTTCCCAATACAAAAATTTCAGCCCGAACAACTACACAAAAGTTGGGCACAAAAAAAAAAAAAAAAAAAAAAAAGAGACAGTCCAAGGCCTGCCAGGTCGAACAAAGATCACTGAGAAGAGTTGCCAGCAGGTCGACTTGCAGAAACAGTCCGCCGAGGAGTCAAATTGCCAGCAAACGCCATCAACTCCTCTTGACGCTTTAGATAACCGGCGTCATATCCTTCCTCATAGGACCGCCTTCGAGACTCTTCTGCTAGGGCAGCAGCCTGAACCAAGTCACTCTTCTCTTTCTCCCAGACAGACTTTTCCTCCTGCAATTTTTTCAAATCATCATTGGCAAGCTGCAGCTGGAGAGACTGCCCGGCGACCTTCGCCGATTCCGACTCCAACCGTCTTTGGTAAGCATCCTTACCATTCCACAGATCATCGTTCTGCACACCCAGCTGAAGGGCAAAATATTTGGCCTGGAAAAGAAGAAGAATGAGAAAAACCTTCACACAACAAGAAAAATCGAAATAAAAGTAGGGAAAATTATCAAAAGATATGTCTACCTGCTCGCACATCTTAACTAGCGACTGAACAAGGCGTACATTGGAAGTATCCTCAAGTTTCCTCAGCTCACCAGGCAAAATGGTGCTTAAGCCCAGATCCCAAGACAAAGCATCAGGCTCAACTGAGCCAGGCAATTCGCTATTAGAAGGGACACAGTCAGGGCGCGGAGTCTCCGACAACATAATATCCTTAACCTGCTCAAGGATGCAGCGATCGTCTAACAGACGAGGAGAATTCCTCTCGTTTGGACTAACTGAGGTCTCCTTACCCGAAGCAGAAATAATTGTTCCACAACCAGACCTCGACCCAAATCGACCCTGTTGCGTTCCAAATACTAATACGCAAACACGCAAGTATACGGTCGTTACAAGTAATATAAAACGATAAGTACATACCGAGTATCGAATCCCAACGAATGGGTAAAAGGTGGGAATAAACGAATCAATCGAAGGCTTATTTTATCTAAGAATGCTTGATACAATATTATCGAACCCAAACATATAATAAGGGTGATTTTATTTAACTACGAGCAATAAAATAAATCTAACTACGAAAGCAAGTAAATGGGGAGTTAATTACGCGGTAAGGAGGATTCATAAGCTATTAGTTAAAGTAGATAAATCATGCGATTGTTAGGTAAGCTATGCAAACAATCCTAGATTTAGTTGTTGTTTGTGAATTCAAATTAGTTAAGTCTCCCGGTCGGTTTGACCTAACTCTACCAATCTACCCAAACTCTCCATCTCCGGATCAATAACGAACATAGCTGTCATCCGATGCTCTAAGGAAAGTCCGAATCCATTAGAGGACTCTAAGGTGGGCTGTTGTCACTCGGGACCTAAGACTAACCCAAATCCCCGAATAAAGAGAATCTAAGTTATTTGATGCATTTCAAGGATTCAAGAACGTTCGTATGTATCTTTTGATAGCATACCAACCTATCGAATTAAACTAATCCAATTTACGTATAAACGGAATAAAATCTAATCGATGTCATTGAAACTCAAACCTTAAACGAATATGAAACGACATAGGTATATGTCTATCCTAAAATCGAATCACAATCCAAATTCATAATCAAATCCTCAAAATCACTAAATATGGCAATCAAGAGTCAATAACTTTCATCTCCAAGGGTTGTCAAACCACAAGACGAACAATAACCACGTAATCGGATTAACGAACACAAATAAGCACCATACTAATCATCAAGACATCATTTAATCAAACAATAACATAAATATATATAAATCCGGAGAATTCAAATCCACAATCATTCATATAAAAAGGAAATACAACATCAATCTCCTAATCAATGACAACTAGGAAATAGAAAAATATCACCTAATCGGAATGAAATCGAGAGATGAATTCTCCTCCCCTTAATTACCACCTAATCACTCCCCAAGGGTGGTGACTAACTCACCCCCTTGGTGGAGTCTTCAATTACAAGAAAAAGCAAGAAAAATCAAAGAGAGAGTTGGAGGAGACTTGAGAGGAAAAGGGCGGCCAAGAGTGAGGGAAAGAATGAGGAAGAAGTCTCAAAGTTGTTCTTTTATCTTGCCCTAATAGCCCCTTTATGAGAAAACCCGAAAATACCCTTGAAAACGCGGAGAGTCAGCTGATATTTCGCACCAGCAGGCACACACCGCGGTGTATCTTATTTACACCGCGGTGCAATATAGGCAGAAAGTTTTCTGCTCTGCCGCACTTTCTTCCGAGCAGCATATCTTTTGACTCCGAACTCCGATTTTCGATCCGTAAAGTCCGTAGAGTAGCTAACTCACTCATCTATGACATATCCAAAATTCAGCTCATTTGGATCATCTATGAAATATTTATGAACGTTCTAGTGAGCAGCTATTTACGTTCTTCCATGTTTTTGACTTCGGTTCTTCATTCCTTTGAAGCCCTTTTCTACATCTCCCTACAAAAACACACAAAACACAATCAAAACACACAAACAACAACCAAAACACACAAATGTCCAACAAAGGACCAAAACCGCAAAAGAACGCGAAAATAAACAAAAGCACGCAAAACTCGAATCAAAGCAAGTTGTTTTTGGCTTAAGAAGACACGTAATAATGACGTTTTCACGACGTTATCACACCCCTAAACTTAAACACTTGCTCGTCCTCGAGCAAAGAAAGCAAAAACAAATACTAAACATGCATGCTTAAGATCAAAATGCCAAAGCTTAACACTTTCAAATTATTCTTTAAACAAGCTCCACGTGTGTTTGTGATGGCTTCGGCTAGGTTCTATTTTAGGTGAATACGCCCCAGTAGATTAAAATCTTCGGTTCTACTTGCATGGGCTCCTCACGTTAACTTAGACTATCTCCTAACCTTAGGTTTCAAACCTTATGCTCCAATCACATCGTGAAACTCAGTTGTAGGTAATTTAAGAGTATTGTCCCTATTCTTGAACTAATTGACAATATTAGTCCCTAGCTCTTTTCTCACCATACTTTGCTTTGCTTTTTGATTTACAATAATAACATAGCACTTTGTGCTTTACAATGATATTACAATACAAAACTCACACTAATGATGATTGTTGTTCGTGCTTCTAAACATTCGACTTTTTGGGCTACTAGCACCATTCCAACGAAAATAGAGTAATTACAAAAATGATTCATGAATTTCATCAATGAAGGCTTAGCCTTTCTTTTCTCTCATAGAAGTGCATACATTTTAGCAACTTCTCTACTCGTTTCTTTTAAGAGCTAAGTGTTCAAAAATTTTTCATTCTTGAAAAGGGTGTACTCCCCCAAACTTAGGCCATTTTGCTCATTTCACACTTAGTTTTCAAACTAAAGTTTGGAGAGAATCTAAGTTAAACAAAAGGAGTCCTAGAACCTATTATCACTAAAGTTCTTTATCCACCTCAAATACAACCTAACCTTAGCCAACGTGCTCAAATTTTGTAGAAGCATACTCAAATAATAATAAGAATTTGAAAAAAATTTGGCGGGTCGACCTAGCATGTATGCAAGTACTTGCGACCTCTCTCACCCCCAAACTTAAAATGCACAATGTCCCCATTATGTGAATTGAGAAAAATGGAGGGAGGTCGACACGACAACCACACAAGCACACTGAGGAAAGACAAACAAAAACAAACAAAAACAAAACAAAGAAACAACAAGGTAAATGATCGAGCACGGCTCTATCCAATTCAAGCAAGCATAGATAATCAAAACAAATCAAGTACGGACATATAGATATAGCATTGTAAGCGCAAAATAAACCAAATGGAATGCAAAAATGTAAAGGTTACGCCCTTTTTGTCGATCATGGAGTCCGTGCATCCCGTGGTTAACTTCCGTCTTGGATCCTCAATCATGCTTGCCATTACTTCTTTATCATACACAATCATCACCTACAACACAACACAAACAAAAACAAAACAAAACAAAACAAGACAAGATGATGAAAAAGGGAAATAATGCTTGTTTTAAGTCACGAGCTTGACTTGATACGAGGGATGAATTGATTGTCACCAAAACTACTCCCATCGTCCATGACTCCACAAAACATGCTCATCAAAATCCTTAAGCTCTTCGCAATAGGCCGATCAAACCTCGCAAAGAAACAAAATGATCAAAATTAGCACGAAGTATCAAGCTATCAAACACAAAACTAGCCATCAATATCGTCATTTACTCCACACGTTACCACATTCCCCGGCAACGGCGCCAAAAAATTGTTGCGTTCCAAATACTAATATGCAAACACGCAAGTATACGGTCGTTACAAGTAATATAAAACGATAAGTACATACCGAGTATCGAATCCCAACGAATGGGTAAAAGGTGGGAATAAACGAATCTATCGAAGGCTTATTTTATCTAAGAATGCTTGATACAATATTATCGAACCCAAACATATAATAAGGGTGATTTTATTTAACTACGAGCGATAAAATAAATCAAACTACGAAAGCAAGTAAATGGGGAGTTAATTACCCGGTAAGGAGGATTCATAACTTATTAGTTAAAGTAGATAAATCATGCGATTGTTAGGTAAGCTATGCAAACAATCCTAGATTTAGTTGTTGTTTGTGAGTTCAAATTAGTTAAGTCTCCCGGTCGGTTTGACCTAACTCTACCAATCTACCCAAACTCTCCATCTCCAGATCAATAACGAACATCGCTGTCATCCGATGCTCTAAGGAAAGTCCGAATCCATTAGAGGACTCTAAGGTGGGCCGTTGTCACTCGGGACCTAAGACTAACCCAAATCCCCGAATAAAGAGAATCTAAGTTATTTGATGCATTCACGAACGAACCCATTATACATACACGGACCAAACTAGGTATAAGCCTATCCTAGGTTGAAATCCACAAATCATCACTCGCCTAACCTTCAACGTTTTAGGTTGCATTAAAGGTAGATGGCCAAAAGTGCGATAAAACAATAAACCCAACAAATCAAACATAACCCAACATCACACATAACTAATCAAACGATAACAATGACTCGACAATTAGTATCTTATGCTCGTGTTTGCTATTCAAGGATTCAAGAACGTTCGTATGTATCTTTTGATAGCATACCAACCTATCGAATTAAACTAATCCAATTTACGTATAAACGGAATAAAATCTAATCGATGTCATTGAAACTCAAACCTTAAACGAATATGAAACGACATAGGTATATGTCTATCCTAAAATCGAATCACAATCCAAATTCATAATCAAATCCTCAAAATCACTAAATATAGCAATCAAGAATCAATAAATTTTATCTCCAAGGGTTGTCAAACCACAAGACGAACAATAAACACGTTATCGGATTAACGAACACAAATAAGCACCATACTAATCATCAAGACATCATTTAATCAAACAATAACATAAATATATATAAATCCGGAGAATTCAAATCCACAATCATTCATATAAAAAGGAAATACAACATCAATCTCCTAATCAATGACAACTAGGAAATAGAAAAATATCACCTAATCGGAATGAAATCGAGAGATGAATTCTCATCCCCTTAATCACCACCTAATCACTCCCCAAGGGTGGTGACTAACTCACCCCCTTGGTGGAGTCTTCAATTACAAGAAAAAGCAAGAAAAATCAAAGAGAGAGTTGGAGGAGACTTGAGAGGAAAAGGGCGGCCAAGAGTGAGGGAAAGAATGAGGAAGAAGTCTCAAAGTTGTTCTTTTATCTTGCCCTAATAGCCCCTTTATGAGAAAACCCGAAAATACCCTTGAAAACGCGGAGAGTCAGCTGATATTTCGCACCAGCAGGCACACACCGCGGTGTATCTAATTTACACCGCGGTGCAATTTAGGCAGAAAGTTTTCTGCTCTGCCGCACTTTCTTCCGAGCAGCATATCTTTTGACTCCGAACTCCGATTTTCGATCCGTAAAGTCCGTAGCGTAGCTAACTCACTCATCTATGACATATCCAAAATTCAGCTCATTTGGATCATCTATGAAATATTTATGAACGTTCTAGTGAGCAGCTATTTACGTTCTTCCATGTTTTTGACTTCGGTTCTTCATTCCTTTGAAGCCCTTTTCTACATCTCCCTACAAAAACACACAAAACACAATCAAAACACACAAACAACAACCAAAACACACAAATGTCCAACAAAGGACCAAAACCGCAAAAGAACGCGAAAATAAACAAAAGCACGCAAAACTCGAATCAAAGCAAGTTGTTTTTGGCTTAAGAAGACACGTAATAATGACGTTTTCACGACGTTATCACACCCCCAAACTTAAACACTTGCTCGTCCTCGAGCAAAGAAAGCAAAAACAAATACTAAACATGCATGCTTAAGATCAAAATGTCAAAGCTTAACATTTTCAAATTATTCTTTAAACAAGCTCCACGTGTGTTTGTGATGGCTTCGGCTAGGTTCTATTTTAGGTGAATACGCCCCAGTAGATTAAAATCTTCGGTTCTACTTGCATGGGCTCCTCACGTTAACTTAGACTATCTCCTAACCTTAGGTTTCAAACCTTATGCTCCAATCACATCGTGAAACTCAGTTGTAGGTAATTTAAGAGTATTGTCCCTATTCTTGAACTAATTGACAATATTAGTACCTAGCTCTTTTCTCACCATACTTTGCTTTGCTTTTTGATTTACAATAATAACATAGCACTTTGTGCTTTACAATGATATTACAATACAAAACTCACACTAATGATGATTGTTGTTCGTGCTTCTAAACATTCGACTTTTTGGGCTACTAGCACCATTCCAACGAAAATAGAGTAATTACAAAAATGATTCATGAATTTCATCAATGAAGGCTTAGCCTTTCTTTTCTCTCATAGAAGTGCATACATTTTAGCAACTTCTCTACTCGTTTCTTTTAAGAGCTAAGTGTTCAAAAATTTTTCATTCTTGAAAAGGGTTTACTCCCCCAAACTTAGGCCATTTTGCTCATTTCACACTTAGTTTTCAAACTAAAGTTTGGAGAGAATCTAAGTTAAACAAAAGGAGTCCTAGAACCTATTATCACTAAAGTTCTTTATCCACCTCAAATACAACCTAACCTTAGCCAACGTGCTCAAATTTTGTAGAAGCATACTCAAATAATAATAAGAATTTGAAAAAAATTTGGCGGGTCGACCTAGCATGTATGAAAGTACTTGCGACCTCTCTCACCCCCAAACTTAAAATGCACAATGTCCCCATTATGTGAATTGAGAAAAATGGAGGGAGGTCGACACGACAACCACACAAGCACACAGAGGAAAGACAAACAAAAACAAACAAAAACAAAACAAAGAAACAACAAGGTAAATGATCGAGCACGGCTCTATCCAATTCAAGCAAGCATAGATAATCAAAACAAATCAAGTACGGACATATAGATATAGCATTGTAAGCGCAAAATAAACCAAATGGAATGCAAAAATGTAAAGGTTACGCCCTTTTTGTCGATCATGGAGTCCGTGCATCCCGTGGTTAACTTCCGTCTTGGATCCTCAATCATGCTTGCCATTACTTCTTTATCATACACAATCATCACCTACAACACAACACAAACAAAAACAAAACAAAACAAAACAAGACAAGATGATGAAAAAGGGAAATAATGCTTGTTTTAAGTCACGAGCTTGACTTGATACGAGGGATGAATTGATTGTCACCAAAACTACTCCCATCGTCCATGACTCCACAAAACATGCTCATCAAAATCCTTAAGCTCTTCGCAATAGGCCGATCAAACCTCGCAAAGAAACAAAAAGATCAAAATTAGCACGAAGTATCAAGCTATCAAACACAAAACTAGCCATCAATATCGTCATTTACTCCACACGTTACCACATTCCCCGGCAACGGCGCCAAAAAATTGTTGCGTTCCAAATACTAATATGCAAACACGCAAGTATACGGTCGTTACAAGTAATATAAAACGATAAGTACATACCGAGTATCGAATCCCAACGAATGGGTAAAAGGTGGGAATAAACGAATCTATCGAAGGCTTATTTTATCTAAGAATGCTTGATACAATATTATCGAACCCAAACATATAATAAGGGTGATTTTATTTAACTACGAGCGATAAAATAAATCTAACTACGAAAGCAAGTAAATGGGGAGTTAATTACCCGGTAAGGAGGATTCATAACTTATTAGTTAAAGTAGATAAATCATGCGATTGTTAGGTAAGCTATGCAAACAATCCTAGATTTAGTTGTTGTTTGTGAGTTCAAATTAGTTAAGTCTCCCGGTCGGTTTGACCTAACTCTACCAATCTACCCAAACTCTCCATCTCCAGATCAATAACGAACATCGCTGTCATCCGATGCTCTAAGGAAAGTCCGAATCCATTAGAGGACTCTAAGGTGGGCCGTTGTCACTCGGGACCTAAGACTAACCCAAATCCCCGAATAAAGAGAATCTAAGTTATTTGATGCATTCACGAACGAACCCATTATACATACACGGACCAAACTAGGTATAAGCCTATCCTAGGTTGAAATCCACAAATCATCACTCGCCTAACCTTCAACGTTTTAGGTTGCATTAAAGGTAGATGGCCAAAAGTGCGATAAAACAATAAACCCAACAAATCAAACATAACCCAACATCACACATAACTAATCAAACGATAACAATGACTCGACAATTAGTATCTTATGCTCGTGTTTGCTATTCAAGGATTCAAGAACGTTCGTATGTATCTTTTGATAGCATACCAACCTATCGAATTAAACTAATCCAATTTACGTATAAACGGAATAAAATCTAATCGATGTCATTGAAACTCAAACCTTAAACGAATATGAAACGACATAGGTATATGTCTATCCTAAAATCGAATCACAATCCAAATTCATAATCAAATCCTCAAAATCACTAAATATAGCAATCAAGAATCAATAAATTTTATCTCCAAGGGTTGTCAAACCACAAGACGAACAATAAACACGTAATCGGATTAACGAACACAAATAAGCACCATACTAATCATCAAGACATCATTTAATCAAACAATAACATAAATATATATAAATCCGGAGAATTCAAATCCACAATCATTCATATAAAAAGGAAATACAACATCAATCTCCTAATCAATGACAACTAGGAAATAGAAAAATATCACCTAATCGGAATGAAATCGAGAGATGAATTCTCCTCCCCTTAATCACCACCTAATCACTACCCAAGGGTGGTGACTAACTCACCCCCTTGGTGGAGTCTTCAATTACAAGAAAAAGCAAGAAAAATCAAAGAGAGAGTTGGAGGAGACTTGAGAGGAAAAGGGCGGCCAAGAGTGAGGGAAAGAATGAGGAAGAAGTCTCAAAGTTGTTCTTTTATCTTGCCCTAATAGCCCCTTTATGAGAAAACCCGAAAATACCCTTGAAAACGCGGAGAGTCAGCTGATATTTCGCACCAGCAGGCACACACCGCGGTGTATCTAATTTACACCCCGGTGCAATTTAGGCAGAAAGTTTTCTGCTCTGCCGCACTTTCTTCCGAGCAGCATATCTTTTGACTCCGAACTCCGATTTTCGATCCGTAAAGTCCGTAGCGTAGCTAACTCACTCATCTATGACATATCCAAAATTCAGCTCATTTGGATCATCTATGAAATATTTATGAACGTTCTAGTGAGCAGCTATTTACGTTCTTCCATGTTTTTGACTTCGGTTCTTCATTCCTTTGAAGCCCTTTTCTACATCTCCCTACAAAAACACACAAAACACAATCAAAACACACAAACAACAACCAAAACACACAAATGTCCAACAAAGGACCAAAACCGCAAAAGAACGCGAAAATAAACAAAAGCACGCAAAACTCGAATCAAAGCAAGTTGTTTTTGGCTTAAGAAGACACGTAATAATGACGTTTTCACGACGTTATCACACCCCCAAACTTAAACACTTGCTCGTCCTCGAGCAAAGAAAGCAAAAACAAATACTAAACATGCATGCTTAAGATCAAAATGTCAAAGCTTAACACTTTCAAATTATTCTTTAAACAAGCTCCACGTGTGTTTGTGATGGCTTCGGCTAGGTTCTATTTTAGGTGAATACGCCCCAGTAGATTAAAATCTTCGGTTCTACTTGCATGGGCTCCTCACGTTAACTTAGACTATCTCCTAACCTTAGGTTTCAAACCTTATGCTCCAATCACATCGTGAAACTCAGTTGTAGGTAATTTAAGAGTATTGTCCCTATTCTTGAACTAATTGACAATATTAGTACCTAGCTCTTTTCTCACCATACTTTGCTTTGCTTTTTGATTTACAATAATAACATAGCACTTTGTGCTTTACAATGATATTACAATACAAAACTCACACTAATGATGATTGTTGTTCGTGCTTCTAAACATTCGACTTTTTGGGCTACTAGCACCATTCCAACGAAAATAGAGTAATTACAAAAATGATTCATGAATTTCATCAATGAAGGCTTAGCCTTTCTTTTCTCTCATAGAAGTGCATACATTTTAGCAACTTCTCTACTCGTTTCTTTTAAGAGCTAAGTGTTCAAAAATTTTTCATTCTTGAAAAGGGTTTACTCCCCCAAACTTAGGCCATTTTGCTCATTTCACACTTAGTTTTCAAACTAAAGTTTGGAGAGAATCTAAGTTAAACAAAAGGAGTCCTAGAACCTATTATCACTAAAGTTCTTTATCCACCTCAAATACAACCTAACCTTAGCCAACGTGCTCAAATTTTGTAGAAGCATACTCAAATAATAATAAGAATTTGAAAAAAATTTGGCGGGTCGACCTAGCATGTATGCAAGTACTTGCGACCTCTCTCACCCCCAAACTTAAAATGCACAATGTCCCCATTATGTGAATTGAGAAAAATGGAGGGAGGTCGACACGACAACCACACAAGCACACAGAGGAAAGACAAACAAAAACAAACAAAAACAAAACAAAGAAACAACAAGGTAAATGATCGAGCACGGCTCTATCCAATTCAAGCAAGCATAGATAATCAAAACAAATCAAGTACGGACATATAGATATAGCATTGTAAGCGCAAAATAAACCAAATGGAATGCAAAAATGTAAAGGTTACGCCCTTTTTGTCGATCATGGAGTCCGTGCATCCCGTGGTTAACTTCCGTCTTGGATCCTCAATCATGCTTGCCATTACTTCTTTATCATACACAATCATCACCTACAACACAACACAAACAAAAACAAAACAAAACAAAACAAGACAAGATGATGAAAAAGGGAAATAATGCTTGTTTTAAGTCACGAGCTTGACTTGATACGAGGGATGAATTGATTGTCACCAAAACTACTCCCATCGTCCATGACTCCACAAAACATGCTCATCAAAATCCTTAAGCTCTTCGCAATAGGCCGATCAAACCTCGCAAAGAAACAAAAAGATCAAAATTAGCACGAAGTATCAAGCTATCAAACACAAAACTAGCCATCAATATCGTCATTTACTCCACACGTTACCACATTCCCCGGCAACGGCGCCAAAAAATTGTTGCGTTCCAAATACTAATATGCAAACACGCAAGTATACGGTCGTTACAAGTAATATAAAACGATAAGTACATACCGAGTATCGAATCCCAACGAATGGGTAAAAGGTGGGAATAAACGAATCTATCGAAGGCTTATTTTATCTAAGAATGCTTGATACAATATTATCGAACCCAAACATATAATAAGGGTGATTTTATTTAACTACGAGCGATAAAATAAATCTAACTACGAAAGCAAGTAAATGGGGAGTTAATTACCCGGTAAGGAGGATTCATAACTTATTAGTTAAAGTAGATAAATCATGCGATTGTTAGGTAAGCTATGCAAACAATCCTAGATTTAGTTGTTGTTTGTGAGTTCAAATTAGTTAAGTCTCCCGGTCGGTTTGACCTAACTCTACCAATCTACCCAAACTCTCCATCTCCGGATCAATAACGAACATCACTGTCATCCGATGCTCTAAGGAAAGTCCGAATCCATTAGAGGACTCTAAGGTGGGCCGTTGTCACTCGGGACCTAAGACTAACCCAAATCCCCGAATAAAGAGAATCTAAGTTATTTGATGCATTCACGAACGAACCCATTATACATACACGGACCAAACTAGGTATAAGCCTATCCTAGGTTGAAATCCACAAATCATCACTCGCCTAACCTTCAACGTTTTAGGTTGCATTAAAGGTAGATGGCCAAAAGTGCGATAAAACAATAAACCCAACAAATCAAACATAACCCAACATCACACATAACTAATCAAACGATAACAATGACTCGACAATTAGTATCTTATGCTCGTGTTTGCTATTCAAGGATTCAAGAACGTTCGTATGTATCTTTTGATAGCATACCAACCTATCGAATTAAACTAATCCAATTTACGTATAAACGGAATAAAATCTAATCGATGTCATTGAAACTCAAACCTTAAATGAATATGAAACGACATAGGTATATGTCTATCCTAAAATCGAATCACAATCCAAATTCATAATCAAATCCTCAAAATCACTAAATATAGCAATCAAGAATCAATAAATTTTATCTCCAAGGGTTGTCAAACCACAAGACGAACAATAAACACGTAATCGGATTAACGAACACAAATAAGCACCGTACTAATCATCAAGACATCATTTAATCAAACAATAACATAAATATATATAAATCCGGAGAATTCAAATCCACAATCATTCATATAAAAAGGAAATACAACATCAATCTCCTAATCAATGACAACTAGGAAATAGAAAAATATCACCTAATCGGAATGAAATCGAGAGATGAATTCTCATCCCCTTAATCACCACCTAATCACTCCCCAAGGGTGGTGACTAACTCACCCCCTTGGTGGAGTCTTCAATTACAAGAAAAAGCAAGAAAAATCAAAGAGAGAGTTGGAGGAGACTTGAGAGGAAAAGGGCGGCCAAGAGTGAGGGAAAGAATGAGGAAGAAGTCTCAAAGTTGTTCTTTTATCTTGCCCTAATAGGCCCTTTATGAGAAAACCCGAAAATACCCTTGAAAACGCGGAGAGTCAGCTGATATTTCGCACCAGCAGGCACACACCGCGGTGTATCTAATTTACACCGCGGTGCAATTTAGGCAGAAAGTTTTCTGCTCTGCCGCACTTTCTTCCGAGCAGCATATCTTTTGACTACGAACTCCGATTTTCGATCCGTAAAGTCCGTAGCGTAGCTAACTCACTCATCTATGACATATCCAAAATTCAGCTCATTTAGATCATCTATGAAATATTTATGCACGTTCTAGTGAGCAGCTATTTACGTTCTTCCATGTTTTTGACTTCGGTTCTTCATTCCTTTGAAGCCCTTTTCTACATCTCCCTACAAAAACACACAAAACACAATCAAAACACACAAACAACAACCAAAACACACAAATGTCCAACAAAGGACCAAAAACGCAAAAGAACGCGAAAATAAACAAAAGCACGCAAAACTCGAATCAAAGCAAGTTGTTTTTGGCTTAAGAAGACACGTAATAATGACGTTTTCACGACGTTATCAGACCCCCAGAAGGTCCCCCAGGTTCGAAAGAAGTAGTCACCACTGTAGTATCATGAAATAAATAGTCAGGACAATCTTGCAAAATAGATTGTGTTGTGGAAGGATTGACAAATGAACCCTCACCAGCTTCGCCTTCGCTGATGATCGGGGCAGTAGAAGTAGAAAACGGAAGGGAATTAGCAAAATCCTCTCCATGAAAAACATGCTCAAAGGAAGAAACGCCTGAAGAAACAGGTATGTCAAAAGTATGCTCCATGTTCGATGTGTCACCGAAAGCCACCTGACCAGGGGAAGGCCTACTCCCAATTTCAGTAGAAGAAGAAAAATTTGGGTGTACAAAAGACGAACTAATTACGAAAAAAGGTTCAGAAGTGATGAAGGGTATTTTGGGGCTCCGCTTTTCTACAACCATGTCAGGTCGAACAATATTTGTCTGAGGAGCTCGATTTCGACCCCAATGTCCAAGTACACAATGTATAGACGGACCTGGATCAAAAGTTACTGTTGGGCCGAGCTCTGGTCCAAACCTGTGGGCCGAGTAGTGCATGTCTGCGGATGGATCACCTAATCCCCGATTTCGGCTATAAATACCCCATGCATTTATTACATCAGACACAACTTCCCAGGTGCACTAGCTTTGAGACTGCTGCTCGGACTCGCATGAGAATAGTAGTATAGGTTTTCTCATATGTATTTCATCCTTTAGTATGTACGGCATCCTATAATGCTCGAATAGGACTCCAAACACTTGTAATCTGTACTCGATAATTCAGAATACATTACTATTGATCTTTCCTATTTATCGTCTAATATTATTACCGCATTGTTTATCCACCCTTGATCGAACACACGAAAACCCGTAAGATCAATTGGCGCCCACCGTGGGGCCTTATTCGAGTATTAGATCGAAATATGCCTACTACGAGGAGAAATACGTACAACCGAGGAGAACCCTCCCAGGCAGCAGGAGCGCAGAATTCAGTCAATAACGAGCCCGATAATCTATCTCGTGCGGCTCAACAACCAGAGATTCCACCAGTAGTTCCCCAGGATAATGTTCCAATCCACACAACTGTCGGTGATCTAAGATCTATCATAGGCACAATGTGCAGGGAATTCCTGAACAGTGGAAGGGCTGATCAATCACCTGTAGACCAACCGGGAAATCACGGGAGACCTGAAATACCTTCTTCGAACATCCAGAAGGAGAACAGCATACTGCGATCTATATCGCGTGCCCCAACTACAAATCCTCTTCGAGCAATGCCCTCGAAAAACAACGCCCGATCGGAAAACCCACCAAGATCAGTACATAATCTGGAGGATTCAATGGTAGGAGAGAGCCACTCTGCTGGCGTGGTTGGAGCTAAAAAGTCTGCCTATAAGAGAATTACCGAATCAGATTTATAAAAGATAGTATGCGAGAGAGTAGCTAAGGAATTGGAAAAAGAAGAAACGATGATAGAGGTCCCCCGTAACAATCAGGTCGTCAGGCAAGGGAAGAATACTTTAACTAGAGGGAACTTACAAGATAGGGAGGTTTCAAACAGTATCATGCGCTGTTCGCCATTTTGCCGAGAGATACGAGAAGCTCGAAACTCAGAAACGGTGCCAACAAGGCTGCCGCGGTATAACGGGACTACCGACCCCGGGGAACACATCAACAGCTTTATTAATGTGATGAACTTGTACGGACATTCGGAGGATTTCTGTTGCAAAATTATGGTCACTACTTTTGAGGGAATTGCTCTCGATTGGTTCGGGAAGCTACCTCCGAACTCCATATTTTCTTTTGAGGAATTCTGTGATAAACTGAAACATCAATTTGCTAGCCAGAGGAAGCCAAGATTGCCAGCAAATCACCTGGGCACCGTAAAACAATTGGAAGGAGAGACGTTGAGGCAATGGCTAGCAAGATTTAGTATTGAGCTCCTGAAAGTAGATACCCCGCAGATCGAGTATCTGTCCTCCCTGATGTTCGAACTAACCAAAAGCACTCAATTTGGAAATGCTTTGTGTAGGAAACAACCTAAGACCTTTGAATGGATAATGGAAATAGCAGAGAAGTACATGATACAGGAGGAGATGAACAAATTGAAGAGTTCACATGTCGACAAGTCTCATCTCAACAAGAAGCAAGATCGGGCTCCGATCCCAAAACAAGGTGATTATGGGGGATCGGGCAGAGGATCTGTCTGGCAACGAATTAATACTTATAAGCCGCATGTGCCGCCTTAAGCCCCAAATTCATATGGACCTCCATATGACCGGATTCGAGCCCCAAGACCGGGTAAAATGCAGTTTGCCGAGCTTAACACCTCGAAGGAAGAAGTGCTAACCGTGTTGGAAGAAGGAAATTTAATCCCCGAAGCTCAAAGGATCACCCAGGCCAGAGCAGGGGCACCAGGATATGAGCAATACTGTCGATATCACCGTGCTCGGGGACATAGTACTGAAAATTGTTATCAATTGAAAGTTGAGATTGAAAAATTAATTGCCCAAGGAAAACTGAAAGAGTTTGTCAAAGGTAACAACTATAACGGTCGTTATAGATCCCGAAGTCCGCGAAAGTTTAATAACCAGCAAAGACAAATTCAAAGCCAAGCAGAAGAGCGTTCGAATGGAGTAATAAACATGATTGCAGGCGGACCAGCGGGAGGTGATAGCAGAAACGCTAGAAAGAGAACTTTGAGATCGATAAAAGCTGGAGTCTCTGCTAAAAAAGAGATTCTATCCTTGGAATCTCCCTCCGTAGAAAATCAAGTTATAAGCTTCAGTGAGGCCGACAGACCCTCTGATGTCAATTGGGACACAAGTGAAGACGATCCGGACTTTTCCATGGTGTTGACGTTGAGGATTGCTAACTTCGAAGTAAAGAGGGTGCTGGTCGATAACGGAAGCTCAGCGAACATTATTTCGTCTGAAGCCCTCACAAGAATGAATCTTTGTCACCCACGTTTAGATAAAGTAACCACCCCTTTGGTTGGTTTCGGTGGATCAGAGATTGTCCCGCTCGGAACCATTCTCTTAAGCACGACTCTAGGAGCTAAACTAAAGAATGTAACAAGAATGATAAAATTTTTGGTAGTAGATACGGCATTCGCTTATAATGCTATATTAGGGAGACCAGCCCTAAATATCTTCAAGGCAGTCGTATCTACGTACCATCAAAAAATAAAGTTTCCAACCGTGGGGGGAGTGGGAGAAATGAGGAACGATCAATACATGGCATGGGAGTGTTATAACTCGTCTTTGAGTATTAAAAAGAAAGTGGAGCCCGAACTCCCGACCAAGAGAAAGATAAGTGATTTAATGCCTGAGTTGGAAAAGCCAATTCCCGACTGTGAAAAACTCCAAGCAAAGAAAGGAAAAAACGTTGACATGAGCGTACAAGGGACTGACCACAAAAAGGTGTCTTTAGTTCCTGGATCCCCAGAAAAGTTCACTAAAATTGGAACGGAATTGGGCGAGGGCATGGAAACCATGCTCATAGAATTTTTGCAGAAGAATGTGGATGTTTTTGCCTGGAGTTCGGACGATATCGTGGGAATCGATCCGCGAGTGATAACACATTCACTCAACATCGATCCGAAGGCAAAGCCTGTAAGGCAGAAGAAGCGCAATCATGGCCGCGAAAAAGACAAAATAATTAATGCAGAAGTCGATAGATTGTTAGCAGCAGGACAGATCAGGGAAATCAAGTTCACAGAATGGTTATGTAATGTGGTCCTGGTCTCTAAAGGTGAAAAGGCCGAAAACAAATGGAGAATGTGCAATGATTTCACTGACTTAAACAAATTATGCCCAAGAGATCCTTATCCACTGCCCCGGATCGATATGCTAGTAGATTCCACTGCAGGGTTTGCGTTGTTTATTATGATGGATGCGTTCCAAGGGTTTTACCAAATTTTCATGAACGAAAGAGACCAAGATAAAACAGCGTTCATCACGGAAAGAGGAGTCTATTGCTTCATTGTTATGCCTTTTGGCTAAAGAAATGCGGGTGCAACCTATCAGAGGCTAGTTAACATGATGTTCAAAGAATTGATAGGCGAGATAATGGAGGTCTACGTAGACGACATGCTCGTAAAAAGTATGACTGAGAAGGACCACATTGGCCATCTGGACAGATGTTTCAAAATCCTGAGAAAATATGGGATGAAACTGAACCCAGCAAAATGTACTTTTGGTGTGCGATCGGGAAAATTCCTCGGATACTTAGTCCATGAAAGAGGAATCGAAGCAAACCCGGAAAAAATTCGAGCAATCACCGATCTCCAGCCACCACGGAAGCTCTCGGATGTCCAAAGTTTGATTGGAAAAATCATTTCATTGAATAGATTCATTTCCCGATCTGCCGACAAAAGTTTACCATTTTTCAAGCTCTTACGAAAATCTAAGAACTTCGAATGGAGCGCAGAGTGCGATAAGGCATTTGAAGAATTGAAAGTGTACCTGACTTCGCCACCCATGCTGGCCAAACCATCCGATGGAGAGCCTCTGTATCTATACGTAGCTGTGTCGGAAGAGGCCATTAGTTCGGTTTTGGTGAAACTTGATAGAACTGAGCACAAACCGGTTTATTATCTAAGCAAGTTATTGCAAGGCGCCGAGAAAAACTACATGGAAATCGAGAAATTCGCACTAGCGTTGGTAGTGGATGCCCGAAGGCTAAGGCCTTACTTTCAAACATACAAGATAGTTGTCCTAACAAATCAACCTTTGAGACAGGTCTTATCCAAACCGGAAGCATCAGGCAGGTTAATCAAATGGGCAGTCGAGCTTGGCCAATTCGAAATAGAGTATCAACCGCGAGTCGCCATAAAAGCTCAGGTATTAGCTGACTTCGTGCTTGAATCAACAGGCATATCGAACATAGAAGGAGCAATTTCCGAGCTAAGTATGGTCGAAGAAGTCGAAAGTCAAATCTGGCTGATGCATGTGGACGGATCCTCAACCAAGGATGGAGGTGGAGCAGGAATTCATTTCCAAGGACCCAATGGTGAGGATTTGAGTTATGCTATAACATTGGATTTCGTCGTGACCAACAACGAGGCCGAGTACGAAGCATTGATCGCAGGATTAGAGATGGCTCTTAAAGCGAAGGTAAAATCAATTGTTGTACTAACAGATTCAGAGCTTGTTCATAGACAGGTGAAAGGCACGTACGAGGCCAGGGAGTTCAATATGATCAAATACTTGGCCAGAACGAAGAAATTGATTTCTCAATTTGACAAGTTCGGTATTCAACCTGTGCCGAGAGAGGAAAATTTGTGGGCTGATACATTGTCAAAATTCTCAGGTTTGGCCGACGGAAAGAATGAAAGAATAATCACGTGGTTGCTATCGAATACATCCGCTATCGACCTAGATGCGGCCCCGCCCATCGATATCATGGAGATCGATGAACCAAGTAACTCATGGTGCAACCCCCTTGTTGTTTATCTTAAGGAAGGAAAACTTCCAGAAAATCCAAACGAGGCTCGGAGGATCAAATACAGAGCGCCGTCGTTTACCCTGATCGGTGATCAACTCTATAAGCGATCCTCCTCAGGAATCCTGTTAAAATGCGTCCCTGAAATTCACTATAATGCTATTTTAAAAGAAGTTCATGAGGGGGAAGCGGGAAACCATTGTGGTGCTCGGGCCATAGCGCTTAAATGCTCGAGATCTGGATATTATTGGCCTACTCTTTTCTCTGATTCAGTTGACTATGTGAAAAAATGCCACCATTGTCAAATTCATTCGAACTTGATTCATCAACCAGCTGAACATATGCATTCTATTCCTATTTGTTGGCCTTTTGATAAATGGGGCATTGATATTGTAGGACCTTTTCCAACAGCAAGAGCTCGAAAAAATTATGTGTTGGTTGCAGTCGAATATTTTAGCAAATGGGTCGAATGCGTTGCTCTAACCAAGATCACCCAGTTCCAGGTTATTAATTTTTTATGGAAGAATATTATTTGCAGATTCGGGATTCCTAGGATCTTAATATCAGATAATGGAACACAGTTCGCCGGAAAAATGATCACGGAATGGTGCGAAAAGTTCGGAATACAGCAGAATTTTGCATCTGTAGGTCATCCCCAAGCTAATGGGCAGACGGAAGTCGTGAACAGGGAAATCGTTCGATCCTTGGAAAAACGCCTATCTGAGGCAAAAGGAAAATGGCTCGATGAACTTCCAGGGGTTTTATGGGCCAATAGGACTACTGCTAAAGCCGCAACGGGAGAAACTCCTTTTAGTCTGGTTTACGGATCAGAGGCCGTTATCCCAGTAGAAAATCTCGTACCTTCCCCCAGGGTCGAATTTTACGATCCCGAAGAAAACCAATCCCTAAGGGAGGTGGAAGTCGATCACGCGGATAGTCGAAGGGACCGTGCGAAATTAAAAATCCAGTCCACAAAGTCCAGCATGGAGAAATCTTATAATAGAAACGTTCGAATCCGAACATTCAAGGTAGGGGATTTGGTGCTAAAGAAAGTGGAAGTATCAAAGCACGTTGGAAAACTCCAACCTAACTGGGAAGGCCCTTTTGTGGTCGTGGAAGTGGGAAGAAAAGGTTCTTACGAGATTGCTCATCCTGACGGAGAAGTACTACCTCGAGCATGGAACGCTGTTAACTTGAGGAAATATTATGGAAGATAGTTAAATTCAAGACTACTGTTGCCTAATCATCTTTTTTTTCTAGTGATTTGGTAAATTGCATGTTCAATGAAGGTCTGTTTCGACCAAGTTATTCGAAAGATGTGTATTCCGATTGAGTATGTGTTCAATGAAAGTTATTTCGCCTAAATTCTTATTTATTCGTCATATTCTGGATATTCTCGATCTATATTCATCTATTATCAATCTCTTCTTTAACAATTATTAAGGGTGAAAGCTGTTGCTATGACCCTCGAAAATCGACCAAGGGTGAAAGCCGTTGCAACGCCCCTTGGATCGAAAAAATAAAAATGGGTGACGACCCTCGAGCTAAAAATGCTCTAATACGACTAAAGGTGAAAGCCGTTGCTACGCCCTTTAGATCGAAATTATTGAAAAGGGTGAAAGCCTCTGCTATGACCCTCGAGCTAAAAATGCTCTGATACGACTAAGGGTGAAAGCCGTTGCTATGCCCTTTAGATCGAAATTATTGAAAAGGGTGAAAGCCTCTGCTATGACCCTCGAGCTAAAAAAACTCTAATACGACTAAGGGTGAAAGCCGTTGCTACGCCCCTTAGATCGAAATTATTGAAAAGGGTGAAAGCCTCTGCTATGACCCAAGGGCTAAAAATGCTCTAATACGACTAAGGGTGAAAGCCGTTGCTACGCCCCTTAGATCGAAATTATTGAAAAGGGTGAAAGCCTCTGCTATGACCCAAGGGCTAAAAATGCTCTAATACGACTAAGGGTGAAAGCCGTTGCTATGCCCCTTAGATCGAAATTATTGGAAAGGGTGAAAGCCTCTGCTATGACCCAAGGGCTAAAAATGCTCTAATACGACTAAGGGTGAAAGCCGTTGCTATGCCCCTTAGATCGAAATTATTGAAAAGGGTGAAAGCCTCTGCTATGACCCTCGAGCTAAAATTGCTCTGATACGACTAGGGATGGAACCCATTTGCAAAGGCCTTTTAAATCAAAGGCATATCCAAGATCGTTCAAGATTCTATTTCCTTAAAAAAAAAAAAAAAAAAAAAAAAAAAAAAAAGAGAAGAAGAGAGAGAAGGAGAACATCATTCCAGTCATTCCAGCAAATATTATCATTACAACAAGGATTGTGTTACAACAAGAAAGGGAAATCGTCACAGAAAATATAGTGATACAACAAAAAAGAAATCTTGGCAAGCTCATAATAAAAAGGAAAATCAGGAAAACCACAGTATTACTGAACAAAATTATTTTCGAAAAGGATCTTTCGAACTTCAGCACTACGATCAGCGTACCCGCGGATGTAAGCTTCCCTCTCGCGAAGCTCGGAGTTCCTTTTCTCACGTTCGTAGATATCTTTGAGTTTCTCTAATTCTGAACATAACTTATCTTGAGACAATCTTTCCTTGAAAAATCTATTAGCTTCCAGTGCGCGTTCCAGCTCGATCTTTTTTCCAATCAGCTCGAGCGAAATAGAAGCCCGTTGTTCGATCTCATGATTGGCCAACGCATAAAGCCTAGAAAAGACTTTGCCAGCCTGAACTTATAAGAAAATACGTCATAGCAGAAATAAAGGAATTAGAGAGTCATGATAAAGAAGTTAGGAAGAATTACCTGGGCAAGGGATTCCGACCCAGAATGAAATAGGAACGAGGAATATTCTCCGGCCGAGAAGACCGCCTCAGAGATGGAAACATTGGCCCGAAGAAGGCTCAAGTCAGATTTCTCATATAACGTTGTATTAAAAGGTGTCACACCCCTTCTAGATGAAGATCCTCCGACCAGCGAAGGTACGGATTGGAAAAGAGTACGCCCAGTTACTTCATCCGCAAAAGAAACCTTTTTAATTCTCTTATTCGAGCTCCTAGATCTCAAGCACGAAGAAAAGGCAACAATCGAAGATTTGTTTTCCACATGAAAGTTTAACTGATCAGAACTAGCGGATTTAATGGGGGATCGGTTTCTTTTCTTAGTTTCTCTACCATCACGTGGTCCGGAAAAAGGCACGGGAGAAACCACGAGAGCATTCGAATTTTTATTGATCTCTCGATTTCCAAGTAAAGATTCAACCGAGATGGTTTTCTAAAGCTCCGATCGCCGTGAGCAATATTATTATGAAAGCAACGCTAAAGACCTGGGTATTTATAAAGACATGACATCATGCGAACTGTAATAATTGGTAGGTCGCTACTCCCAAGAAAAATTTGATGACGCAAATAAGTATGCAAGAATGACGTTATAAAATCTAGCAAGACAGTCAAACAGGCAAAAGATCGAGCACGGCATTAAGGAAAAGTTAATTTTGAGCATTCACCAAATAGACAAAGCAGAAAATTATAGATATACAAAGACAATGGTTCAATAAGTAAATCCTATTACATAATAATCGTCACTGGCTGGATTCATTCACGACCAGGATCATGGTCCATGGTTCATTTTCCCTTTTTCCTCTGTTTCGCTAGAGCCACTGTCCGAGCCATTGGAATCACCTTTACTCGAGCTGCTCCCTTCTCCATCATTACTTTGTGCATCGGCCACAGGTCTGCTCAAATCGGAAGAAGAGTTGTTTTGCTCCCCCTGATCCCGAGAATCCCCTTCAATATCCACATCTTCATCCTTGGATTGAGCTTCGAGCGCATCGGGATTTGGCATCGGCACTCCAAATTCCTCTAGAAAAGGAGCGAACTCATGAGCGGCCAAATCCTCGAGCTTGGGAGGAAGGGAAGACGCTTTATAATCTTCACCAAAGATATTCTTACAAGGATTCATGTTAGGAAGGTAGTGATCAAGGGCGCCTTCGATCTTGGCAGCAGTAAGGAGGTGCTGAGCCCCTTTATAGTAAAAGGCTTGATTAATTTCACCCGACCGTAAGCGAACCAAGGCATCAAGGATTGGAGACTCCAGGAACTCCCTTATGGCAGGAAGCCTAGCTTCGGCTCGACCTCGCTCATAAAGCTGTTCGGCGGACACTTTGGTTTGCTCGAGCTCCAGCTTTAATTTCACCACTTCACCCTCTAAGGCCCTTTTCGCCTCCAACTCCTTCTTAATCTTCTCGAGCTCTATCTCGACCTCAGATAACTTAGTTTTGGCATTCTCTAGCTGACTGATCTTTGCAGCTTCGTCCTTCAAAACATTGCATAGGGCTTTCTGTGCCGCCTGAGACTCTTCGCTCAGTACGGCCAGTCGAAGAGCAGTTTGAGTAAACAGGTCTCTGGCCTGCAAAGAAAAAGATATGTAAGACACGAAATAAGAATTATAAGGAAAGAACCAGAAAATTTCAGAATAGACAATACCCTTTGATGAGCGTGGGCGTAATCGCCTACTATCTCGAAATCCGGTTTAACAAAAGATTTGATAGTATCATCCTTGAACCTTCCGGCCAAGAACATCCGAAGAGATTTATCCACCGTATGCTCCCCCTCGGGACCTAAGTCAGATTCAATTGTCCCACCCTCGGGGTATCCGGCTGATCTGGGCCCTCGCAGATGATCCTCGAAGAAGTCAGCCAGATCCGCTTTGGAATGACCACTCCGGCAAGGAATCGAATCGGATCCTCGACCAAAAGGTTTGACTCTCCTGGAGGACTCAGCGACATCGCTACTTCTTTTACGAGCCGTCCTGGCCTGCAAAATCTCCCTGGCACGATTCTCCATCAAAGTGTAGTTACTATACCCTGCGTCATTAGGGTCAGAAGTGCCAGTTGGAAAAACGGACCGAAGGACATCTGAAGTTCGGAAATTGGGAGTCCCCTCCGCCTCAGCCCGAGAGCGGGAAGTTCCTACTTCGGTAATGGGGGGAATAATCACCAAGGCATTTGAGGTTGGCGTGATCCCAACCTGGACCTTGGACTTTTTCGTCTTCCGAGAAGCTGTTAATATTTGAGGACGAGGCCGACCTTTGTTGCCCTTCGAAAAGGAAGCAACATGTGGGCCAGCTACTGATGTACGGAATTTATCAACAATATCGGCTAACGAGGAAGGGGGGTTAGCAGGATCGATCCGAGCCCTCCCATACACGATCAGATCGGCTGGAAAAGTGCAATTTCTAAGCTCGGCTAATCGCAGAACCTCCTCCTGAGTCATCAACGCGGTCTGATGAGGGTCAGCACGAAGAGATTGCAGGAATTGATCCGTTATCTCATTCTTCATACTTCCCTCGAGACGGCGTTTACCGTATATTCATGTCTTCGCTCCAGGCCAAGAGAATGGAGTAGGTTCGGGATTATCTTCGGAAGGAGGAGTCTCTGGTCCTCGAACAAAGAAGAACTCTTGCTTCCATCCTTTCAAGTTGCTACTGACATTGGCTGATAAGATCGAAATCTTTGGTCTCTGAGAAAAATATACATAACCCGCGTTCGAAGACGTGGAAGCACTCATTTGGAATATCCGCCAAAAATTCTGAAAGGCCGCCTTTTTTCCCTTTGGCTTTCATCAGCACGCAAAAGGCTATAATTAGACCAATCGAGTTCGGTAAAATCTGGCAAGGAGTCAATAGGAAAGCATCCAGAATGTTTTCTATCAAAGGAGGGAAGGGGATGCGTAGGCCATAGTGAAAATGTTTGGAATAAAAGGCTTGACAACCCGAGGGAGGGTCGGTAACCCGTTGGTCGGAGGTAGGAAGTACTATCGAAAAACCGGCGCCTAAATATGGGCCAAACTCTTTTTGCAACTCGCCCAGATCTTCTTCCTGGTAGGAGCTGACGATCTCGTCTGCCCTCTCCTCAGTCATGTTTAGACCTGCGCTGGTCGAGGGCTCTTCCCAGTCAAAAATCGTGACTACCACATTACGGTTCAATCTATATTTCTTTTGCTCTTTTTTCCCCAAGGGAAGGTCCCCATACTCTACATCTTCCTCATCAGAGACCTCTGCTTCGCCCGAATTTTCATCGCTGCTATCTTCCGTCCCAGAATTCGACTCCCGCTCCTCCCTGCTGGAATCGGAGGCGGAACTCGAGGATTGTGAATTCTCGATCTCAGATGACCGAGTTTCTACAACCTCTCTGTTTTTCTGATTATCGGCCTCATTCCCCTCTAAAGGAGATTTTCCCTTCAAGTCTACTGAACTCGACATAAGGAGTATACGAAGGCTGCTCGAAAAAGACTGCTAGAACTTACTTATCGATCTATATGCTCCGATCTAAATTTTTCCTCTAGAGAGTCTTTGGTGAACGGTGACCCTCCGCAAAGCTATTTATACAGGGACAAAACGGGAAATTGCAAACCGGTCCCCGAGTAACTACGTCGGTTGAACTTCCTCAAGTTAAACTTAAAATCATATTTCCAAAAATTACATTTAAGGCCCCATATTTTTCGAAATTCCTAAATTAAAGACCTACACGACAAGCGGCGCATCGAAGAAATGTTAGCCCCGAATCCCCACCCAAGCCTATGAGATAATGAAATTCAATTAAACTGCTTCGATAAAATGGCGATGAAGTATCCAAATCACGAGCTCCAATTCCCGCAACAAACGACAAGGATAATATCTGGACGGCACAGTTACATGTTTTCTCAAAGTATGCACTCTTTTTCCCTAGTTCGGTTTTTATCCCAATGGGTTTTTTCCGAATTAGGTTTTTAATGAGGCATACCCGAAGTTGGTGCCTAGATTGGTTCATTCTCCCTGATCGTCCTGGACTATATATATACTTCTTCGAGCTCAAGCTTCACTTTACGCTCAAGAAGTGGGGGAGTATTGATGAAGGGTATTTTGGGGCTCCACTTTTCTACAACCATGTCAGGTCGAACAATATTTGTCTGAGGAGCTCGATTTCGACCCCAATGTCCAAGTACACAATGTATAGACGGACCTGGATCAAAAGTTACTGTTGGGCCGAGCTCTGGTCCAAACCTGTGGGCCGAGTAGTGCATGTCTTCGGATGGATCACCTAAACCCCGATTTCGGCTATAAATACCCCATGCATTTATTACATCAGACACAACTTCCCAGGTGCACTAGCTTTGAGACTGCTGCTCGGACTCGCATGAGAATAGTAGTATAGGTTTTCTCATATGTATTTCATCCTTTAGTATGTACGGCATCCTATAATGCTCGAATAGGACTCCAAACACTTGTAATCTGTACTCGATAATTCAGAATACACTACTATTGATCTTTCCTATTTATCGTCTAATATTATTACCGCATTGTTTATCCACCCTTGATCGAACACACGAAAACCCGTAAGATCAAGAAGGGATAACATGAGTATCGATCACCGACCTAATTACTGGAGACGAGCGAGGAGGCTCCATCGAGGGCCCATCTCTTCGAGATTTTTTGGATCTATTATACCTAGCGCTCTCACGAGAAGGTCGTTTCGAAGTATTGCCGAAAAGATTACTCATGATCGAATTGTTGAAAAGTATAAAGAAGATAACGAGAAAGTTCATCGACTAGCCAAAGAAAAAGTATTCTATTAGAAGAGACGAGTATAACGGTAAATAACAAGTCAAGTTTTTTACCTTTTGTATTTATACTACACAAAAAGACGCTACAGACCTGAAGAAAGGGCGCGAAATAGAAAAACTGACCTGGGAACAAACACTAGAATTTGAAAAGACACACGCATAATGATTACGGCGAACTTAATGACTTGTCTGAATTATTACGGCGAAGATGAAAAGACGTGACTGTCAGAATATGAAACGCTTAGCGTACAAAGGGATGAAAAGGTAAAATTACAATTAAACCTACGGGTAAATAATTACAAAGATTATTTCAAAAGTCACTATATCATGAAGCCTGGTCGCTATCTGGAATTCTCTGTTCACTACCGACGTTCTCGGTCGTGCCAATATCTTCTTCTTCTTCTTCTTCATTTTCTAGATCGATAAAAGTATCATCAAGCTCATCGTTAACATCAGAAGGAGGAATCGGCAATGGTTTTCCGAACTCTTTGACAAGGTGAGCCAAAGGAAAACCTTGATATACGACATCTGGAAGCTCGGAAGGAGAATAAACTTCACCATAACGGTTCAACCGAATGTGTGCCGCCTTAAAATACTCCTTTCGACGGTCATCGATCATTTCTAAAGCGACCAACTGATGAACCGCCTTCTTGAAAGTACTCTCCAGAAGAGGACCGACCATCTGATACACCAACGCCGTATGGACAGGAGAGTTAAGGAATTCGCGAATCACTCTTTCATCAGGGTTCCTACCATATCGATCCCTAAGTCCACTAAGAGGGACGTCCTTTTCATACTCCTCTAATGAAGCTTGAAGACTTGATACTTGAGATTCTAGCTCACTAATTCGAGCCGTACTCTGTAACTGGAATTCCTCTAACTTTTTAGCCATTTGATTGGCTTGCTCTTGAGCACGGGAAGTCTCCATAACCCTGTTTATGATCTCTTGGTCTTCAGTCCCCATAGCATGAGTCTCTACGACAGGACCGGAAGAAGACGTTGAGGGACCAACCTCTGAACCAGAAAACTTACGAAGTAAAGCTTTGTTTTTCTCATCCAGAAACTCACATTGTTGTTTCCAGAGTGCAGTTTCATAAGCGTATGAGGCTAAACAAGTCTTAGTCTGAAAAAGCAAAGGAGTAAAACAAGAAATAAGTTAGCAAGAATATCTTCGAAAGAAAAAATATCCTATAAAGCAAGCTTAAAAGGAATTTACCTTTTCAGCATAAAGAGAAGCTCGCTGAAATTTCTCCAGAGGATCCTTCCGAAAAAGCTTGTTCAAATCACGAGTAAAAACCCCGGATAAGAGAACACGAGTCGCCTTATCGACCGCATTCTCGCTTTCATCATGGACAAGAGAATCTTTCTCAGAATAACCAGCGGCTCTCTTCCCCTCTAAATGATCTTCGATCATTTCAACCAAGGTAGGTTTCGGATGATTGTTGCCAAGTAAAGAAAGATCGTTGCCAGAACGACCATAATAACTCCTTTTTCTCCCCACCGGGTTGTCGCTAGGATGAGGCATCAACCAACTACGACATCCATGAATTCCCAAGGATGTTCTAAGCTGAAGGGGGGGATAACCAGGTCCAGTCCCTTGACGAACAGGGGAATCTTGGGAAGAATCTGGAGACTCCTCTCCATTCTCCTCGGACTCATGACTCAACTCCAGCTTTCTCTTCCGAGAAGCTCTCTGCTCGATCGGGATGTTCTCTATAGATTTAGAGGATTTGGATAACACCATTTTTCCCTTTGAAGAATGTCGAGAATTTTCTACCATATGAGCTGAAAAAGAAACAAGATAAAAGTTAGTTTCTCTATATAGAAGATATCATCATAACACTAAGCTAAAGTGAAATGCTTACCCAATGATTCAAATGATGAACTGATCGGAAAAGTATGAGCACTCAATCCCGCTTTACGAAGGAAAGCTTCCCCAATCAGAAGAGCACTCTGATATTTGTTTGCACGCATATCGGGAATTTCAGCGATAAACTGAACATCGTCAGGAATAAATTCACCAGTCGGCAAACGACCTTCGTATAGCCATTTGTAACCATGATCCCACGAGAAGGGTATAGTCGAACCATCCGCCGAGCGAAGATGAGGTGGGGGGCGAACAAAGAAAAAGTGAGATTTCCAAAAAGGGTTGCTAGAAACAGGGGCATCAAAGATTGCTCGACTAGGCCTCTGACTAGCGAAGAAATACCCGCGATTAGAAGAACTGGAAATATTGAACCGGAAAAGTTGCGTAAAGTTACGAAAGGAAGGTTTAAACCCTTTCGCGATCATCAAGACAGAAAAGCATACCAGGAAGGCCACAAAATTTGGAACTAATTGTGTCAAGGACACACTAAATATTATCACGATATCAAGGAAGAGGGGAGACAACGGAAGACGGAGGCCGCTATTGAAGTGAGCCGTGTAAAAGGCGCGACATCCTTTCGGTGGAGATGTGACCCTATCAGAGGGGGAAGGGAGTATTATCTCGGAACCCTCCGGAAAATATTTGGCGTAATTGTTCACAACCTCCGGGAAAGTATCCACCGTATAAGCACAAGCTAGGTCCTCAATTGGTTCAGAAATCTGAGGAACAGTACCATTGCCCTTTTTGGCTCGGGCAGCAACATCCGCATCTGAAAGGATCCGTACCTTAAAAGTATCTTCTACAGGAATGACGAATTCAGAAACTGCAGCTTGTTCGCCCGAAAGATTAGAGTGCAACTCCTCCTCGTTATCAGGAGCAACATTCTCCCTCGAGGAAGAAAAAGATTTTCTTAAAGAAGCCATGTTTTCAGATTCTCGAAGGATATAAGTCGATAAAAGGAAAACTTTATATGATGAACGACTAAGCAAGAAAATGACTACGAACTATAAGCAAGTATAAAGGAAAAATGACGAACTCAAAAGTCACCTATTTATACTAAGATGAGAAAAGACGTTTCGAACTCATCACAACTAATCACATTCCCGCCAAAAACGGAAGGAGATGAAAAGCCTCCCAAATGGACGCGTGGCGATTCGTAATTGGAAAGAGAAAACGACTATCTATGATATGAAGCACTCTTTTCCTTACTTAAGATTTTTTCCCACAGGGTTTTTTCTTAAGAAAGGTTTTTAACGAGGCTCCATTCATAGAAGATAAACAGTCGTGAAAAATTATCTACTTCTACGAGCTTCTATTTTCTATACGCTCGAAGAAGTGAGGGAGTACTGATGGGGGCTATTTCGCACCCTACATACTGTACGGATCGACTAAAGAACATGAGATCGGTTCGACCAAATCAGACAGTTCGGGATCATCTTATCGACCCGGCCGAATACAGCTCTCTTCGACTAGAAGACTATACTCCGGACCCAAGAATGATATTTGGGCCGAGTCCAATTAGGACTATATTTCCTTGTAACACTAGGTTTAGTATGATATAAATACCTAGTCAATCATTGTATTAAACAACTCTGAATCACAAGGCAAATACGCCATTGAATCCTGCATAAACTGCACAACTCACTATTATTCAATAGAAAAAGAGCTTTCTCTTAATATTTATGTTATTTCTGCGTTGGTTTGAATATTTTACTTTCTGTTCTTATGATATCGCTCTTCCTTGAGATTGATCCATCCTGAATAAAGTAACAGAGCCCCATAAAATATATATATTGAAAACCCCCAATATTACAAATTCACTGATACCTTTAACCCGACGAAATCAGGTTAAATCACGACTGCTCGAAAAAGGTTGAGTGCCGGCCGTCCTAGTATTGCGTTATACGCAAAATGTGTTTCTACGACCAAAATTTTTATCATTTTTACGACCCGTTCAGGTCTTTTTCCCAATGAAACGCTTAGGTTGACTGTCCCAGATAGGACTATTTCTGATCCTCCGAATCCTACTAATGGAGTTGCTACCCAAATTCATCTGTGTTAGAACTTCTCTTGAAATAATGTTTGCGGAGCTCCCATTATCAATTAGTATTCTTTTCACATAGTAGTTCGCTATTTCAAGCGACACCACCATAGGGAAGTCAGGATTATCTTTTTTCGTATCCCAAGTGATATTCCGTGGCACTTCATTTTCGTTCAAACTGATGGGCTGTTCTTTTTGAACTTTGCTCTCGAGAGTCCATACCTCCCTTGGAATTTCAAAACTTCCTTCTATTGATCTGGTGGTTCTTCGGCGGGCGTTACGACTATCTCCCCCCGCTGGCCCACCAAAAATTGTGTGTATCATTCCGTTCACCTGGTCGTTATTCATATCTTGAGGCGGACCGTTGTTCGGGGTTCTCCTCGGCGGGGTTATTCTCTGATTAGGATTTCGAAGGCTCCTAGTTCTATTTCTTTTCCTCCCATTTCCTTCGACGTACTCGTCCAACTTTTCTTCTTCAATTAGCCTCTCGATTTCCTGTTTCAAATGGAAACAATCCTCAGAGCGTTGTCCATGAGCACGACGGTACCGACAATATAAGTGGTAATTCTCGAGTAGCACTACGATCTCTTCCGTAGGGACATTTAATTTGGTGTACTCCACATGATCTACTCGATTCCTTTGAGGTAGTTCAGCCGATCTAGGTCTTGCATAGACATTAGGTCTTTCATCCCGATCGTTGCGGTTGTACTCCAATCATTGCAAAAAATTTCCTTTTCTAAAGGATCGATCATAATCTGTTAGCTTTGGAATGGGAGTTTTATCCTGTCGCTTCATGCCAGAGGTTGAAGCCTTGCTCCTATTTTTGTCTTTAAAGGAGTTCATCTCTTCTTGAGTCATATATTTCGATGCTAAGATCATACTATCTACGAATGTCCTTGGCTGTTTCTGACTTAGGGCATTCCCAAATTGCCTGTTTTTGGTAAGGTCAAATAGTATGGAGATTATATAGTCGATATTTGGTGAATCGATCTTAAGTAATTCCACATTGAATCTTGCCAACCAGCTTCTCAAAGATTCTCCTTCTTGCTGATTAATAGTTCCCAGATAACTCATGGGGACCTTTTGTCTCTTGTGGCTGGCAAATTGTTGAGTCAGCTTGTTACATAGCTCACGAAAACTGAATATGGAATTGGTTGGTTGTTTTCCAAACCAATCTAACGCCAATCCCTCGAACGTTGTAAACATTAATTTGGCGGTGTATTCAGCCGAGTGTGCATACAGATTCATTATGTTCGTAAAACTGAATATGTAATCATCCGGATCAGTCGTACCGTCTAACGGGGTAAACGTCCCGGAACCTGCCCGGACGACTATGCTTCCTTGATTTCCTTACAGAAAGGGGAACATGCAGCTATGCTTACCTGGACTTCTCTACTTCTTGCCCATGGCTGTTGAACAGCTAGCAATCTTTGTTCCACACGTTCTTGGACCATTTTTTCAATGTCTCTCTCTGAGACCCGCACGGTCTTCAGTTGATTAGGGGTCTGATCGATGATATACTCGTCGACAGGAGTAATAGTATTTTCTCTCGGCCCTTGTTGTACGACATGAGCAGGGGGTCTTGTTCGATTTGGTCTTTTTCAGACATGGTTATCAACTGGTTTTCCGTTACTCCTTTATGGGGTAGCCAAATATTGTTGGTCGGTCTCTGGACCATTGGCCTATTCTGAGATGTGGTCAATCGGCCTTTGAGTTCTCCTGACAGGTTGCGCCGGGACCGTTCTTGGGTTTCTGGGCTCTTGTTCGGGAATTGTTTGGAGCCCTGGATATAGGGAATTCACCAATAGCGCTAACTGTTTGAATTTTTCTTCCCTATCCGGCAGTGGGACAGGAATCGTTCCAACCATAGGGTCCGCAGGGGCTGGATCAATTGTAGGGTTCAGCTGTCCCTACGGGAGTTGGATGTTGGCATCAAGGCGTTCTTCCTGATCCGTTGGATGGTCGTTTTCTTGTTGTTCATCTATTGGGTTGCTGATTAGTTCATTATTGGTTGTAATTTCGTGCAAACCCTCCGACGGCGCTTGTGGGTGTGTTGTGTTACTCCTTGCCTCGTTGCGTGCATTCTTCCTTGGGCGAGCCATGTGTCTATTGAATAATTAACTCAGCCGCAGGGTGGGCGCCAGCTGATTAAACTGAATTTCGTGTTGTTTAGTTAAATCAATGATAAGTATACGGGGGTTAGATTATATTCGAATTAGTGGGCTAGTTACTTTATTCCGGATGGATCAACTCAAAGATGAACAATACGTAACGAAAGTAAAATATAAGGGTCGTAATTTGAATATGAATGAATATTGTAAAAGCTCTTGTATTTGATTAATCTCAGATTACAAAGTATGTAGGCGTATGATGTTAGAATTGTGCCCTAATACAATACCGGTTAATGGCATTTATATGTGATCTTCCCTAGCTATACAAGGAAACATAATCATAATAGGACTCTGACTAATGTCCTTCTCGTACTTGGATCGAAGCTTTCTCGCTGGGATGCGCCTTGTTAGGTAGGGTAGACCAGTACTTACGATCAGGGCATTTGGTCGGGCCGATCTATTATTCTCGAGTTCTCCGAATATCTTATGGGGTATAAAATAGCCACCATCACTAACGATAAAAGAGTAGAAATAATTTCAAAGTTCTTCAAAAATATCTTCCTATACTCAGTTATTTTTCACTTGATGCACAAAATTTGCTCCTATAAAGACACATTAATCGATTTCAAGATAAGCAAATTATATAGATCTTAAATTAAACACATAAATCGTGTTAGTAAAAAAATCTTAACACAAAGTAAGAATATGATATTAATTTTCAGTCGGCCGCAACTGATTGGAGATTTCTAAGGAATGAAATCAGTAGATGACGCTGCGGAGTAGGCAAGGGTTCGAGGGACTCAACTGTATATTTAGTGAAAAAATTTAATCTTCTAAAAATAAATTGAAAAGTTTAATTGACGTGTTTTTATTTCCATTGATAATGTTATATAGCTAAAAAAGAAATCGAATTATAAAAATGTAGAATAAATAATCGTGGGAACTTATTGGTAACTTAACATATTAATTTACTCTAATCGGTGTAAACCTGAAGAGTTAGAGTTATACAATTATTTATTTTTCATAAATTTAATAGCAAAATTCAAAATGAGTAACCCCGTAATCAACCTAAGTAAAATGATATAAATGCAAAATTTATTTCTTATATCTACTAAATCAATTCAAGCTAACCAAATCAAACTCTTAGCAAAGTATATTTTTTAATCTAATAATGCACGACTATAAAAAACAAACCGTAATTGGAAAATACTTCCGAATTTGAATAAATCATTGTTGGGGCTCAAATAATGCACGGGGAATGCACATGCTAATCAAATAGCTTTAAAAAACATAACACATACAAAAAATGATCCATAAACACTGGCGTACACAAAATGAATAAACGTCCCTTTTTTTTGCATGCGTAGTCTTATTTTATAAAAATAACTCACTTCCTTAATTATGACTAATAAGCCCTTCATACAATCACAAAAAACTCAATTTCTACATTTGGAGAGGTCCGCTCTAACTAAAAGACTCCCGTTCTTATGTCGACTTTGTCTCCACGTTGTTAAGTTAATAAATATATAATTTCAATTTCACTAACTTTGAAACTATAATCTAATAAATCAGAGGGAGAAAACTAGCAGCCTAACTGCGGATTTGTGAGAAATCACTACATGTGTTTCTAACTTTAACCGTCGTGATACACAAGGGCAATTATTTCTCCAAGTGAATTCTCAAATATGTGCATCTCAAAGACTTCTAACAATTTCTATTTCTATCAAAGGGCTTTAAACAAATATTCTATACTCTGAGATCTCTACCCAAATTAAAATACTCTTACGTTCAACAACAATAAAAAAAAAATTGTTTACATAAATAACACCTCATCAATATGTATATGCATGCAATATATCCTTGTTAAGCTAATCATATGTTTGGAAAATCCGTGAAGCAATCACAACCAATTAATGTTATACAATTAATTCTTAAACCTAACGATAAATTTTTACTCAATTCAAGGCAAATATATATATGTACATAAGAGTAGAAATAATTTCAAAGTTCTTCCCAAATATCTTCCTATACTCAGTTATTTTTTACTTGATGCACAAAATTCTTTCCTATAAACACACCTTAATCGATTTCAAAATAAGCAAATTATATAGATCTTAATAATTAACACATAGATCATATTAGTAAAAAAATCTTACCACGAAGTGAGAATATGATATTAATTTTAAGTCGGCCGCAACTGATTAGAGATGTCTAAGGAATGAAATAAGTGGATGACGCTGCGGAGTAGGCACGGGTTCGAGGGAATCAACTGTTTATTTAGTGAAAAATTTTAGTCTTCTAAAAATAAATTGAAAAGTATAATGGATGTGTTTTTATTTTTATTGATAATTTTATATAGCTAAAAAATAAATCGAATTACAAAAATGTGGTATATATAATCGTGGAAATTGATTTGTAACTTACCATATTAATTTACTCTAATCGATGTAAACCTTAAGAGTTAGACTTATATAATTATTTATTTTTCATAAATTTGATAACAAAATTCAAAATGAGTAACCCCATAATCAATCTAGGTAAAATGGTATAAATGCAAAAATTATATCTTATATATACAAAATCAATCCAAGCTGACCAAATCAAACTCTTAGCAAAGTATATTTTTGAATCTACTAATGCACGACTACAAAAAACAAACAATAATTGAAAAATACTTCTGAATTTGAATAAATCATTGTTGGGGAATGCACATGCTAATCAAAGAGCTTCAAAAAAACATAACACATACAAAAAATGATCCATAAACACCGGCGTACACAAAATGAATAGACATCATTTTTTTGCATGCCTTGTCTTATTTTATAAAAATAACTCGTTTCATTAGTTGTGACTAATAAATATTTCATACAATCACAATAAACTCAATTTCTACATTCGGAGAGGTCCGCTCTAACTAAAAGACTCCCCTTCTTATGTCAACTTTGTCTCCACATTGTTAAGTTAATAAATATATAAATTGATTTCACTAAATTTCAAACTATAATCTAATAAAATCAAAGGGAGAAAACTAGCAGTCTAACTGCAGATTTGTAAAAAGTTTTAACACTACAAGTGTTTCTAACTTTAGGCAATTAGTTCTCCAAGTGAATTGTCAAATATGTGCATCTCAAAGACTTCTAACTATTTCTTCTTCTATCAAAGGATTTTAAACAAATATTCTATACACTGAGACCTCTACCCAAATTAAAATACTCTTACGTTCAACAAAAAAAAATTTTTTTACATAAGTAACACCTCATCAATATATATATGAATGCAATATACCCTTGTTAAACTAATCATATGTTAAGAAACTCCTGAAGCAATCACAAGCAATTAATGTGATACAATTAATTCTTAAACCTAACGATAAATCTTTACTCAATTCGAGGCATATATATATATATACATAAAAGAGTAGAAATAATTTCAAAGTTCTTCCCATATATATTCCTATACTCAGTTAATTTTCACTTGATGCACAAAATTCGCTCCTATAAACACACCTGAATCGATTTCAAAATAAGCAAATTATATATATCTTAATAATTAAACACATAAATCTTGTTAGTAAAAAAATCTTACCACAAAGTGAGAATATGATATTAATTTTCAGTCGGCCGCAACTGATTGGAGTTTTCTAAGGAATGAAATCAGTGGATGACGCTGCGGAGTAGGCAAAGGTTCGAGGGACCAACTGTATATTTAGTTAAAAAATTTAGTCATCTAAAAATAAATTGAAAAGTTTAATTGACGTGTTTTTATTTCCATTGATAATGTTATATACCTAAAATCGGTGTAAACCTGAAGAGTTAGAGTTATACAATTATTTATTTTTCATAAATTTAATAGCAAATTCAAAATGAGTAACCCCGTAATCAACCTAAGTAAAATGGTATAAATGCAAAATTTATTTCTTATATCTACTAAATCAATCCAAGCTAACCAAATCAAACTCTTAGTAAAGTATATTTTTGAATCTAATAATGCACGACTATAAAAAACAAACAATAATTGGAAAATACTTCCGAATTTGAATAAATCATTGTTGGTGCTCAAATAATGCACGGGGAATGCACATGCTAATCAAATAGCTTTAAAAAACATAACACATACAAAAAATGATCCATAAACACTGGCGTACACAAAATGAATAAACGTCCCTGTTTTTTGCATGCCTCGTCTTATTTTATAAAAATAACTTACTTCCTTAGTTATGACTAATAAGCCCTTCATACAATCACAAAAAAACTCAATTTCTACATTTGGAGAGGTCCGCTCTAACTAAGAAGACTCCCCTTCTGATGTCGACTTTGTCTCCACATTGTTAAGTTAATAAATATATAATTTCAATTCCACTAACTTTGAAACTATAATCTAATAATATCAGAGGGAGAAAACTAGCAGCCTAACTGCGGATTTGTGAGAAGATTAATCACTGCATGTGTTTCTAACTTTAACCGTCGTGATACACAAGGGCAATTAGTTCTCCAAGTGAATTCTCAAATATGTGCATCTCAAAGATTTCTAACTATTTCTACTTCTATCAAAGGGCTTTAAACAAACATTCTATACACTGAGATCTCTACCTAAATTAAAATACTCTTACATTCAACAATAATAAAAAAATTGGTTTACCTAAACAACACCTCGTCAATATGTATATGAATGCAATATACCCTTGTTAAGCTAATCCTATGTTAGCAAAATCCGTGAAGCAATCACAACCAATTAATGTGATACAATTAATTCTTAAACCTAACGATAAATCTTTGCTCAATTCGAGGCATATATATATATATATATATATATATATATATATATATATATATATATATATATAACGGTAAGATAAATAGCCCTAGGCACAACGGAATTTAAAAATTTTAGGACCTCTTACGGAATCTTGCCAGGATACTACACTGGTTGTATATATATGAATATTAAATTAAACGACATTAATAACAAGATCCATGTTATACCTGTCTCCTTGCAAATCCAGTCAACGAGCAAAGTCAGGTTTCTCCTCTCGGGTTGGTCGATCCTATGCCCTGTTGCAGCGCCCACGTGTTGCGCCTCTACGAGTTAATACACCACAATATCACGAAAATTAATATATCCTGATCGGCTAAAATACAGGATATATTAAGATCTAGTGTTAGAGAACGAGATTGTAGCAAGAATCGAAAAAAAATCGAACTCTTCCAAATGGAGGAATGCTTCGGCCGATTTTACTTGGGAGAGAGGGAGAGTGTTTTAATTAGAGGACTAAGTCTCCTACATGGGCCAAGGTCCTTTTAATTAGAAGACTAAGTCATCTAATTATTCATGACCCACATAATTAATTTAATTAGGCTTTATTTAATTTCCCAATTAAATGGCCCAATTAATTAATTACTCACCCAATTAATTAAATTAGACTCCAAGTCTATTTAATTAAATCTTCCTATAATTAATTATATCCAACTTAATTAATTAACTCACAAATTAAATTTCAATTTAGTTTATAATCTTGATCCAATTCCAATCGGATCCATTTTGCTCCTATTGGGTCGACCCAATCGACCCAGATGTTCTCTTTTTCTTCGTTTTCGCTTCGTGTGTATTGTGTATACCCCCATAGGCTCACCACAAAGTTGTCCGTGGTTTATAATTAAACATTCATTTAATTTTTCGAGCATTAAATACTCTAATTCAGTCGAACACTCTGTCGACTGATCATTCCAAAATTAGCACCCCTGCCAATTTTGGAATTCTCCCACACTCCACGGTCGATGTCTGGCCACAAGCCCATGGAGCCCAATCACTGGTGAATTAATTCAGTGAACCTTTTATCATTTACAATTACCATATACGACATAATCTCTCCATCGATCAATCTCCCAGTCGAGACTTAAGGGTATGGAATTTTCATCGGTTCCCTTTTCTTTTGTCTTGACCTTATG
The DNA here is from genome assembly GCA_003313485.2 of Penstemon barbatus. Lineage (NCBI taxonomy): Eukaryota > Viridiplantae > Streptophyta > Magnoliopsida > Lamiales > Plantaginaceae > Penstemon > Penstemon barbatus. Next base: position 16,446,380 of record CM064882.1, on the reverse strand, counting down.
CATCCTGGTCTCGAAATAATTCTCTTTGACTTAATCTTTATGAGCTACTTTCATAACGTCGTTAGCTTGATAGGATAGTGCCCAGCAAGCCAGTTCAATTAGCTTGTAATAGGTCTATTCTGTAAGAAACAATCTTTTGATTTTATAATAATACGCACGTTTATTTATATGTGTATAAGGATAAACAATGGCCAACTTCATCTCTCGCGAATACATTTAAGCGATTGGATGGAACCCTTAGATTACATTTGACTATGGGACGATTCACTTCAGTACTGTGTGCAATCATGAAACAGTCTCAAAGGTCGTAATCTTAAAATTGTTCCAAGTCATAGATACCGAACGAGACGGGGTATCATAGGAATCTCCAAGACTTGTACGAGTATGCATGATTCACATGGAGTGAATTTGTAGCGTTTCATGAGCAAGGCATTTGAGGCCAGTGCATATGAGTAGGTGGTTCAATGGAGGATTGAACGCATCGAACGACCCGAACAGAGAAACCCATTGTGGAAGCGCATGTCGCATATCGGTGATGGGATGTTTCTCAAGGATTATAATAGTGTACGATTTAGTCCTTTGACTTGAGGTGCTAGGGCGAATTCGGTGCATGAAAGTGCGTACTTAGATCTAGGTATAGGCCACGTAGCTTGGTCATAACATGCCTAGGTTGGGTGCGTATGGACATGTACGCGAGTGGTTAGTACCGATATGGAATCTATTGACTCACTCTAATGGGTGAGAGAATTTCCTATACGATTCTTAGATAATATATCCAAGGAATCTACGGCCGTAGTCGGTGACGGATTTGGAAAGGGGTTTCCAAATTTAGGAGTCACACTGGAATATTATCCTGAATTAGAAAGTATAGTTATCGAGACAAATTTAGAGGTGCCAATCAATTCACACACCCTAAGTCTTGATCGGGAATATTAGTCGATAGAAGGACCGTATGTACATGGTAATTATATGAGACGAGGTTCACAAGTATCAATTCACCTGAAGTTGGGCTTCATGGGCTTGTGGCTAGACATCGACCATGAAGTGTAGGTACTCCTGAATTAATAGAGGATTTGATTTTAGGAGTGGTCAATTAAAGGTTGTTTAATTGACCGAATCAATTTATTGTTCATAAATTAAATCACGAGGAATTCGTGGGCCTGCTGCCAATTGATGGTGAACCCAGAGGGTCACACACAATACAATTGGACGGTGACTGTTGAAAAGGATACAAAAGGAATTAATTGATTTAAAGGTAATTAAATCAATTAAATGAATTAAAAGCATTTAATTCAAGTGGGAGATTAATTAATTGGCTGACTTGATTAATTAAATACTTAATTGAGTTGCTAATTAATTATATAAAAGAAATAGTGAGTTAATTGGATTGGGCATTTAATTAAGTAATTAATTAAATGAAAAGGCTTGCAAGACACAGGCCTTTAATTAAAAGCCCATAAGGAGTCTTGCAAAACCTAGGTCAAGATGGAGTCTATAAATAGGGTTCCACTAGAGCTTAAAAAGCTAACACCCTAGAAAACCCTAGCCTCTCCTCTCTACCCTAGCCGCCGCCCCCTCTCCTTTGCGCCGCCAACCTAGAGCCGCCACCACCTGCTGCCGTGAGCTGCCCTAGCACCGCCGCCGCCACCTCTCCCTTGTTCCACCGTGTTAGATCTTGCATTGGCAAGTAGATCTGCACAGTCCTGCTTCGACAAATCTCCTAGATCCAGTTCTGAGCCTAAGACTAGGAGGTTTTGCCAGAATCCAATTGGTGTGGACTAACTTTGGAGGTTAGACGCTTGGATCACTTCTGTGAACCAGATCCAGATCCAAATTCAGAATCATAACTGAAGGTTGCCACCACCTTGCCTGTGGTGAGGTAAATCGCAAAAACCCCCTTGTTTAATTACTCTGTTTGTTTTTGTTTCTTGCTTGCGTATAAATAATATGGAGAATCTAATATGGGACCTTGGGTGCTTCGAAAAATTTTAAATTCCGCACTTTCGTTGTTCTGACAATCGAGGCAACCCAACCACTATCCCAACATAGCTACCTTGGCCAAGGATTTTTACCAGAATTAATTTCTCACAGAAATCCATAGGAGAAATTTCCAACCTATCAAGTCGGGTCAATGGATCCTTTGTTGATAGGGCTGAAAATCAAACCAAGCTACTCTATACGCGACTCGAGTTTGTTCGATAAAATCTTATTTGAGCTCGGTTCGTCACACTAATCAAACAAGCTTGAACATCTTTTTTTGTTTGATAACTTTTGAAGCTTGGCTCGAGCTCGACTCGATAAGCAAAAATTGAAAAAATACATGTAAAAAATCAAGCTACTCGATACTCGGCTCGAGCTCTTTCGATAAAAGCTCGTTTGAGCTCGGCTCGATTGAAAATCAAACCAAGCTTAAACATAAAATTTCAAGCTCGATAAAAATCAAACCAAGCTTGAACAATGTGTCGTTTGATACTACCGGCTCGATTACAGCCCTATTTGTTGATGATATGAACATGCATACGAGTTCCTCTATACCCAACATGAGTCCACAGAGACTTTCTTGTAATCTTCAGTCAGTCGGAATTCATATCTAAGTATAGAAGTTCTCGTACCAGATAAACCCTATCACCAAGTATTTGGGGATCGTTCCTCGTATACTATTGTAAATTGGAATAACATGCGACTAGCGCTTCCATGGTGAGTTATTTCCTAATTGGGGTATTCAGTGCACTTGCCATCCCAACAAGTCACCCACTCATGTGTATCGACTATCCCAATCACGCTCGTGGACCCCAGCGTTCTCCAGTTCATCGGAGTATACACAATAATGAGAATCTAACCGAATCCAACGATGTCCTATCTCAATTGGATTATTTGACTCTTGAATATGTTCTAGATCACGGCCTTGGAGATCAGTCCACGGGTTGTCCCATAGCCTTGTGATCTAAGCACTTCTGTAGATAATTATTACATAAGATAAAGTTGACCATATAATAAAGTGCATTTATTAATCAAAATTGAATAGTTCCTTCATTTATTACATTAAATGCTAGCCATACAGTTGCCTTGCCGAACACTATTTCTATCAATTCCCACTTGTCCTAAAGCCAATCTTTTATGTTCTTGAGTCCCATCTTTAGCAGATGTTTCTCGATTGGATTTTGAGGCAGTGGCTTCGTTAGCGGGTCTGCGGTATTATCTTCTGAGTCGACACATTCCATCTTAATGTCTCCTCTACCAATGATATCTCTTATCAAATGGTACCGTCTGAGTACGTGCTTGGATTTCTGATGAGATCTCGACTCCTTTGCTTGCGCTATTGCCTCATTATTATCGCAGTAGATAGTAACGGGCTCAGCGATGCTAGGTATCACATCCAATTCCTGGATGAAGTTTTTCATCCAAACACCTTCCTTTGCTGCATCACACGCGGCAATATATTCTGCTTCAGTGGTTGAATCTGCGGTAGTGTCTTTCTTGAAGCTCTTCCAACTTACCGCACCACCATTGAGGCAGAACAAGTATCCAAATGTCGACTTGAAGTCTTCTACATCACATTGGAAGCTCAAATCTGTAAAGCCTTCCAATTTCAATTCTCCTCCACCGTATACCAAGAACAATTCCTTAGTCCTTCTCAGGTACTTCAGAATTGCCTTTACGGTTATCCAGTGCTGCTCACCTGGATTAGACTGATAGCGACTTGTAACGCTTAAAGCGTATGCTACGTCTGGTCTAGTACATAACATACCATACATTATGCTTCCTATGGCAGATGAATATGGTACTTGAGACATATTGCTTCTCTCTTCAGGCGTCTTTGGGGCCTTAGACTTAGAGAGTGCAATTCCATGTCTCATTGGAAGCAATCCTCTCTTGGATTCTTCCATACAAAATCTCTTCAGTATTTTATCTATGTACTGCGATTGGGAGAGGCCCAGCAGTCCTTGTGATCTATCTCGGTAGATCCTTATACCTAGTACAAATGATGCTTATCCCAAATCCTTCATTGAGAATTGTGTAGACAACCATGCTTTCGTTTCGGACAACACCTTTACATTGTTTCCAATGAGAAGAATGTCATCAACGTAAAGCACCAAAAATTCAACTGTACTCCCACTACTGATCTTCTTGTACACGCATGGTTCGAACATGTTTTTTTTTATGAATCCAAAAGTTTGGATTGTTTCATCGAAACCGATGTTTCAACTTCGGGAAGCTTGCTTCAGTCCATAAATAGACCTCTGGAGTTTGCACACCTTGTGTTCATCTCCTTTGGATACGTATCCTTTTGGTTGCTCCATGTAGATCTCCTTATCAATGTCTCCATTGAGGAAGGCGGTCTTCACATCCATCTACCATATCTTGTAGTTATACCACGCAGCTATGGCCAACAAGATTCGAATGGATTTAGGCATTGCGACGGGTGAGAAGGTCTCCTCAAAGTCGATACCTGGCCTTCGAGTGTATCCTTTCGCTACTAGTCGCGCCTTGTAGGTTATTACCTCTCCGTTCACTCCAAGCTTTCGCTTATAGATCCACTTGCAACCCACGGGAGTCACTCCCACTGATGGATCTACCAAGGCCCAGACCTTGTTTGAGTGCATGGAGTCCAATTCGGATTCCATGGCTTCGCGCCACTTTCCCGAATCTATGTCTAGCATAGCTTCTTCGTAAGTCCTTAGGTCGATTAGAGACTGACCGGTCTCGTGCAGCAGACCGTAGTACCTCTCGGGTTCTCTATGTTGTCTTTTTGACCTACGAAGTATCGGTGTACTTTCTGGTGCACTTTCATGCTCTTGTTCTCCCACTGCCTGTGGTGATGGGTCGGCTTGATCGATCTTTTCGGCCTTTTCAGCTTCAGTGACCTCATCCAGTTCTACGTTGTGTTCCTTCTTGTCCAACAAGAAATCCTTCTCCAAGAAGTGCGTGTTCCTTATGACAAACGTAGTTTGTCTTGTAGGATCGTAGAACTCGTATCCTATTGAGTTTTTTGGATACCCCACGAATTTGCACAAAGTGGATTTAGTTTCCAATTTATCTCCCACTAGCTTTTTAATGTAAGCGGGAGATCCCCATATGCGCATGAATGCGTATGAGGGTGCCTTGCCAAACCATAATTCGTATGGTGTATTTTCTACAGATTTAGAAGGTACCATGTTTAGTGTCTTCGTTGTCGTGAGGAGGGCATGTCACCAAAATGAAAGATGAAGGTCAGTGGCACTCATCATGGATCTAACCATGTCCATCAAGGTTCGATTCCTTATCTCTGCTACTCCATTTAATTGGGGTGTTGCAGGAGGAGTCCACTGAGATAGTATTTCATGCTCTACAAGATAATTTAGAAATTCGTTACTAAGAAATTCTCCTTGGTCAGAACGAAGAGCCTTTATCGTATGAACAAGTTGATTCTCTACTTCCATCTTGAATTCTTTGAATCGCTCAAAGGCTTCAGACTTGTGTTTCAACAAGAACACATATCCATAACGACTATAGTCGTCAGTGAAAGTGATGAAGTAATCATAGCCACCTCGGGCACTTTTTCTTAGTGGTCCACATAAATCAGTATGTATTAAGTCCAATGTTTGTTTGGCTCGCTCAGGGTTTCTTTTAAATGGCAACTATTTTTTTGGACTATGAATAAAGAAGAGAGGATAGGCTCATTACATTCATACTCTTTAGACATGGTTCACATGTTGGCATTTCATCAATACGATTGATTTCAAGTGCGCAAGATGATGCTAACTTTTGAATCCTTGACTTGGATATATGTCCAAGTTGAGCGTGCCACAATTGGGCAGATATTTCATTATCTTGATTTTTGTTGTTTTGTTGTATGTGCATGACTAACTTATGTGGTTTTATGATGTAAAGTCAATCTTACAATGTACCAGTGAAAAACGAAAATAGGAACTTTTATTAAAAACCATCATTATTAAAAAACAGGAATATAAAAGTTTTTCACTAAAAACCAGGCACATAAAAGAAATATTCCTAATGACTAACATCAAACCACCTAAATCTATCTTCACTTTGCCTATGGCCTTGGTAGCAGCTCTAGCTCCATTGCCAAATCTCAGGATCCAATCCCCTGGCCTAAGTGGCCTTGTTGCCCCCATCACCTGTAAATCATTACAAAGATGAGAACCACAAGCAGTGTCTAACACCTAAGATGCGCAGTTAATTGACAAATTAACTTCAACAAGGAATATACCTTTCGAGCTCTCCAAGAACTCTTTGCAGTTCCTCTTCCAGTGTCCAGGTTTCTTGCAGTAGAAACATTTTTGTTCCCCAGCAGAAGCTTTTCGCTTCTTTCCCTTCCCTACGGGCCCAGATGGTCCTTCGCCTTTGCTCGAAGGAGCATTTCCTTTCCCCTTCCCTTTCTTCGTCCTTTTGGACTTAGATTGGGTCGAGGTTGCAATCATCGAAGTTGACCAAGCTTTTCAATAAGCCCAATCATCTTGATGCAGTGAGAACGAACATCAGTACATTTTGTTGGATGAAGTGCAAAGAAGTTAAGAAGTTAAGGGATGGTTTTGATGATTTCCAAAACATCAGAATCAACTAAGTATGAAAAGCTTAGTTCCCTTAGAAGAATTTTGAACAAAAATAGAAGACATCAGAAGAGTTCAAAGTTCAAAGCCCAGAAGACTAGTGATCTCATGCTGAAACAGCGAACAAAAGGGTAGGTCATCAGCTGAGTCAAATCAGATTAGTTCAGTATTTGATCAGCAGAGTATCTATCAGCAGAGTTGCTTCGATCAGCAGAGTAGAAGAGATCAAGAGATTAGTCCAACGGTAATAAATGCACCTGGTGTAATAATTGCTGAAAGAGAAGGGTAGTAATTGCAAATGATTGAAGAAAACTCTCGGATCAGCAGAGTGCATTTAATGCTGCTACAGGAAAGTACAGCAGAGAAAGGACTGTAGCAGGTAGCCGTTCTGATTTTCGGGCTAAGACTATGGATTTGAAGATTTGATTTCCTTCAACGGTCATATTTTCAAATCCAAGTATAAATAGAGCTGAATTCGAAGAAAGAGACACACAACAACATCTGAGATTTCGCATTCGAAGCAGAAATTTTTCTAAGTCTCAAGAAGCTCGAACAGCTCACTCGTTTGGTGGAAGTCATCTGTTGACAGAAACCCAGTTGAAGAAAATAGAAAAATACATTCTGAGTGTTTTGTATTAGCTGAGTGTTGTGATAAGTTTAAATCCGTCTTTGTGAGTGATTTAACTTCAGAGGATAGGTCTTCTTTGTGATTTCCTTTTGTGAGCTTATAGCCTTTTCATTTGTTGTCTAGGTATAAGTGGAGACATATTGTAGACTTTGTGTTTATAGTATAACCCAGAATCTGAGTGATCTGGAAGAGTGGACTAAAGGATTTTTATCCATATAACCACTATAAAAATTATTTGTGTTATTTCTGCATTTAAAGTTTTCTTGCATATTTTGAAGTTGCATAAGATTACACGTTGAATTATCAAAAGATTTTATAAGGAGTTTTTAAACTGGGGATAAAATCTTTTTAAGGACTTAGTCTACTTGTGAAAAACACTTTCAAACATCCGCTGCAAATATACTCTTGATAAAACTGATTTTCACTGAAATCAGCTAAGTAAACTGTATGAAGAGTGGTCACTCTGCTTTTCAAAATTTGTTCACGATCAGCATAGCCATCTTACTGTTCTTCATCAGCTTAGTCTGCTGACAGAAGAGTAAAAAGTTTTTAAGTCTAAAATTTGAAGAGGTCTATTCACCCCCCCTCTAGACCTCATCTGACCACTTGGGACCATGCGAGATACACTAGGATATGAGATAGAAGATCAATAAAGTATATTTCAATCACAAGGTGTACAAAATACAAGTAATGAGGGTCCTATTTGAGCATTATAGGATGACGTACAAGCTAGAGGGTAAATACATACAACTATGGTGATTTAATCTAACTCAAGAGGAAATCCGAGCAGAAGGCTTCGACCAAGGAGCAGCCCAAAAAATCTCTCCCCAAAAAAATCCCCTTCTTTCATAAATGCGAGTGGTATTTATAGATGAGGCGGTGTGCTAGGTGAACCATCCTTAGGAGAGCATTTCTTGGCCCAAAGGCTTGGGCCTGGGGTTGGCCCAATGATAAATTCGACCATGAGTCCCTCTGCTGGCGATCGGACTTAGCTAATTGGAGTTCAAAGCTTCGGGATCAAAATTATGCCCTCAAGGTCGAATTCAGGGTCTTCAAGGAGCTCAAGGTCGAACTCAGGGTCATCAAGGAGCTCAAGGTCGAACTCAAGGTCACCAAGGAGCTCAAGGTCGAACTCAGGGTCACCAAGGAGCTCAAGGTCGAACTCAGGGTCATCAAGGAGCTCAAGGTCGAACTCAGGGTCACCAAGGAGCTCAAGGTCGAACTCAGGGTCACCAAGGAGCTCAAGGTCGAACTCTGGGTCATCAAGGAGCTCAAGGTCGAAATTTAGAGTCTTCAATGAGCTCAGGGTCGAAATTTGTGCCTTCAGGGTTGGATCCAGGGTACTCCATGAGCTCAAGGTCAAAATTTAGGTTCTTTGATCCATCATGAGCTCCAAGAATAAAGATTCCAAAATACCCCTCATCAATAAAAAACAGATTCTGAGGAAGTTGTTCCTGTTCGAACTAAGAAGAGAATGAGGACAAGGAGTGCTGCAAAAGGACCTCCTAAGTCCCAACCTGAAACATCAAAGAGGATTCCAAAGTCTAAAGCAAAAAGGAAAGTAACATTCTCTGAAGAATCAACAGAAACAGTAAGGGAAACAACAGCATCAGCAGAGAGACCAATTATCATTGAAGAACCTTCTACTGAAACTGCCGTTGAGTCTGCTGCAAACCCTGCTGTTGGAGAGTCTGCTTAGGAAAGAGTTGAACAGCAGACTGGCACAACAGGTGAAGGAGAAACACTCCTTCTGCATCCTACTCATGTTGCTGCAACTCCACTTCAAGCTGTTGAAAGTCCTGAATCAAAGAAGCAAAGGACTGGAAAGATTGTGATCCCTTATATCTCTGCTGCTGCAAAGAAGAAGCAAGATGAAGCTGAAAGACAAAAGAAGGCTGCAGAAAAGGCTAAGGAGGATCGTCTTAAAGCACTTGAGCTCAAAAGGCTGGAAGAAGAAGCCAGCAAAATGACTCAAGAACAAAGGGATGTTGTAGAAGCAGCTGAGTTAGCTGCTGCTATTGAGGCTAGTGCTAAGGACTCTCATGGTCCTAAGAATACTGGAGGGATAGTGATTGGTGAACCAAGAGATCCCACCAAACCTATACCAGCTATGCCAACTCCAGCAATACAACCTAAGAGAAGAGAAGAGGTCAAATTGGCTTTGGAGATTGTCAAGGATGACCCTGATGCCTTTGAAGAATTCATTAAGAGGTTGGATGCTGAAAATGAAAGAATTGCTCGTCTGACAATGTTCAACAAAGAGAAGATCAAATATAATAGGTGGAGAGACTAGCGTCTGACAAAGAGCAAAGAACAAATTGCAAGCTGGAAAGCTTTTGCTGATGAAGAAGCTTAGGTACTAAAGTGGCTTGAGACTGGCTCTCTCACTCAAGCATTAGACTCAGAGTTCTTCCTGGACAAGCTAAGACTGAGGATCAGTCAAGTGGTGAAGGCAGAAGCAAAGAAGATATATGAATCTGTTCCTGAGGAGTATGCTGATGATGAAGACCTCAAGGAAAGATCCATCAAGTTGGCTGTTTCCCAGACAATGGAAACATGGGCCAAAAAGACTAGAAAGATGAAGGGGCAACCAAGCACTATGATCCCCCTTCCTAGTCTGAAGCAGATTGTCTATGGCACTAACATTAGGCCATATGAAGAGTTACCTGAGGATCCAATCTCACCGTTCATTCCACTTGATGATTTTACTTGGATTTCTCACAGGTCTACTTTGGATGATGCAGGTTTGATAAAAACAGTCAAATCTATTAAGAAGGTTCAACCACCTGCTGATCAGAACAAGGACAAAGAAGAAACTTCTAATCCTGAAGATAAAACTAAGGAGAAAGAAGGAAACTCTGATCCTGCAGATCAATCCAAAGAAAAAGATAACTTGTCTGATGTTGCCGATCAAGACAAAGCAAAAGAGGGTGCTTCTGACCCTGCTGATCAGAACAAAGAGACAGAAAAGGATGATACTTCTGATCCTATTGATCAGAACAAAGAAAAGGAGGATTCTGCTGAACAAATTGATCAGACTAAGGAGAAGGAAAGCACTCCCAGTCAAGCTGATAAGACCAAGGAAGATGAGCCTGCTTCTGGTCCAGCAGATCAGATAACTGAAGAAACAACTAATGTAGCAGATCAGATTGCTGAAGAGGCAGTTCTTGCCTTAACTCCTACTACATCCGAAGTTGCCTCTACTTCTCAGAACGTAAAGCAAGTATCTCTGTTGAATCCAATTCAGCAGATGATATCAAATTCAATGAAGGAGTTAGAAGAAAAGGTAACTGCAAATATGTTGGCTGCTGTAAGTCAACCAACCAAAGCTGCCGCTGTTCCAACCGATCTGATAGAGGACACTGCTCAGAATGTTAAATCTATCTGTCAAGATATGGATGTACTCAGAAGAAGGACTCAGAGCACTGCTGCTGGTTGGAGAGATATTACAGAAACTGTTGAGATGGCTATTAAAGTTGAAGATGAAGTTATAATAAATATGACCAAGGACTTCAAGGCATCTGCTGATTGGATTCTTGCAACCCAGATTCAGTTAGGTGACCAAGGAGAAGTTATGTTAAAAAGAATGGAAGCTTTTGAAGCCAATCAACTCAGACAACAAGCTCAACTGAATGCTATGGAAGAGAACATCAGGCTTCTCTGTGACTCACTTCAAATTCCACCAGTCTTGCCAAAATATCCAGTCAACCCTGCTGATGATGAAAAAAAGGGGGAAGATAGGTTATTTGGACAGAAAAGAGTTGAAACTTCTCTTGATAAAGTAGAAGACAGACTAGATGGTGCTGAAGCTAAAGGAACTGAAGTGTTGGAGGAATCTGCTGCTGAAGATGAAAATGAAGGCACAAGCAGACCAACAGATGAGAAGATCACAGAAGAAGAAAGTGAAGCTGATGAAACTGAAGCTGAAGCAAAAGCTAAGTCTGATAAAGAGATAGCTGCTGCTAAGGACTCAGCTGAAGAACAGCTTGACCCTGATGCTAAACAGAAGAAGTTAGAGCTGCTACAACAAAAATTCAAGGAAGCTGAAGAAGACAAGAAAGAAGAAGACAAGCTAGAAGACTAGTCTTGTTTAAATTACTTACATTTATTTCCTTGTAATTTTTTTTTGCACATCTCATCTGTTCAAGAACTTGTAATCTGTAATCTTTTCATCATCTATAAAATTGCAAGTTTGAAATCCAACAGACTATTTCTATCTCAGAAATTTTTGAGGATCAAAACTTTAGTTTAGTTACAGGTACTTAGCTGAAGTTTTGTCATCATCAAAAACGGGGAAATTGTTGGATGAAGATGTAGATGAAGTGCAAAGAAGTTAAGAAGTTAAGGGATGGTTTTGATGATTTCCAAAACATCAGAATCAGCTAAGTATGGAAAGCTTAGTTCCCTTAGAAGAATTTTGAACAAAAATAGAAGACATCAGAAGAGTTCAAAGTTCAAAGCCCAGAAGACTAGTGATCTCATGCTGAAACAGCGAACAGAAGGGTAGGTCATCAGCTGAGTCAAATCAGATTAGTTCAGTATTTGATCAGCAGAGTATCTATCAGCAGAGTTGCTTCGATCAGCAGAGTAGAAGAGATCAAGAGATTAGTCCAACGGTAATAAATGCACCTGGTGTAATAAATGCTGAAAGAGAAGGGTAGTAATGGCAAATGATTGAAGAAAACTCTCGGATCAGCAGAGTGCATTTAATGCTGCTACAGGAAAGTACAGCAGAGAAAGGACTGTAGCAGGTAGCCGTTCTGATTTTCGGGCTAAGACTATAGATTTGAAGATTTGATTTCCTTCAACGGTCAAATTTTCAAATCCAAGTATAAATAGAGTTGAATTCGAAGAGAGAGACACACAACAACATCTGAGATTTCGCATTCGAAGCAGAAATTTTTCTAAGTCTCAAGAAGCTTGAACAGCTCACTCGTCTGGTGGAAGTCATCTGTTTACAGAAACCCAGTTGAAGAAAATAAAAAAATACAATCTGAGTGTTTTGTATTAGCTGAGTGTTGTGAGAAGTTTAAATCCGTCTTTGTGAGTGATTTAACTTCAGAGGATAGGTCTTCTTTGTGATTTCCTATTGTGAGCTTATAGCCTTTTCATTTGTTGTCTAGGTATAAGTGGAGACATATTGTAAACTTTGTGTTTATAGTATAACCCAGAATCTGAGTGATCTGGAAGAGTGGACTAAAGGATTTTTATCCATATAACCACTATAAAAATTCCTTGTGTTATTTCTGCATTTAAAGTTTCTTGCATATTTTGAAGTTGCATAAGATTACACGTTGAATTATCAAAATATTTTATAAGGAGTTTTTAAACTGGGGATAAAATCTTTTTAAGGACTTAGTCTACTTGTGAAAAACACTTTCAAACATCCACTGCAAGTATACTCTTGATAAAACTGATTTTCACTGAAATCAGCTAAGTAAACTGTAAGAAGAGTGGTCACTCTGCTGTTCAAGATTTGTTCACGATCAACATAGTCATCTTACTGTTCTTCATCAGCTTAGTCTGCTGACAGAAGAGTAAAAAGTTTTTAAGTCTAAAATTTGAAGAGGTCTATTCACCCCCCCCTCTAGACCTCATCTGACCACTTGGGACCAACATCTTTTGCCATCTTCGTTTGTTGCAGAGTCTTGGCGGTTTCATACCGCTCGTATCTACTTTGCACCCCAAATAGACCATTCAGGTGCATGTAGATCTCAAAAGCAGACTTCATATGCTCGTGCTGCTTTTGAAGCTCATTCGACATGGATGCCAACATGAGACAACGTGACTGCAAGTCATCATCGAGCCATAGATCAACATCTTCCTTCTCAGTATCATCGGCAACTTGAGCAACTTCAGGAGGGGGGCCATCAAGGACAAAACCTCGCTTTTCAGAAGCGAGAATGATCTTAAGGTTCCTGACCCAGTCATGGAAGTTGGATCCAGTCAATTTGTTTTGTTCAAGTATGATGGAAATCAGATTCTTAGACATTATATCTACAAAAAGACGACCGAAGAAATAAATACGCGAAAGATTAATTTAAATGCACAATTTACAAACAGGGATTTTATTTGTAAATTACTCCCACTATTTTAATCAAAATCTTATGCCCCCACATAAGTTTCGGGAATTTAAAATATCCTAACTTGCTCAAGGCCCAAATGCAATCTCCTAGTACCCACGACTCGTTGGCCATACTATTTGGTTCACTTGGTGGTCGACTACGTCATCGGTTAACCATCGCAGCTAACCCTTGAGTTCATTTAGCCTCGTTTTTCGTTATGGACCCATGACTCGTGAGACATCCATACTTACTAGCGCTAAATCATGTCCAATACTCGTGGAGAGAAATAGTTCAATTTTAGAAGCCCCACGACTCGTGATACAGCGCCTAAAACCTTGCTATCCCCTCCCTTGCCACTAAACTCGTGCATCGAGGCAATAGACATATCATCTTCCTATAGCTCGACCCACGACTCGTGAGACATCAAGATATATTCATACAATATGCCTAAGACCTAGTAATTGGGTAGGCTCGGACCATAGACACTATTCTTATGCGCCCGTTATTCGATTTAATATTCTAATTGAGGTTTTAAGTTCAATTGGAGGTTTCAAGTATTCTTTTGCGATGTCTCATCAGATTATGCTTTATCTTGTTTACGTGATCTATTCTAAGCATGCAAGACATACATCCAAGAATATAAGTAAACATACATCATCTAGCAGGATATGATTGATCGATTGCCCAACCTATGCGATCCATCACGAGCCATGCAATGGATCAATTGGTCAGTTTAGGGTGGAAATTAAATGTCCTAACAATTACAATTTTCAAACCCATATATCATGGGCCTTCTTGTAATATCCTCCTTGATTGGGCCTCCATGTAATGAATTGGGCCTCCATGTCCTCCAAGGTTTTGGGCCTCCATATGGATCTTCAAGTCATCATGAGGTCTTCTCGGCTCCAAGCCTAAACTAAGTCTAACTTACAAAAATGGCCCTATTCTATTACATTTGTTTGCGCAGGCAATGTCACCAATCAGACCCATTTAATTCAACCCAAAAATAAATAAACCAAAATCTACACATGGCTTAGGGGCAAAATCGACCAATCCACATATTCACTCAAGAACATGCATAAATTCACATAAGGGCATAAATGTAAATTTATCGGCTCCTTTAATTTTAATTCACAAAAATTATCCAAGTTAATTAATTTTGAATTAACAATTAATCTCTAAGTTTAATTAACTCTTACTTGAGTTCTAAGTAATCTACAATTCTTATCTTGATTAAGTTGGTTAAATAAGATAGTTCCAAATCTCTAAGATTTCTATCTTATCAGTTTCCCAATATTCCAAATCTCCAAGATTCTCAAGATAATCCTATTTTGACTAGATTAGTAAATTAAGGTGGTGTTCAAATCTACCAAGATTTCTACCTTATCCAAAACTCCAAGTTTCCTAATCTCACACATCTCCAAGATTTTCGGAATTTTCGAAATAGGCAGAACTAGAGTCCAACCGGGAATCAACTAGTGTCGAGGCCAATTGGAGACTGCCACGTGGACAGCACACGCGCGGCCAGCGTGCTGTTCGCTCGCTGCCATGGGCAGCAACTCGCGGTGATTACTTGTTGTTCGATTACTTGTTGATTTAATTAAAAACAGATCCAGTCTAATTAAATCCGAATCCAAAAATAAAATTAACGTGACAAAACTTTGAATCAAAATTTTCTTTACTTTAACTCCAAGTTAAACAGATCTATGTCCTAAAACATTCACAGTTAAAGAACTAACCATACATAAATCAAACATATGATTTAAAACACAGAATTTGCAAATTCATATATATACAAAGCAAAAGTTGGCTCTAATACAACTTTTGGGATTCGGTAAGATAAACAGCCCTTGGCACAGCTGAATTTAAAAATTTTAGGACCTCTTACGGAATCTTGCCAGGATACTACACTAGTTGTATACATATGAATATTAAATTAAACGACATTAATAACAAGATCCATGTTATACCTGTCTCCTTGCAAATCAAGTCAACGAGCTAAGTCAGGTTTCTCCTCTCGGGTTGGTCGATCATTTGCCCTATTGTAGCGCCCCACGTGTTGCGCCTCTATGAGTTGATATACCACAATATCACGAAAATTAATATATCCTGATTGGCTAGAACACAATATATATTAAGATCTAGGGTTAGAGAACGAGATTGGAGCAAGAATCGAAAAAAATAGAACTCTTCCAAATGGAGGAAGGGTTCGGCCGATTTTACTTGGGAGAGAGGGAGAGTGTTTTTCTTTTCTTTTTTTTTTTTTTGCTTGACTTGGTTTTTGGCTCTCTTAAGTTATATGTGAGTTATGACACCTAGCTTCTTATTTATAGATGTCAAATTCTCGTAATCCTCGTAGGACTATGATTCCAAGTCTCCTACATGGGCCAAGGTCCTTTTAATTAGAAGACTATGTCTTCCAATTAATTCATGGCCCACATAATTAATTTAATTAGGCTTTATTTAATTTTCCAATTAAATGGCCCAATTAATTAATTATTCTCCTAATTAATTAAATTAGTCTCCAAGTCTATTTAATCAAATCTTCCTATAATTAATTAAATCCAACTTAATTAATTAACTCACAAATTAAATTTCAGTTTAATTTATAATCTTGATCCAATTCCAATCGGATCCATTTTGCTCCAATTTGGTCGACCCAGTCGATTCGGTCGACCCAGATGTTCTCTTTTTCTTCGCTTTCGCTTCATGTGTATTGTGTATGCCCCCATAGGTTCACCACATAATTGGCCGTGGGTTATAATTAAATATTCATTTAATTATTCGAGCATCAAATACTCTAAATCAGTCGAACACTCTGTTGACTGATCATTCCAAAATTAGCACCTCTGCCAATTTGAGAATTATACCACACTCCACGGTCGATGTCTGGCCACAAGCCCATGGAGCCCAATCACTGGTGAATTAATTCAGTGAACCTTTTATCATTTACAATTACTATATACGACATAATCTCTCCATTGATCAATCTCCCAGTCGAGACTTAAGGGTATGGACTTTTCATCGGTTCCCTTATCTTTTGTCTTGACCTTATGCATTCTGGTCTCGAAATAATTCTGTTTGACTTAATCTATGAGCTACTTTCATAAAGTCGTCAGATACCTTGGCCAAGGATTTTTACCATAATTAATTTCTCACAGAAATACATAGGAGAAATTTCCAACCTATCAAGTCGGGTCAATGGATCATTTTTGCATGTAATAGGTCTATTCTGTAAATAACAATCTTTGATTCTATAATTAATACGCACATTTATTTATATCTGTATAGAATAAACAATGACCAACTTCATCTCTCGCGAATACATTTAAGCGATTGGATGAAATCCTTAGTTCACATTTAGATTATGGGACGATTCACTTCGGTATTGAGTGCAATCATGAAACAGTCTCTAAAGTCGTGATCTTAAAACACGTTCCAAGTCATAGATTCTGAAACGAGAAAGGGTATCGTAGAAATCGACAAGACTTGTACAAATATGCATGATTCACATGTAGTGAATTTGTAGCGTTTCATGAGCAAGGCATTTGAGGCCAGCGCATATGAGTAGGTGGTTCGATAGAGGATTGAACACATCGAACGACCAGAACAGAGAAACCCATTGTGGAAGCGCATGACGCATATCGGTGATGGGACGTTTCTCAAGACTTATAATAGTGTACGATTTAGTCCTTAGACTTGAGGGGCTAGGGCGAATTCGGTGCATGAGTGTGTGTACTTAGATCTAGGTATAGATCACGTAGCCTGATCATAACATGCCTAGGTTGGGTGCGTATAGTCATGTACGCGAGTAGTTAGTACCAATATGGAATCTACCGACTCATCGTAATGGATGAGGGAATTTCCTATACGATTCTTAGATAATATATCCGAGGAATCTGCGGCCGCAGTCGGTGACGGATTTGGAAAGGGGTTTCCAAATTTAGCAGTCACACTGGAATATTATCCCGAATTAGAAAGTATAGTTATCGAGACAAATTTAGAGGTGCCGATCAATTCACACACCCTAAGTCTTGATCGGGAAATTAAGTCGATAGAAGGACCGTATGTACATGGCATTTATAAGAGGTGAGGTTCACAAATATCAATTCACCTGAAATTGGGCTTCATGGGCTTGTGGCTAGAGATCGACCATGAAGTGAGGGTACTCCTGAGTTGATAAGGGAGATTGATTCTAGGAGTGATCAATTAAAGGGGATTAATTGATCGGAGCAATATTGCTCATAAATTAAATCACGAGGAATTTGTGGGTCTGCTGCCAATTGATGGTGAACCTAGAGGGTCACACACAATACAGTTGGACAGTGACAGTTATAAAAGGAAATAATTGGTTTAAAGATAATTAAATCAATTAATGAATTAAAGTGTTAATTCAAGTCGGAGACTAATTAATTAGTTGATCTAATTAATTAAATAATTAATTAAAATGTTAATTAATTAAGAGAGATATTAATTTATTAATTAATATGGACTAGATTAATTATAGAGTTAATTAAAAATGCTTGGAAGACATGGGCCTTTAATTAAAAGCCCATAAGAAGTCTTGCAAAGCTAGGTTTTGAGGGAGGCTTATAAATAGAGTTCAACTTGAACTCAAAAGTGAACACCTCTTGCACAAAACCCTAGCCGCCCCCTACACCCTAGCAGCCACTAGTCCTGCGCGCCAAACCCTAGCCGCCGCCGCCCCCTTGGCCGTGAGCTACCCTGCGCCGCCGCCTCTCTCTCTTGTTCTTCCTGTGCTAGATCATGCTCCGCAAGTAGATCTAGACATCCTTTTACAGACAGCCTTCAAGATCCAGTTTGTAGCCTAAAACTTGAAGGTGTCACTACAATCCAACCGGTGTGGATCAATTCTGGAGGTGAGACAACTGGATCACTGTCTGTGAATCAGAAACAAAACCGAAGGTTGCCACCACCTTGCCTGTGGTGAGGTAAAAATCGCATACCCCTTTTAATTTTTTGCTGTTTGTGTTTAGATTCAACCTATTCGCATATATAAGATGGATCTATGATTTATGGGACTGATGGGTATCTCGGAAAAATTTTAAATTCCGCACTTTCGTGGATCTGTCAACCGAGATATCCCAACAATGGTATCAGAGCCAACTCCATTATTATTATGCGAAAAGGCCTGAACATGAATAAATATATGGAAACGTGTGATTTTTATGTTCTGTGAATTGATATGCAAAAATCGAAAGTCATGAAATTAGGGCTGGAAATTTCATTTTCGGTTTCTAAATTTTTTTGATAAATCTGGACTGTTTTGCAAATTCTGGTCGCACGTAATATTTGGGTCGTTTTGCAATTTCCGAAAGTTAAAGGGCTGTTTTGTAATTTCCAAAAGTTCGGGTGTCTATTTGCAAAATCAAAAATTTTCTGGATTCAAAATTTTATTTTCTGGTCTTCTGGCCGATTTGGTTTTGGGGGTGTTTTGTAAATTTTTCAAAACTTTGGGGTCAAAAGTGCAATTTTCGAAAGTTGAGGGGCCGAACCGTAATTTTCAAACGTTGAAAATCAGAATATGATTTTAAGCAGAAAATTCATATTTGTTTACCCGAAAATTGATTTTGTCATAATTAGTAGTGAATAAAAGGTAAGAATCATAGGAAGATAGTTTTAAAATGTTGTTTTAAAATTAAGAAAGAAATACGTAAAAGATGTTTGCATGTTTGTTGCTCTACGTGAACTGTTTACATGGTTTTCGATCGCGCCGAACCTTGACCTTAGGTTAGATGTGATTGGTTTAGTTTAATGTATGATTTTTATTGGGCCTGCGAGCCTGTTATATTTTTTGGGCCACTTTGAGCCTTTGTAATAGAATAGAGCTTTACTTCTTTACTAGTCTAGGATGAAGGCCCGTTGCAAGCAAGGTGGGAGCCCAAGAAGATATGAAGGCCATGTATGCATGGTAGTTTATGTAATAGAATAGGCTTATTTGTGAACCCTTTAGATTGACAAATTGGGCCAACATCATGGCTCGATGATGGCCCACATAGGAGGCCCCCGATCGAAAACATATTGTGGTAGTATGCATGCTAGTCTTGTATGACTTTTATTTATTTGTCGATTTATGTTTACCTTGTATGAGATGCGCGCTAGAATCTAGATCGTAAATAAAAGATAAAGCATAATTTACATGGTGAGATCTCAAGGAGAGTTAGTATAACTTTCAAACCCGAAATTCCCCTCTCGAATTTAATATTAAGTAATATTGGGTACATTTAAAATGAAGTTTTAAAGATCCAAGCCTTCCATCAATAGGAACTAGTTTATGTTGTCTACTTATTGACAGAGGTGATCCAGAGTCTGGCACCCGAGTCAAAGAAAGGGACAACACGCGAAATTCCTTGACTCCTGTTTTTAACTAAACTCAACAAGGGTGAGGACTGGTCGGGATGTGAACATCAACCGATAACTAGTTACGGAGAATTCACGACCGGGCCCATTGCTCATCATGATTGATGGGTTATAAATAACGATTAGTAACATTTATGATTTAGCAGTGCTAGATAAGTGTGAAAACCGAGGCAACATAGCTTGAAGGTTGTGTAGTGACACAATTGGTGAAAATATACCTTCCTGGAGAATTATTTGTATGGCCACGAGTCGTGGGTGCAATTAATGGCTGCTGGGACGTCAAGACCTACTAGGAATTAGATTTCCCGAGCAATCAAAGGGGTGATTGTTTCGACAAAATAGTGGGAGAACTTTTTCGAAAACAAGACCAAAACTCGTTAATTATAAGTATTAAGCATAGATCAGTTAGCTAAATGTTGTCTTCTTTCCATTTGAAGATATTTAAGTACAATGTCTAAGAATCCATTATTTTTCATCCTCGACGCCAATAAACTGAATGGTCTCAAACTTTGTCGACTGGCTAAGAAATCTTAGAATAGTCCTCGACTCCGAGCGACGAAGCTATGTGCTCGACACACCTATGCCTGCTGCACCCGCAACACGAGTTACTGAGGAACAACGAACCGCCCATGCCAAAAGGGTTGATGATGATCTCCAGGTTCACTGCCTCATGCTAGCCTCGATGTCGAATGAACTACAGAAACTGCATGCTGCAATACCGCTTACTAGAGATATACTTCTCCACCTCCAACAGATGTTTGGAGAAAGGTCTCGTACCGAAAGGTTCGCGGCCACTAAGGAGTTGTTTAGTCTCAAGATGGCCGAGGGAAGCAGTGTCAAGGATCACTATCTGCGTTTTATCAACCTGGTTGAAAAATTGGGGCGATTGGACTTGGAATTGCACGCTGATCTTAGCACTATCCTTCTTCTCCATACGCTGCCTCGTTCCTTTGACCAGTTCGTGTTGAACTTCAACATGGAGGATAGAATCCTCTCTCTTCACGAACTAACCAATCTGTTGGTCACGACATAATCAACTCTCAAGAAAGAGAAACCCGTGATGATTGCACACCAATCGAAGGCTGCAAAGCCGAAGAGAGGTAAGAAGAAGAAGAAAGTGTTCTCTTCCAAAGCAGTCACCAAGGTGGTCGAAAAGAAGCGCAAAAGTCCAGAAGACGAATGCTTCCACTGCAAGAAAGCAGGGCACTGGAAAAGGAACTGCCCATACTACCTGGAAATGGTAGCCAAAGGTATTTTCTTGGTTGAAGTTAATATTTCAATTAACTGTGCATCGTGCGTGTTAGACACCGCAGCAGGTTCTCATATCTGCAATGATTTGCAGGTAATGGGAGCAGAAAGAAACCTGAAGCCCGGGGATAGAATCCTACGCTTTGGTAACGGAGCTAGGATTGCTGCTGAGGCCATAGGAGACGTGGAATTAGTTTTAGGGAATTTTACTTAATTTTAAGAGACTGTTTGTACGTACCGACTATAATTAAGAAAATTATTTCTACTCCTTTATTAGACAATGATGGTTTTAATTTTTCCATTGAGAATGTATCTCTTTGCATAATTAAAGGTGGTTTAACTTATGCTCGTGGTACTTTGATGGATGGTCTATATTCTCTTGAACTAACAAATTCCAATGCCATGCACATTCAATCTAGAAAAAGAAAATATGATAATCAAACTCCACAACTTTGGCATGCTAGACTTGGACATATTTCCAAGAGTAGGATTCAAAAGTTGGTTTCCTCTAAGGCTCTTGAAATACAGAACTTAAATGAACTCCCGACTTGCGAATCTTGTCTCAAAGGAAGGATGACTGAATAACCCTTCACCGGGAATCCCGAGCGAACCAAACAAACACTGGATTTAATCCATACTGACGTTTGTGGACCACTGAGTGTCAGTGCGAGGGGAGGATTCTCGTACTTCGTAACATTCACTGACGACTTTAGTCGTTATGGATATGTGTATCTTATGAAACACAAATCCGAAACTTTTGAGAAATTCAAAGAGTTTCTAATGGAAGTAGAGAACCAACTTTGGCATAGTATTAAAGCAATTCGATCTGATAGAGGTGGTGAGTACTTAAGCCAAGAATTCCTCGATTATCTGAAAGAGAAAGAAATTCTTGCGCAGCGAACTCCCCCTAGGATGCCCCAACTCAATGGAGTGTCTGAAAGGAGGAACCGAACTTTATTAGACATGGTTCGTTCCATGATGAGTTTTGCTGACCTTCCCTTTTCGTTTTGGGGCTTGGCCCTATTAACTGCTTCGAAGATACTAAACATAGTACCTTCAAAGTCAGTGCCAATGACACCGCACCAAGTATGGTATGGTAAAGCACCCGTATATTCTTACCTATGAGTATGGGGATTTCCTGCCTATGTGAAGAACAAGAAATGAGATAAGCTAGATAGTAGATCTAGTTTGTGCAAATTTGTGGGGTATCCAAAGGAATCCATTTGATACCTGTTCTACGATCCTAAAAAACGTAATACGTTCGTGTCTAGGTGTTGGGATTTCGTGGGTATAATTGTCAACTACAACGGTGCGGAATTTAAAAATTTTATATCCACATCCCAGGCATCTTATTAGTACATATGAATAAGGTTGAATTTATTTATGCATACAAATACAAAAATAAATACAGTGGTAAAATTGCGATTTTACCTCACCACAGGCAAGGTGGTGGTTTCTCCGGTCTTCTTGTCGGATCACTAGAGCACCCCAAGTGTTGTGCCTCTAGAGAAAAGTCCACACCAGCTGGATCTGCAATCACTTTAATCCTCAGGCTCATAACTAGGAGAAAAGCAGCTCAGATTCAAGAGTTGGATTTGGATCCAACTCTAGATGTAGAATGGAAGAAGGAGAGAGGTGCTCGTCCCTTCTCCACAACCACGACGGAGGCGGCTTGGTTGTAGAAGGTGGCGGCGGCTAGGGCTAGTGAGGCAGAGGGGGGGCGGCCAAGAGAGATGAGAGATTAGGGTTTAGAGTTTTTGCTTGGGTTAGGGTTTTGATTCTGCAAGACTCCCTTTTATAGGAGAGAGTCCAACCCTATCCCTAATCTCCATTCTTATCTTTATCTCTTCTTGACCTTATCTCTTTCTTTGGCCTAGTGGGCCATCAGATAAGTTAGCCCATACCTCTTATTTAATTAGTCCTTTTAATTAAATAAGCCCAAGTCATTTAACTAACCACTTTAATTAAATGGCCCATATATTTAATTAATACTTTAATTAAATAATCCAATAAATCTAATTAAAGATTTAATTTAATTAATCAGATAAAATCTAATTAATTTTCTCTCTCCAGGAATTAACCCTTTAATTCCTTATCTTGATTTAACTTCTTTAAATCGTTTCGTTCTACAACTGACTATCACAGTTCCAGCTTTTGTGTGTGACCCTCTAGGTTCACCATCAATTGGCCGCAGGCTCACATTTTTGTGATTTAATTAATGAGCAATTAATTATTTAATTAATTGCTCCGATCAACTAAACTACTTTCAATTGACCACTCCAGAATTAATCTACCATCAATTCAGGAGTACCCACACCTCATGGTTGATGTCTAGCCACAAGCCCATGAGGCCCAACTTCAGGTGAATTGATTTCAGTGAACCTTAAACCTCTTATAAGTACCATGTACATACGGTCCCTCTAACGACTAATTTCCCGATCGAGACCTAGGGTGTGTGAATTGGTCGGCACCTCTAATCATCTCGATTCTGTACTTTCTAATTCAGGATAATACTTCCAGTGTGACTGCTAAATCTGGAAACCCCTTTCCAAATCCGTCACAGACCATGGCCATGGATTTCTCGGAATGCATCATCTAAGAATGTACAGGAAATTCCCTCATCCATTACGATGAGTCGGTAGATCCTATATTGATGCTAACTATCCGCGCATACGACTATACGTACCCAACGTAGGCGCACAATGGACAAGCTACGTGCTCGGCTCCTAAATCAAAGTACGCACACCCGTATACCGAATTCGCCCTAGCATCTCAAGTCTAAGGACTAAATCGTACACTGTTATAAGTCTTGAGAGACATCCCACCACCGATATGCTTTTTACGCACTTCCACAATGGGTCTCTCTGTTCGGGTCGTTCGATGCGTCCGATCTCCTATCGAACCACCTAGTCATATGCACTGACATTAACAATGTCTTGTTCTTGAAACAACAACAAATTCACTTTAAGTGAATCATGCATAATCGTACAAGTCTTGACGATTCATTCGATACCCCGTCTCGATATGAATCTATGACTTGGAACATTTTTGAGATCACGACCTTTGAGACTATTTCATGATTAATCGCACCCAATACTGAAGTGAATAGTCCCGTAGTCATGAGTGATCTCAGGGTTTCAACCAATCGCTTAAATGTGTTCGCGAAAGATGAAGATGACCATTTGTTTATATTATGAATTCTCAATAAAATAAACAGTTCGTATTAATTGATAAATCAAAGATTCTGTCAAGATAAAATAATGTTCCTATTACAAGCTATTTTGTTGGCTTGCAGGGCACTATCCTATCAATCTCCCACTTTCCCTAAAGCCAATCACAAACGTTTCTAAGACCCATCCTTGCCAGATGCTCTTCGAATACCTTTTGCGATAATGGCTTAGTTAGTGGATCAGCTATGTTATCCTTTGAGTCGACACGCTCCATTTGAATGTCTCCTCTACCTATGATCTCCCTGATCACATGGTATTTCCTCAATACGTGTTTGGACTTGTGGTGTGATCTCGGCTCCTTCGCTTGAGCAATTGCCCCATTGCTGTCGCTGTAGACAACTATGGGATTTGCAATGCTAGGTACCACATCCAGCTCTTGGATGAAGTTTCTCATCCAAACACTTTCCTTCGCTGCATCTGATGCGGCGATATATTCTGCTTCAGTGGTTGAGTCTGCAGTGGTCGACTGTTTGGAGCTCTTCCAACTCACCGCTGCGCCGTTGAGGCAAAATATATATCCAGAATTGGATTTAAAATCATCCACGTCAGACTGAAAATTCGAATCAGTGAATCCTTCGAGTTTCAATTCTCCACTCCCACCTTAGACCAAGAACATATCCTTAGTCCTTCTCAGGTACTTTAGGATAGCCTTTACGGCGGTCCAGTGTTCCTCCCCTGGATTCGACTGGTAGCGGCTCGTTACACTGAGAGCGTGAGCTACGTCAGGTCTAGTACATAACATTGCATACATTATGCTGCCAATGGCAGATGCATAAGGTATGAGAGACATTCTCTTTCTTTCTTCATCACTCGTAGGGCACATTGATTTAGAAAGACAGATTCCATGTCTCATTGGAAGCAATCCTTTCTTGGATTCTTCCATACTGAATCTTTTCAGTATAGTGTTAATGTACTGGGATTGGGAGAGACCTAACATCTTCTTCGATCTATCTCTGTAGATACGTATGCCTAGTACGTAAGATCCGTCTCTCATATCCTTCATGGAGAATTGCGTGGATAACCACGCTTTCGTCTGCGTCAACGTTCTGATATCGTCTCCGATCAACAGAATGTCATCGACATATAACACAATAAATTGTACCGAACTCCCATCGAATTTCTTGTACACACATGACTCATAAACGTTCTTGATGAAGCCATACCCCTTGACTGTCTCATCAAAACGTATGTTCCAGGTTCGGGACGCCTGTTTTAGGCCATAGATTGACCTTTGAAGTTTGCAAACCTTATGCTCACTTCCTTTAGATGTAAAGCCTTTTGGCTGTTGCATATAAATTTCCTTATCAATGTCGCCATTGAGAAAGGCGGTCTTTACATCCATTTGCCATATCTCGTAGTCATGCCACGCGGCTATGGCTAATAATATCCGAATGGATTTAGACATCGCTACTGGCGAGAAGGTTTCCTCATAGTCTATTCCAGGTCTTTGAGAATAACCTTTTGCCACAAGGCGAGCCTTATGAGTTAATACCTCTCCATTCATTCCTAGCTTGCGCTTGAAGATCCACTTGCAGCCTACATGGATGGATCCCTCAGGTGGATCAACCAAAGTCCATACTTTGTTGGAATGCATGGAATCCATTTCGGATTGCATGGCTTCCTGCCACGCACCCGAGTCTATGTCTGACATAGCTTCTTCGTATGTCCTTGGATCAGTGTCCAATTGATCGTTTTCGTGAATAAAGCCATATCTTTCAGGCTCTCTACGAACTCGATCGGTCCTACGAAGTACTGGTGTACTAGATGGTTCAACGGGTTCAGGATCAACTCCCACTGCTTGTGGGGATGGGTCCAATTCCTGGACTTCATCAAGTTCTACGGATATCCCGCTTCTTTTGGTGAGGAAGTCATCCTCCAAGAAGTGGGCGTTCCTGGACACAAACATCTTTTGTTCCTTAGGTTCGTAGAACAGGTATCCAATGGATTCCTTTGGATACCCCACAAATTTGCACAAACTAGATCTACTCTCAAGTTTATCTCCTTTCTTGTTTCTTACATAGGCAGGAGATCCCCATACTCGCAGATATGAGTATATGGGTGCTTTACCAAACCACTCTTGGTATGGCGTCGTTGGCACCGACTTTGAAGGTACAATGTTAAGTATCTTCGAAGCAGTTAATAGGGCTTGGCCCCAAAACGAAAAAGGAAGGTCAGCGAAACTCATCATGGAACGAACCATGTCTAACAAAGTTCTGTTCCTTCTCTCAGACACACCATTCAACTGCGGTGTCCTAGGAGGAGTTCGCTGTGAGAGAATTCCATTCTCTACAAGATAATCGAGGAATTCTTGACTTAAGTATTCACCACCTCGATCCGACCGAAGTGCTTTGATACTATGTCCAAGTTGATTCTCAACTTCCATTCGAAACTCTTTGAATTTATCAAGAGCTTCGGACTTATACTTCATCAGGTATACATACCCATAACGACTGAAGTCGTCTGTGAAGGTTATGAAGTATGAGAATCCTCCTCTCGCACTGATACTCAGTGGTCCACAAACATCAGTATGGATTAGATCCAAGGTTTGTTTGGTTCGCTCCGGTTTCCCAGTAAAAGGGGCTTTGGTCATTTTTCCCTTGAGACAGGATTCACAAGTTGGGAGATCATCTAGGTTCTTTATTTCAAGAGCCCTAGAGGAGACCAACTTTTGAATTCTACTCTTGGAAATATGTCCAAGCCTAGCGTGCCAAAGTTGTGGATTGTTGTCATCTTGTTTTCTTTTCTTTGATTGAATGTGCATGACATTAGAATTAGCAGGTTCTAAGGAATAAAGACCATCTATCAAAGTACCACAAGCATAAGTAAAACCACCTTTTATTATGCTAAACTTTCCATTAGAAATGGAAAAATTAAAACCATCATTGTTTAAAAGAGGAATAGAAATAATGTTTTTGATAATTGTTGGTACGTACAAACAGTCTTTCAAAACCAAAGAAAATTTTCCTAGGACTAATTCAACGTCTCCTATGGCCTCTGCCGCAACCCTAGCTCCGTTTCCAAAGCGCAGGATTCTATCTCCAGGTTTAAGAGGCCTTACTGCTCCCATCACCTGCAAATCATTGCAGATATAAGAACCGGCTACGGTGTCTAACACCCATGATGCACAGTTAATAGAAATATTAACTTCAATAAAGAAAATACCTTTGACCACCTCTTTCAGGTAGTCTGGGCAGTTCCTTTTCCAGTGCCCTGCTTTCTTGCAGTGGAAACATTCATCTTCTGGCCTTTTTCTTTTCTTCTCGACAACCTTCTTGGTTGTTTTAGAAGAGATTACTTTCTTCTTCTTTTTCTTGCCCTTCTTAGGCTTTGCAGCCTTAGGTTGCTCAGCAATCATGACAGACTTCTCCCTTTTCAGGGTTGATTCTGCCGTGACCAATAAATTGGTCAGTTCGTGTAGAGCGAGCTCTCTATCTTCCATATTGAAGTTTAGCACGAACTGATCAAATGAGCGCGACAGAGTATGAAGGAGAAGGTCAGTGGAGAGATCAGCATGCAGATCTACCTCCAAGTTTTCCAGTTTTTCAACCAGATTGATGAAGCGTAAACAGTGATCCTTCACACTTGAACCCTCAGCCATTCTCAGATTGAATAATTCATTTGTAGTCTTGAACCTTTCGGTCCTAGACTTCTCTCCAAATAGCTCTCGGAGATGAAGAATTATATCAGCAGCATGCAACATCCTTGCATGCTGTTTCTGCAGCTCATTGGTCATTGATGCCAGCATGAGGCAACGAACCTGAATATCATCATCGACCCACCTTTGATGGGTAGCTCGTTCCTCTTCCGAAACCCCTTCCGAAAGTGCACCAGGCATGGGTGCATCGAGAATGTAACTCCTTTTCTCGGAGTCGAGGACTATCCTCAGATTTCTAAGCCAGTCGACAAAATTTGATCCGTTCAGTTTGTTAGTGTCAAGGATGATAGCTAATGGATTTTTAGACATTTTTGCAGATTTGATCTACAAAAGTAAATGATAACGTTTAGCTGACTGATCTATATTAATACTTATAATTAACGATGTTGGACTTGTTATCGAAAAAGTTCTCCCACTATTTTCTCGAAACTATTACCCCTTCAATTGTTCGGGAAATCTAATCTCCTAGTAGGTCTTGACGTCCCAGCAGACATTAATTGCACCCACGACTCGTGGCCATACAATTAACTCCCCAGATAGGTATACTTTTACCAATTGTGTTCCTCCACAACCTTCAAGCTATTTTGCCTCGGTCTTCGCACTTATCTAGCACTGCTACATCATAAGTGTTACTAATCGTTAAGTCTAACCCATCAATCATGATGAGCAACTGGCCCGGTCGTGAAGTCCCCGTAACTAGTTATCGGTCGATAATCACATCCCGACCAGTCCTCACCCTTGTCGAGTTTAGTTAAAAACAAGAATCAAGGAATTTCGTGTATTGTCCCTTTCTTCGCCTAGGGTGCCAGACTCTGGATCACCTTCAACGATAAGTAGACAACTTACACTAGTCCCTATTGATGGAAGGCTTGGATCTTTAAAACATCATTTTAAATGTACCCAATGTGACTTAATATTATTTTCAAGAGGGGTTTTTCGGGTTTAAGAGTTTGAGGTAACTCTCCTCGAGATCTCACCGTTCCAGTTATGCATTATCTTTTATTTACGATCTAAATATAACTAGCGCGCATCACCATACAAGCTCAGATATAAATACGTAAATAAACACATACACACCTAGCATGCATGCTACCACAGTATGTTTTCGATCGGGAGCCTCCTATGCGGACCACCATCGAGCCAAAGACGATGGTCCTATTGGTCAATCTATTAGGTTTCAAAGAGACCTACTCTATTACACATTTTACCATGCATACATGGCCTTTAGTCTTCTTGGGCTCCCACCTTGCTTGTAACGGGCCTCCATTCTAAACTAATAAAACAGTAAAGCCCTATCTATTACAATGGCTCAAAGTGGCCCAAAACTTAAGGCTCGCAGGCCCAATAAAACCAATAAGATAAAAATAACCAATCACATCTACCCTAAGGGTCAAAGCTCGGCGCGATCGAAAACCACGCAAACAATTTCACGTAGAGCAAGAAACAAGCAAAACCTAATTTCTTATTTCTTATCCCATTTTAAAACTTAAGATTCTAGTTTTAAAACCCCTTCTAAAACAATCTCTAACATCATTTTAAACCCCTTTAAAATGACCCTTTGATTCTCACTTTAAGTCCCTACTAATTATGATAAAATTGACTTTCCGGATTTACTAAACCCTTTTAGTGCACAAAAAAGTTTCTGTTTTTCAAGTTTGAAAAATTGCATTTCGGCCCCTAAATTTTCAAAAATTACACTTTGACCTCTCAACTTTTGGAAATTACAAATTAGCCCCAAATTTTCCAGAATGTGCAAATTGGACCAGAAAGCAGAAAATTAACAAAATTTCCAGAAACTTTTGTTTATTGCAAAACAGACCCCAGATTTACGGAAATAGCAAAAACACCCCTAAACTTTCGTAAATTGCAAAATGGTCCAGATTTTGAAAAAAATTCCAGAATTTACAATTTGGTCCAGAATTGCAGAAAAACAAAATTTTAATTTCTGTCCAGATTTTATAAAAATTCATAATTTGCAAATTAGCCCTCCAATTTTCAGAAAATTACAATTTAGGCCCAAAAACCGAAAAGTGCAAAAATCCGAACACTCAATTTATCATAACAAGTAAGAATCAAATATCAGAACACAACAAATACATATAATCACATAATTTGATGCGTTCAGGCCTTTTTCATATGTACATAATAACCTGGCTCTGATACCACTGTTGGGATTTCGTGGGTATAATTGTCAACTACAACGGTGCGGAATTTAAAAATTTTATATCCACATCCCAGGCATCACTCATTTGGAAACTCCTTTCCAAATCTAACATCACTCACTTCGGCCGAAGATTCCCGAAATCAGTCCATACAAAAGAATGCATAGGAAATCGCCCAACCACATCACGGTGGGAGTTAATGGATCCTTTATTGACGTCATTAACCTCACTACGAAGCAATCCATACCCAATGTGAAACTATAATGACTCGCTAATTAGTAGTCGAGTAACATATCAAAGCATAAACGCTCCGCATGAAGTTCACTCTAACGTCTCAAGTCAAAGGACCAATTTACGTACACTATCGTAAGTACAAGAAATCTTCATCTCCAATAAACTCCTAAGATGAGATTTTTCTAGCGGGGTTTCGATGCGCTTGATCTCATCAAGCCACCCACTCATATGCATTGATATCTACCATATCGATGTCCATGGAACTATCCATCCCCATGCAAAAGAGAATGCATACTCGTGCAAGTCTTACCGAATACAATGATGCTCTGTCTCAATTGTATTCTACGACTTGGAAAGCTTTTAAGATCTTAAACCATAGTAGAACATATTCCATAGAGGGATGCACCATGTTCCATAGTTTCAACGATCTAAGGGCTTCATAAATTGCTTAGATGTATCACAATAATGAAGAATTGCCAATGCGAACTTTTATTGATCATGAATAAGATTGATTACAAGAGTATTTACAAGACAACCGATTGGCTTGCAGGGCATTACTCTAACAATCTCCCACTTGCACTAAAGCCAATCGTTCATAACTTTAAGGCCCATCTTAAGGCGATGTCCTTCAAAAGCCTTGATTGGCAATGGTTTAGTCAGTGGGTCCGCCACATTCTCTTTTGAGTCAACGCGCGCCACTCTCACGTCTCCTCTATCAATGATATCTAGTATCAAATGATATCGCCTTAATACGTGCTTGGATCTTTGATGAGATCTTGGCTCCTTTGCTTGCGCAATGGCCCCATTGTTATCACAGAAGATAGCAACGGGTTCGGCAATGCTAGGAACTACACCCAACTCTTGGATGAAGTTTCGCATCCAAACACCTTCCTTAGCAGCATCACATGCAGCTATGTATTCTGCTTCGGTTGTAGAATCGGCTACAGTTTCCTGTTTGGAACTCTTCCAACTCACTGCACCTCCATTCAAGCAAAATACAAAACCTGACATAGACTTGGAGTCATCTACATCACACTGAAAACTAGAGTCAGTGTGACCCTCAAGATTTAATTCTCCATTACCGTAGACCAAGAACAAATCCTTAGTTCTTCTCAAGTATTTAAGGATTGCTTTTACGGCACTCCAGTGACTCTCACCTGGATTGGATTGAAAGCGGCTTGTGACACTAAGAGCTTGTGCCACATCCGGCCTAGTACATAGCATGGCGTACATTATGCTCCCTATAGCGGACGCATAAGGTATCTTTGACATCCTTTCTCTTTCATCGTCAGTCTTGGGAGACATCGACTTGGAGAGATGGATTCCATGTCGCATTGGAAGAAACCCTTTCTTCGAAACATCCATACTGAACCTCTTTAGTATCTTTTCTATGTACAACATTTGGGATAGCCCTAGCAACCTTTTAGATCTATCTCTATAGATCCGTATTCCTAATACAAAGGAAGCTTCTCCCAAATCTTTCATTGAGAATTTTGTAGATAACCATGCTTTAGTCCTCTCTAATATTCCTACTTCATTCCCAATGAGAAGAATATCATCGACATAAAGCACTATAAACTCTATCGAGCTCCCACTAACCTTCTTGTACACACAAGGTTCATAGATGTTCTTGATGAAGCCAAACGATTTGACTGTCTCATCAAAACGCTTGTTCCAATTTCGGGATGCATGTTTAAGTCCATAAATGGACCTTTGTAGTTTGCAAACCTTTTGCTCACTACCTTTGGGTATGAAACCTTTTGGTTGCTCCATATAAATTTCTTCTTCAATGTCTCCATTGAGAAAAGCGGTTTTCACATCCATTTGCCATATCTCATAGTCGTACCATGCTGCTATGGCAAGCAAGATCCGAATGGACTTCGGCATGGCCACCGGTGAGATGGTTTCCTCAAAGTCAATGCCAGGCCTTTGAGTGTATCCCTTCGCAACTAGCCTTGCCTTGTAGGTCGTCACCTCTCCATTTACTCCAAGCTTTCGCTTATAGATCCACTTGCAACCAACGGGTACTACTCCCTTTGGTGGATCTGCCAAGGTCCATACCTTGTTTGAGTACATGGAGTCCAATTCGGCTCTCATGGCTTCACGCCATTTTCCCGAATTTATGTCCAACATAGCTTCTTCATAAGTCCTTGGATCAATATCCAATTGCCCCGTTTCATGTATCAATCCAAACCGTTCGGGTTGTTTATGTTCACGAGTGGACCTACGAAGTTGTTGTGTACTAGTGTTTTCCTCATTACTCTCATTTGTTTCCATCTCTTGTGGTGATTTATCCGTCTCACGAACTTCCTCCAATTCTATCTCCACCTTTTCATTATCAAGAAGACGTTCTTCCATAAAATGGCGTTCCTAGAAACAAACACATTTTGTTCCTTAGGATCATAGAATTGATATCCAATAGACTCTCTAGGATATCCCACAAATTTGCATAAGGTGGACTTGGCTTCCAACTTATCTCCCACTAGCTTCTTGATGTAAGCGGGAGACCCCCATATTCTCATGAATTTATACGAGGGTGCTTTGCCGAACCACATCTCATGAGGTGTCTTAGGCACAGTTTTCGAAGGTACTACGTTTAGTATCTTTGAAGCTGTAAGAAGAGCCAAACCCCAAAAGCTTCTAGGTAAATCCGTGAAACTCATCATGGATCGAACCATGTCCAATAGAGTTCTATTCCTTCTCTCCGATACTCCGTTCAATTGAGGAGTACCCGGAGGAGTCCACTTTGAGAGAATCCCATTCTCTTTCAAATAACCGAGGAATTCGCTACTCAAGTATTCTCCACCTCGATCGGATCGAAGTGACTTAATACTTTTACCGAGTTGCTTTTCTACTTCGTTTCGAAACTCTTTGAACCTTTCAAAAGCTTCGGACTTATGTGTTATGAGATAGACATATCCATACCGTGAATGATCATCGGTAAAGGTTATGAAGTACTTATAACCTCCTCGAGCACTAACACTTAGTGGTCCACATATATCCGTATGGATCAAATCCAAAGTGCTTGAAGCACGTTCCGGTTTCCCAGAAAATGGCAATTTGGTCATTTTTCCCTTTAAGCAAGATTCGCAAGTTGGGAACTCATCCAAGTCCACTATTTCTAGAGACCCATTTGAGACCAACCTTTGAATCCTCTTCTTGGAAATATGTCCAAGTCTAGCATGCCATAGATATGCGGAGTTATCGTTATTTGCCTTTCGTTTCTTAATATTATCGTGAACATGCAATATAGTATTAGATGTTCTGGACATTTCAAGATTATACAATCCATTAGCTAGTGTACCTTTTGCATATAAAGAACCATTCTTTGAAATGCTAAAAATTCCATTCATAGTGGTAAAACAAAAACCTTCTTGATCCAAAACAGGAATGGAAATAAGGTTCTTGATTAAAGTAGGTACATAGAGACAATCTCTAAGGACTAGCTTACAATGTCCTACATCTAGTTCTACATCCCCTATTGCTTCGGCTGCAACTTTTGCACCATTGCCCAAGCGGAGAATCCAATCCTCGGGTTTAAGGGGCCTTGTTGTTCTCATCACCTGTTTGTCATTACAAAGGTGAGAACCACAAGCGGTGTCCAACACCCAATTAGGATTATTCACGGAAATATTAACTTCAACGAAAAATATACCTTGATTCTTATTTGGGACGGTTTTAAGGTAAAGAGGACAATTCCTCAATGCCCTTCTTTATTACAATGGAAACAAATACCCTTAGCCACCTTTCCCTTCGCAACTTTAGGAGTGGCCTTAAGAGGCTTCTTGTCCTTAGAGGAACTTTTCCCCTTCTTTTTCTTTCCCTTTGCCTTTCGGCCCTTGGAAGAAATGGGAGCTAACATCACATGTTTCTCCTTTACTATCGAGCTTTCCGCCGTGTGAAGCATATTAACAAGTTCATGAAGTCCAACTTCCATGTTATGCATGTTAAAGTTCATCACAAAGTTGTCAAATGAGCGGGGCAATGATTGAAGGATCAAATCCGTAGAGTTCATTGTCCATAACTACGTTAAGATGAGCAAGCTTTTCGATGAGTCCAATCATTTTAAGCCCATGCTCACGGACCGATGAACCCTCAATCATGCGAGCTTGGAAAAGCTCCTTACTTGCCAAGTAACGTTCTTGCCGACCCGGAGTCGAGTACAACTCGGACAAGTGAAGGTGGATATCCGAAGCATGAGACATGTTCTCATGTTGCTTTTGAAGCTCACTTGACATTGAGGCTAACATGAGGCAACGGGCTTGAAGATCATCTTCGACCTATTTGTCAAAGGTGGCCCGCTCCTCATCCGATGAATCAGTCGGTAAAGCCACAGGAGGTGGGGCGGTAAGGACATAGCTCCTTTTCTCAGAATCGAGAACAATGCGAAGGTTGCGGAGCCAATCGGAGTAATTTGGCCCGGTGAGTTTGTTTGAGTCAAGTATCATATGAAGTGGGTTCTTTGCCATTTTAAAACACTTTTAAATCTACAAAGGCGAAAAAGATTATGTTTAGCGTTCATTCAATTTTTCAATATACTTTATGATCTTGGACTTCTAACCATAAAGGTCTCCCACTATTTTATCGAATCCCATGCCCCCACATGGTAAACGAGAAATCAAATTTCTTAGTAGGTCTCAAAGTCCTAAAGACATTTTCCACACCCACGACTCGTGAGACGTGTGGTCAATTCAATAGGTAGACAACAAATTGCCAATCGTTTCTACCAAACGACCTTTGAGATATTTTGCCTCGCTTTTCGTATGGACCCACGACTCATGCGACATCCATATTATTAAACGTTAAGTCTATACCATCAATCTTGATAAGACATACTCCAATCATGGACGTTCCACGACTCGTGAGACAACGCCATGACCCGAATATGCCCTACCCTTGGCACTTTAACTCGTGCATCAAGGAAACGATCATATTGCTCTAATTACACCCGTTCCACGACTCGTGAGACAACGGATGAATCGAATACAACTCATGACCGAGCCCTATTGATGGAAGGCATGGACTACGAAAACTCGCTTGCCCATTATGACTTAATTATTAAACTCGATTGGGTCGAGTGGAGGTTTTTAATTATTTGAAGTTGCAAGATCTCACCAAATTTTAGTTGTTTATCTTTGTTAGGTGATCTATCCTAACATGCATCACATACATCAAATGGATAAAATACCAACAAAGCATAAACGGTTCTAGTATGCTCCTATCGCGTGGTGGATGATCATGGACCGATCCTATGCGGTCCATTCCGAGCCAAGGAATGTCCCAATTGGTCGATCTAGGGTAAGCAAACAAATGGAAATAGAATCCTATTCTATTACATATGCATCACCATGCATACATGGCCTTCAAGGTCTTCAAGTCCTCCAAGTCCTTCACGTCCTTCACAAGTCCTTCAAGTCCTTCATCTTGAATAAACCTCACAACCTAATGCCTACTCTCTTTACATTGACATAAGTCAAGAAATAAGAGGCATGCAAGCCCCATTTAATTACAAACCCAAATCATCAAATGAATTACAAGATTAATATCCAATCACATAAGGTCAAGGCCACTAAATCATCCACCCATACATTCATCACACAATGGGGCATCGATAAAGTAAATTTACCAAGAAGATTATCTACCAATTTCTAATGGATTAAGGCATGTACTTTGTGGTGTCCCAATTTAATGAGACCAAAGAACACAAATTTAGATAACTTGATGTAGGAGCTCGATAGGTGTTTGAATTTCGGTTTTATGACCAATCCGGCTCATCCTTAAGTTATCCATAAGTGAAGAGGCTTACCCACAGCCCTACATCACTTTAGGAAACCGTAGGACTCACAAGATTTAGGCAATTTTACCGGTGGGTGCGATTGTTCCACTACAACCCGGCACGTACGGTCTTTTCACCAAAAACTAATTTTCAAACTTAAACTACCCTTACTCCATACATCCCTATATCCAATAAAGTGTTCATAAACATTATCTAACCATAATCAACCACAAAAATAGTCCCTAAATCCGAAAGCAAATCGGTTGATGCACTTCAAATTTTAACAAACCGTTTTCACCAAAACGTAAGGAAACATTCATAACACTTATGAATCACGAATCTAATATGAAATAGCATGATTTGGCTCTGATACCACTTGATGGTAATGGTCCTAAGGTCAACCAAAACGCAGCGGATAACGAAAATTTTTAAACGGGACAAAACGGCCCAAAGGTGCAACTACTTTGCAAGAAATCTTTGGAGACCTTCTACCATTACTATCCTAGGATCATCATGCATTCAAAGTTCATATTAGAAGGAAAGATATCAAGACATACCTCTCCCAATCTTGGGAGGTGAAGAGCCGCAAAGAATCGGGACAAGCAAGTAACACCCGAAACCTTCAAGCACCTCCAAGCTCACGGGCTTTGTGCTTCCTACAAAACTTCTTTCTCCAAGCTCCTCAAGAAAAACCACACCAAGATCTCCAGGTGTAGATCCTCCAAAGATAGCCCACACACAAGTGATAGCACTTAAGGAGCAAAGAAGATGAACTAGATCTTGCAAATACACCCTCAATCTATTAGCTAGAATGAAGTAGTACTTGAATCAAGTTAGAAACTTGATGAAGGAAGAGAAAGAGATGAAGAAAACAACTTTTCTTGCTAGGATTAGAGAGAAATCCGAACACACACTAAAAGGTGTAGTGTGTGTTTTTGTCTTGCATCTATTACATCTAATGAATGAAGACAACATCTTATCTTTTATGTGTGTACATTATTCAATGTAGTTTATTGTTGGATCAAATCAACCAATAAGACTTGTAGCTTTATTGTGCTTCCCAAGCACACTACTTTTGATACAAGTTAGTGGTGGGGGCCACCACTAACTCTTGATAAGATATTTATTTCTCTCTCTTGTATATATATATCTCATATATATATTAATATTATATCATATCATATATGATTATCTTATAAGACCAATTTAGATTGGTCATGGGTTAATTGGACATTTATTTCCCAATTAATAAATCCAATCTCTAATTCAAAATTAGAAACCCATTTATTTCTTCCTTCAATTAATTAGACCCTTCTAATTAATTTCGACTAAATTAATTTAACACTTAAATTAATAGAGTCCTTTAATTAATTAATCTCCATTAATTAATTACTACTTCTTGTCAAATCTAATTTGACTTTTAATAGATTGAACTAAGTTGCATCTTGTGCTATTGTGTGTGGCCCCTTGGGTCCACCATCAATTAGCCGTGGGCTCACAAACCATTTGTGATTTAATTAAAAAGATTAATTAAACTACTTTTAATCAATCACTCTTAGATATGATCTCATCAAATCTAGAGTACCCAACACTCGAGGTAGTCGTCTAGTCACGGTCGACGAGTCCTAACTAATGATGAATAAAAAGTGTGAACCTTTCTTGAATTGATCTCATCAATCCTCTTACGCATACCATGCACATACGCTCCTTCCAATAACTTATTTCCCGATCGAGGCCTAGGACATGGAGTCCAATGGATTCCTATTAGCCTTGATAACTATGAGTCTTTATTCTTTATGGTGATTCCTTTTAGTGATTACCCATTTGGAAACTCCTTTCCAAATCTAACATCACTCACTTCGGCCGAAGATTCCCGAAATCAATCCATACAAAAGAATGCATAGGAAATCGCCCAACCACATCACGGTGGGAGTTAATGGATCCTTTATTGACGTCATTAACCTCACTACGAAGCAATCCATACCCAACGTGAAACTATAATGACTCGCTAATTAGTAGTCGAGTAACACATCAAAGCATAAACGCTCCGCATGAAGTTCACTCTAACGTCTCAAGTCAAAGGACCAATTTACGTACACTATCGTAAGTACAAGAAATCTTCATCTCCAATAAACTCCTAAGATGAGATTTTTCTAGCGGGGTTTCGATGCGCTTGATCTCATCAAGCCACCCACTCATATGCATTGATATCTACCATATCGATGTCCATGGAACTATCCATCCCCATGCAAAAGAGAATGCATACTCGTGCAAGTCTTACCGAATACAATGATGCCCTGTCTCAATTGTATTCTACGACTTGGAAAGCTTTTAAGATCTTAAACCATAGTAGAACATATTCCATAGAGGGATGCACCATGTTCCATAGTTTCAACGATCTAAGGGCTTCATAAATTGCTTAGATGTATCACAATAATGAAGAATTGCCAATGCGAACTTTTATTGATCATGAATAAGATTGATTACAAGAGTATTTACAAGACAACCGATTGGCTTGCAGGGCATTACTCTAACACTATATTGATGCTAACTATCCGCGCATACGACTATACGTACCCAACGTAGGCGCACAATGGACAAGCTACGTGCCCGGCTCCTAAATCAAAGTACGCACACCCGTATACCGAATTCGCCCTAGCATCTCAAGTCTAAGGACTAAATCGTACACTGTTATAAGTCTTGAGAGACATCCCACCACCGATATGCTTTTTACGCACTTCCACAATGGGTCTCTCTGTTCGGGTCGTTCGATGCGTCCGATCTCCTATCGAACCACCTAGTCATATGCACTGACATTAACAATGTCTTGTTCATGAAACAACAACAAATTCACTTTAAGTGAATCATGCATAATCGTACAAGTCTTGACGATTCATTGATACCCCGTCTCGATATGAATCTATGACTTGGAACATTTTTGAGATCACGACCTTTGAGACTGTTTCATGATTAATCGCACCCAATACTGAAGTGAATAGTCCCGTAGTCATGAGTGATCACAGGGTTTCAACCAATCGCTTAAATGTGTTCGCGAAAGCTGAAGATGGCCATTTGTTTATATTATGAATTCTCAATAAAATAAACAGTTCGTATTAATTGATAAATCAAAGATTCTGTCAAGATAAAATAATGTTCCTATTACAAGCTATTTTGTTGGCTTGCAGGGCACTATCCTATCACTAGGAACGCCCACTTCTTAGAGGAGGATTTCCTCACCAACAGAAATGGGACAATCGTAGAACTTGATGAAGCCCAAGAATCGGACCCATCCCCACAAAGAGTGGGAGCTGAACCAGAATTCGCTGAACCTACTAGTACACCAATTCGAAGGTCCGATCGAATTCGTAAGGAACCAGTGATGAGGGGTACTTTGGAATCTTTATTCTGGGAGCTCATGCTGGATCAAAGAACCCAAATTTCGACCTTGAGCTCATTGGAGGCCCTGAGTCCGACCTTGAAGGCCTAATTTCGACCCTGGGTGCAGATTTCCAACCCTGGGATGCCTAACTTCGACCTTGAAGGCCTAATTTCGACCCTGGGTGCATATTTCCAACCCTGGGATGCCTAACTTCGACCTTGAAGGCCTAATTTCGACCCTGGGTGCATATTTCCAACCCTGGGATGCCTAACTTCGACCTTGAAGGCCAAATTTCGACCCTGGGTGCATATTTCCAACCCCGAAGCTTTGAACTCCAATTAGCTCAGTCCGATCGCCAGCAGAGGGGCTCATGGTCGAATCTATCATTGGGCCAACCTCAGGCCCAAGCCCATGGGCCAATCCCCATCCTCAGCTATAAATACCCCAAGCATTTATGACACAAGGGGGATTTTTGGGGGGCTGCTCCTTGATCGAAGCCTCCTGCTCGGATTTTCTCTTGGGCTAGATTAAATCACCTTAGTTTGTATGTACTTAGCCTCTAGCTTGTACGGCATCCTATAATGCTTAAATAGGACCCTCATTACTTGTAATATGTACACTCATATTCAAAATATACTTTATTGATCTTCAATCTCACATCATAGCATATCTCGGATGCTCAACTTAAATTATTTTGATCTCCAACGAAAACGCGTAAGATCAATTGGCGCCCACTGTGGGGCCTTATTTGGGTGTTAGATCGAAATATGCCTACTACGAGGCAATTCACGTACGATCAAGGGGGAATCTTCTTATGCAGGAGGAGCTCGAATTTTTAGACCTCTTCTGGTCGAATTTTTCGAGCTCCATGGTCAAATTATCAGATCTCCAAGATCATATTCTCTAGCTCGAATTGTTAGACCTCCAAGGTCGAATTTTTGGAGCTCCATGGTCAAATTATCAGATCTCCAAGATCATATTCTCCAGCTCGAATTGTTAGACCTCCAAGGTCGAATTTTTGGAGCTCCATGGTCAAATTATCAGATCTCCAAGATCATATTCTCCAGCTCGAATTTTTAGACCTCCAAGGTCGAATTTTTGGAGCTCCATGGTCAAATTATCAGATCTCCAATATCATATTCTCCAGCTCGAATTGTTAGACCTCCAAGGTCGAATTTTCAGATCTACAGGGTCGAATTATCATGTCTCCAGGATCAAATTCTTGGATTTCCGAGATCGAATTCTTGGGTCTACAAGGTCAAGTTCTATGATCTTCAGGATCAAAATTTATTATCTCCAGGATCAAACTCTCAATCTTCAAAAACACCCATATGGCAAAAAATTAATTATATTATATTTTTATATTAACAAGTCATTAATATTTATCAATGTTTGCAGGTATAAGAAACACTATAAGACCAGACCGGCCATACTAATTACAATTGATCTCCAGGATCAAATTCTCAGTCTCCAGGATCGAATTCTTCTGATCGAATTTTATGATCTTCTGATCGAATTCTTCTGATCGAATTTTATGATCTCATGGTCGAATTTATGATCTCATGGTTGAGTTTTATACTCTCTTGGTTGAGTTTTATACTCTCTTGGTCGAATTTATGCTCTCTTGGTCGAATTTATGCTCTCATGGTCGAATTTCATGCTCTCATGGTCGAATTTTATGATCTACAAGATCAAGCTCTCAGATCTCCAAGGTCAAGTTTCCAGGATCGGGTTTTATGATCTCATGGTCGAATTTATGATCTCATGGTTGAGTTTTATACTCTCTTGGTTGAGTTTTATACTCTCTTGGTCGAATTTATGCTCTCTTGGTCGAATTTATGCTCTCATGGTCGAATTTCATGCTCTCATGGTCGAATTTTATGATCTACAAGATCAAACTCTCAGATCTCCAAGGTCAAGTTTCCAGGATCGGGTTTTATGATCTCATGGTCGAATTTATGATCTCATGGTTGAGTTTTATACTCTCTTGGTTGAGTTTTATACTCTCTTGGTCGAATTTATGGTCTCCATGGTCTAATTCTATGATCTTCGAATTTTATTATCTTCAATCTACGATCTTCAGGATCAAAATTTTATTATCTTCAATCTATGATCTCCAGAGATCTTATTATTTCTATTGTATGCTCTTGCAAGTATCATCGAATCACGATTGACCTCTAATCTATTATTCAAATAGGGTGAAAGATGTTGCTACGACCCTCGAAAATAAATTGACCAAGGGTGAAAGCCGTTGCTATGCCCCTTGGATTCAGAAAATGGGTGACGACCCTCAAAAAGGACTAAGGGTGAAAGCCGTTGCTATGCCCCTTAGATCGAAATAAATATTCCGGTGAAAGCTGTTGCTATGACCGATAAAATGACTAGGATCGGCTAAAAATGTCGATTATCATCAGTCAAAACGACTAAGGGTGAAAGCCGTTGCTATGCCCCTTAGATCGAAATAATTATAAGGGTGAAAGCCGTTGCTATGACCCTCAGGTGAAAGCTGTTGCTATGACCGATCAAAGCTAAAGGGTGAAAGCCGTTGCTATGACCCTCAGGTGAAAGCTGTTGCTATGACCGATAA
This sequence comes from Penstemon barbatus, assembly GCA_003313485.2. Taxonomy (NCBI): domain Eukaryota; kingdom Viridiplantae; phylum Streptophyta; class Magnoliopsida; order Lamiales; family Plantaginaceae; genus Penstemon; species Penstemon barbatus. The sequence goes on along the minus strand of CM064882.1, from coordinate 16,404,484 downwards.
AAAATTACTAAGGGTGAAAGCCGTTGCTATGCCCCTTAGATCAAATCTATTATGGGTGAAAGCTGTTGCTAAGACCCTTGAAGATAAAATTCTACGATCATTTTCCACGATAAAATTCTATGATCTCCAAAGTTGAATTTATTATTTTCAGGATCAAGTTCTATGATCCCCAAAGTCGAATTTTGTGATCTCCAAGGATCAAATTCTATGATCTCCAAAGTTGAATTTATTATTTTCAGGATCAAGTTCTATGATCCCCAAAGTCGAATTTTGTGATCTCCAAGGATCAAATTCTATGTTCTCAAGCTCGAATTCTACTACTTTGGCTTTGTCTTTGAAATCTTTCGAACCGCACATTATGGATCTGTATGCTATTGGTTATTAGGTTTCAGGGTTTTGATAAATTCGACCAATAATCCCCGATTTAGGGTTTTCGATTCTTTATTTCGGAAACTCATGCTAAATTAAAGATTCTGAATTCTAAATTTCGACCTTATGCTCATTGAAGGTCCTCAATTTCGACCTTATGCTCTTTGAAGACCCAAATTTCGACCTTATGCTAATTGAAGGTCCCTAATTTCGACCTTATGCTCATTGAAGGTCCTAAATTTCGACCTTATGCGCTTTGAAGACCTAAATTTCGACCTTATGCTCATTGAAGGTCCTAAATTCGACCTTATGCTCATTGAAGGTCCTAAATTTCGACCTTATGCTCTTTGAAGACCTAAATTTCGACCTTATGCGCTTTGAAGACCTAAATTTCGACCTTATGCTCATTGAAGGTCCTAAATTCGACCTTATGCTCATTGAAGGTCCTAAATTTCGACCTTATGCTCTTTGAAGACCTAAATTTCGACCTTATGCGCTTTGAAGACCTAAATTTCGACCTTATGCTCATTGAAGGTCCTAAATTCGACCTTATGCTCATTGAAGGTCCTAAATTTCGACCTTATACTCTTTGAAGACCTAAATTTCGACCTTATGCTCTTTGAAGACCCAAATTTCGACCTTATGCTCTTTGAAGACCAAAATTTCGACCTTATGCTCATTGAAGGTCCTAAATTTCGACCTTATGCTCTTTGAAGACCCAAATTTCGACCTTATGCTCTTTGAAGACCAAAATTTCGACCTTATGCTCTTTGAAGACCAAAATTTCGACCTTATGCTCTTTGAAGACCAAAATTTCGACCTTATGCTCATTGAAGGTCCTAAATTTCGACCTTATGCTCTTTGAAGACCCAAATTTCGACCTTATGCTCTTTGAAGACCAAAATTTCGACCTTATGCTCTTTGAAGACCAAAATTTCGACCTTATGCTCTTTGAAGACCCTAATTTCGACCTTATGCTCATTGAAGGTCCTAAATTTCGACCTTATGCTCATTGAAGGTCCTAAATTTTGACCTTATGCTAATTGAAATCATGTGTGATCAAACACTAGAAAATCCGACCCCGAATGCATAACTTCGATCCCTAATACATTTTGGAGTTTCTAAGATATGCACTCTTTTTCCCTGGTTCGGTTTTTATCCCACTGGGTTTTTCCGAGCTAGGTTTTTAACGAGGCATATCCGAAACACTAAAAAAGCGATCCTCAAGGATTTTCTACTTCTCCGAGCTTCAACTTCACTTTACGCTCAAAGAAGTGGGGGAGTATTGATGAGGGGTACTTTGGAATCTTTATTCTGGGAGCTCATGCTGGATCAAAGAACCCAAATTTCGACCTTGAGCTCATTGGAGGCCCTGAGTCCGACCTTGAAGGCCTAATTTCGACCCTGGGTGCATATTTCCAACCCTGGGATGCCTAACTTCGACCTTGAAGGCCTAATTTCGACCCTGGGTGCATATTTCCAACCCTGGGATGCCTAACTTCGACCTTGAAGGCCTAATTTCGACCCTGGGTGCATATTTCCAACCCTGGGATGCCTAACTTCGACCTTGAAGGCCTAATTTCGACCCTGGGTGCATATTTCCAACCCCGAAGCTTTGAACTCCAATTAGCTCAGTCCGATCGCCAGCAGAGGGGCTCATGGTCGAATCTATCATTGGGCCAACCTCAGGCCCAAGCCCATGGGCCAATCCCCATCCTCAGCTATAAATACCCCAAGCATTTATGACACAAGGGGGATTTTGGGGGGCTGCTCCTTGATCGAAGCCTCCTGCTCGGATTTTCTCTTGGGCTAGATTAAATCACCTTAGTTTGTATGTACTTAGCCTCTAGCTTGTACGGCATCCTATAATGCTTAAATAGGACCCTCATTACTTGTAATATGTACACTCATATTCAAAATATACTTTATTGATCTTCAATCTCATATCATAGCATATCTCGGATGCTCAACTTAAATTATTTTGATCTCCAACGAAAACGCGTAAGATCAACCAGAGAGATTTGGTTTCATTTACGAAAACGAGAAGTTGGACAGTGATCCAAGGACCTATGAAGAAGCTATGCTAGACATAGATTAGGGTGCGTGGCTCGAAGCCATGCAATCCGAAATGGATTCCATGCATTCCAACAAGGTTTGGATCTTGGTCGATCCACTTGAGGGAACTATCCCTATTGGATGCAAATGGATCTTCAAGCGTAAGCTTGGAATGAATGGAGAGTTTTTAACTCATAAAGCTCGCTTAGTGGCGAAAGGGTATTCTGAAAGGCCTGGAATAGACTATGAGGAAACCTTCTCTCCCGTAACGATGTCGAAATCCATTCTGATACTCCATTAGGATAAAATAATATTTTTAATATTAAAAATTATTCAAAAAAAATTCACAGTTGAATCTTTTAAAAGTTAAATAAGTTTGTTATTTAATCATTTATGTAAAAATTAATATGTTAAATTAAATTATCTATCTAAAAAATAATATGTTAGAGAATATATTGATTTAAAAAATAAATTGATTATATATTTTTTATAACAAGGGCCCCAAATTTGTAATTCGCCTAGGGCCCCCGAATGTCTAAGGCCGGCCCTGGGTATTCTCAAAGGCCTAGAATAGACTATGAGAAAACCTTCTCTCCCGTAGCGATGTCGAAATCCATTCGGATACTCCTTGCCATAGCCGCGTGGCATGACTATGAAATATGGCAAATGGACGTAAATACCGCCTTTCTCAATCGAGACATTGACAAGGAGATCTTTATGCAACAACCCGAAGGGTTTGCGTCCAAAGGAAGTGAGCACAAAGTGTGTAAACTTCAAAGGTCAATTTATGGCCTCAAACAGGCGTCCCGAACTTGGAACATACGATTTGATGAGACAGTCAAAGCTTTTATCTTTATCAAAAATGTATATGAACCTTGTGTGTACAAGAAGAATAGTGGGAGTTCGGTACAATTCATAGTTTTATACGTCGATGACATTTTGTTAATCGGAGACGATATCAAGATGTTAACGCAGACGAAAGTGTGGTTATCCGTGCAGTTCTCGATGAAAGATATGGGAGACGCATCTTACGTATTGGGGATACGTATCTATAGGGATAGATCGAAGAAGATGATAGGACTCTCCCAATCTCAGTACATCAACACAATTTTGAAGAGATTCAAAATGGAAGAATCCAAGAGAGGATTGCTTCCAATGAGACATGACATCTCTCTATCTAAGTCAATGTGCCCTACAACTGACGAAGAAAAGACGAGAATATCTCTCATACCTTATGCCTCTGCTATAGGGAGCATAATGTATGCAATGTTTTGTACTCGACCAGACATAGCACACGCTCTAAGTGTAACGAGCTGCTATCAGTCAAATCCACTTGAAGAGCACTGGACTGCTGTAAAAGCAATTCTAATGTACATGCGAAGGACTAAGGATATGGTTTTGGTCTACGGTGGTAGTGGGGAACTGAAACATGAAGGATTCACTCATTCGAGTGTCCAGTCTGATGTGGATGACTACAAATCCAATTCTGGATACATATTCTGCCTCAATGGAGCAGCGGTCAGTTAGAAATGCTGTAAACAGTCTACCACTATCGACTCAACCACTGAAGCAGAATATATCGCAGCATCAGATGCAGCAAATGAGAGTGTATGGATGAGAAACTTCATCCAAGAGCTGGATGTTGTTCCTAGCATTGCCGAACCTGTAGTAGTCTTCTGGGATAACAACGGGGTGATAGCTCAAGCGAAGGAGCCGAGATCACACCATCAATCCAAACACGTATTGAGGAAATACCACGTGATCAGGGAGATCATTGGTAGAGGAGACATACACATGGAGTATGTCAAATCAGAAGACAACATGGCTGACCCACTAACTAAGCCGCTTTCACAAAAGGCTTTCGAGGGACATCTAGATAAGATGGGTCTTAGAAACATCTGTGAATGGCTTTAGGGCAAGTGGGAGATTGATAGAATAGTGCCCATCAAGCTAGTTCATTTTTGCTTGTAATAGGTCTATTTTGTAAATAACAATCTTTGATTCTATAATTAATACGCACGTTTATTTATATTTGTATAGAATAAACAACGGCCAACATCATCTCTCGCGAATACATTTAAGCGATTGGATGAAATCCTAAGATCACATTTAGACTATGGGACGATTCACTTCGGTATTGAGTGCAATCATGAAACAGTCTCTAAGGTCGTGATCTTAAAACACGTTCCAAGTCATAGATTCCAAAACGAGAAAGGGTATCATAGGAATCGACAAGACTTGTACAAGTATGCATGATTCACATGGAGTGAATTTGTAGCGTTTCATGAGCAAGGCATTTGAGGCCAGTGCATATGAGTGGGTGGTTCGATAGAGGATCGAGCGCATCGAACAACCCTGATCTTACCGGTTTTTGTTGGAGATCAAAATAATAAAATAGAGCATGCAAGATACACTATGATATGAGATAGAAGATCAATAAAGTATATTTTGATCATGATGGGTACATATTACAAGTATTGAGGGTCCTATTTGAGCATTATAGGATGCCGTACAAGCTAGAGGGTAAATACATACAACTAAGGTGATCTAATATAACTCAAGAGGAAATCCGAGCATGAGGTTTCGATCAAGGAGCAGCCTCTCTTCCCCCCCCCCCCCCCCAAAATCTCTCCTGTTTCATAAATGGGAGTGGTATTTATAGTTGAGGAGATCATTTCTTGGCCCAAAGGCTTGGGCCTGGGGTTGGCCCAATGATAATTCGACCATGAGCCCCTCTGCTGGCGATCGGACTGAGCTAATTGGAGTTACAAGCTTCGGGATTAGAATTATACCCTCAAGATCGGATTCAGGGCCTTCAATGAGCTCAAGGTCGAAATTTAGAGTCTTCAATGAGCTCAGGGTCGGATTTTAGGGTCTTCCATGTGCTCAAGGTCGAACTCAGGGTCCTCAATGAGCTCAAGGTCGAAATTATGCCCTCAAGGTCGGATGCAGGGTCTTCAATGAGCTCAAGGTCGAAATTATGCCCTCAAGGTCGGATGCAGGGTCTTCAATGAGCTCAAGGTCGAAATTTACTTTCTTTGATCCAGCATGAGCTCCAAGAATAAAGATTCCAAAGTACCCCTCATCAATACTCCCCCACTTCTCGAGCGTAAAGTGAAGCTGAAGCTCGGAGAAGAAGAAAATGCTTGAGGATCGCTATTTTGTGTCTCGGATATGCCTCGTTAAAAACCTAACTCCGAAAAACCCAGTGGGATAAAAACCGAACCAGGGAAAAAGAGTGCATATCTTAGAAACTCCAAGAGGGATCATAATTATGCATTCGAGGTCGGATTTTGTAGTGCTTGATCACACATGACTTATAATTTCAGTATCAAAATCATGCCTTCAGGGTTGGAATTCAGGGTCTTCAATTTAGCATGAGCTTTGAATTCAGGATCTTCAATTTAGCATGAGTTCCCGAAATAAAGAATCGAAACCCTAGATCAGAGATTATCGGTCGAATTTATTAAAAACCCTGAAAGTTGATAACCAATAGCATATAGATCCATAATGTCTGGTTCGCAAGATTTCAAAGACAATGCCAAAGTAGAAGAAGGATCGGAATCCGATCCTATCATGCAGACCGTCGATGCTTACAAGGTTACGACTTTTACCCTTTGTCATTTTTTGATCAGAGAATTTGATCTTGGAGATATAAGAATTCGATCTTAGAGATCTAGGAATTTGATTTTTGAGGTCTGAAAAATTCGATCCTGAAGATATAAGAAATTCGATCCTGAAGATATAAGAATTCGACCATGGAGATATAAGAAATTCGATCCTGAAGATATAAGAAATTCGATCCTGAAGATATAAGAATTCGATCTTGGAGATCTAAGAACTCGATCCTGGAGATATAAGAAATTCGATCCTGAAGATATAAGAATTCGACCCTGGAGATATAAGAATTTAATCTTGGAGATCTAATAATTTGATCCTGGAGATATAAAAAATTCGATCCTGAAGATATAAGAATTCGACCATGGAGACATAAGAATTCGATCTTGGAGATTTAATAATTTGATCCTGGAGATATAAAAAATTCGATCCTGAAGATCATAAAATTCGATCCTGAAGACTGAGGATTTGATCCTGAGGGTCATAGCAACGACTTTTACCCCTTAGCTTTAATCGGTCATAGCAACAACTTTCACCTGAGGGTCATAGCAACGACTTTCACCCTTTAGCTTTAATCGGTCATAGCAACAGCTTTCACCTGATGGTCATAGCAACGGCTTTCACCCTTTAGCTTTAATCGGTCGTAGCAATAGCTTTCACCTAAGGGTCATAGCAACGGCTTTCACCCTTTAGCTTTAATCGATCATAGCAACAGCTTTCACCTGAGGGTCATAGCAACGGCTTTCACCCTTTAGCTTTAATCGGTCATAACAACAGCTTTCACCTGAGGGTCATAGCAATGGCTTTCACCCTTTAGCTTTAATCCATCATAGCAACAACTTTCACCTGAGGGTCATAGCAACGGCTTTCACCCTTTAGCTTTAATCGGTCATAGCAACAGCTTTCACCTGAGGGTCATAGCAACGACTTTCACCCTTTAGCTTTAATCGGTCATAGCAACAGCTTTCACCTGAGGGTCATTGCAACGACTTTCACCCTTTAGCTTTAATCGATTATAGCAACAGCTTTCACCTGAGCGTCATAGCAACGGCTTTCACCCTTTAGCTTTAATCGGAGAATTTGGTCCTGGAGATATAAGAATTCGATCTTGAAGATATGGGAATTTGATCTTGGAGATCCAAGAATTTGATCCTGGAGACATGATAATTCGACCCTGTAGACATTAGAATTCGATTCTGGAGATCTGAAAATTCGATCTTGAAGATATGAGAATTTGATCTTGGAGATCCAAGAATTTGATCCTGGAGACATGTTAATTCGACCCTGTAGACATAATAATTCGATCCTGGAGATCTGAAAATTTGATCTTGAAGATATGAGAATTTGATCTTGGAGATCCAAGAATTTGATCCTGGAGACATGATAATTCGATCCTGTAGACATAAGAATTCGATCCTGGAGATCTGAAAATTCGATCTTGAAGATATGAGAATTTGATCTTGGAGATCCAAGAATTTGATCCTGGAGACACGATAATTCGACACTGTAGACATAAGAATTCGATCCTGGAGATCTGAAAATTCCATCTTGAAGATATGATAATTTGATCTTGGAGATCCAAGAATTTGATCCTAAAGACATGATAATTCGACCCTGTAGACATAAGAATTCGATCCTGGAGATCTGAAAATTCGATCTTGAATATATGAGAATTTGATCTTGGAGATCCAAGAATTTAATCCTGGAGATATGATAATTCGACCCTGTAGACATAAGAATTCGATCCTGGAGATCTGAAAATTCGATCTTGAAGATATGACCTTGGAGATCTGAAAACTTGAGCTCCTACATGAGAACCTTCACTTGATTGTACGTAAATTGCCTCCTAGTATGCATATTTCGATCTAACACCCAAATAAGGCCCCTCGGTGGGCGCCAATTGATCTTACCGGTTTTTGTTGGAGATCAAAATAATAAAATAGAGCATGAAAGATACACTATGATATGAGATAGAAGATCAATAAAGTATATTTTGATCATGATGGGTACATATTACAAGTATTGAGGGTCCTATTTGAGCATTATAGGATGCCGTACAAGCTAGAGGGTAAATACATACAACTAAGGTGATCTAATATAACTCAAGAGGAAATCCGAGCAGGAGGTTTCGATCAAGGAGAAGCCTCTCCGCCCCCCCCCCCCCCCCCCAAAAAAAATCTCTCTTGGTTCATATATGGGAGTGGTAATTATAGTTGAGCAGAGCATTTCTTGGCCCAACGGCTTGGGCCTGGGGTTGGCCCAATGATAATTCGACCATGAGCCCCTCTGCTGGCGATCGGACTGAGCTAATAGGAGTTACAAGCTTCGGGATCAGAATTATGCCCTCAAGGTCGGATTCAGGGCCTTCAATGAGATCAAGGTCGGATTCATAGCAACGACTTTCACCCTTTAGCTTTAATCGGTCATAGCAATAGCTTTCACCTGAGGGTCATAGCAACGGCATAGCAACGGCTTTCACCCTTTAGCTTTAATCGGTCATAGCAACAGCTTTCACTTGAGGGTCATAGCAACGGCTTTCACCCTTTAGCTTTAATCTGTCATAGCAACAGCTTTCACTTGAGGGTCATAGCAACGGCTTTCACCCTTTAGCTTTAATCGGTCATAGCAACAGCTTTCACCTGAGGGTCATAGCAACGACTTTCACACTTTAGCTTTAATCGGTCATAGCAACAGCTTTCACCTGAGGGTCATAGCAACGACTTTCACCCTTTAGCTTTAATCGGTTATAGCAACAGCTTTCACCTGAGGGTCATAGCAACGACTTTCACCCTTTAGCTTTAATCGGAGAATTTGGTCCTGGAGATATAGGTATTCGATCTTGAAGATATGAGAATTTGATCTTGGAGATCCAAGAATTTGATCCTGGAGACATGATAATTCGACCCTGTAGACATTAGAATTCGATCCTGGATATCTGAAAATTTGATCTTGAAGATATGAGAATTTGATCTTGGAGATCCAAGGATTTGATCCTGGAGACATGATAATTCGACCCTCTAGACATAAGAATTCGATCCTGGAGATCTGAAAATCTGAACTTGAAGATATGAGAATTTGATCTTGGAGATCCAAGAATTTGATCCTGGAGACACGATAATTCGACCCTGTAGACATAAGAATTCGATCCTGGAGATCTGAAAATTCCATCTTGAAGATATGAGAATTTGATCTTGGAGATCCAAGAATTTGATCCTGGAGACATGATAATTCGACCCTGTAGACATAAGAATTTGATCCTGGAGATCTGAAAATTCGATCTTGAAGATATGAGAATTTGATCTTGGAGATCCAAGAATTTGATCCTGGAGATATGATAATTCGACCCTGTAGACATAATAATTCGATCCTGGAGATCTGAAAATTCGATCTTGAAGATATGACCTTGGAGATCTGAAAACTTGAGCTCCTTCATGAGAACCTTCACTTGATTGTACGTAAATTGCCTCCTAGTATGCATATTTCGATCTAACACCTAAATTAGGCCCCTCGGTGGGCGCCAATTGATCTTACCGGTTTTTGTTGGAGATCAAAATAATAAATTAGAGCATGCAAGATACACTATGATATGAGATAGAAGATCAATAAAGTATATTTTGATCATAATGGGTACAAATTACAAGTATTGAGGGTCCTATTTGAGCATTATAGGATGTCGTACAAGCTAGAGGGTAAATACATACAACTAAGGTGATCTTATATAACTCAAAAGGAAATCCGAGCAGGAGGCTTCGATCAAGGAGCAGCCTCTCTCCCCCCCAAAATCTCTCCTGCTTCATAAATGGGAGTGGTATTTATAGTTGAGGAGAGAATTTCTTGGCCCAAAGGCTTGGGCCTGGGGTTGGCCCAATGATAATTCGACCATGAGCCCCTCTGCTGGCGATCTGACTGAGCTAATTGGAGTGACAAGCTTCGGGATCAGAATTATGCCCTCAAGGTCGGATTCAGGGCCTTCAATGAGCTCAAGGTCGAAATTTAGAGTCTTCAATGAGCTCAAGGTCGAAATTATGCCTTCAGTGAGCTCAGGGTCGGATTTTAGGGTCTTCCATGTGCTCAAGGTCGAACTCAGGGTCCTCAATGAGCTCAAGGTCGAAATTATGCCCTCAAGGTCGGATGCAGGGTCTTCAATGAGCTCAATGAGCTCAAGGTCGAAATTATGCCCTCAAGGTCGGATGCAGGGTCTTCAATGAGCTCAAGGTCGGATGTTAGGGTCTTCAATGAGCTCATGGTCGAAATTTAGGTTCTTTGATCCAGCATAAGCTCCAAGAATAAAGATTCCAAAGTACCCCTCATCAGACCCGAACAGAGAAACCCATTGTGGAAGCGCATGATGCATATCGGTGATGGGACGTGTTGGGATAGTGGTTGGGTTGCCTCGATTGTCAATACAACGAAAGTGCGGAATTTAAAATTTTTCGAAGCACCCAAGGTCCCATATTAGATTCTCCATATTATTTATACGCAAGCAAGAAACAAAAACACACAGAGTAACTAGACAAGGGGGTTTTTGCGATTTACCTCACTACAGGCAAGGTGGTGGCAACCTTCAGTTCTGATTCTGAATATGGATCTGGATCTGGATCTGGTTCACAGAAGTGATCCAAGCGTCTCACCTCCAAAGTTAGTCCACACCAATTTGATTCTGGCAACATCTCCTAGTCTTAGGCTCAGAACTGGATCTAGGGGATTTGTCGAAGCAGGAATGTGCAGATCTACTTGCCAATGCAAGATCTAACACGGTGGAACAAGGGAGAGGCGGCGGCGACGGCGCTAGGGCAGCTCACGGCAGCAGGTGGCGGAGGCTCTAGGTTGGCGGCGCAAAGGAGAGGGGGCGGCGGCTAGGAAGAGAAGAGAGGCTAGGGTTTTTCTAGGGTGTTAGCTTTTTGAGCTCTAGTGGAACACTATTTATAGACTCCCTCTTGACCTAGGTTTTGCAAGACTCCTTATGGGCTTTTAATTAAAGGCCCATGTCTTGCAAGCCTTTCATTTAATTAATTACTTAATTAAATGCCCAATCCAATTAAATCATTATTTCATTTATATTCTAAATTAGCAACTCAATTAAGTATTTAATTAATTAAGACAGCCAATTTATTAATCTCCCACTTGAATTAAATACCTTTAATTCATTTAATTGATTTAATTACCTTTAAATCAATTAATTCCTTTAGTATCCTTTTCAACAGTCACCGTCCAATTGTATTGTGTGTGACCCTCTAGGTTCACCATCAATTGGCAGCAGGCCCACGAATTCTTCGTGATTTAATTTATGAACAATAAATTGCTCCGGTCAATTAAACAATCTTTAATTGACCACTCCTAGAATCAAATCCTCTATTAACTCAGGAGTACCTACACTTCATGGTCGATGTCTAGCCACAAGCCCATGAAGCCCAACTTCAGGTGAATTGATACTTGTGAACCTCGTCTCATATAATTACCATGTACATATGGTCCTTCTATCGACTAATATTCGCGATCAAGACTTAGGGTGTGTGAATTGATCGGCACCTCTAAATTTGTCTCGATAACTATACTTTCTAATTCAGGATAAAATTCCAGTGTGACTCCTAAATTTGGAAACCCCTTTCCAAATCCGTTACCGACTACGGCCGTAGGTTCCTTGGATATATTATCTAAGAATCGTATAGGAAATTCTCTCACCCATTACAGTGAGTCAATAGATTCCATATCGGTACTAACCACTCGCGTACATGTCCATACGTACCCAACCTAGGCATGTTATGACCAAGCTACGTGGCCTATACCTAGATCTAAGTACGCACTTTCATGCACCGAATTCGCCCTAGTACCTCAAGTCAAAGGACTACATCGTACACTATTATAATCCTTGAGAAATATCCCATCACCGATATGCGACATGCGCTTCCACAATGGGTTTCTCTGTTCGGGTCGTTCGATGCGTTCAATCCTCCATTGAACCACCTACTCGTATGCACTGGCCTCAAATGCCTTGCTCATGAAACGCTACAAATTCACTCCATGTGAATCATGCATACTTGTACAAGTCTTGACGATTCCTACGATACCCCGTCTCGTTCGGAATCTATGACTTGGAACAGTTTTAAGATTACGACCTTTGAGACTGTTTCATGATTGCACTCAGTACTGAAGTGAATCGTCCCATAGTCTAATGTAATCTAAGGGTTTCAACCAATCGCTTAAATGTATTTGCGAGAGATGAAGTTGGCCATTGTTTATCCTTATACACATATAAATAAACGTGCGTATTATTACATTTATACTAAAAAAAGATAATGATAGTTCCAATACAAGCTAAATATATTGGCTTGCAGGGCACTATCCCATCAATCTCCCACTTGCCCTAAAGCCAATCACAAACGTTTCATGGACCCATCCTTTTAAAGATGTTCTTCGAACTCATTTCATGATATAGCCTCCTTTTAGTGGATCCACTAAGTTGTCTTCTGAGTCGACGCGATCCATTACGCGCGTTAACTCTACCAATGATTTTTCTAATCAAATGGTACCTTTCTTTCAAATGTGTTTAGATTTCTGGTAAGATCTTGAATGCTTTGCTTTAGCAATAGCTCCAATTTTATCATGGAAGATAATCATGAGCTTCGCAATGCTAGGCACTACATCCAACCATAGGATGAAGTTTTATATCCAAACACTTTCTTAAGCCGCATTTAATGCTACATTTAATGCTGCAATATATCTTGCTTCAGTGGTTTGGATGGTTACGGTGATTTGCTTGGAACCCTTTCAAATTCACCGTTACCCCATTGATGCAGGATATGTATCCAAAAATGGATGTTCTTAATTCATCCACATCAGACTGAAAATTCGAATCAGTGAATCCTTCAAATTTTAATTCTCCACTACCACCGTAGACCAAGAACAAATCCTTAGTCTTTGTCAAGAGCTTAAGGATATCTTTTACGGTGGTCCAGTACTTCTTCACTGGAGTTTGACTAGCAACTTCTCGTGACACTTGAGCATGTTCTACGTCTGGTCTAGTACATAGTAAAGCATGCCACATGGAACCTTTTGTTTGAAACATAAGGTATTTGAGACATCCTCCTTTATTCTCATTTGATGTAGGGCAAATCAATTTTGGAACAAGGGATATAGTGTCTCACTGGAAGCAATCCTTTCTTGGATTCTTCATACTGAATATTTCCAGTATTGATTCTATGTACTTAGATTTAGAGAGTGTTGGCATCTCTTTCCGATCTATTCTATAGATACGTATCCCAATAGGCAAGATGCTTCTCCTAAATCTTTCATGGAGTATTGCATGGACAACCATGCTTTCGTCTGTGCTAACATTCCGATATCATACCAGATAGCCAGAACATTATCGACATATAAAATATGAGCTTCATCGCGCTCCCACTAATCCTTTTGTATACTCATGGTTCATACTCGTTTTGATGGAGTCAAATGTCTTGACTATCTCATCAGAACAAATGTGAATCTAAATGGATTCAGACATTGCTAATGGAGAAAATGTTTCATCAAAGTCTGTTACAGAACATTGTGAATAGCTTTTTTACCACTAGTCAATTCTTAGAGGCAACGCCTCTCCATTCATTCCATGTTTGAAGATCCACTTACAACTTATAACCAACTTATAGGGATAAATCCCTCAGGTGGATCAATCAAGGTTTATACCTTGTTGGAATGGATGGGATCCATTTCGGGTTGCATGGCTTCGAGCCACGCATCTGAATCTATGTCTGACATCGATTCTTGATAGATCTTTGGATCACTTTCCACTTTCTCATTTTCGTGAATGAAACCAAATCATTCTGGCTCTTTACGAATTCGATCAGACCTTTGAAGAGTAGGTGTACTAGTAGGTTCAGCAAATTCTGGATTAACTCCCACTATTTGCGGGGACGGGTCCAAATCTTGGACTTCATCAAGTTCCATGACGTTTCCATTTCCTTTGACGAGAGATTCATCAACAAAGGAACGGGTATCTAGGAGAAACGATTGTTTCTCATTGTCGTGGAACAGGTATCCAATGGATTTCGTTGGATACCCCACAATTATATACAAATTGGATCTACTAGCCAATTTATCTCCTTTTTCGTTTCTACCATCTGCAGGAAATCTCCATACTCAGAGGTAAGAGCATAGAGGTATTTTGCCATACCTTTCTTGGTAAAGCTTTGTAGGCACGAACTTTGAAGGTACTTTTCTGAGTATCTTCGATGCAGTCAGGAGGACTAACTCCTAGAATGCATAAGGAAGCTTAACAAAACTCAATATGGATCGAACAATGTTAAACAATGTTAGATTCCATCTCTTCAGACACTTAAATAAGTTGAGGTGTCTTAGGAGGAGTTTGTTGTATGAGAACCTCATTCTCATTAAGATAATTGAGGAATCCTTGACAAGTATTTGCTATCTCAATTAGATCGAATAATACTATGTCTTTGTTGATTCTCTACTTCGCATTGAAATACCTTTCTTGGTTTTTCGGATATGCATCTCACTAGATTCATTTCTCACTAACGACCAAGGTCATTAGTAAAAATTACGAAGTATGAGTAATCTCCTCTCACAGTAACTTTTAGTGATCCATATTCATGGATTAAATCCAGATTTTGTTTGGTTCGCTCTGGATTCCCTGTGACGGGAGATCTGGTCATCTCTTCTTTGAGACATGATTCGCAGGTTGGAAGTTCATCCAAGTTCTATTTTTCAAGAAGCTTAGGTGAAACCAACTTTTGAATTCTACTCTTGGAGATGTGTCCAAGTCTAGCGTACCAAAGTTATGGATTATTATCTTTGTATTAATTGAATTTCACACATTAATTCAATAAGATTGAGTTAATGGTTTAATTCAATTAATTTACTTCCTTTCAATTAACTTCTTTAATTGCTTCCCTTTTCCTTTTCAATTAACCCTTTAATTGAAACGTTGCTTAATTAATTAGATCGTCTAATCAATTAAACATATTAGTGCCTTTCTTAGATGCAGTGGGATAATTCGACTTTTAGGCTACTTGCGTTCTTTTGACTACCTTTATGGTCGAATTTAGAAAAGAATTAATTCTTCTTCATTTTACTCTTCTTTGACTTCGCAGTCCATGAAGTGTAAACGATCATGACAGGTTTATCCTATTTGCCTTTAACCAGTACTTTGGTTGATTCATGAAATGTGATCGACTTATCAAATAAGATCAGTGTATTTCAAGAGTCATTTGAATGAGCGGGATGAGAATTTAGGAGGAAGTTAATGTTAAGATCACTTGCAGGCCTACGTTCAATCGATCCAGTTTTCGACCATATTGAAAAAACAAAGACAGTGATCCTTGACACTAGTTCCTTCAATTATTCTCGAATTTTGAAACAATTCCTTAGAAGTCTCGAATCATATCGATTCAAAACTACTTCTCAAAACAAGCCTTTTGAGGTGTAGGTTTGTTTCAGAAGACTGGTCCTCAAAACGGGCCTTTTGAGGTGGAGGCTTCAGACATGCTCCTCATGTTGCTTCCATAGCTCTTTCAATCTTGATGCCTATTTGAGAAAACAATCATTAATATTCCCATACTCTATAGGTGATTCGTTTCTTTTGAGATTCATCTTTATATGAGGAAACGATCATTAATATTCCCATACTCTACGGGTGATTCGTTTCTTATATATTGACTTATCTCGGAAGCGCTTAAGGCATAGGCTCGTCGTTTAAGAACATCATTCCCCTTTTGGAATTTAAGACAATTCTCAAGTTTCTTGCCTAGTCGATATTTTGATCCAGTTATTTTATTAGTCGAGGATAAATAGTAAAATGGATAATTACAGATAGCTCAGTATCCTAAAGAGAAGACAAACATTTAGTGGACTAGTTAATGAATAATACTTATAATCTACGAAGGTTGGACTCTCTATCGTAGAAGTTCTCCCACTATTTTATCGAAACAATTACCCCTTCAATTGTTCGGGAAATTCTCTTTCCTAGTAGGTCTTGACGTCCCAGCGGCAATTAATTGCACCCACGACTCGTGGCCATACGACCAATTCCCCAGGTAGGCATACTTATTGCCAATTTGTCACTCCACAACCTTCAAGCTATTTTGCCTCGGTTTTCTCACTTATCTAGCACTGCTACATCATAAGTGTTACTAATCAAGTCTAACACATCAATCATGATGAGCAACGGGCCCGGTCGTGAGTTATCCGTAACTAGTTATCGGTCGATCCTCACATCCCGACCAGTCCTCACCCTTGTCGTGTTTAGTTAAAAACAGGAGTCAAGGAATTTTACGTATTGTCCCTTTCTTCGACTCGGGTGCCAGACTCTGGATCACCTCTATCGATAAGTAGACAACATACGCTAGTTCCTATTGATGGAAGGCTTGGATTTATATAAATACTTCATTTTATTTTAATCCAATATGACTTAATATTTAATTTGAGAGGGGAATTTCTGGTTTGATAGTTATGCTAACTCTCCTCGAGATCTCACCGTTTCAGTTATGCTTTATCTTTTATTACGATCTAGATTCTAGCGAGCATCTCATACAAGCTAAATATAAATCGACAAAATAAATAAAAGCCATACAAGCCTAGCATGCATACTACCACAATTGATCTTACCGAATTTCGTACGTGATGTTCGTGCGTGGTGTGGTCGATCAAACACTTAATAATAGATATAGAAGATCAATATTATTGTATTCAAGTAGTTCGATTACAAGGTTACAAGAATACAATGAATCAGAGTCCTATTCGAGCCCTATTGAATGCCGTACAAAGCTAGAGGGCGAAATACATATAAAGGTCCTAGGCCTAAATTCCGAGCGGTAGCTTCGAGTAGGGAGCACCTGGGAAGTTGTGTCGTCGTTATAAATGCGCGGGGTATTTATAGCTGAAGGTAGGGTCTAGGTGATCCATCCACAGATCTGTATTTCCCGGCCCATAACTTTGGATCAGGGCTCGGCCCAACAGTAATTTCGGACCTGTAGCCATTTATCATATTCCCTTCGATCTCCCTTGGTCGAGATAGATGCTTTTCCGAGCTCTTATGCTGGACAAGGAAAGGAATCCGAAATACCCCTCATCAATACTCCCCCACTTCTCGAGCGTCAAGTGAAGCTAGAGCTCTGAGAAGTAGATTTGGCGTAGGACGAATTAGTGAAGTGAATACCTGGGACGAATTATCCTTGGTGCAAGTTTTTAGGTATGCCTCATTAAAAACCAGATTCGGAAAAACCCTTTAGGGATAAAAACCGGATCGGGGAAAAAGAGTGCATACTTAAAAAACTTTAATGCAGTTGTCGAGGGATTTGTTCTTATTATCCGTTGTTAAAAGAGAGAATTCACGCTTCAGGCCTTTTTCTCAACATCTTATTGAGGAGGCGCAATTGTAATTTGTGATATTTTATTATTCTTCAGGCTAGTAATCATAAGGGTCCGATGAATCTTTGAAAGTGTCACATTTCTCCAGGGTCTTTGACTTCGAAGTCTTTAAAAATATAAGGACCGTAAGTGTAATTTCTGAGAATACGATTATTAATTTACCCTGAGGGAGATCAACCGCCGCGGTTACTCGGGGACCAGTTTGCAATTTCCCGTTTTGTCCCTGTATATATACTTTGATGAGGATCGTTATCTACTATAAGTTCTGAAGGTAAAAATTCTTGATCGGATCAAGCAGGTCGATAAGCGAGTCTGACTAGTCGTATTTCAAGCAACTTTCATATATTTGCTATGTCTAGTCCCACAGATTTGAAGGGAAAATCTCCCTTAGAGGAAAGTTTCGCTGTTGATCGAGAGGAAGGGGAATTTATAGCAACTCGTTCATCCGAGGTCGAGAATGCGCAGGATTCAAATTCGACTTCCGAGTCCGGCGGGGATGAGCGGGAATCTAACTCTAACTCAGAAGATAGCGAAGATGAGAGTTCTAGTGGGGCGACGGTTTCCGACAATGAACCCGAGGAGGATGAGGGTCTGTCTTTAGGGGAAAATGAGCAAAAGAAAATTAGACTGAGCAGAAACGCCGTGGTTACCATTTTTTACTGGGAAGAACCTTCGACCAGCGCGGGTCTGAATAGGACGGAGGAGAGGGCTGACGAGATAGTTTGTTCTTATACGGAAGAAGATTTAGGGGATTTGCAAGAGGAGTTTGGACCATATCTTGGCGCTGGTTTTTCGATTGTCCTTCCTTCTTCCGACCAGCGGGTCACCAATCCTCCTCCTGGTTGTCAGGCTTTTTACTCCAAACAATTTCATTATGGCGTTCGTATTCCCTTTCCTCCTTTGATAGAAAAAATTCTGGAGGCCTTCGAGTTGACACCTAGTCAGATCCTTCCGAACTCCATTGGTCTTATCGTAGCTTTCTGCGTGCTGATGCAGGCTAAGGGAAAAAGAGCAGTTTTTCAGAATTTTTGGCGGGTATTTCAGATGAGCGCTTCGACGTCTTCGAACGCTGGATATGTGTATTTCTCCCAGAGGCCTAAAATTTCGATTTTATCAGCCAATGTCAGTAGCAATCTCAAGGGGTGGAAGCACGAATTCTTCTTTGTTCGAGGACCAGATTCTCCATCCTCTGAAAATAATCCCGAGCCCATCCCTTATAACTGGCCTGGTGCAAAGTCATGGATATACGGTAAACGCCATCTGAAGGGAAGTATGAAGAGCGAGATATCAGATGAAATGCTGCGAATTCTTCGTGCTGATACTCACCAAACTGCGTTAATGACTCAAGAGGCCGTCTTGAGGGTGGCTGGCCTTAGTAGCTTTACTTTTCCCACCGAACCAATCTTGTTCGGAAAGGCTCGGATTGATCCTGCCAACCCTCCTTCCAGCTTAACAGACATCGTCGATAAATTCCGAACATCAGTGGCTGGCAATCATGTTGCTTCCTTCTCAAAGGGTAGCAAAGGACGACCTCGCCCTCAAGCATTAAAAACATCTCGGAAGGCGAAAAAACCTAAAACCCAGGCTGTGGCTGCGGGGGTTCCGAATACTTTGATGGTCATTCCCCCGGTTACTGATGCAGGAGCTTCCCGTTTTCGGGTCGAGGCAGAGGGGGCTTCCGACCCCCAGGCTTCTGCTGTTATTCGATCTATTTTTCCGACCGGCTCTTCTAACCCGAATGATGCGGGGTATAGCCGTTATACATTGATGGATGATCGGGCTAGGGAAATTCTGCAGGTTAGGATGGCTCGCAAAAGAAGTAGCAATGCTTCGGAGTCATTCAGACGAATTAAGCCTTTTGGCCGAGGACAGGATCCGATTCCTTGTCGACCTGGTTGCTCCGAGCCGGATCTGGCCGACTTTATCGAAAATCACCTGCAAGGACCCAGGGCAGCAGGATATCCCGAGGACGGAACAGTCGAATCCGACCTGGGCCCTGGGGGTGAGCATACGGTAGACAAATCGCTTCGGATGTTTCTGGCGGGGAGGTTCAAAGACGATATCATGCAATCTTTTAACAAGCCAGGCTTCGAGATAATAGGCGACTATGCCGAAGCCCATCGAAGGGTATTGTTCTAAAAAGTCTTAACACTCATCGTTTTTTTTTTTTTTTTTTTTAGTCATTGTGCCGTGTTTTATACCTTTTCCTTTGCAGGCCGGTGATCTATTTATCCAAAACGCTCTTCGAGCGGCCGTGCTGAATGAAGAATCCCAAGCGGCACAGAAAGGTTTGTTCAACGTTCTGAAGGATGAGGCTGCTAAAACCAGCCAATTAGAGGAGATCAAAGCCATGTTGTCTGAAACCGAAACAAAGCTCGAACAGAATAAGAAAGAGTTGGAAGCCATGAAAGCTTTAGAAGGGGAGGTAGAGAAGTTAAAATTAGAGCTTGAACAGGCCAAAGTATCGGCCGAACAATCTTATGAGCGAGGCCGTCAAGAGGCCAGATTTCCAGCCATAAGAGAATTTTTGAAATCTCCGATTTTGGATGCCCTGGTTCGCTTGAGGTCCGGGCAAATAAACCAATCTTTCCACTTTAAGGGAGTTCAACAGCTTATCTCGGCCGGACAACTTGCTGGTTCCATCGAGAAATATCTTAAGTTTTTGGATCCTTTTAAAAATATTTATGGGAAAGATTACAGGCCCAGTTCTCTTCCTCCCAAGATTTCAGACTTTAAGGATCATGAGTTTTATTCCTTCCTTGAAGAGTTCGGAGTTCCCATGTCCAATCCCGACGTTCTCGAGGCGCAATTTGACGATCAAGATGTGGACATCGAAGGCGATTCCAGCACTCGTGGAGAACAGGGTAACAGTTCTACCAAACTGGAAGGATCGACCTCCGGTGGTCAGGATGATGGTGGGGAAGAGAAGACTAGTTCAAGTAGTGAAGATTCCGAGAGCTCGGGGAATGATTCAGGGAGCAGGAATGAGAAGGCGAGGTCGAATGATGATTCCGACTCTAAGGATTCTAGTGATTGAGGGTTCTTTAAATGTAATAGACATCCCTTTTTTGTTAGATTGTAATAGCCATTCTTCTTTAATATGTATTTGTTCCTGGGGTTATTCTTGATGTGCTGTTGGTATGAATTTAATATGAAATATTTTTTGCGTCATCCTTACGTTTTTTGGTTACGTCACCGAATCTTTTCTTGGGAAAAGATAACTCGTCTATGGCCCACCTTTCTTTTCTTTCTCAGTAATCTGCATTCCTTATAAATACTTAGGCTTACGATAGCCTATCTTAATAATATTTCTTCCCTTCTGACGATCGAAGCTTAGGAAAATTTATGCGAGATCGGGCTTCTCGAACTTATTGATTAAGAAACTACTTCTTCTTTTTCTTGGATCTATTTTTACTTGTAAATTTGTCAACTGTTAGAGAAATGAACCATGATCCGAAAATTCCCTTGTTTCCTTCTATAAGGTCAACCCAATACGATAAGGGTAGCGTCTTGAAGAGAAAAAGGCACACTCCTGCTACGTCTAGATTTTCCTTCGACCAGTCTTTGTGTGGAGAAGGTAGCTCCTCTGATTTGGTTCCATCCTCTTGTTTGAGAAATAGGAACGCCTATAAGAAGGCTAAAAAAGTCTCTTTTGCGGATGAGGTCTTCCCGATCGGACGAGGCGTTGATCGCGCTGATAAGGTTTTTCGAGGAAAGTCCGATCTGAGTTTAGTTCGGGCTGACATTTCTCTTTCCGAGTCAATATTATCGGGTGGAGACTATTCCTCGTTTCTGTTTCACTCTGGATCTGAGTTTCTTGCCCAGGTAATTCTAATCACCGTATCATGTATTTGCGTATTTTTCTGTTTTTGTCTTTAACATGCTTTCTCGCAGGCTGGCGAATGTTTTTCCGTGCTTTATTTGTTGGCTAAACGCGAGGTCGAGCATCGGACTAGTATTAGCCTTGAGCTGGCCCTAAAAAAGACCGAGTTGGATCGGGCCTTGGAAGCCAATAGATTTTTCAAAGAGAAGTTGTCTTGTGAGAAAGGTAAAGAGATCCAAGTTTGTGGCGGAAATCTTTCGGAGAAGCTGAAAAGGTTAAGAGACGCTTGCGAGTTTGAGAAGAAGAATTTTGATCTCCGCGAGAAAGAGGCTTATGCTCGCGGATACGCTGATCGCAGTGCCGAAGTTCGAAAATTTCTTTCCGAGAATGTTTAGTTATATTACCTTGTTGTAACGATATCAATAAGCCGTTGTATTTCAATAAACTGTTCCTGAATAAACGTAACTTCATCTTGATTTGGACTTGTATTTTACCCTGTTACTCCCAGGACTTGTTTGTAACTACTTGAATGTAGAATGTATACTCCTTTTAATAAGAAATATTTTTACTTTGTCTTGTAATGATAATTTCGACGTTAATTCTTTATGAATTATGAGAATTCTTCGAGCTTGAGAGGATACGCTCCTCTATTCGAGCTTGAGGGGATACTCTTCTGTAATATCCTTGATTTGTGATTGCGCAATAGATATAGGATATAATTTCGATTTGATTCTCGATTAGCAAACTCGATCTAATGGGCGTAGCAACGGTTTTCTCCTGTTTTGATAATTTCGATCTAAGGGGTAAAGCCATAGTTTCCATCCTTAGTCGTTTCAGAGCATTTTTAGCCCGAGGGTCATAGCAGAGGCTTTCACCACTTTTTTTTATAATTTTCGATCTAAGGGGCATAGCAGCGGCTTTCACCCTTAGTCGTTTCAGAGCATTTTTAGCCCGAGGGTCATAGCAGAGGCTTTCACCCTTTTTTTTTTTATAATTTTCGATCTAAGGGGCATAGCAGCGGCTTTCACCCTTAGTCGTTTCAGAGCATTTTTAGCCCGAGGGTCATAGCAGAGGCTTTCACCCATTTTGATAATTTTCGATCTAAGGGGCATAGCAGCGGCTTTCACCCTTAGTCGTTTCAGAGCATTTTTAGCCCGAGGGTCATAGCAGAGGCTTTCACCCTTTTTTTTATAATTTTCGATCTAAGGGGCATAGCTGATAAGGGATATTTTGGATTTCTGCACTTCTTCTTTACGACTACATAAGTTCGAACGTCATCCATCTCGAAAAATCCAGTTCGACCCCAATGTCGGAATGATGTAAATACAAGGCTACTCTGGGTCCAAAATTACTGTTGGGCCGAGCTCTGACCCAAACTTATGGGCCGAAGAATTGCACATCTGCGGTTGGACCACCTGGACCCCATTTTCAGCTATAAATACCCCATATATTTATGATGCTGGACACAACTTCCCAGGTGCTCTCTCCTCGAAGCTACAGTTCTAAGCAGCTCGGGTTATAGGTCTAGTTCCTTCATATGTATTTCGCCCTCTAGCTTGTACGGCATCCAATAATGCTCGAATAGGACCTTTGAATACTTGTACTTGTACTCATTCAATTCGAATACAATTACATTTGATCTTTACTTCACTTTATTTATTGTTATTATAATCATACATCCCACCCTTGATCGAATCAACGAAACCACGTAAGATCAATTGGCGCCCACCGTGGGGCCTTATTCGAGTATTAGATCGAAATATGCCTACTACGAGGAGGAACACGTATGTTAGAGGAGAGCCTTCCCATGCAGGGGGAGCACAAAATTCTGTTAACAATGAACCTGATAATCTATCACGCGCCGCACAACAACAACCGGAGGCGCCACAGGCGGTTCCACAAGATAACATTCCAGTACACACGACCATTGGTGACTTAAGATCTATAATAGGCACAATGTGCAGGGAATTCTTGAACAGCGGAAGGGCAGATCAGTCACCTGTAGACCAACCAGGGATTCAGGGAAGACCAGAGATACCTTCATCGAACTTGCAAAAGGAAAATGATATGTCGCATGCCCCATCGACACATCCGCGTCGAGCGGCACCCTCGAAAGCCAATGCCCGGTCTGAAAACCCACCTGCACTAGTGCACGATCTGGAAAATTCTGTTGTGGGGGAAAGTCACACCGCCGGCGCTGTAAGAAGAAACAAACCAATTAGCAAGAGAATCACTGAATCTGAATTGGAGAAAATAATACAGGAAAGGGTGGCTAAAAAATTGGAAGAGCAAGATACCATGATAGAGATTCCCTTCACTCATCAAGCTGCCAGGCAAGCAGGGAACTCCCTGACTAGAGGAAATCTACGAGAGAGGGAGGTCTCGAATAATATCATGAGATGTTCACCCTTTTGTCGAGAAATACGCGAAGCTCGAAACACAGAAACGGTGCCGACCAGGCTCCCTCGGTATAACGAGACTACCGACCCCGGCGAACACATCAACAGCTTTGTTAATGTTATGAATTTGTATGGACACTCGGATAATTTCTGTTGCAAGATTATGGTCACCACTTTTGAAGGGATTGCCCTCGATTGGTTTGGAAAGTTACCTCCAAACTCCATATTTTCTTTCGAAGAATTTTGCGATAAACTGAAGCATCAATTCGCTAGCCAAAGGAAGCCAAGATTGCCAGCAAACCATCTGGGCACTGTGAAACAATTTGAAGGAGAGACGTTGAGGCAATGGCTGGCAAGGTTTAGTATTGAGCTCTTGAAAGTGGATACCCCACAGATTGTATATCTGTCCTCGTTGATGTTGGAGCTGACCAGAAGCACCCAGTTTGGGAATGCATTATGTAGAAAGCAACCAAAATCCTTCGAACGGATAATGGAAATTGCTGAAAAATATATGATACAGGAAGAGATGAACAAATTGAAGAGTTCACATCTAGATAAATCTCATCTCAACAAAAAGCACGATCGGGCTCCGATCCCAAAACCAGGTGATTATGGATGGTCAAATAAAGGATCCGTTTGGCAGCGAATCAACACTTTTAAGCCGCATATGCCACCCCAGGGACCGAATTCGTTTGGCCCCCCTTTTGAGCGAAATCGAGCCCCAAGGCCGGGTAAAATTCAATTTACTGAGCTCAACAATTCAAAAGAAGAGGTGTTGACCGTATTGGAAGAAGGAAATTTAATTCCGGAAGCCCAAAGGATCACACAGGCAAGGCCGGGCGCACCTGGATATGATCAATACTGTCGATATCATCGAGCTAGAGGCCACAGTACGGAAAATTGTTATCAGTTGAAGGTCGAGATCGAAAAATTAATCAACCAGGGAAAACTCAAAGAATTTGTTAAGAATGGCAACTATAACAATCGCTACAGATCCCGTAGTCCGAGAAAATTTAGCGCTCGGCAGAGACAAATTCAAAATCAGGCGGAAGAGCAATCGAACGGTGTAATCAACATGATTGCAGGTGGACCGGCGGGTGGAGATAGTAGGAATGCCAGAAAAAGGACTTTAAGGTCGATCAGGACAGGAGTGTCCAGAAAAAGGGAAATTCTATCTTTGGAGTTTCCATCAATGGAGAATCAAATCATTAGCTTTAGCGAGGCGGATCGACCCGCAGATGTTAGTTGGGACACGAATGAAGATGATCCAGACTTTTCCATGGTATTAACACTAAGGATTGCAAATTTCGAGGTCAAAAGAGTGCTGGTCGATAATGGGAGCTCGGCGAACATAATTTCATCAGAAGCTCTTACAAGAATGAAACTCTGTCATCCACATTTGGATAAGGTAACCACCCCTTTGGTCGGTTTCGGCGGATCTGAGATCACCCCGCTCGGAACCATACTTTTGAGTACCACTTTAGGATCAAAACCAAAGAATGTCACAAGAATGATCAAATTCCTAGTGGTAGACACGCCATTTGCTTACAATGCCATCTTAGGAAGACCCGCTCTGAATACTTTTAAGGCTATCGTATCCACCTACCACCAAAAGATAAAGTTCCCAACCGACGGGGGGGTAGGAGAAATGAGGAATGACCAGTACATGGCTTGGGAATGTTATAGTTCGTCCTTGACTATCAAGGAGAAGGTGGAGCCCCAGCTCCCTAGCAAAAGGAAGATAAACGAATTAGTCCCTAACTCCGGAACTCCGATTCCTGATTATGAAAGGCTAGATGGAAAGAAAGGGAGGATCGTTGACATGAGCGTACAAGCACCTGATCACAAAAAGGTGAACTTGGTACCTGGATCTCCAGAAAAATTCACAAAAATAGGAACGGAGCTAAGTAATTGCATGGAGGCAAAGCTCATCGGATTCTTGCAGAAAAACGTGGATGTCTTCGCATGGAGTTCGGACGACATAGTAGGAATCGACCCGCGAGTGATAACGCATTCCCTGAATATTGACCCAAAGGCCAGACCCGTGAGGCAGAAGAAGCGTAATCACGGACGAGAGAAAGACAAGATAATTAATGCAGAGGTCGATAGATTGTTAGCAGCAGGGCAAATCAAGGAGATAAAATTCACGGAATGGCTATGCAATGTGGTATTAGTCTCCAAGGGAGAAAAGATCGAGAACAAATGGAGAATGTGCAATGATTTCACCGACTTAAACAAACTATGTCCAAGGGACCCTTACCCTTTGCCTCGAATTGACATGCTCGTAGACTCCACTGCAGGATTTGTATTGTTTAGCATGATGGATGCATTTCAAGGATTTTATCAGATCTTCATGAACGAAAGAGATCAGGACAAAACGGCATTTATCACCGAACGAGGGGTGTACTGTTTCATCGTTATGCCCTTCGGTTTAAGGAACGCCGGTGCAACATATCAGAGGCTGGTCAATATGATGTTCAAAGAGTTAATAGGGGAAATCATGGAAGTATATGTAGACGACATGCTCGTAAAAAGTATGTCCGAAGAGGATCATATTAATCATCTCGATAGGTGCTTCAAAATTTTGAGGAAGTATGGATTGAAGTTAAACCCAGCGAAATGCACATTTGGGGTGCGATCGGGAAAATTCCTTGGGTATTTAGTTCATGAAAGGGGGATTGAAGCTAATCCAGAAAAAATCCGAGCGATCACTGACCTCCATCCACCAAGGAAACTTTCGGACGTTCAAAGTTTGATCGGAAAAATTATCTCATTGAATAGATTCATCTCCAGATCCGCTGACAAAAGCTTACCTTTCTTCAGACTGTTGCGTAAATCTAAGAACTTCGAGTGGAACGCTGAATGCGACAAGGCTTTCGAAGAACTGAAAGCATACTTGACTTCGACACCCATGCTAGCAAAACCATCCGAAGGGGAACCCCTATATTTGTACATAGCTGTGTCAGAAGAAGCCATTAGCTCGGTTCTGGTCAAGCTAGATAAAGCTGAGCACAAACCAGTTTACTATTTGAGTAAATTGTTGCAGGGTGCCGAAAAGAATTATATGGAGATTGAAAAATTTGCACTTGCCTTAATTGTGGCTGCCCGGAGATTAAGGCCCTATTTTCAAACGTATAAAATCATTGTTTTAACTAACCAACCTTTAAGACAGGTTTTGTCCAAGCCAGAAGCTTCAGGCAGGTTAATAAAGTGGGCGGTCGAGCTCAGCCAATTCGAAATTGAATACCGACCACGAGTCGCCGTCAAGGCGCAAGTGCTATCTGATTTTGTGCTTGAATCAACCAACATATCGAACGAGAAAGAAGGAACAACCTCGGAATTATGTATGGTGGAAGAAGCAAACGATCAAGTTTGGCTGATGCACGTGGACGGATCTTCGACCAAGGAAGGTGGTGGAGCTGGGATTCATTTCCAAGGGCCCAATGCTGAAGATCTGAGCTATGCGATAACTTTGGACTTTGTTGTCACCAACAATGAGGCCGAATATGAAGCATTGATAGCTGGATTAGAGATGGCCATTAAGGCAAAGGTAAAATCGATCATCGTACTAACGGATTCGGAACTTGTTCACAGACAGGTAAAAGGCACTTACGAGGCCAGAGAATTCAACATGATTAAATATCTGAACAAAGCGAAGAAGTTGATCTCGGAATTCGATAAGTTTGACATTCAACCGATACCAAGAGAAGAGAATCTCTGGGCCGATATATTGTCAAAATTTACAGGACTGGCCGACGGAAAGACTGAGAGAACAATCACTTGGCTGCTATCAAATATGTCTGCCATCGAGTTAGATGCAGACCCTGCTGTTGGTGTTATGGAAATCGAAGAGCCAAGTAGGTCATAGAGCGACCCTCTTATCGCCTATCTTAAGGATGGAAAACTGCCGGATGATGCAAATGAGGCTCGGAGAATCAAATATAGAGCGCCATCATTTACTTTGATGGACAGTCAACTCTATAAGCGGTCCTCTTCGGGAATTCTATTGAAATGTATCCACGAGTCACACTACAATGCCATTTTAAGGGAAGTTCATGAAGGGGAAGCAGGAAGTCATTGTGGCGCTCGAGCGTTAGCTCTAAAACGTTCCAGATCCGGATATTATTGGCCTACACTTTTTTCTGATTCAATCGAGTATGTGAAAAAATGCCACCACTGTCAAATCCATTCGAACTTGATACACCAACCGGCCGAACATATGCATTCGATTCCTATTTGTTGGCCCTTCGACAAATGGGGCATCGATATTGTGGGACCTTTCCTAACAGCGCGAGCCAGAAAAAATTACGTACTTGTAGCTGTGGAATATTTCAGCAAGTGGGTCGAATGTGTTGCCTTGACAAAGATCACCCAATTTCAAGTTATTAATTTTTTATGGAAAAATATAGTCTGCAGGTTCGGAATCCCCAGGGTTTTAATATCAGATAACGGAACGCAGTTTGCAGGAAAAAGGGTCACGGATTGGTGTGAAAGATTTGGGATACAACAGAACTTTGCGTCTGTTGGCCACCCTCAGGCTAACGGACAAACTGAAGTAGTGAACCGGGAAATTGTTCGATCTCTGGAGAAGCGCTTATCGGAAGCAAAGGGAAAATGGCTGGATGAGCTACCAGGAGTATTATGGGCCAACAGAACAACAGTCAAAGCGGCAACCGGAGAAACTCCATTTAGTTTGGTTTATGGGTCGGAGGCTGTTATTCCAGTCGAGAATCTTATACCTTCCCCCAGGGTCGAATTTTACGATCCTGAAGAAAACCAATCGCTGAGGCAAGTGGAAGTTGATCACGCGGATGCTCGTAGGGACCGCGTGAAGTTGAAAATTCAAGCCGCCAAGGCCAACATGGAAAAGGCTTATAATCGAAATGTGAGGGTTCGATCCTTCAAAATAGGGGATTTAGTGCTCAAAAAAGTGGAAGTATCAAAGCACGTAGGAAAACTACAACCCAATTGGGAAGGCCCATTCGTGATCATAGGGGTTGGAAAGAAAGGGTCTTATAAGATTGCACGCCCTAACGGAGAAATATTGCCTCGAGCTTGGAATGCGGTCAATTTAAGAAGATATTATGGAAGATGAAGATGAATAGTTAATATTCTAGACTATTATTTAGTCATCTCGTTCTGTTTCTATGTTTCTCGTGACTAAGAAAACTATGTGTTCAATGAAAGTTTATTTCGATTGAGTTATTTATTCAATGAAAGTTCGTTTCGCCAAAATTATTATTTATTCGTCATATTCTGGATGTTCTCGATCTTTATTCATCTATTATCAATCTCTATTATTCTCCATCAACTATTAAACGGGTGAAAGCCTCTGCTATGACCCAAGGGCTAAAAATGCTCTAAAAACGACTAAGGGTGAAAGCCTCTGCTATGCCCCTTAGATCGAAAATATTGAAAGGGTGAAAGCCTCTGCTATGCCCCTTAGATCGAAAATATTGAATGGGTGAAAGCCTCTGCTATGACCCAAGGGCTAAAAATGCTCTAAAAACGACTAAGGGTGAAAGCCTCTGCTATGCCCCTTAGATCGAAAATATTGAATGGGTGAAAGCCTCTGCTATGACCCAAGGGCTAAAAATGCTCTAAAAACGACTAAGGGTGAAAGCCTCTGCTATGCCCCTTAGATCGAAAATATTGAAGGGGTGAAAGCCTCTGCTATGACCCAAGGGCTAAAAATGCTCTAAAAACGACTAAGGGTGAAAGCCTCTGCTATGCCCCTTAGATCGAAAATATTGAATGGGTGAAAGCCTCTGCTATGACCCAAGGGCTAAAAATGCTCTAAAAACGACTAAGGGTGAAAGCCTCTGCTATGCCCCTTAGATCGAAAATATTGAATGGGTGAAAGCCTCTGCTATGACCCAAGGGCTAAAAATGCTCTAAAAACGACTAAGGGTGAAAGCCTCTGCTATGCCCCTTAGATCGAAAATATTGAATGGGTGAAAGCCTCTGCTATGACCCAAGGGCTAAAAATGCTCTAAAAACGACTAAGGGTGAAAGCCTCTGCTATGCCCCTTAGATCGAAAATATTGAATGGGTGAAAGCCTCTGCTATGACCCAAGGGCTAAAAATGCTCTAAAAATGACTAAGGGTGAAAGCCTCTGCTATGCCCCTTAGATCGAAAATATTGAAGGGGTGAAAGCCTCTGCTATGACCCAAGGGCTAAAAATGCTCTAAAAACGACTAAGGGTGAAAGCCTCTGTTATGCCCCTTAGATCGAAAATATTGAATGGGTGAAAGCCTCTGCTTTCTCCTTGATAGTTAGAGATGAATTATAACACTCCCAAGCCATGTACTGATCGTTCCTCATCTCTCCTACTCCTCCTTCGGTCGGAAACTTAACCTTCTGGTGATAAGTAGATACGACAGCCTTAAAGATATTCAAAGCTGGTCTTCCCAAGATGGCATTGTAAGCAAATGGTGTGTCTACTACTAAAAATTTAATCATTCTTGTGACGTTCTTCGGCTTGAGTCCCAAGGTGGTACTCAAAAGTATGGTTCCAAGTGGAACGATTTCCGATCCCCCGAATCCAACCAGTGGGGTGGTTACTTTATCCAAACGGGGATGGCAGAGATTCATTCTTGTAAGCGCTTCTGAAGAAATTATATTTGCCGAGCTCCCGTTATCAACCAATACTCTTTTGACCTCGAAGTTCGCAATTTTCAGTGTCAATACCATAGAAAAGTCTGGATCATCCTCATTTGTATCCCAATGAACATCAGCAGGTCAATCTGCCTCTGTAAAACTGATGACTTGGTTTTCCATTGACGAAAACTCCAAGGATAAAATTTCCTTTTTCGTGGAGACTCCTGCCTTAATCGACCTCAAGGTCCTTTTCCTAGCATTCCTGCTATCTCCCCCAGCGGGTCCACCAGCTATCATGTTTATTACTCCGTTCAACTGTTCTTCCGCTTGGTTTCTAACCTGTCTCTGCTGATTGTTGAATTTTCTCGGGCTACGAGATCTATAACGATTGCTGCAGTTGCCGTTTTTGACAAACTCTTTTAGTTTTCCTTGTGCTATTAATTTCTCTATCTCAACTTTCAACTGGTAACAATTTTCAGTACTATGTCCTCGGGTTCGATGATATCGACAGTATTGGTCATATCCGGGTGCACCAGGCCTTGCCTGCGTGATCCTTTGGGCCTCCGGAATCAAATTCCCTTCTTCTAATACAGTCAACACTTCTTCCTTCGAACTGTTAAGTTCAGTAAACTGAATTTTGCCCGGTCTCGAGGCCCGGTTCCGATCATAGGGAGGTCCATAGGAATTCGGTGCCTGAGGCGGCATGTGTGGCTTATAGGTGTTGATTCGTTGCTAGACGGATCCTTTAGTCGATCCTCCGTAATCACCCGGTTTTGGGATCGGGGCCCGATCTGGTTTTTTGCTGAGGAGAGATTTGTCGATATGCGAACTCTTTAATTTATTCATTTCCTCCTGTATCATATATTTTTCAGCTATTTCCATTATCCGCTCGAAAGACTTGGGTTGTTTTCTACATAAAGCATTTCCGAACTGGGTGCTCTTAGTCAGTTCGAACATCAGGGAGGATAGATACTCGATATGTGGGGTATCTACCTTCAAAAGCTCAATACTGAACCTTGCTAACCATTGCCTCAATGTCTCCCCTTCCAATTGTTTCATAGTGCCCAAGTGATTTGCTGGCAGCCTCGGTTTCCTCTGGCTGGCAAACTGATGTTTTAGCTTATCGCAGAATTCTTCGAAAGAAAAGATAGAGTTTGGGGGCAATTTTCCGAACCAGTCAAGGGCAATTCCTTCGAAAGTAGTGACCATGATCTTGCAACAGAAATCCTCCGAATGACCATATAAGTTCATCACATTAACGAAACTGTTAATGTGTTCTCCGGGGTCGGTAGTCCCGTTATACCGTGGCAGCCTGGTTGGTACTGTTTCCGTGTTTCGTGCTTCGCGTATCTCTCGACAGAAAGGTGAGCAACGCATGATATTATTCGAGATCTCCCTATCTCGCAAGCTTTCTCCAACTAGTGCGTTCCCCGCTCGCCTTGTGGCCTGATTGTTGAAGGGGATCTCAATTAGATTATCTTGCTCCTCCAATTTTTTGGCCACCCTTTCCTGTACTATCTTTTCCAATTCCGATTCGGTAATTCTTTTATAGGTTGATTTGTTTCTCACTACGGCACCGGCTGTATGACTCTCTCCCATGACGGAATCCTCCACATCATTTGCTCGCGCAGCTGGGTTTTCAGATCGGACATAGACTTTCGAGGGCGCAGCTCGATGCGGATGTGTTGGTGGAGCATGCGACACACTGTTATCCTTCTGTAAGTTCGAGGAGGGTAGCTCCGGTCTTGCTTGAACTCCTGGTTGGTCGACAGGCGATTGATCTGCCCTTCTGCTGTTCATGAATTCCCTGCACATCGTGCCTATTATAGATCTTAAGTCACCCATGGTCGTGTGTATCGGAATGTTATCTTGAGGAACCGCAGGCGGTACTTCTGGTTGTTGTTGAGCTGCGCGTGACAGATTATCGGGCTCATTGTTGACAGAATTTTGTGCTCCCACTGCATGGGAAGGCTCTCCTCTATTATACGTATTTCTCCTCGTAGTAGGCATATTTCGATCTAAGACTCGAACAAGGCCCCACGGTGGGCGCCAATTGATCTTACCGAATTTCGTACGTGATGTTCGTGCGTGGTGTGGTCGATCAAACACTTAATAATATATATAGAAGATCAATATTATTGTATTCAAGTAGTTCGATTACAAGGTTACAAGAATACAATGAATCAGAGTCCTATTCGAGCCCTATTGAATGCCGTACAAAGCTAGAGGGCGAAATACATATAAAGGTCCTAGGCCTAAATTCCGAGCGGTAGCTTCGAGTAGGGAGCACCTGGGAAGTTGTGTCGTCGTTATAAATGCGCGGGGTATTTATAGCTGAAGGTAGGGTCTAGGTGATCCATCCACAGATCTGTATTTCCCGGCCCATAACTTTGGATCAGGGCTCGGCCCAACAGTAATTTCGGACCTGTAGCCATTTATCATATTCCCTTCGATCTCCCTTGGTCGAGATAGATGCTTTTCCGAGCTCTTATGCTGGACAAGGAAAGGAATCCGAAATACCCCTCATCAACAATATGCTTTCGATCGGGAGCCTCCTATGCAGGCCATCATCGAGCCAATGATGTTGGCCCTATTGGTCAATCTAAAGGGTTGGTAAATGGGCCTATGCTATTACACAATGTACCATGCATACATGGCCTTCATATCTTCTTGGGCTCCCACCTTGCTTGTAAATGAGCCTCCAGCCTAAACTAGGAAAGCAGTAAAGCCCTATTCTATTACAAAGGCTCAAAATGGTCCAAAAACATAATAGGCTCGCAGGCCCAATAAAAACAAAACAATAAATTAAACCATTCACATCTAACCTAAGGTCAAGGCTCGGCTCGATCGAAAACCACGTAAACAATTCATGTAGAGCAAGAAACATGCAAACATCCTTTACCTATTTCTTTCTTAATTTTAAAACTACCTTTTAAAACTAACTTCCTATGATTCTTACTTTTTAGTCACTACTAATTATGACAAAATGAATATTCGGGTAAACAAAAATAAATTTTCTGCTCAAATTCAGATTCTGTTTTTCAACTTTTGAAAATTGTATTTTCGCCCCTCAACTTTCGAAAATTGCACTTTGACCCCAAAACTTTTTAAAAAGTTTGAATAGTTCAAAAAGTCCTGGAGTTTTCAAAAACTATAAAATCGGCACAGATCTAAAAAAGCAGTTTTACCCAATCATAGATCCATTCATAACAAGTAAGAATCAATTTACAAAACATAATTATCACGTGTTTACATATACATAATTAAACATATACGATGAAAACACATTATGTTCAGGCTTTTCGTATAATAATGATGGAGTTGGCTCTGATACCACTGTTGGGATAGTGGTTGGGTTGCCTCGATTGTCAATACAACGAAAGTGCGGAATTTAAAATTTTTCGAAGCACCCAAGGTCCCATATTAGATTCTCCATATTATTTATACGCAAGCAAGAAACAAAAACACACAGAGTAATTAAACAAGGGGGTTTTTGCGATTTACCTCACCACAGGCAAGGTGGTGGCAACCTTCAGTTCTAATTCTGAATCTGGATCTGGATCTGGTTCACAGAAGTGATCCAAGCGTCTCACCTCCAAAGTTAGTCCACACCAATTGGATTCTGGCAACATCTCCTAGTCTTAGGCTCAGAACTGGATCTAGGAGATTTGTCAAAGCAGGACTGTGCAGATCTATTTGCCAATGCAATATCTAACACGGTGGAACAAGGGAGAGGCGGCGGCGGCGGCGCTAGGGCAGCTCACAGCAGCAGGTGGCGGCGGCTCTAGGTTGGCGGGGCAAAGGAGAGGGGGGCGGCGGCTAGGAAGAGAAGAGAGGCTAGGGTTTTTCTACGGTGTTAGCTTTTTGAGCTCTAGTGGAACCCTATTTATAGACTCCCTCTTGACCTAGGTTTTGCAAGACTCCTTATAGACTTTTAATTAAAGGCCCATGTCTTGCAAGCCTTTCATTTAATTAATTACTTAATTAAATGCTCAATCCAATTAAATCATTATTTCATTTATATAATTAATTAGCAACTCAATTAAGTATTTAATTAATTAAGTCAACCAATTAATTAATCTCCCACTTGAATTAAATACCTTTAATTCATTTAATTGATTTAATTACCTTTAAATTAATTAATTCCTTTAGTATCCTTTTCAACAGTCACCGTCCAATTGTATTGTGTGTGACCATCTAGGTTCACCATCAATTGGCAGCAGGCCCACGAATTCTTCGTGATTTAATTTATGAACAATAAATTACTCCGGTCAATTAAACAACCTTTAATTGACCATCCTAGAATCAAATCCTCTATTAACTCAGGAGTACCTACACTTCATGGTCGATGTCTAGCCACAAGCCCATGAAGCCCAACTTCAGGTGAATTGATACTTGTGAACCTCGTCTCATATAATTACCATGAACATACGGTCCTTCTATCGACTAATATTTCCGATCAAGACTTAGGGTGTGTGAATTGATCGGCACCTCTAAATTTGTCTTGATAACTATACTTTCTAATTCAGGATAATATTCCAGTGTGACTCCTAAATTTGGAAACCCCTTTCCAAATCCGTCACCGACTACGGCCGTAGGTTACTTGGATATATTATCTAAGAATCGTATAGGAAATTCTCTCACCCATTACAGTGAGTCAATAGATTCCATATCGGTACTAACCACTCGCGTACATGTCCATACGTACCCAACCTAGGCATGTTATGACCAAGCTACGTGGCCTATACCTAGATCTAAGTACGCACTTTCATGCACCGAATTCGCCCTAGTACCTCAAGTCAAAGTACTAAATCGTACACTATTATAATCCTTGAGAAACATCCCATCACCGATATGCGACATGCGCTTCCACAATGGGTTTCTCTGTTCGGGTCGTCGATGCGTTCAATCCTCCATTAAACCACCTACTTGTATGCACTGGCCTCAAATGCCTTGCTCATGAAACGCTACAAATTCACTACATGTGAATCATGCATACTTGTACAAGTCTTGGTGATTCCTACGATACACCGTCTCGTTCGGAATCTATGACTTGGAACATTTTTAAGATTACGACCTTTGAGACTGTTTCATGATTGCACTCAGTACTGAAGTGAATCGTCCCATGGTCTAATGTAATCTAAGGGTTTCAACCAATCGCTTAAATGTATTTGCGAGAGATGAAGTTGGCCATTGTTTATCCTTATACACATATAAATAAACGTGCGTATTATTACATTTATACTAAAAAAAGATAATGATAGTTCCAATACAAGCTAAATATATTGGCTTGCAGGGCACTATCCCATCAATCTCCCACTTGCCCTAAAGCCAATCACAAACGTTTCATGGACCCATCCTTTTAAAGATGTTCTTCGAACTCATTTCATGATATAGCCTCCTTTTAGTGGATCCACTAAGTTGTCTTCTGAGTCGACGCGATCCATTACGCGCGTTAACTCTACCAATGATTTTTCTAATCAAATGGTACCTTTCTTTCAAATGTGTTTAGATTTCTGGTAAGATCTTGAATGCTTTGCTTTAGCAATAGCTCCAATGTTATCATGGAAGATAATCATGAGCTTCGCAATGCTAGGCACTACATCCAACCATAGGATGAAGTTTTATATCCAAACACTTTCTTAGGCCGCATTTAATGCTACATTTAATGCTGCAATATATCTTGCTTCAGTGGTTTGGATGGTTACGGTGATTTGCTTGGAACCCTTTCAAATTCACCATTACCCCATTGATGCAGGATATGTATCCAAAAATGGATGTTCTTAATTCATCCACATCAGACTGAAAATTCGAATCAGTGAATCCTTCAAATTTTAATTCTCCACTACCACCGTAGACCAAGAACAAATCCTTAGTCTTTGTCAAGAGCTTAAGGATATCTTTTACGGTGGTCCAGTACTTCTTCACTGGAGTTTGACTAGCAACTTCTCGTGACACTTGAGCATGTTCTACGTCTGGTCTAGTACATAGTAAAGCATGCCACATGGAACCTTTTGTTTGAAACATAAGGTATTTGAGACATCCTCCTTTATTCTCATTTGATGTAGGGCAAATCAATTTTGGAACAAGGGATATAGTGTCTCACTGGAAGCAATCCTTTCTTGGATTCTTCATACTGAATATTTCCAGTATTGATTCTATGTACTTAGATTTAGAGAGTGTTGGCATCTCTTTCCGATCTATTCTATAGATACGTATCCCAATAGGCAAGATGCTTCTCCTAAATCTTTCATGGAGTATTGCATGGACAACCATGCTTTCGTCTGTGCTAACATTCCGATATCATACCAGATAGCCAGAACATTATCGACATATAAAATATGAGCTTCATCGCGCTCCCACTAATCCTTTTGTATACTCATGGTTCATACTCGTTTTGATGGAGTCAAATGTCTTGACTATCTCATCAGAACAAATGTGAATCTAAATGGATTCAGACATTGCTAATGGAGAAAATGTTTCATCAAAGTCTGTTACAGAACATTGTGAATAGCTTTTTTACCACTAGTCAATTCTTAGAGGCAACGCCTCTCCATTCATTCCATGTTTGAAGATCCACTTACAACTTATAACCAACTTATAGGGATAAATCCCTCAGGTGGATCAATCAAGGTTTATACCTTGTTGGAATGGATGGGATCCATTTCGGGTTGCATGGCTTCGAGCCACGCATCTGAATCTATGTCTGACATCGATTCTTGATAGATCTTTGGATCACTTTCCACTTTCTCATTTTCGTGAATGAAACCAAATCATTCTGGCTCTTTACGAATTCGATCAGACCTTTGAAGAGTAGGTGTACTAGTAGGTTCAGCAAATTCTGGATTAACTCCCACTATTTGCGGGGACGGGTCCAAATCTTGGACTTCATCAAGTTCCATGACGTTTCCATTTCCTTTGACGAGAGATTCATCAACAAAGGAACGGGTATCTAGGAGAAACGATTGTTTCTCATTGTCGTGGAACAGGTATCCAATGGATTTCGTTGGATACCCCACAATTATATACAAATTGGATCTACTAGCCAATTTATCTCCTTTTTCGTTTCTACCATCTGCAGGAGATCTCCATACTCAGAGGTAAGAGCATAGAGGTATTTTGCCATACCTTTCTTGGTAAAGCTTTGTAGGCACGAACTTTGAAGGTACTTTGCTGAGTATCTTCGATGCAGTCAGGAGGACTAACTCCTAGAATGCATAAGGAAGCTTAACAAAACTCAATATGGATCGAACAATGTTAAACAATGTTAGATTCCATCTCTTCAGACACTTAAATAAGTTGAGGTGTCTTAGGAGGAGTTTGTTGTATGAGAACCTCATTCTCATTAAGATAATTGAGGAATCCTTGACATGTATTTGCTATCTCAATTAGATCGAATAATACTATGTCTTCGTTGATTCTCTACTTCGCATTGAAATACCTTTCTTGGTTTTTCGGATATGCATCTCACTAGATTCATTTCTCACTAACGACCAAGGTCATTAGTAAAAATTACGAAGTATGAGTAATCTCCTCTCACAGTAACTTTTAGTGATCCATATTCATGGATTAAATCCAGATTTTGTTTGGTTCGCTCTGGATTCCCTGTGACGGGAGATCTGGTCATCTCTTCTTTGAGACATGATTCGCAGGTTGGAAGTTCATCCAAGTTCTATTTTTCAAGAAGCTTAGGTGAAACCAACTTTTGAATTCTACTCTTGGAGATGTGTCCAAGTCTAGCGTACCAAAGTTATGGATTATTATCTTTGTATTAATTGAATTTCACACATTAATTCAATAAGATTGAGTTAATGGTTTAATTCAATTAATTTACTTCCTTTCAATTAACTTCTTTAATTGCTTCCCTTTTCCTTTTCAATTAACCCTTTAATTGAAACGTTGCTTAATTAATTAGATCGTCTAATCAATTAAACATATTAGTGCCTTTCTTAGATGCAGTGGGATAATTCGACTTTTAGGCTACTTGCGTTCTTTTGACTACCTTTATGGTCGAATTTAGAAGAGAATTAATTCTTCTTCATTTTACTCTTCTTTGACTTCGCAGTCCATGAAGTGTAAACGATCATGACAGGTTTATCCTATTTGCCTTTAACCAGTACTTTGGTTGATTCATGAAATGTGATCGACTTATCAAATAAGATCAGTGTATTTCAAGAGTCATTTGAATGAGCGGGAGGAGAATTTAGGAGGAAGTTAATGTTAAGATCACTTGCAGGCCTACGTTCAATCGATCCAGTTTTCGACCATATTGAAAAAACAAAGACAGTGATCCTTGACACTAGTTCCTTCAATTATTCTCGAATTTTGAAACAATTCCTTAGAAGTCTCGAATCATATCGATTCAAAACTACTTCTCAAAACAAGCCTTTTGAGGTGTAGGTTTGTTTCAGAAGACTGGTCCTCAAAACGGGCCTTTTGAGGTGGAGGCTTCAGACATGCTCCTCATGTTGCTTCCATAGCTCTTTCAATCTTGATGCCTATTTGAGAAAACGATCATTAAGATTCCCATACTCTATAGGTGATTCGTTTCTTTTGAGATTCATCTTTACATGAGGAAATGATCATTAATATTCCCATACTCTACGGGTGATTCGTTTCTTATATATTGACTTATCTCGGAAGCGCTTAAGGCATAGGCTCGTCGTTTAAGAACATCATTCCCCTTTTGGAATTTAAGACAATTCTCAAGTTTCTTGCCTAGTCGATATTTTGATCCAGTTATTTTATTAGTCGAGGATAAATAGTAAAATGGATAATTACAGATAGCTCAGTATCCTAAAGAGAAGACAAACATTTAGTGGACTAGTTAATGAATAATACTTATAATCTACGAAGGTTGGACTCTCTATCGTAGAAGTTCTCCCACTATTTTATCGAAACAATTACCCCTTCAATTGTTCGGGAAATTCTCTTTCCTAGTAGGTCTTGACGTCCCAGCGGCAATTAATTGCACCCACGACTCGTGGCCATACGACCAATTCCCCAGGTAGGCATACTTATTGCCAATTTGTCACTCCACAACCTTCAAGCTATTTTGCCTCGGTTTTCTCACTTATCTAGCACTGCTACATCATAAGTGTTACTAATCAAGTCTAACACATCAATCATGATGAGCAACGGGCCCGGTCGTGAGTTCTCAGTAACTAGTTATCGGTCGATCCTCACATCCCGACCAGTCCTCACCCTTGTCGTGTTTAGTTAAAAACAGGAGTCAAGGAATTTTACGTATTGTCCCTTTCTTCGACTCGGGTGCCAGACTCTGGATCACCTCTATCGATAAGTAGACAACATACGCTAGTTCCTATTGATGGAAGGCTTGGATTTATATAAATACTTCATTTTATTTTAATCCAATATGACTTAATATTTAATTTGAGAGGGGAATTTCTGGTTTGAAAGTTATGCTAACTCTCCTCGAGATCTCACCATTTAAGTTATGCTTTATCTTTTATTACGATCTAGATTCTAGCGAGCATCTCATACAAGCTAAATATAAATCGACAAAATAAATAAAAGCCATACAAGCCTAGCATGCATACTACCACAATATGCTTTCGATCGGGAGCCTCCTATGCAGGCCATCATCGAGCCAATGATGTTGGCCCTATTGGTCAATCTAAAGGGTTGGTAAATGGGCCTATGCTATTACACAATGTACCATGCATACATGGCCTTCATATCTTCTTGGGCTCCCACCTTGCTTGTAAATGAGCCTCCAGCCTAAACTAGGAAAGCAGTAAAGCCCTATTCTATTACAAAGGCTCAAAATGGCCCAAAAACATAATAGGCTCGCAGGCCCAATAAAAACAAAACAATAAATTAAACCATTCACATCTAACCTAAGGTCAAGGCTCGGCTCGATCGAAAACCACGTAAACAATTCATGTAGAGCAAGAAACATGCAAACATCCTTTACCTATTTCTTTCTTAATTTTAAAACTACCTTTTAAAACTAACTTCCTATGATTCTTACTTTTTAGTCACTACTAATTATGACAAAATGAATATTCGGGTAAACAAAAATAAATTTTCTGCTCAAATTCAGATTCTGTTTTTCAACTTTTGAAAATTGTATTTTCGCCCCTCAACTTTCGAAAATTGCACTTTGACCCCAAAACTTTTTAAAAAGTTTGAATAGTTCAAAAAGTCCTGGAGTTTTCAAAAACTATAAAATCGGCACAGATCTAAAAAAGCAGTTTTACCCAATCATAGATCCATTCATAACAAGTAAGAATCAATTTACAAAACATAATTATCACGTGTTTACATATACATAATTAAACATATACGATGAAAACACATTATGTTCAGGCTTTTCGTATAATAATGATGGAGTTGGCTCTGATACCACTGTTGGGATAGTGGTTGGGTTGCCTCGATTGTCAATACAACGAAAGTGCGGAATTTAAAATTTTTCGAAGCACCCAAGGTCCCATATTAGATTCTCCATATTATTTATACGCAAGCAAGAAACAAAAACACACAGAGTAATTAAACAAGGGGGTTTTTGCGATTTACCTCACCACAGGCAAGGTGGTGGCATCCTTCAGTTCTAATTCTGAATCTGGATCTGGATCTGGTTCACAGAAGTGATCCAAGCGTCTCACCTCCAAAGTTAGTCCACACCAATTGGATTCTGGCAACATCTCCTAGTCTTAGGCTCAGAACTGGATCTAGGAGATTTGTCAAAGCAGGACTGTGCAGATCTATTTGCCAATGCAATATCTAACACGGTGGAACAAGGGAGAGGCGGCGGCGGCGGTGCTAGGGCAGCTCACAGCAGCAGGTGGCGGCGGCTCTAGGTTGGCGGGGCAAAGGAGAGGGGGGCGGCGGCTAGGAAGAGAAGAGAGGCTAGGGTTTTTCTACGGTGTTAGCTTTTTGAGCTCTAGTGGAACCCTATTTATAGACTCCCTCTTGACCTAGGTTTTGCAAGACTCCTTATAGACTTTTAATTAAAGGCCCATGTCTTGCAAGCCTTTCATTTAATTAATTACTTAATTAAATGCCCAATCCAATTAAATCATTATTTCATTTATATAATTAATTAGCAACTCAATTAAGTATTTAATTAATTAAGTCAACCAATTAATTAATCTCCCACTTGAATTAAATATCTTTAATTCATTTAATTGATTTAATTACCTTTAAATTAATTAATTCCTTTAGTATCATTTTCAACAGTCACCGTCCAATTGTATTGTGTGTGACCATCTAGGTTCACCATCAATTGGCAGCAGGCCCACGAATTCTTCGTGATTTAATTTATGAACAATAAATTACTCCGGTCAATTAAACAACCTTTAATTGACCATCCTAGAATCAAATCCTCTATTAACTCAGGAGTACCTACACTTCATGGTCGATGTCTAGCCACAAGCCCATGAAGCCCAACTTCAGGTGAATTGATACTTGTGAACCTCGTCTCATATAATTACCATGTACATACGGTCCTTCTATCGACTAATATTTCCGATCAAGACGTAGGGTGTGTGAATTGATCGGCACCTCTAAATTTGTCTTGATAACTATACTTTCTAATTCAGGATAATATTCCAGTGTGACTCCTAAATTTGGAAACCCCTTTCCAAATCCGTCACCGACTACGGCCGTAGGTTCCTTGGATATATTATCTAAGAATCGTATAGGAAATTCTCTCACCCATTACAGTGAGTCAATAGATTCCATATCGGTACTAACCACTCGCGTACATGTCCATACGTACCCAACATAGGCATGTTATGACCATGCTACGTGGCCTATACCTAGATCTAAGTACACACTTTCATGCACCGAATTCGCCCTAGTACCTCAAGTCAAAGTACTAAATCGTACACTATTATAATCCTTGAGAAACATCCCATCACCGATATGCGACATGCGCTTCACAATGGGTTTCTCTGTTCGGGTCGTCGATGCGTTCAATCCTCCATTAAACCACCTACTCGTATGCACTGGCCTCAAATGCCTTGCTCATGAAACACTACAAATTCACTCCATGTGAATCATGCATACTTGTACAAGTCTTGGCGATTCCTACGATACACCGTCTCGTTCGGAATCTATGACTTGGAACATTTTTAAGATTACGACCTTTGAGACTGTTTCATGATTGCACTCAGTACTGAAGTGAATCGTCCCATGGTCTAATGTAATCTAAGGGTTTCAACCAATCGCTTAAATGTATTTGCGAGAGATGAAGTTGGCCATTGTTTATCCTTATACACATATAAATAAACGTGCGTATTATTACATTTATACTAAAAAAAGATAATGATAGTTCCAATACAAGCTAAATATATTGGCTTGCAGGGCACTATCCCATCAGGACGTTTATCAAGACTTATAATAGTGTACGATTTAGTCCTTAGACTTGAGGTGCTAGTGCGAATTCGGTGCATGAGTGTGCGTACTTAGATCTAGGTATAGAACACGTAGCCTGATCATAACATGTCTAGGTTGGGTGCGTATAGTCATGTACGCGAGTGGTTAGTACCAATATGGAATCTACCGACTCATCGTAATGGATGAGGGAATTTCCTATACGATTCTTAGATAATATATCTGAGGAATCTGCGGCCGCAGTCGGTGAAGGATTTGGAAAGGGG
This sequence comes from Penstemon barbatus, assembly GCA_003313485.2. Classification (NCBI taxonomy): domain Eukaryota; kingdom Viridiplantae; phylum Streptophyta; class Magnoliopsida; order Lamiales; family Plantaginaceae; genus Penstemon; species Penstemon barbatus. The sequence goes on along the minus strand of CM064882.1, from coordinate 16,361,614 downwards.
TTTCCAAATTTAGCAGTTACACTGGAATATTATCCCGAATTAGAAAGTATAGTTGTCGAGACAAATTTAGAGGTGCCGATCAATTAACACACCCTAAGTCTTGATCGGGAAATTAAGTCAATAGAAGGACCGTATGTACATGGCATTTATAAGAGGTGAGGTTCACAAATATCAATTCACCTGAAGTTGGGCTTCATGGGCTTGTGGCTAGACATCGACCATGAAGTGTGGTGATGTGGGATAACTTGGATTTAACATTACATCAGCCTAGCAGGGTCGAATTCCGTCAACCTCGATCTCTTGAGCGTAAATTCGAGTCCGCTGTTCGGAAATTCTACACCGACCCAATTAAAGAAGCATATGGTCCGGAATCACTGTTGGGCCATGTCCAAGCATAGGCCCGTGGGCTGAGTAATGCATACCTGCGGTTGGTTTACCTGGATCAAGATCTTAGCTATAAATACCCCAAGCATTTATGACGACGACACAACTTCCCAGGTGCTCTGCCTTCGAGACTGCTGCTCGGATTCACTTGGGAATAATAGCATAGGCTACCTTATATGAATTTCACCCTCTAGCTTGTACGGCATCCAATAATGCTCGAATAGGACCCCCATATCATTGTAATTTGTACTTGAATACATTGAATACAATACTATTGATCTTTCTCTTCCTTTTGTTTGCATTTATATCATCTCGCAACACACTTTGATCGAACACACGAAAACGCGTAAGATCATGTGGGTACTCGTGAGTTGATAAGGGAGATTGATTCTAGCAGTGATCAATTAAAGGGGTTTAATTTATCGGAGCAATTAATTGCTCATAAATTAAATCACGAGGAATTCGTGGGCCTGCTGCTAATTGATGATGAACCTAGAGGGCAACATACGATACAGTTGGATAGTGATAGTTATAAAAATAAATAATTGATTTAAAGGTAATTAAATCAATTAATGAATTAAAGTGTTAATTGAAGAGGGAGACTAATTAATTAGTTGATCTAAATAATTAATTAAAATGTTAGTTAATTAAGAGAGATATTAATTTATTAATTAATATGGACTAGATTAATTAAAGAGTTAATTAAAAAGGCTTGGAAGACATGGGCCTTTAATTAAAAGCCCATAAGAAGTCTTGCAAAGCTAGGTTTTGAGGGAGGCTTATAAATAGATTTCACCTTGAACTCAAAAGTGAACACCTCTTGCACAAAACCCTAGCCGCCCCCTACAACCTAGCCGCCACTAGTCCTGCGCGCCAAACCCTAGCCGCTGCCCCCCCCCCTTGGCCGTGAGCTACCCTGCGCCGTCGCCTCTCTCTCTTGTTCTTCCTGTGCTAGATCTTGCTCCGCAAGTAGATCTAGACATCCTTTCACTGACAGCCTTCAAGATCCAGTTCGTAGCCTAAGACTTGAAGGTGTCACTACAATCCAACTGGTGTGGATCAACTCTGGAGGTGAGACAATTGGATCACTGTCTGTGAATCGGAAAAAAAAACTAGAGGTTGCCACCACCTTGCCTGTGGTGAGGTAAAAGTTGCATACCCCTTTTAATTTTGTACTGTTTGTGTTTTGATTCAACCTATTCGCATATATAAGATGGATCTATGATTTATGGGACTAATGGGTATCTGGGAAAAATTTTAAATTCCACACTTTCGTTGATCTGTCAACCGAGATATCCCAGCATGAACCTGCATACGAGTTCCTCTTGATGGGGGCTATTTTGCACCCTTTATGATGTTCGGATCGACTAAGGGTTATGGGATCGCTTCGACCAGACCAGCCCATTCGGGAGCATCTATCGACCCAGTAGAATACGACCCTCCTCAACGAGCAGGCTACAATCCGGACTCAAGAAGGACAACTGGGCCGAGTCCTAATAGAATTATGTTTCCTTGTAAAACTAGGTTAATTGTGATATAAATACCTAATTTAATCATTGTATTACTAACCTTTTTCATGTACTCTACTTACGCTTGCATACTAAAGCAATCTGAGATTATTGAATAGAAAAGCTTTTGCTATACAATTTTATTCATTGACTATTTTGATTACCGATTGTTCCATTCAATTATTTCTTCCTTGAGATTGATCCATCCAGAATAAAGTAACAGAGCCCTTTAATTCATATTGAAAACCCCTAATCATAAACCTTACTGATTAAATCATACCGGACGAAATTCGGCTTAATCAGTTGGCGCCCACCGTGGGGCTAGGTTAATTATTCGATCGACATATGGCTCGCCCAAGGAAGAGCACTCGTAATGGGGCAAGGAGTAACACAACTAACCCCCATAACACGTCTGAGGATCCACATGGCAATACTGATAATAACGTCCCTGAGAACAACGACGATTTACAGAAACATCTTCAGAACCAACAGGAACCACAAGGGATCCCTACTGGTACGATACCGGAAGAACCTGTAGCTTCAGCGATCCCTGTTCCCCTCCCAGACGCTCAGGAGAAATTGCGACAGATTGCTGTACTTTTTAAATCACTCAGCCCAGAGGAACTACTCGTACTGGAACAGGTTCCTCAAAACCCTAGGACCACTAGGGCAAATCCAATTCACAGGACGCCGAGGCAGAATGATCAAATCTCTCAACAAGCTGATAGCCCTGTAAGCGAGCACCACTCGTTACATAGCCCGCAAAGGGGGAACTCAAAACCCTCCGATAACAATCCCCGAAGAAAATCGGGTCAAAGGAGACCGCATCCGGGACGCAGCGGGTCCAAGGAACATATCATAATCCCCATCGATGATGATGTGGGCGATGCAATTCCAGATCGACCACGAACTATGCAGTTCTCGGAAAGAGAAATCGAAAAGATGGTACAGGAACGATTGGAGCAGCGCTTACGATCTGTTCAAAACCCGTGGGCCAGAACCACGAAACTCCAGGAGAGCTTAGCGGCCTGCTCTCCCTTCTGCAGAGAAATAAAAGAGGCACAGTCAACCGGACAGGTTCCAGGTAGACTACCCAGATACGACGGAACCACTGATCCAGATGACTATATCTTTAGCTTCACAAACATAATGAACTTATATGCTCACTCGGCGGAATTCACCGCTAAGTTAATGATGACCACGTTAGAAGGACTTGCTTTGGACTGGTTCGCTAAGCAACCAGCCAACTCCATATTCATGACATCATGAGCTTGGCATCAAAATATATGACCCAAGAAGAGATGAATTCTTTTAAAGATAAGAACAAAAATAAAGCTACGGCCTCCGGCTCCAAACGGCAAGATAGAATTCCTGCCCAAAGATCCATGGACTATGAACGATCTTTTAGGAAAGGCAACGTCTTCCAGCGATTAGAATACAATAAAAACGACCAGGACAGACGACCTAACATCTATCAAAGACCTAGAACCGCCGAGCCGGCAATCCGGAGCAGGGTTAATCAAGTAGAACACCCAAGGCTAACTGTTCCGATAGAAGAAATCTTGGCTGTACTATAAAGGAATAATTGGATCCCAGAAGCAAAGAGAATCGCTCAGCCCAGACTAGGTGGACGAAACTATGAGTTATACTGCAAATATCACCGGGCACATGGGCATCGCACTGAAGATTTCTTTCACCTTAAAAGGGAGATTGAAAAACTGATCGAACAACGAAAACTAGATGACTATTTGGAGCGGGATAACCGCAAGCGAGGAAGAAGTAGGAGTCCCCGGTATAACAACCAAAGAAGAAACTCCCGTAGAAGGTCCCCTAATGATGGTCCCCCACCAGAATTAAACAATGACCAGATTAATGGTACCATCCATACAATCTCAGGAGGACCCGCGGGCGGGGACAGTCGTAATGCTCGTCGAAGGACCGCTAGATCCATAATTGGAAGCTTAAAATACCCGAAAGAAGTATGGACTCTAGAAAGTAAAGCAACAAACAACCAGCTAATTAGTTTCACCGAGGGCGAGGTACCCAAAAACCTTGTTTGGGACACGAAAGAGGATAGCCCCGACTTCCCAATGGTGGTATCGCTAGAAATAGCAAATTACAACGTCAAAAGAATCCTAATCGATAATGGAAGCTCAGCGAATATCATCTCTAAAGAGGTCCTAGCCCAGATGAACTAAATAACTTTCCAAAAAGTAGCCACGCCTTTAGTAGGATTTGGAGGATCCGAGATTTTCCCCAGTGGCACGATAACTTTAAGTGTCTCACTCGGAAAGAAACCATATCTGACGGTGAAACTAGTGAAATTCTTAGTAGTAGAAACGCCCTTTGCCTACAATGCGATTCTAGGACGACCTGCACTCAACTTGATCCGAGCTGTTGTTTCAACATACCATCAGAAAATAAAATTTCCAACTGACGCAGGGATCGGAGAAATAGTGAACGATCATTGTATGTCATGGGACTGCTACAACACATCACTAACCTTGGGAAATCGCCCTAAATAGATTACCCCGAGCAAAAGAAAGCTTGAACACGACGCTGATAGAAACGAGGTTGAAATCCCCAGCACTGACCGAATAGATAAAAAGGGAAAAGAACCAGTGGATTTAACTTTAAAACCACCGGAACATAAGGATGTCATACTGGTACAAGGGGATCCAACAAAAACAACAAGAATAGGTACCGAATTAAGCAGGGAAGGGGAAGTAATGTTGATCGACTTTCTCAGAAATAATGTAGATATCTTCGCCTGGAGCGGGAACGACATTGAAGGGATTGACACCCGAGTAATCAGTCATTCGCTAAAAATCGACCCTTCGGCAAAACTTGCTAGACAAAAGAAGAGGAATCATGGGCCGATAAAGGATAAAATCATCAAGGCAGAAGTAGAAAGACTACCCAAGGCGAAACAAATTCGAGAAATACACTTCTCAGAATGGCTATGTAATGTTGTGCTAGTAGCAAAAGGTGACAAAAGGGATAACAAATGGAGGATGTGCAACGATTTCACCGACCTCAATAAGTTATGCCCAAGGTTCCCAAGGATCGACTTATTAGTCGACTCAACCGCTGGCTTTGCAATCTTCGGCATGATGGAAGCTTTCCAAGGTTTTTATCAAATATACATGGATGAGCGAGACCAAGAGAAAACTGCATTCATAACCGAACAGGGAGTGTATTGCTTCATAGTTATGCCATTTGGGTTAAGGAACTCCGGTGCCACTTACCAAAGATTAGTTAACATGATGTTCAGAGAACTAATAGGAGAAATAATGGAAGTATACGTAGACGATATGCTGGTAAAAAGCATGAATGAAGCTGGTCATGTAAAGCATCTCGATCGATGCTTCCAAATATTGAGAAAGTATCGAATGAAGCTAAATCCTGCAAAATGCACTTTCGGTGTTAAGTCGGGAAAATTTTTGGGATATTTGGTACATCAACGAGGAATCGAGGCCAACTCAGAAAAAATTCGAGCCATAACTGAAATGAAGCCTCCCAAAACGATCTCCCAAGTACAGAGCTTCGTAGGCAAAATCGTGGCGTTAAATAGATTCATATCCAAATCGGCCGACAAAAGTTTGCCGTTCTTCCAAACCCTTCGGAAAGCGAAAAACTTTGCTTGGACCGAAGAAAGCGACCAGGCCTTTGAACGGTTAAAGGAATATCTAACGAGAGCCCCGCTGTTGGCAAAACCAACCGAAGGAGAACCATTATATATCTACATATCGATCTCCAATGTGGCCATCAGTTCAGTTTTAGTCAAAGTGGATGGCTTAGAACATAAGCTTGTTTATTACTTGAGCAAATTACTACAAGGGGCCGAGAAGAACTACCTGGAAATAGAGAAATCTGCTTTGGCCTTAGTGGTAGCAGCAAGAAAACTCCGACCTTATTTTCTAACTTACAAAATTGTGGTCTTAACAAACCAAGCACTAAGACAGGTCTTAGCAAAGCCAGAAGCCTCTGGAAGATTGATCAAATGGGCTATCGAACTCGGTCAGTTCGAAATTAAGTACAAACCAAGAATAGCGATAAAAGCCCAAGTCTTAGCCGATTTCCTGTTAGAAACTCCAACCCAGGCAACCGAACACACCGAATATACTAGCGATAACAACGATATCTTGATCGTAGAAAGACAAACCTGGTTAATGCACGTCGACGGTGCTTCATGCCGTGAGGGAGGAGGTGCCGGAATCAACTTTACCGGACCTAATAAGGAAGATATAAATTATGCGATAACATTGGACTTCATCGTAACAAACAACGAAGCAGAATATGAAGCGCTGATCGCGGGAATGGAAATGGCGATCAAGGCCAACATAAAAAGCCTTAAGGTATTAACTGATTCAGAGTTAGTACAGAGACAGATAGAAGGTCTGTATGAGGCTAAGGAATTTAATATGGTCAAATACTTAGCCAAAGTAAAAAAATTGGCTGAAAAATTCGAAAGTTTCGGTATACAGAACATTCCACGCTCGGAAAATAAATGCGCCGATCAACTATCTAGGTTCACAGGATCCCATGACGGAAAAACTGAAAGGGTGATCCACTGGTTAATCACCAGTACGCCGGCAATCGATATCGATGAGACCCCGGTCGCCGAAATGATGGAAATCGAAGAAGCTTAACAAACTGGATGACTCCAATGATAGAATATCTTCGAGAATGAAAATTGCCGCTTGACCAAAATGAAGCTCGGAAAATAAAATATCGGGATCCAAAATATACATTGATAGAAAAAAAACTTTACCGAAGATCAGTATCAGGAATTCTCCTGAAATGCATCTCCGAATCTCAAACCAACGATATCCTCCGGGAGGTACATGAGGGAGATGCAGGAAATCACAGCGGAGCAAGGGCCTTGGCTTTAAAGTGTCTTCGAACAGGTTATTATTGGCCTACCATCAACAATGATGCCGTCCAATATGTTCAAAAATGTCATCATTGCCTAGTCCATGCTAATATATGTCATCAACCAGCCGAAAACATGCACCCAATACATATTTGTTAGCCGTTCGATCAATGGGGAATGGACATCGTGGGACCTTTCCCAGTGGCTAGATCCAAGAAAGCATATGTTTTGGTCGCTGTTGAATACTTCAGCAAATGGATAGAATGCATCGCCCTTGCCCGAATAACTCAATTCCAAGTGATCAATTTCTTATGGAAATTCATAGTATGTCGATTTGGCATCCCGAGAATTCTGATCTCCGATAACGTAACCCAATTTGCGGGAAAACAGGTGATGGAATGGTGTACTAGGCTAGGAATTCAGCAAAATTTCACTTCGGTTGGGCATCTTAGAGAAAACGGACAGACTGAGGTAGCGAACCGAGAAATAATAAAATCATTGGAGAAAAGATTAGGGGCAGCTAAAGGAAGATGGCTAGATGACAAAACAGACCCCAGATTTACGGAAAATAGCAAAAACACCCCTAACCTTTCGTAAATTGCAAAATGGTCCAGATTTTGAAAAATTCCAGAATTTACAATTTGGTCCAGAATTGCAGAAAAACAAAATTTTAATTTCTGTCCAGATTTATAAAAATCGTAATTTGCAAATTAGCCCTCCAATTTTCAGAAATTACAATTTAGGCCCAAAAACCGAAAAGTGCAAAAATCCGAACACTCAATTTATCATAACAAGTAAGAATCAAATATCAGAACACAACAAATACATATAATCACATAATTTGATGCGTTCATGCCTTTTTCATATGTACATAATAACCTGGCTCTGATACCACTGTTGGGATTTCGTGGGTATAATTGTCAACTACAACGATGCGGAATTTAAAATTTTTATATCCACGTCCCAGGCATCTTATTAGTACATATGAATAAGGTTGAATTTATTTAAGCATACAAATACAAAAATAAATATAGTGGTAAAATTGCGATTTTACCTCACCACAGGCAAGGTGGTGGTTTCTCCGGTCTTCTTGTCGGATCACTAGAGCACCCCAAGTGTTGTGCCTCTAGTGAAAAGTCCACACCAGCTGGATCTGCAATCACTTTAATCCTCAGGCTCAGAACTAGGAGAAAAGTAGATCAGATTCAAGAGTTGGATTTAGATCCAACTCTAGATGCAGATTGGAAGAAGGAGAGAGGTGGATCACTTCCGATCTACAACCACGGCGGCGGCGGCGGCTAGGTAGTAGGCGGCGGCTAGGGCTACTTGCGAGAAGGGGGCGGCGGCTAGGAGAGGAGAGATTAGGGTTTAGAGTTTTTGCTTGTGTTAGGGTTTTGATTCTCCAAGACTCCTTTTTATAGGAGAGTTCAAACCCTACCCCTAATCTTATCTCTTAGCTAATGGGCCATCAGATAAGTCTGGCCCAATCCCTCTATTTAATTAGTCCTTTTAATTAAATAGCCTAAGTCATTTAATTAACCACTTTAATTAAATGGCCCATTTATTTAATTAATACTTTAATTAAATAATCCAATAAATATATTTAAAGATTTAATTTAATTTAATTAATTAGATAAATCTAATTAATTTTTCTCTCTCCGGGAATTAACCCCTTAATTCCTTATCTTGATTTAACCTCTTTAAATCGTTTCGTTCTACAACTGACTATCACAGTTCCAGCTTTTGTGTGTGACCCTCTAGGTTCACCATCAATTGGCCGCAGGCTCACATTTCTGTGATTTAATTAATGAGCAATTAATTATTTAATTAATCGCTCCGATCAATTAAACTACTTTCAATTGACCACTCCAGAATTAATCTACCATCAATTCAGGAGTACCCACACCTCATGGTCGATGTCTAGCCACAAGCCCATGAGGCCCAACTTCAGGTGAATTGATTTCAGTGAACCTTAAACCTCTTATAAGTACCATGTACATACGGTCCCTCTAACGACTAATTTCCCGATCGAGACCTAGGGTGTGTGAATTGGTCGGCACCTCTAATCATCTCGATTCTGTACTTTCTAATTCAGGATAATACTTTCAGTGTGACTGCTAAATCTGGAAACCCCTTTCCAAATCCGTCACTGACCATGGCCATGGATTTCTCGGAATGCATCATCTAAGAATCTACAGGAAATTCCCTCATCCATTACGATGAGTCGGCAGATCCTATATTGATGCTAACCATCCGCGCATACGACTATACGTACCCAACGTAGGCGCACAATGGACAAGCTATGTGCCCGGCTCCTAAATCAAAGTACGCACACCCGTATACCGAATTCGCCCTAGCATCTCAAGTCTAAGGACTAAATCGTACACTGTTATAAGTCTTGAGAGACATCCCACCACCGATATGCTTTTTACGCACTTCCACAATGGGTCTCTCTGTTTGGGTCGTTCGATGCGTCCGATCTCCTATCGAACCACCTAGTCATATGCACTGACATTAACAATGTCTTGTTCATGAAACAACAACAAATTCACTTTAAGTGAATCATGCATAATCGTACAAGTCTTGACGATTCATTCGATACCCCATCTCGATATGAATCTATGACTTGGAACATTTTTGAGATCACGACCTTTGAGATTGTTTCATGATTAATCGCACCCAATACTGAAGTGAATAGTCCCGTAGTCATGAGTGATCTCAGGGTTTCAACCAATCGCTCAAATGTATTCGCGAAAGATGAAGATGGCCATTTGTTTATATTACGAATTCTCAATAAAATAAACAGTTTGTATTAATTGATAAATCAAAGATTCTGTCAAGATAAAATAATGTTCCTATTACAAGCTATTTTGTTGGCTTGCAGGGCACTATCCTATCAAAAGCATCAGAAAGGCAAGGTGCTGATAGCTGAAGCAGAAAAGCTGGCTGCTATCTACTCGTCTGATTCAGACTCAGACACTTCTGAAGAAGAGTCTACTGAAGATGAGAACCATGCTCTTATTTGCCCGATGGCTAAGGAATCTGATGACTCTGAGGATGAGGTAACTCTTCTTGAAAATGAATTGTTTAATTCATTTGAGCTAATCAGTTTTAAAGTCTAAAAATTTTCAGAGGTCTATTCACCCCCCCTCTAGACCTCATCTGACCACTTGGGACTAACAAATTCGAATATAATCTAACCCCCGTATACTTAACATTGATTTAACTAAACCACACGAAATTCGATTAAATCAGTTAGGTTTAAGAATTAATTGTATCACATTAATTGGTTGTGATTGCTTCATGGATTTTCCTAACATGTGATTAGCTTAACAAGGGTGTATTGCATTCATATACATATTGATGAGGTGTTGCTTTTGTAAACAATTTTTTTTATTGTTGTTGAACGCAAGAGTATTTTAATTTGGGTAGAGATCTCAGTGTATAGAATATTTGTTTAAAATCCTTTGATAGAAGAAGAAATAGTTATAAGTCTTTAAGATGCACATATTTGAGAATTCACTTGGAGAACTAATTGCCCTTGGGTATCACAAGGCTTAAAGTTAGAAACACATGTAGTGATTAAACTTCTTAGTTGGACTGCTAGTTTTCTCCCTCTGATTTTATTAGATTATAGTTTCAAATTTAGTGTAATCAAAATTATATATATTATTAACTTAACAATGTGGAGACAAAGTTGACATAAGAAGGGGAGTCTTTTAGTTAGAGCGGACCTCGCCAAATGTAGAAATTGAGTTTATTGTGATTGTATGAAGGGGTTATTAGTCATAACTAAGGATATGAGTTAATTTTATAAAATAAGACGAGGCATGCAAAAAAAAGGATGTCTATTCATTTTGTGTACGCCGGTGTTTATGGATAATTTTTTGTATGTGTTAAGTTTTTTGAAGCTCTTTGATTAGCATGTGCATTCCCCAACATTGATTTATTCAATTTCGGAAGTATTTTTCAATTATTGTTTGTTTTTTGTAGTCGTGCATTAGTAGATTCAAAAATATACTTTGCTAAGAGTTTGATTTGGTCAACTTGGATTGATTTTGTATATATAAGATATAATTTTTTGCATTTATACCATTTTACTTAGTTTGACTATGGGGTTACTCATTTTGAATTTTGTTATCAAATTTATGAAAAATAAATAATTATATAAGTCTAACTCTTGAGGTTTACATCAATTTCCACGATTATATATACCAAATTTTTGTAATTCGATTTATTTTTTAGCGATATAAAATTATCAATGGAAATAAAAACACGTCCATTATACTTTTCAATTTGTTTTTAGAAGACTAAATTTTTTCACTTAATATACAGTTGAGTCCCTCGAACCCGTGCCTACTCCGCAGCGTCCTCCACTTATTTAATTCCTTAGAAATCTCCAACCAGTTGCGGCCGACAGAAAATTAATATCATATTCTCACTTTATGCTAAGATTTTTTTACTAACACGATTTATGTGTTTAATTATTAAGATCTATATAATTTGCTTATTTTTAAATTGATTAGGGTGTGTTTATAGGGGCGAATTTTGTGCATCAAGTGAAAAATTATTGAGTATAGGAAGATATTTGGGAAGAACTTTGAAATTATTTCTATTCTTATATATATATATATATATATACACACATATGTATATATGCCTCGAATTGAGTAAAGATTTATCGTTAGGTTTAAGAATTAATTGTATCACATTAATTGGTTGTGATTACTTCACGGATTTTCCTAACATATGATTAGCTTAACAAGAGTGTATTGCATTCATATACATATTGATGAGGTGTTGTTTATGTAAACAATTTTTTTTATTGTTGTTGAACGTATGAGTATTTTAATTTGGGTAAAGATCTCCATGTCTAGAATATTTGTTTAAAGCCCCTTGATATAAGTAAAAATAGTTAGAAGTCTTTGAGATGCACATATTTGAGAATTCACTTGGAGAACTAATTCCCCTTGTGTATCACGAGGGTTAAAGTTCGAAACACCTGTAGTGATTAAACTTCTCACAAATCTGCAGTTAGGCTGCTAGTATTCTCCCTCTATTTTATTAGATTATAGTTTCAAAGTTAGTGGAATTGAAATTATATATTTATTAACTTAACAATGTGGAGACAAAGTCGACATAAGAAGGGGAGTCTTTTAGTTAGAGCGAACCTCTCCAAATGTAGAAATTGAGTTTTTTATGATTGTATGAAGGGCTTATTAGTCATAACTAAGGAAGTGAGTATGTTTTTATAAAATAATACGAGGCATGCAAAAAAACAAAAAGCGACGTTTATTCATTTTATGTACGCCAGTGTTTATGGATTATTTTTTTTATGTGTTATGTTTTTTAAAGCTATTTGATTAGCAAGTGCATTCCCCGTGCATTATTTAGCCCCAACAATGACTTATTCAAATTCGGAAGTAATTTCCAATTATTGTTTGTTTTTTTATAGTCGTGCAATATTAGATTCAAAAATATACTTTGCTAAGAGTTTGATTTGGTTAGCTTGTATTGATTTATTACATATAAGAAATAAATTTTGAATTTATACTATTTTACATAGGTTGATTACGGGGTTACTCATTTTGAATTTTGCTATTAAATTTATGAAAAATAAATAATTGTATAACTCTAACTCTTCAGATTTACACCGATTAGAGTAAATTAATATGGTAAGTTACAAATCAATTCCCACGATTATATATTCCAAATTTTTAATTTCTTTTTTAGCTATATAACATTATCAATGGCAATAAAAACATGTCAATTAAACTTTTCAATTTATTTTTAGAAAACCAAAATTTTTCACTAAATATACAGTTGAGTCCCTCGAACCCTTGCCTACTCCGCAGCGTCATCCACTGATTTCATTCCTTAGAAATCTCCAATCAGTTGCAGCCGACTGAAAATTAATATCATATTCTCACTTTTTGGTAAGACCGCTAGTTTTATCCCTCTGATTTTATTAAATTGTAGTTTCAAAGTTAGGTGAACCGAAAATATATATTTATTAAGTTGACAACGTGGAGACAAAGTTGACACAAAAAGGGGTGTCTTTTAGTTAGATCGGACATCTCCATATGTAGAAATTGAGTTTGTTGTGATTGTATGAAGGGTTTATTAGTCATAACTAAGGAAACGATTTATTTTTATAGAATAAGACTAGGCATACAAAAAAAAAGGAAGTTTATTCATTTTGTGCAAGCCAGTGTTTATGGATCATTTTTTGCATGTGTTATGTTCTTTGAGCTCTTTAATTAGCATGTGCATTCCCCATGCATTATTTGAGCTCCAACAAATATTTATTCAAATTCGGAAGTATTTTTCTATTATTGTGTGTTTTTCATAGTCGTGCATAAGTAGATTCAAAAATATACTTTGCTAAGAGTTTGATTTGGTCCGCTTGGATTGATTTAGTAGATATAAGAAATAAATTTTCCATTTACAGCATTTTACTTAAGTTGATTACGGGGTTACTCATTTTAAATTTTGTGATTAAATTTATGAAAAACAAATAATTATATGTAAGTCTAACTCTTTAGGTTTACACCGATTATAGAAAATTAATATGGTAAGTTACAAATCAATTCCCACGATTATATATTCCACATTTTTACTATTCGATTTCTTTTTTAGATATATAAAATTATCAATGGAATTAAAAACACGTCAATTAAACTTCTTTATTTATTTTTAGAAGATTAAATTTTTTCACAAAATATATAGTTGAGTCCCTCGAACCCATGCCTACTCCGCAGCATCATCCACAAATTTCATTCCTTAGAAATCTCCAATCAGTTGTGGCCGACTGAAAATTTGTATCATATTCTCCCTTTGTGGTTAGATTTTTTTAGTAACACGATTTTATGTGTTTAATTATTAAGATCTATATAATTTTCTTATTGAGTAAAGATTTATCGTTAGGTTTAGGAATTAATTGTATCACATAATTGGTTGTGATTGCTTCATGGATTTTCCGAACATATGATTAACTTAACAAGGGTAGATTGCATTCATATATATATGGATGAGGTGTTGTTTATGTAAACAATTTTTTTATTGTTGTTGAACGTAAAAGTATTTTAATTTGGGTAGAGATCTCAGTTTATATAATATTTGTATAAAGTTCTTTGATAGAAGAAGATATAGTTAAAACTCTTTGAGATGTACATATTTGAGAATTCACTTGGAGAACTAATTGCCCTTCTGTATCACGAGGGTCAAAGTTAGAAACACATATAGTGATTAAACATCTCACAAATCTGCAGCTAGATTGGTATTTTATCTTGTTTTCTCCCTTTGATTTTATTAGATTATAGTTTCAAAGTTAGTGGAATCGAAATTATATATTTACTTACTTAACAATGTAGAGACAAAGTTGACATAAAATGGGGAGTCTTTTAGTTAGAGCGGACCTCTACAAATGTAGAAATTGAGTTTTTTGTGATTGTATGAAGGGCTTATTAGTCATAGCTAAGGAGATGAGTTATTTTTATAAAATAATACGAGGCATGCGAAAAAAAGAACGTTTATTCATTTTGTATACGCCGGTGTTTATGGATCATTTTTTGTATGTGTTATGTTATTTGAAGCTGTTTGATTAGCACGTGCATTCCCCAACAATGATTTATTCAAATTCGGAAGTATTTTTCAATTATTGTTTGTTTTTTGTAGTCGTGCATTAGTAGATTCAAAATATACTTTGCTAAGAGTTTGATTTGGTCAGCTTGGATTGATTTAGTATATATAAGATATAATTTTTGCATTAATACCATTTTACTTAGATTGATTACGGGGTTACTCATTTTGAATTTTGCTATTAAATTTATGAAAAATAAATAATTATATAAGTCTCACTCTTCAGGTTTACACCGATTAGAGTAAATTAATATGGTAAGTTACAAATCAATTCCCACGATTATATATTCTAAATTTTTAATTTCTTTTTTAGCTATATAACATTATCAATGTCAATAAAAACATGTCAATTAAACTTTTCAATTTATTTTTAGAAGACCAAAATTTTTCACTAAATATACAGTTGAGTCCCTCGAACCCTTGCCTACTCCGCAGCGTCATCCACTGATATCATTCCTTAGAAATCTCCAATCAGTTGCAGCCGACTGAAAATTAATATCATATTCTCACTTTGTGGTAAGACTGCTAGTTTTATCCCTCTGATTTTATTAAATTATAGTTTCAAAGTTAGGTGAATCGAAAATATATATTTATTAAGTTGACAATGTGGAGACAAAGTTGACATAAAAAGGGGTGTCTTTTAGTTGGAGCGGACATCTCCATATGTAGAAATTGAGTTTGTTGTGATTGTATGAAGGGTTTATTAGTCATAACTAAGGAAACGATTTA
The DNA here is from genome assembly GCA_003313485.2 of Penstemon barbatus. NCBI lineage: Eukaryota > Viridiplantae > Streptophyta > Magnoliopsida > Lamiales > Plantaginaceae > Penstemon > Penstemon barbatus. Next base: position 16,346,476 of record CM064882.1, on the reverse strand, counting down.
TTTTTATAGAATAAGACTAGGCATACAAAAAAAAAGGAAGTTTATTCATTTTGTGCAAGCCAGTGTTTATGGATCATTTTTTATATGTGTTATGTTCTTTGAGCTCTTTAATTAGCATGTGCATTTCCCATGCATTATTTGAGCTCCAACAAATATTTATTCAAATTCGGAAGTATTTTTCTATTATTGTGTGTTTTTCAAAGTCGTGCATAAGTAGATTCAAAAATATACTTTGCTAAGAGTTTGATTTGGTCCGCTTGGATTGATTTAGTAGATATAAGAAATAAATTTTCCATTTACAGCATTTTACTTAAGTTGATTACGGGGTTACTCATTTTAAATTTTGTGATTAAATTTATGAAAAACAAATAATTATATATAAGTCTAACTCTTTAGGTTTACACCGATTATAGAAAATTAATATGGTAAGTTACAAATCAATTCCCACGATTATATATTCCACATTTTTATTATTCGATTTCTTTTTTAGCTATATAACATTATCAATGGAATTAAAAACACGTCAATTAAACTTCTTAATTTATTTTTAGAAGATTAAATTTTTTCACAAAATATATAGTTGAGTCCCTCGAACCCATGCCTACTCCGCAGCGTCATCCACAAATTTCATTCCTTAGAAATCTCCAATCAGTTGTGGCCGACTGAAAATTTGTATCATATTCTCCCTTTGTGGTTAGATTTTTTTAGTAACACGATTTTATGTGTTTAATTATTAAGATCTATATAATTTTCTTATTGAGTAAAGATTTATCGTTAGGTTTAGGAATTAATTGTATCACATAATTGGTTGTGATTGCTTCATGGATTTTCCGAACATATGATTAACTTAACAAGGGTAGATTGCATTCATATATATATGGATGAGGTGTTGTTTATGTAAACAATTTTTTTATTGTTGTTGAACGTAAAAGTATTTTAATATGGGTAGAGATCTCAGTTTATATAATATTTGTTTAAAGTTCTTTGATAGAAGAAGATATAGTTAAAACTCTTTGAGATGTACATATTTGAGAATTCACTTGGAGAACTAATTGCCCTTCTGTATCACGAGGGCCAAAGTTAGAAACACATATAGTGATTAAACATCTCACAAATCTGCAGCTAGATTGGTATTTTATCTTGTTTTCTCCCTTTTATTTTATTAGATTATAGTTTCAAAGTTAGTGGAATCGAAATTATATATTTATTAACTTAACAATGTAGAGACAAAGTTGACATAAAATGGGGAGTCTTTTAGTTAGAGCGGACCTCTCCAAATGTAGAAATTGAGTTTGTTGTGATTGTATGAAGGGCTTATTAGTCATAGCTAAGGAGATGAGTTATTTTTATAAAATAATACGAGGCATGCGAAAAAAAGAACGTTTATTCATTTTGTATACGCCGGTGTTTATGGATCATTTTTTGTTTGTGTTATGTTATTTGAAGCTGTTTGATTAGCACGTGCATTCCCCAACAATGATTTATTCAAATTCGGAAGTATTTTTCAATTATTGTTTGTTTTTTCTAGTCGTGCATTAGTAGATTCAAAATATACTTTGCTAAGAGTTTGATTTGGTCAGCTTGGATTGATTTAGTATATATAAGATATAATTTTTGCATTAATACCATTTTACTTAGATTGATTACGGGGTTACTCATTTTGAATTTTGCTATTAAATTTATGAAAAATAAATAATTATATAAGTCTCACTCTTCATGTTTACACCGATTAGAGTAAATTAATATGGTAAGTTACAAATCAATTCCCACGATTATATATTCCAAATTTATAATTTCTTTTTTAGCTATATAACATTATCAATGGCAATAAAAACATGTCAATTAAACTTTTCAATTTATTTTTAGAAGACCAAATTTTTTCACTAAATATACAGTTGAGTCCCTCGAACCCTTGCCTACTCCGCAACGTCATCCACAGATTTCATTCCTTAGAAATCTCCAATCAGTTGCAGTCGACTGAAAATTAATATCATATTCTCACTTTGTGGTAAGACTGCTAGTTTTATCCCTCTGATTTTATCAAATTATAGTTTCAAAGTTAGGTGAATCGAAATTATATATTTATTAAGTTGACAATGTGGAGACAAAGTTGACATAAAAAGGGGTGTCTTTTAGTTAGAGCGGACATCTCCATATGTAGAAATTGAGTTTGTTGTGATTGTATGAAGGGTTTATTAGTCATAACTAAGGAAACGATTTATTTTTATAGAATAAGACTAGGCATACAAAAAAAAAATGAAGTTTATTCATTTTGTGCAAGCCAGTGTTTATGGATCATTTTTTATATGTGTTATGTTCTTTGAGCTCTTTAATTAGCATGTGCATTCCCCATGCATTATTTGAGCTCCAACAAATATTTATTCAAATTCGGAAGTATTTTTCTATTATTGTGTGTTTTTCATAGTCGTGCATAAGTAGATTCAAAAATATACTTTGCTAAGAGTTTGATTTGGTCCGCTTGGATTGATTTAGTAGATATAAGAAATAAATTTTCCATTTACAGCATTTTACTTAAGTTGATTACGGGGTTACTCATTTTAAATTTTGTGATTAAATTTATGAAAAACAAATAATTATATATAAGTCTAACTCTTTAGGTTTACACCGATTATAGAAAATTAATATGGTAAGTTACAAATCAATTCCCACGATTATATATTCCACATTTTTATTATTCGATTTCTTTTTTAGCTATATAACATTATCAATGGAATTAAAAACACGTCAATTAAACTTCTTAATTTATTTTTAGAAGATTAAATTTTTTCACAAAATATATAGTTGAGTCCCTCGAACCCATGCCTACTCCGCTGCGTCATCCACAAATTTCATTCCTTAGAAATCTCCAATCAGTTGTGGCCGACTGAAAATTTGTATCATATTCTCCCTTTGTGGTTAGATTTTTTTAGTAACACGATTTTATGTGTTTAATTATTAAGATCTATATAATTTTCTTATTGAGTAAAGATTTATCGTTAGGTTTAGGAATTAATTGTATCACATAATTGGTTGTGATTGCTTCATGGATTTTCCGAACATATGATTAACTTAACAAGGGTAGATTGCATTCATATATATATGGATGAGATGTTGTTTATGTAAACAATTTTTTTATTGTTGTTGAACGTAAAAGTATTTTAATTTGGGTAGAGATCTCAGTTTATATAATATTTGTTTAAAGTTCTTTGATAGAAGAAGATATAGTTAAAACTCTTTGAGATGTACATATTTGAGAATTCACTTGGAGAACTAATTGCCCTTCTGTATCACGAGGGTCAAAGTTAGAAACACATATAGTGATTAAACATCTCACAAATCTGCAGCTAGATTGGTATTTTATCTTGTTTTCTCCCTTTGATTTTATTAGATTATAGTTTCAAAGTTAGTGGAATCGAAATTATATATTTACTTACATAACAATGTAGAGACAAAGTTGACATAAAATGGGGAGTCTTTTAGTTAGAGCGGACCTCTCCAAATGTAGAAATTGAGTTTGTTGTGATTTTATGAAGGGCTTATTAGTCATAGCTAAGGAGATGAGTTATTTTTATAAAATAATACGAGGCATGCGAAAAAAAGAACGTTTATTCATTTTGTATACGCCGGTGTTTATGGATCATTTTTTGTTTGTGTTATGTTATTTGAAGCTGTTTGATTAGCACGTGCATTCCCCAACAATGATTTATTCAAATTCGGAAGTATTTTTCAATTATTGTTTGTTTTTTCTAGTCGTGCATTAGTAGATTCAAAATATACTTTGCTAAGAGTTTGATTTGGTCAGCTTGGATTGATTTAGTATATATAAGATATAATTTTTGCATTAATACCATTTTACTTAGATTGATTACGGGGTTACTCATTTTGAATTTTGCTATTAAATTTATGAAAAATAAATAATTATATAAGTCTCACTCTTCATGTTTACACCGATTAGAGTAAATTAATATGGTAAGTTACAAATCAATTCCCACGATTATATATTCCAAATTTATAATTTCTTTTTTAGCTATATAACATTATCAATGGCAATAAAAACATGTCAATTAAACTTTTCAATTTATTTTTAGAAGACCAAATTTTTTCACTAAATATACAGTTGAGTCCCTCGAACCCTTGCCTACTCCGCAACGTCATCCACAGATTTCATTCCTTAGAAATCTCCAATCAGTTGCAGTCGACTGAAAATTAATATCATATTCTCACTTTGTGGTAAGACTGCTAGTTTTATCCCTCTGATTTTATCAAATTATAGTTTCAAAGTTAGGTGAATCGAAATTATATATTTATTAAGTTGACAATGTGGAGACAAAGTTGACATAAAAAGGGGTGTCTTTTAGTTAGAGCGGACATCTCCATATGTAGAAATTGAGTTTGTTGTGATTGTATGAAGGGTTTATTAGTCATAACTAAGGAAACGATTTATTTTTATAGAATAAGACTAGGCATACAAAAAAAAAATGAAGTTTATTCATTTTGTGCAAGCCAGTGTTTATGGATCATTTTTTATATGTGTTATGTTCTTTGAGCTCTTTAATTAGCATGTGCATTCCCCATGCATTATTTGAGCTCCAACAAATATTTATTCAAATTCGGAAGTATTTTTCTATTATTGTGTGTTTTTCATAGTCGTGCATAAGTAGATTCAAAAATATACTTTGCTAAGAGTTTGATTTGGTCCGCTTGGATTGATTTAGTAGATATAAGAAATAAATTTTCCATTTACAGCATTTTACTTAAGTTGATTACGGGGTTACTCATTTTAAATTTTGTGATTAAATTTATGAAAAACAAATAATTATATATAAGTCTAACTCTTTAGGTTTACACCGATTATAGAAAATTAATATGGTAAGTTACAAATCAATTCCCACGATTATATATTCCACATTTTTATTATTCGATTTCTTTTTTAGCTATATAACATTATCAATGGAATTAAAAACACGTCAATTAAACTTCTTAATTTATTTTTAGAAGATTAAATTTTTTCACAAAATATATAGTTGAGTCCCTCGAACCCATGCCTACTCCGCTGCGTCATCCACAAATTTCATTCCTTAGAAATCTCCAATCAGTTGTGGCCGACTGAAAATTTGTATCATATTCTCCCTTTGTGGTTAGATTTTTTTAGTAACACGATTTTATGTGTTTAATTATTAAGATCTATATAATTTTCTTATTGAGTAAAGATTTATCGTTAGGTTTAGGAATTAATTGTATCACATAATTGGTTGTGATTGCTTCATGGATTTTCCGAACATATGATTAACTTAACAAGGGTAGATTGCATTCATATATATATGGATGAGGTGTTGTTTATGTAAACAATTTTTTTATTGTTGTTGAACGTAAAAGTATTTAAATTTGGGTAGAGATCTCAGTTTATATAATATTTGTTTAAAGTTCTTTGATAGAAGAAGATATAGTTAAAACTCTTTGAGATGTACATATTTGAGAATTCACTTGGAGAACTAATTGCCCTTCTGTATCACGAGGGTCAAAGTTAGAAACACATATAGTGATTAAACATCTCACAAATCTGCAGCTAGATTGGTATTTTATCTTGTTTTCTCCCTTTGATTTTATTAGATTATAGTTTCAAAGTTAGTGGAATCGAAATTATATATTTACTTACATAACAATGTAGAGACAAAGTTGACATAAAATGGGGAGTCTTTTAGTTAGAGCGGACCTCTCCAAATGTAGAAATTGAGTTTTTTGTGATTGTATGAAGGGCTTATTAGTCATAGCTAAGGAGATGAGTTATTTTTATAAAATAATACGAGGCATGCGAAAAAAAGAACGTTTATTCATTTTGTATACGCCGGTGTTTATGGATCATTTTTTGTATGTGTTATGTTATTTGAAGCTGTTTGATTAGCACGTGCATTCCCCAACAATGATTTATTCAAATTCGGAAGTATTTTTCAATTATTGTTTGTTTTTTGTAGTCGTGCATTAGTAGATTCAAAATATACTTTGCTAAGAGTTTGATTTGGTCAGCTTGGATTGATTTAGTATATATAAGATATAATTTTTGCATTAATACCATTTTACTTAGATTGATTACGGGGTTACTCATTTTGAATTTTGCTATTAAATTTATGAAAAATAAATAATTATATTAGTCTCACTCTTCAGGTTTACACCGATTAGAGTAAATTAATATGGTAAGTTACAAATCAATTCCCAGGATTATATATTCCAAATTTTTAATTTCTTTTTTAGCTATATAACATTATCAATGGCAATAAAAACATATCAATTAAAGTTTTCAATTTATTTTTAGAAGACCAAAATTTTTCACTAAATATACAGTTGAGTCCCTCGAACCCTTGCCTACTCCGCAACGTCATCCACTGATTTCATTCCTTAGAAATCTCCAATCAGTTGCAGCCGACTGAAAATTAATATCATATTCTCACTTTGTGGTAAGACTGCTAGTTTTATTCCTCTGATTTTATTAAATTATAGTTTCAAAGTTAGGTTAATCGAAATTATATATTTATTAAGTTGATAATGTGGAGACAAAGTTGACATAAAAAGGGGTGTCTTTTAGTTTGAGCGGACATCTCCATATGTAGAAATTGAGTTTGTTGTGATTGTATGAAGGGTTTATTAGTCATAACTAAGGAAACGATTTATTTTTATAGAATAAGACTAGGCATACAAAAAAAAAAAGGACGTTTATTCATTTTGTGCAAGCCAGTGTTTATGGATCATTTTTTGCATGTGTTATGTTCTTTGAGCTCTTTAATTAGCATGTGCATTCCCCATGCATTATTTGAGCTCCAACAAATATTTATTCAAATTCGGAAGTATTTTTCTATTATTGTTTGGTTTTCATAGTCGTGCATTAGTAGATTCAAAAATATACTTTGCTAAGAGTTTGATTTGGTCCGTTTGGATTGATTTAGTAGATATAAGAAATAAATTTTCCATTTACAGCATTTTACTTAAGTTGATTACGGGGTTACTCATTTTAAATTTTGTGATTAAATTTATGAAAAACAAATAATTATATATAAGTCTAACTCTTTAGGTTTACACCGATTATAGAAAATTAATATGGTAAGTTACAAATCAATTCCCCCGATTATATATTCCACATTTTTATTATTCGATTTCTTTTTTAGCTATATAACATTATCAATGGAATTAAAAACACGTCAATTAAACTTCTTAATTTATTTTTAGAAGATTAAATTTTTTCACTAAATATATAGTTGAGTCCCTCGAACCCATGCCTACTCCGCAGCGTCATCCACAAATTTCATTCCTTAGAAATCTCCAATCAGTTGTGGCCGACTGAAAATTTGTATCATATTCTCCCTTTGTGGTTAGATTTTTTTAGTAACACGATTTTATGTGTTTAATTATTAAGATCTATATAATTTTCTTATTGAGTAAAGATTTATCGTTAGGTTTAGGAATTAATTGTATCACATAATTGGTTGTGATTGCTTCATGGATTTTCCGAACATATGATTAACTTAACAAGGGTAGATTGCATTCATATATATATGGATGAGGTGTTGTTTATGTAAACAATTTTTTTATTGTTGTTGAACGTAAAAGTATTTTAATATGGGTAGAGATCTCAGTTTATATAATATTTGTTTAAAGTTCTTTGATAGAAGAAGATATAGTTAAAACTCTTTGAGATGTACATATTTGAGAATTCACTTGGAGAACTAATTGCCCTTCTGTATCACGAGGGCCAAAGTTAGAAACACATATAGTGATTAAACATCTCACAAATCTGCAGCTAGATTGGTATTTTATCTTGTTTTCTCCCTTTTATTTTATTAGATTATAGTTTCAAAGTTAGTGGAATCGAAATTATATATTTATTAACTTAACAATGTAGAGACAAAGTTGACATAAAATGGGGAGTCTTTTAGTTAGAGCGGACCTCTCCAAATGTAGAAATTGAGTTTGTTGTGATTTTATGAAGGGCTTATTAGTCATAGCTAAGGATATGAGTTATTTTTATAAAATAATACGAGGCATGCGAAAAAAAGAACGTTTATTCATTTTGTATACGCCGGTGTTTATGGATCATTTTTTGTTTGTGTTATGTTATTTGAAGCTGTTTGATTAGCACGTGCATTCCCCAACAATGATTTATTCAAATTCGGAAGTATTTTTCAATTATTGTTTGTTTTTTCTAGTCGTGCATTAGTAGATTCAAAATATACTTTGCTAAGAGTTTGATTTGGTCAGCTTGGATTGATTTAGTATATATAAGATATAATTTTTGCATTAATACCATTTTACTTAGATTGATTACGGGGTTACTCATTTTGAATTTTGCTATTAAATTTATGAAAAATAAATAATTATATAAGTCTCACTCTTCATGTTTACACCGATTAGAGTAAATTAATATGGTAAGTTACAAATCAATTCCCACGATTATATATTCCAAATTTATAATTTCTTTTTTAGCTATATAACATTATCAATGGCAATAAAAACATGTCAATTAAACTTTTCAATTTATTTTTAGAAGACCAAATTTTTTCACTAAATATACAGTTGAGTCCCTCGAACCCTTGCCTACTCCGCAACGTCATCCACAGATTTCATTCCTTAGAAATCTCCAATCAGTTGCAGTCGACTGAAAATTAATATCATATTCTCACTTTGTGGTAAGACTGCTAGTTTTATCCCTCTGATTTTATCAAATTATAGTTTCAAAGTTAGGTGAATCGAAATTATATATTTATTAAGTTGACAATGTGGAGACAAAGTTGACATAAAAAGGGGTGTCTTTTAGTTAGAGCGGACATCTCCATATGTAGAAATTGAGTTTGTTGTGATTGTATGAAGGGTTTATTAGTCATAACTAAGGAAACGATTTATTTTTATAGAATAAGACTAGGCATACAAAAAAAAAATGAAGTTTATTCATTTTGTGCAAGCCAGTGTTTATGGATCATTTTTTATATGTGTTATGTTCTTTGAGCTCTTTAATTAGCATGTGCATTCCCCATGCATTATTTGAGCTCCAACAAATATTTATTCAAATTCGGAAGTATTTTTCTATTATTGTGTGTTTTTCATAGTCGTGCATAAGTAGATTCAAAAATATACTTTGCTAAGAGTTTGATTTGGTCCGCTTGGATTGATTTAGTAGATATAAGAAATAAATTTTCCATTTACAGCATTTTACTTAAGTTGATTACGGGGTTACTCATTTTAAATTTTGTGATTAAATTTATGAAAAACAAATAATTATATATAAGTCTAACTCTTTAGGTTTACACCGATTATAGAAAATTAATATGGTAAGTTACAAATCAATTCCCACGATTATATATTCCACATTTTTATTATTCGATTTCTTTTTTAGCTATATAACATTATCAATGGAATTAAAAACACGTCAATTAAACTTCTTAATTTATTTTTAGAAGATTAAATTTTTTCACAAAATATATAGTTGAGTCCCTCGAACCCATGCCTACTCCGCTGCGTCATCCACAAATTTCATTCCTTAGAAATCTCCAATCAGTTGTGGCCGACTGAAAATTTGTATCATATTCTCCCTTTGTGGTTAGATTTTTTTAGTAACACGATTTTATGTGTTTAATTATTAAGATCTATATAATTTTCTTATTGAGTAAAGATTTATCGTTAGGTTTAGGAATTAATTGTATCACATAATTGGTTGTGATTGCTTCATGGATTTTCCGAACATATGATTAACTTAACAAGGGTAGATTGCATTCATATATATATGGATGAGGTGTTGTTTATGTAAACAATTTTTTTATTGTTGTTGAACGTAAAAGTATTTTAATTTGGGTAGAGATCTCAGTTTATATAATATTTGTTTAAAGTTCTTTGATAGAAGAAGATATAGTTAAAACTCTTTGAGATGTACATATTTGAGAATTCACTTGGAGAACTAATTGCCCTTCTGTATCACGAGGGTCAAAGTTAGAAACACATATAGTGATTAAACATCTCACAAATCTGCAGCTAGATTGGTATTTTATCTTGTTTTCTCCCTTTGATTTTATTAGATTATAGTTTCAAAGTTAGTGGAATCGAAATTATATATTTACTTACTTAACAATGTAGAGACAAAGTTGACATAAAATGGGGAGTCTTTTAGTTAGAGCGGACCTCTCCAAATGTAGAAATTGAGTTTTTTGTGATTGTATGAAGGGCTTATTAGTCATAGCTAAGGAGATGAGTTATTTTTATAAAATAATACGAGGCATGCGAAAAAAAGAACGTTTATTCATTTTGTATACGCCGGTGTTTATGGATCATTTTTTGTATGTGTTATGTTATTTGAAGCTGTTTGATTAGCACGTGCATTCCCCAACAATGATTTATTCAAATTCGGAAGTATTTTTCAATTATTGTTTGTTTTTTGTAGTCGTGCATTAGTAGATTCAAAATATACTTTGCTAAGAGTTTGATTTGGTCAGCTTGGATTGATTTAGTATATATAAGATATAATTTTTGCATTAATACCATTTTACTTAGATTGATTACGGGGTTACTCATTTTGAATTTTGCTATTAAATTTATGAAAAATAAATAATTATATTAGTCTCACTCTTCAGGTTTACACCGATTAGAGTAAATTAATATGGTAAGTTACAAATCAATTCCCAGGAATATATATTCCAAATTTTTAATTTCTTTTTTAGCTATATAACATTATCAATGGCAATAAAAACATATCAATTAAAGTTTTCAATTTATTTTTAGAAGACCAAAATTTTTCACTAAATATACAGTTGAGTCCCTCGAACCCTTGCCTACTCCGCAACGTCATCCACTGATTTCATTCCTTAGAAATCTCCAATCAGTTGCAGCCGACTGAAAATTAATATCATATTCTCACTTTGTGGTAAGACTGCTAGTTTTATTCCTCTGATTTTATTAAATTATAGTTTCAAAGTTAGGTTAATCGAAATTATATATTTATTAAGTTGATAATGTGGAGACAAAGTTGACATAAAAAGGGGTGTCTTTTAGTTAGAGCGGACATCTCCATATGTAGAAATTGAGTTTGTTGTGATTGTATGAAGGGTTTATTAGTCATAACTAAGGAAACGATTTATTTTTATAGAATAAGACTAGGCATACAAAAAAAAAAAGGACGTTTATTCATTTTGTGCAAGCCAGTGTTTATGGATCATTTTTTGCATGTGTTATGTTCTTTGAGCTCTTTAATTAGCATGTGCATTCCCCATGCATTATTTGAGCTCCAACAAATATTTATTCAAATTCGGAAGTATTTTTCTATTATTGTTTGGTTTTCATAGTCGTGCATTAGTAGATTCAAAAATATACTTTGCTAAGAGTTTGATTTGGTCCGTTTGGATTGATTTAGTAGATATAAGAAATAAATTTTCCATTTACAGCATTTTACTTAAGTTGATTACGGGGTTACTCATTTTAAATTTTGTGATTAAATTTATGAAAAACAAATAATTATATATAAGTCTAACTCTTTAGGTTTACACCGATTATAGAAAATTAATATGGTAAGTTACAAATCAATTCCCCCGATTATATATTCCACATTTTTATTATTCGATTTCTTTTTTAGCTATATAACATTATCAATGGAATTAAAAACACGTCAATTAAACTTCTTAATTTATTTTTAGAAGATTAAATTTTTTCACTAAATATATAGTTGAGTCCCTCGAACCCATGCCTACTCCGCAGCGTCATCCACAAATTTCATTCCTTAGAAATCTCCAATCAGTTGTGGCCGACTGAAAATTTGTATCATATTCTCCCTTTGTGGTCAGATTTTTTTAGTAACACGATTTTATGTGTTTAATTATTAAGATCTATATAATTTTCTTATTGAGTAAAGATTTATCGTTAGGTTCAGGAATTAATTGTATCACATAATTGGTTGTGATGCTTCATGGATTTTCCGAACATATGATTAACTTAACAAGGGTAGATTGCATTCATATATATATGGATGAAGTGTTGTTTATGTAAACAAATTTTTTATTGTTGTTGAACGTAAAAGTATTTTAATTTGGGTAGAGATCTCAGTTTATATAATATTTGTTTAAAGTTCTTTGATAGAAGAAGATATAGTTAAAACTCTTTGAGATGTACATATTTGAGAATTCACTTGGAGAACTAATTGCCCTTCTGTATCACGAGGGTCAAAGTTAGAAACACATATAGTGATTAAACATCTCACAAATCTGCAGCTAGATTGGTATTTTATCTTGTTTTCTCCCTTTGATTTTATTAGATTATAGTTTCAAAGTTAGTGGAATCGAAATTATATATTTATTAACTTAACAATGTAGAGACAAAGTTGACATAAAATGGGGAGTCTTTTAGTTAGAGCGGACCTCCCCAAATGTAGAAACTGAGTTTGTTGTGATTTTATGAAGGGCTTATTAGTCATAAGTAGGAAAATGAGTTATTTTTATAAAATAAGACGAGGCAGACAAAAAAAAGGACCTTTGTACATTTTGTGTACGTCAGTGTTTATGGATCATTTTTTGTATGTGTTGTGATTTTTGAAGCTCTTTGATTAGCATGTGCATTCCCTGTGCATTATTTGAGCCCCAACAATGATTTATTCAAATTTGGAAGTATTTTCCAATTATTGTTTGTTTTTTATAGTCGTGCAGTATTAGATTAAAAAATATACTTTGCTAAGAGTTTGATTTGGTTAGCTTGGATTTATTTATTAGATATAAGAAATAAAGTTTGCATTTATACCATTTTACGTAGGTTGATTACAGGGTTACTTATTTCAAATTTTGCTATTAAACTTATGAAAAATAAATAATTGTATAACTCTAACTCTTCAGGTTTACACTGATTAGAGTAAATTAATATGTTGAGTTGCAAATCAGTTCCCACGATTATTTATTCTACATTTTTATAATTAGATTTCTTTTTAGCTATATAACATTATCAATGGAAATAAAAACACGTCAATTTAACTTTTACATTTATTTTTAGAAGACTAAATTTTTTCACTAAATATACAGTTGAGTCCCTCGAACCCTTGTCTAATCCGCTGCGTCATCCATTGATTTCATTCCTTAGAAATCTCCAATCAGTTGCGGCCGACTGAAAATTAATATCATATTCTCACTTTATGGTAAGATTTTTTTACTAATACGATTTGTGTGTTTAATTATTAAGATCTATATAATTTGCTTATTTTGAAATCGATTAAGGTGTATTTATAGGAGTGAATTTTTTGCATCAAGTGAAAAATAACTGAGTATAGGAAGATATTTGGGAGAAACTTGGAAATTATTTCTACTCCCTCTATATATATATATATATATATATATATATATGCCCCGAATTGAGTAAAGCTTTATCGTTAGGTTTAGGAATTAATTGTATCACATTAATTGGTTGTGATTGCTTAACGGGTTTTCCTAACATATTATTCGCTTAACAAAGGTAAATTGCATTCATATACATATTGATGAGGTGTTGCTAATGTAAACAATTTTTTTTATTGTTGTTGAATATAAGAGTATTTTAATTTGGGTAGAGGTTTCAGTGTATTGAATATTTGTTTAAAGTTCTTTGATAGAAGAATAAATAGTTAGAAGTTTTTGAGATGCACATATTTGACAATTCACTTGGAGAACTAATTGCCCTTGTGTATCACGAGGGTTAAAGTTAGAAACACATGTAGTGATTAAACTTCTCACAAATATGTAGTTAGACTGCTAGTTTTATCCCTATGATTTTGTTATATTATAGTTTCAATGTTAGTGGAATCGAAATTATATATTTATTAAGTTAACAATGTGGAGACAAAGTTGACATAAAAAGGGGTGTCTTTTAGTTAGAGCGGACATCTCCAAATGTTGAAATTGAGTTTGTTGTGGTTGTATGAAGGGTTTATTAGTCAAAACTAAGGAAATGATTTGTTTTTATAGAATAAGACGAGGCATACAAAAAAAAAAAAGCATTTATTCATTTTATGTAAGCCAGTGTTTATGTGATCTTATGCGATTTCGTTAGTTCGATTAGGGTGGTGTAAAATCCCGTGCTAATGTATGTAAATGGAGGAAAAAGATCAATAGTATTGTATTCAGAATGATCGAGTACAGATTACAAGAATTGAGAGTCCTATCCGAGTATTATTGGATGCCGTACAAGCTAGAGGGTGAAATACATATAAGAAAGCCTATGCTATACTTCCTATGTAATTCCGAGCAATAGCCTCGGAGGAAGAGCACATGGGAAGTTGTGTCGTCGTCATAAATGCTTGGGGTATTTATAGCTGAGCTGATGGGCTTGGGCCTGGGCTCGGCCCAACAGTACCCTTCGACCTCGGGTTCTCTTCATAGGCTCGGAACAGTTTATTTAGAACCCTGGGTCTGCTCATCGTTCCTGGGGACAGGATCTGGTGTTGTTCGATCCGCACTGAGCCCGCGAGGGCAGGGGATCCAAATTACCCCTCATCAATACTCCCCCACTTCTCGAGCGTAAAGTGGAGCTTGCGCTCGAAGAAGTACAAGCTATGTCGCACACTGGTATGAGATGAGCCGCTCAGAATATGTTTCGGATATGCCTCGTTAAAAACCTAACTCGGAAAAAACCCATTAGGATAAAAACCGAGCTAGGGAAAAAGAGTGCATATATAAGAAACAATATATCGGCGTGTTGAAAAGATAACCTTGTCGTCCACTGTTTGCGTAGGACCTCTAAATTGTAATATTCTTTATTATTCCGCGATGCTTCATTCAATTCCTCAACGAACGCTTTCTAAATTTTCCGATCGTAATATAAAAGGATCAATGGAATACCACGGGGACAATTTCCAAGGAACATACCCCACAATTTGGAAAGTGAAGGATCAAGAATGCAATTCTCAGAAGGATAACTTTAAATTTTTACCCAGAGTAAGTTCAACTGTCGCGGTTACTCGGGGACCTGTTTGCAATTTTACCTTTTTAACCCCGTATATATATGTTGACTCGTTGAAAAATTACTTACATATCACATTCTCTCTTGAGCTCGGAGCATTCGAGTCGAAAAAGCTCTTGCTTTAGTATATTTGTTTTCCAATCCATAATGTCAAGTTCTAGAAGTTCAAGGGGCAAAAATAAGGTCGGAGAGAACCAAGAGTCCGACCCTTTGCTAAAGCTTGTCGACGATTACGAAGATGGAGAATTTCATCAAGAAGAAGAGGATGTTGACCCGACCGAAGATCTAGAGGAAAATGTGGTCGAGAAACTTAGCATCGGCGAGGGAGCCTTCGTCAGGATTTTTAAACATACGCTTCCTTCTGACACCGCTACTTCGAACAGGTCAGAGCTTCCCGCCGATCAAACTTCCTGTTATTTTTCCAAAAAGGATCACGTTTACCTCGAGGCGGAGTTCGGGAAGTTTCTTCCTAAGGGGTTTTCGATCGTCATTCCTTCTTACACCGAACGTGTTACCGAGCCTCCGGCTGGCTGTCAAGCCTTCTACGAGAATCAATTTTCTTCTGACCTGCGTATTCCGTTTATTCCCCTTATCAGAAACATCTTGACTTTCTTTTCGTTTTCCCCCGCTCAGCTTCTCCCGCATTCTGTTGCGTATATTGTAGCGTTCAGCGCTCTTATGGAGGCCAAGGGGGGAGAGGCCTCTTTTAGTAATTTTTGGCAAATATTCCGAATGGACCTGTGCAAGGGTTCAAATGTGGGATTTGTGTCCATCCGCCAGCGGTCGAAGCGGCCATTTCTTACGAACATAACAACGGGAAAGAGTAAAGGTTGGAAGAGGAGATTCTTTTTTGTGAAAGGCCCTGATGTTCCAATATCAGAAGGTAGCTCGAAAACGAGACCATATCGATGGGACGGCGTAAACTCATGGTCGTATGGTCCTCGTAGGATTAAAGAGAAACTCAACCACCGCCTTTCCGATGAATTTCTCGAGCAGTTACGGTCCAATCCTTACCAAACCAAACTCTTAGTTCAGGAAGGTATTTTGCGGTTGGCTGGGTTGAGTCACTGTGAATATCCTGCCCCAACGATCAAATATTCTTATCCTTTATCCAATCAATCCTTCGAAGGATCCCTTCCGCAGTTCGGTGACTTGCCAGCTTCTGCTGTTCCGCCTCTCGCCCCTCTATCTTTGGGTATGTCTTTAGCTTCTTCCTATCTTGAGGTGTGACAGATCAATTCTTCTTGTTTAAAAACATGTACACCTTGTGTTTCCTTTGCAGGTCGAATTGTTGAGAAGTTTCGACTCTCAGCTGCTGGCTCGGTCAGAGATACGCCTTTCTACATCGATCCGTTACCACATACTTCCGAAAGAAGAGCTGATGCATGTAATTTAGGTGGAAATTCAGTGGATATACCAGTTACAATTCCCGATCTGAGAGGGCTTGGTACTATGAGTTCCTTGAACTCTGCCACTGCTGGACCTCTTCGAACTCTGTTTTCCCCCGATACTTCTGCTCTTTCGTCCTCCGGATTCTGGGCGTTCAGGAATATGAGAAGCTCCTGAGTCAAAAGAGGAATGCCGACTATTCGGGCCCCTCAAGGAGGGTAAAACCCTTTGGTGTAAGTTCTAACTCAGTTCCATGTCGAGAGGGTAGGTCGGAGCCTGACGTGGCAGATTTCATAGGCAAACATTTCCGCGGTAGCAGGGCCGCTGGATATCCTGAAGACGGGACTATTTAGACAGATCTGGATTCAGGTGGTGAGAACGAATTTGACAAAGCCACTAGAATTTATATGGCTAGCCGGTTTAAGCGGGATATGCTGCTTCAAACCGTCAAGGGAGACTTTGAGGTTCTGAGTGATTTCTCTCGAACGTATCATGACGTAAGAATTTGTCTTTTGACTATCTCTTCTTTCTTTAGAGTCTCTAACATTCACTGATAACCAAAATCTTCTCATAGGTCGGAGATTTGTTCGCTGTCCAGACCTATCGTTTAGCATTGCTAGAGCAGGAATCACAGAATGCTCACGATGCGTATGCACAAATTTTCGTTGATAATCAAACCCTTCGGGCTCAACTGGCAGAGAGTCAACGAGAATTGTCTCAAGTAAAGACGGAGCTCGAGAAAGCAACTATGAAGCATTCCTTATCCGTGGAAGAGGATTTGCTATCATCTGTTAAAGAGAGAAGTGCCCTCGAGGAAGAGCTCAAGAAGGTAAAAATCGAACTTGAGCTAGCAAAGCAAGATTTTGAGCGAGCATATGCCCAAGGCCGGGAAGAGGCTGTGATTCCAGCCATACGAGAATTTTTTAAGTCCCCTGTTTTAGATCCCTTAGTCCAAAGAAGAGTGGGAGGGATTCTACAAACGATCTTCTATAAAGGGGTTCAACAGCTAGTTTCGGCCAAGAAAATTCCAGATAACATGGACGAATATTTTCGATACATGAACCCTTTTAAGAATGCTGAAGGGAAGGATTACAAAGCTTCCTCTTTACCCAAGGTAGATATGAACTGGCAGGATCATCACTTTGCCCCCTTAGTTGAGGAGTTTGGCATTCCGATGCCTAACCCAGATTTGCTCGAGCGCTCCGACGACGATCATCCTTCTGCCTCAGGGGAAAAGAACGAAGATGTCAATATAGATGACGGATCGGATAAGGAAGATGATCGACCCTTTGACTAGACTGATCCATTAGGCGGCGGCAGCGAAGATGGCGTTGGTCCGAATACTGGGTTCGAGCATGCCGGAGGGGGCGATTTATAGTCTTGTAGTTAGGAATCAAATGTATATATATATGCCCGTAATTCGTTTTCTCTTTGTAGTCGGATTTGTTTTCTTTACGATCTGGTTCGCATGACTTTTTTTTAATTGGGGGAAATATTTGTATGTACAGCCGGTGTAATTGGGGGTTAATTAACTTTTTTTTAAAACTAGACCCTAAACTTCTATAATTCATAATATAGCCCATAATAATTTGAGTGTAAAAAACGAATCAATTAATATTATATGCGTCTAAGATTACACATTATTTAATTAAATAGATGGGTTTTTGAATCAAAGTCACTACTAGAAAATTTTCGTGCAAAAATTACGTCTAATTTAGATTATGTTCAAATACGCCATGTTCGGACACACTACGTACAAAAATCGTGTGACTAATAATTTAGTTAAAAATTATAGTAATAATCTGAAGCAAAAAAAAACATATGATCGGTGTATCTTAAATTAACTTACCAATTAATCTTGTTGATTAAGAATATCAGAAATGCTTTCTCCGGTCATCTTCTCTAAGAATTTGAAAAGGTTTGTCATTGTATTCTTTTGAGCTTCTATCTCTGCTTTTGCATTTGACAATTCTTCTTCCAATCTTGCTTGATGAATAGATGATTCAGAAAGTGAAGTATTCTCATCAAGTGATTTTTTTTTCTTTAGTGCTTTTGACTTGATATATGATGAGTTCTCCCCAAGAACAGCAACACAAATTTGCTCGGCATTCATGCGAGTAGTGTCTTCAGGTAGAGTGTTTTGTTGTTCACGCAACTCTTTCATTTTAACCTAGCATTAAAATCCAAATAAACAACTATATTCATATATATGACATAAATTATTCCAAGCAATATGAAAAATCTAAAAAATAACCTCCAAAAATAAAATAAAATAATATTTACACGTACGTTATTACACTCGGCCTCCTCATTAGCCCATCCATTCTTCTCATTATCATATACAACTTCATACATGTCTATGTCATCAAGATTCTGTTTCATAGAAACAAATATTCTCAGTTTAAAATTTGGTTGTTTATTCATAAACAATGTAAAATACTAAAACCAACCTTCTCATACTAATGAGCGGCACGAGATTTAGTCCCTAGTTTATGTTGGGTTTTCAACTTTGCTCTATTCTTGGATTGGGTGTCTGAAATTTTCTGCATATGTTAAATAATATATATTTTCGTCAGCAAGTAGACATTCATATTTTTCTAAATACTGAATTGAATAAAGCATAATCTAATTTAGATTTACTAAGATTGCTAAATCATGTAAAGTGATAGCATGCATATACCTGAAACTTTTCAGTCTCCCAATATTCACATAGCCAAAGCCAATCTTCCTTACGCTCGATAAGTTTGTCATAAATGACCTCTTTTGCTAGTGCTACACCACCTTCAGCTTTCATTGCCTTGTAGTGTTTATAAGCATTCGAACGAAAATTGGAGAATGATTTCGCAAAGGACTTATAAATGCATTTCAGTACATGTGGCTTCTCCACCTCGTAATTGAGCTTGTTCTAGCACAAGTAGAAAATATAATGATTCTCATGAGAAATCGTGTATATTATTTATTTATTTAAAAATAACAATAATGTAAAATAAACTAAGCAAGACACTTACAACAAGTTTTTTAAAAAGCCCTTTCTTCTTCTCATCTGGAATCTTTGACCAGTCATCCACTTGCATTGGGGCCTCAAGCTTAATGAGAACCCCAATAAGTGAAGCGTGTTTCGAAGCATGTAATCCAACCGGCTTATTGAGTCCCTCTGGAATTATTATAGTAGGCTTCTGTCCATTCTTTCGGGTATATTTTTCGATATTTAATCCTATAGTAGGCCCACGCTTTCCTTTCACATTCAATTGATCTTTCATAACAAATTACATGAAAAAAAAAATTATTAAACATCATAATGAACATATACTTTGAAATTACAAATTTATTTTCAAAATAAAATTCAAAAATTACCATCAAGTGCAATGGAGTTTTCAGTTGTTTGATCTTCATCTTCTGTAAATTAAGATAATTCATTATTGACTATATAATAATTACTTATTTGTTTAGAAAATTATCATGTTTATAAAAGGTACCTCTAGCATGAGAACTAATGCGCTCGTCTGAATTACACGATACATTCTGAATATGAGACTCGTTCGTAGGAACTAAATTTATATACAGAAACTAGTTTTAAATATAGTTGAGAGAATATATGAAATAATAATTCACGACAACTGAGATATATTACCTTGATCTCTAAGCTTATCGTGTATTACACTCTGTCTAAATGATAAACTTGAAATATTTGAGTTGGTAAAATATTTGCTTGAAGGAAACACCACCCTTTTCTTTTTACTTGTACCTGTAAAACGTAAAATTCATCAATATGCTATAAATGTGGCATACAATTACTGCTTTTCTAAATTTAAAAAAATTACTACCGGAGCTTTGTGGCAAATTAGGCTCAGTAGTGTCATCAGCCATGCTATTGGCTTCAGCTAAAGCACTTGACAGTGTCATCTTGCGCTTCAAATCAGTAGTCCTATTTGCTGCCGCAAGTGCACTTGAGATCTCCTTTTGACGATTTAAAAATTTATTCATGGTGGAACCCTATAAAATAAGAGTAAAATATCAATTACAAAACCGTCGAACTTAAATTAGAATTTAATTATGGCATATGTCAAACATTAGACTATGCTACAAAAGGGCTTTTATGACAAGTCAGGTGCACAAGTTTGAAGTTTAATAAAATTACTTGAAAACTATTTATACTTAATTATTGTGTGCTCCCGACACCCCATGTCAAAATATAAACAATTCAGATTACAAGTCAAATTTAACTCCCGACACCCCATGTCAAAATATATAGTGTGCTCTAAAAGACCATGTTTTAAAACTCAAAATTTAAACATGGTTCAAATTTGGATGGATTTACAAATACTGACTCAAACTACATGAAGAATAAACAATTCCAGTAAATTTCTGATTTAACCGGATTTCGTCGGGTTAATGGTATCAGTGAATTTGTGATATTGGGAATTTTCAATATATATATTTTATAGGGCTCTGTTACTTTATTCAGGATGGATCAATCTCAAGGAAAAGCAATATCTTAAGAACAAAAAGTAAATACTTAAACCAACGCAAAGAATACACAAAATCTGAAGAGAAAACTCTCTATTATTGAATAATAGTGAGTTGTGCAGTTTATGCAGGATGCAATGGCGTATTTGCCTTATAGTTCAGAGATTTTCCGGAGTCCTTTAATACAATGATTAACTAGGTATTTATATCATGCTAAACCTAGCGTTACAAGGAAACATAGTCCTAATAGGACTCGGCCCAAATATCCTTCTTGGGTCCGGAATATAGTCTTCTAATCGAAGAGAGCTGTATTCGGCCGGGTCAATAAGATGATCTTGAACAGCCTGATTTGGTCGAACCGATCTCAAGTTCTTTAGTCGATCCGTACAGTATGTAGGGTGCGAAATAGCCCCCATCAGTACTCCCTCACTTCTTCGAGCGTATAGATAATAGAAGCTCGTAGAAGTAGATAATTCTTTACGACTGTTTATTTTCTATGAATGGAGCCTCGTTAAAAACCTTTCCTAAGAAAAAACCCAGTGGGAAAAAATCTTAAGTAAGGAAAAGAGTTCTACATATCATAGATAGTCGTTATCTCTGTCCGATTACGAATCTCCACGCGTCTATTCTGGAGGATTTTCATCTCCTTCCATTTTTGGCGGGAATGTGATTAATTGTGATGAGTTCGAAACGTCTTTTCTCATCTTAGTATAAATAGGTGACTTTTGAGTTCGTCATTTTTCCTTTATACTTGCTTATAGTTCATAGTCATTTTCTTGCTTAGTCGTTCGTCATATAAAGTTTTCCTTTTATCGACTTATATCCTTCGAGAGTCTGAAAATATGGCTTCTTTGAGAAAATCTTCTTCTTCCTCGAGGGAGAATGTTGCTCCTAATAACGAGGAGGAGTTGCGCTCTAATCTTTTGGGCGAACAATCTGGAATT
The DNA here is from genome assembly GCA_003313485.2 of Penstemon barbatus. Lineage (NCBI taxonomy): Eukaryota > Viridiplantae > Streptophyta > Magnoliopsida > Lamiales > Plantaginaceae > Penstemon > Penstemon barbatus. The sequence continues at coordinate 16,324,736 of CM064882.1, read as the reverse complement.
TCTGAATTCGTTGTTCCTATAGAAGATACTTTTAAGGTACAGATCCTTTCTGACACAGAGGTTGCTGCCTGAGCCAAAAAGGGCAAAGGTACTGCTCCTCAGATTTATGAACCAATTGAGGACCTAGCTTGTGCTTATACGGTGGATACTTTTCCGGAGGTCGTGAATAATTATGCCAAATATTTCCCGGAGGGTTCCGAGATAATTCTTCCTTCCCCTTCTGATAGGGTCACTTCTCCACCGGAAGGATGTCGCGCCTTTTATACGGCTCACTTTAATATCGGCCTCCGTCTTCCGTTGTCTCCCCTATTCCTTGATATCCTGAAAATATTTAGTGTGTCCTTGACTCAATTAGTTCCAAATTCTGTGGCTTTCCTGGTTTGCTTTTCTGTCCTGATGATTGCGAAAGGGTTTAAACCTTCCTTTCGTAACTTTACACAACTTTTCCGGTTCAACATTTCCAGTTCTTCTAATCGCGGGTATTTTTTCGCCAGTCAGAGACCTAGTCGAGCGATCTTCGACGCCCCTATTTCTAGCAACCCTTTTTGGAAATCTCACTTTTCTTTGTTCGCCCCCAACCTCATCTTCGTTCGGCGGATGGTTCAACTATACCCTTCTCGTGGGATCATGATTTCAAATGGGTATACGGAGGTCGCTTGCCGACTGGTGAATTTGTTCCTGACGATGCTCAGTTTATCGCTGAAATCCCCGATATGCGTGCAAACAAATATCAGAGTGCTCTTCTGATTGGGGAAACTTTCCTTCGTAAAGCGGGATTGAGTGTTCATACTTTTCCAATCAGTTCATCATTGGAATCACTGGGTAAGCATTTCTCTTTAATTTAGTGTTACGATAATATCTTCTTATATAGAGAAACTAACTTTTATTTTGTTTCTTGTTCGGCTCATATGGTAGAAAATTCTCGACATTCTTCAAAGGGAAAGATGGTGTTATCCAAATCCTCTAAATCTATAGAGAACAACCCGATCGAGCAGAGAGCTTCTCGGAAGAGAAAACTGGAGTTGAATCATGAGTCCGAGGAGAATGGAGAGGAGTCTCCAAATTCTTCCCAAGATTTCCCTGTTCGTCAAGGGACTGGGCCTGGTTATCCCCCCCTTCAGCTTAGAACATCCTTGGGAATTCGTGGATGTCGTAGTTGGTCGATGCCTCATCCTAGCGACAACCCGGTGGGGAGAAAAATGAGCTATTATGGTCGTTCTGGCAATGATCTTTCTTTACTTGGCGACAATCATCCGAAACCTACTTTGGTTGAAATGATCGAAGATCATTTAGAGGGGAAGAGAGCCGCTGGTTATTCTGAGAAAGATTCTCTTGTCCATGATGAAAGCGAGAATGCGGTCGATAAGGCGACTCGCGTTCTCTTATCCGGGGTTTTTACTCGTGATTTGAACAAACTTTTCCGTAAGGATCCTCTGGAGAAATTTCAGCGAGCTTCTCTTTATGCTAAAAAGGTAAATTCTGTTGGGCTCGCTTTATAGGATATTCTCTATTTCGAAGATATTCTTGCTAACTTATTTCTTGTTTTACCCCTTTGCTTTTTCAGACTAAGACTTGTTTAGCCTCATACGCATACGAAACTGCACTCTGGAAGCAGCAATGTGAGTTTCTAGATGAGAAAAATAAAGCTCTACTTCGTAAGTTTTCTAGTTCAGAGGTTGGTCCCTCAACATCTTCTTCCGTTCCTGTCGTAGAGACTCGTGCTACTTGGACTGAAGATCAAGAGATCATAAATAGGATTATGGAGATTTCCCGTGCTCAAGAACAAGTCAATCAAATGGCTAAAAAGTTAGAGGAATTCCAATTTCAGAGTACGGCTCGAATTAGTGAGCTAGAATCTCAAGTATCAAGTCTTCAAACTTCTTTAGAGGAGTATGAAAAGGACGTCCCTCTTAGTGGACTTAAGGATCGATATGGTAGGAACCCTGATGAAAGAGTTATCCGCGAATTCCTTAACTCTCCTGTCCATACGGCGTTGGTGTATCAGATGGTCGGTCCTCTTCTGGAGAGTACTTTCAAGAAGGCGGTTCATCAGCTGGTCGCCTTAGAGATGATCGACGACCGTCGAAAGGAGTATTTTAAGGCGGCGCACATTCGGTTGAATCGTTATGGCGAAATTTATTCTCCTTCCGAGCTTCCAGATGTTGTATATCAAGGTTTTCCTTTGGCTCACCTTGTCAAAGAATTCGGAAAACCATTGCCGATTCCTCCTTCTGATGTTAACGATGAGCTTGATAATACTTTTATCGATCCAGAAGACGAAGAAGAAGAAGAAGAAGAAGAAGAAGAAGAAGAAGAAGAAGAAGATATTGGTACGACCGAGAATGTCGATAGTGAACAGAGAATCCCAGATAGCGACCAGGCTCTATGATATATTTGACTTTTGAAACAATCTTTGTAATTATTTACCCGTAGGTTTAATTGTAATTTTACCTTTTCATCCCTTTGTACGCTAAGCGTTTCATATTCTGACAGTCACGTCTTTATATCTTCGCCGTAATAATTCAGACAAGTCATTAAGTTCGCCGTAATCATTATGCGTGTGTCTTTTCAAAATCTAGTGTTTATTCCAAGGTCAGTTTTTCTATTTCGCGCCCATTCTTTAGGTCTATAGCGTCTTTTCGTGTAGTATAAATACTAAAGGTAAAAACTTGACTTGTTATTTACCGTTATACTCGTCTCTTCTAATAGAATACTTTTTCTTTGGCTAGTCGATAAACTTTCTCGTTACTTGCTTTACACTTTTCAACAATTCGATCATGAGTAATCTTTTCGGCAATACTTCGAAACGACCTTCTCGTGAGAGCGCTAGGGATAATAGATCCAAAAAATCTCGAAGAGATGGGCCGTCGATGGAGCCTCCTCGTTCGTCCCCAATAATTAGGTCGGTGATTGATACTCGTGTTATTCCTTTCGAACCTTTTTCTGTAGTAAACTCATCGTTTCCAGAACCAATCTTTTCTTCTTCCACTCAAGTAGGAAGTATGCCTTCCCCTGGTCGGGTAGCTTTTGGCGATATGTCCAATGAGGAACCGACTTATAATATACCTGTTACTTCAGGTGCTTCTTCCTTCGAGCATGTTTTTCATGGAGGGGATTTTGCTATTTCCCTTCCTTTGTCTACTTCTACTGCCCCAATCGCCAGCGGAGGGCAAGTTGGTGATGGCTTTGTTGTCAATCCTTCCACAACACAATCTATTTTGCAGGATTGTCCTGACTATTTATTTCATGATACCACGGTGATGACTACTTCTTTTGAATCTGGGGGACCTTCTGGGGGTCGGTTTGGGTCGAGGTCTGGTCGTCGAACCGTTATTTCTGCTTCGGGTAAGGAGACCTCCGTTAGCCCCAACGAGAGAGATTCTCCTCGTCTGTTAGATGATCGATGCATCCTTGAGCAAGTTAAGGATATTATGTTGTCAGAGACTCCACGCCCTGACGGTGTCCCTTCTAATAGCGAATTGCCTGGCTCAGTTGAGCCTGATGCTTTGTCTTGGGATCTGGGTTTAAGCACTATCTTGCCTGGTGAGCTGAGGAAACTTGAGGGTACTTCCAATGTACGCCTTGTTCAATCTCTAGTTAAGATGTGCGAGCAGGTAGACATATCTTTGGATAATTTTTCCTACTTTTATTTCGACTTTCATGTTGTGTGAGGGTTTTTCTCATTCTCCTTCTTTTTCAGTCCAAATATCTTGCCCTTCAGCTGGGTGTGCAGAACGATAATATGTGGAATAGTAAGGATGCCTACCAAAGACGGTTGGAGTCGGAATCGGCGAAGGTCGCAGGGCAGACTCTCCAGCTGCAGCTTGCCAATGATGATTTGAAAAAATTGCAGGAGGAGAAGTCTGTCTGGGAGCAAGAGAAAAACGACTTGGTTCGGGCTGCTGCCCTTGCAGAGGAGTCTCAACGGCGGTCCTATGAGGAAGGATATGACGCTGGTTATCTAAAGCGTCAAGAGGAGTTGATGGCGTTTGCTGGCAACTTGACTCCTCGGAGGACTGTTTCTAGTAGTCGACCTGCTGACCGTTCTTCTCAGTGATCTTTGTTCGACCTGGCAGTCCTTGGACTGTCTCTTTTTTTTTTTTTTTTTTCTGCCCAACTTTTGTGTATTTGTTCGGGCTGAAATTTTTGTAATGGGAGAAGTACTAAATTGGAAATTATGACCTTTTTGTAGGCAGATTCTTGCCTTGATCAATTTTCTTCTGTAGATATACTTTGTTATGCTCATTTTGCCTTTATGCATAAATATAATCATCATGAAATAATCAGTATAGATTAGCATACTTATCTGAAATTGATCTTTGCGGAGAATATTCAGGATAGAGAAAAGGTAGCTTGATCTTGCTTGGTCACTGTTTAAGTAGCCGAATGATATAATGTTTGCGCTGCAAATCAAATTTTGTTGATCAACCCAGTATAGTCCCTTGGGTTATATTCAAAACCGTGTAGTACATCAAAAATGTAGATGGTAGGTTTTTTTTTTTTTTTTTGTATCGATAATCGATTTAATAGATGTTAAGGAACGCTCATCATCTTGATCGATGTTCAATTTATGCCCTGTACTTTTGTCTTTTTGTGATCTAAATCTTGTATAAGGGGGCTATTGTCCCTTTTGTTGAACTCCGTTTTTCTTTACATCAGACTAAGGGAAAATATCCCTCTCAGTATCTTCAAAGCTTCATGTATCCCAGCATTAATTTTGAACTATATGTTCCTCAATTGGTGTATCATTACGTCATTTCTTTGATATGGGAGGAATTGGAAAATGTAGAAGTCTTTGGCAGATCTGACCTGTTCAGACCTCCTTCAGCAATTCTTTGGTATGTTAGGCAGTGACTTCTTTGTAGTTTCGAATAAGGAGGACTATTCTCCTGATTTCTATGTCAGATATCTTGGACTCCAAAGGATTCTTGTATGACTTAGTTAATGGTTACCCATATGACGTATGAGGCAGTGACGGCCCTCGCATGGTGGAGGGTTTCATCTTTTATCTTTTATCGAGCAAGTAATCTTTTCACGACCATCTTAAACTTGTATACCTTCGTTTGTGGTCGGTCTATTTGGTCCGGAGCTCCTTTAGGTCTCCGAACGATGATCGCTTTGATCTACGTCTGTCTGGTTATCGACTGGTTGAGTCGACTAAATAGCGCTGTTCCAATTTACTTGCATTTATTACGGGGAGTTAAAGGGTCGGATTTATGTCCGTTGATCAAATACTTTTTCAGCCGTTGGATTGCTTAGGTCTATCCCTATAAATAGGGTGGTGGTTTGCATTCTTCATTTTCAATTTCCCAAAAAGAATGGAGATCTCAGCTTCCTTAAATTTTATTTTGCCTTCAGATCCCATAATATTCAAAAAGTCACATTATCGTGATTCATACTGTAATAGCTTGATGTTCTTCTACCTTGTACTGACGGGTCCCATGGAAGCCCTACCTTGTTCTAACGGGTCCCATAAGGCCTCAAATGTTGTTTTCACAGATTTGAGGTCCGTGGTTTCTGTTTGCTCATGGAGGGTTCATACTTGCCAGTCACCCCCGCTCTTGGATGTCACCTCAGGGGTGATATACCACCGGGGTGTGCTGGTTAATTTTTTTTTTTTTGCGACGGTCCCGAAGAGATGCTGCTTTAGGATAAAATATTAACTCCTAAAGTAGAAGCAGTATCTCGTTGTGGGTGAATGAGTGTTTCCGGTCATCTGGCTGGTAATGATCATTTCGTCTGGAAGAACATTTGATCTTCCGCCCCTGGCCATCGAACTAAGGAAGTCGACCATCCTGAGCAACATGCTTCTTAGGTGGTTTATCATAATCGACAAGGTACTAGGGAGGAGATTGGTGTTTCCGTGGACATTGTCATGAAGATCGCCGATATAAATGATCATTTCATCTAAACCATTGTAACGGTGTTTATGTAGTATGTAGACCTATGTAACGTAGGACTTTTGTATGTAACTGATTTGATGAATAAAATATTACTTTTATCCCTTGCATCTTCCTTGTCGTTGATTCTGTCATAATTTTTATTTATGAGGAGCATTTTCCGAGCAGACGGGTTCATACTCAATTCATCTTCAAAACTTTAGGAGTATTAGCAGATTTTTAGATCGTTAGGAACAGATCGAGGAGTGTTTATTGAGCGGATCAATGTTTACTCAACTAGTTATAATTTAGACTTAGGTTTTTATCACCTGAAATCTTTCCGGTCGTTGTAACTATATCGAGGAGTTTTTATTGAGCGGATCAATGTATACTCAACTCTGTTTGATTAGACTTAGATCGAGGAGTGTTTATTGAGCGGATCAATGTATACTCAACTCTTTTTTTATTAGACTTAGGTTTTTAACCCAAAAGCCTTTTAATCGTCATAAGTAAATCGTTGAAAATATATCGAGGAGTGTTTATTGAGCGGATCAATGTATACTCGACTCTTTTATTATTTAGACTTAGGTTTTTATCACCTGAAATCTTTCTGATCGTTGTAAAATATATCGAGGAGTTTTTCTCGAGCGGATCGATGTTTACTCAACTCGTTTTGTTTAGACTTAGATCGAGGAGTGTTTATTGAGCGGATCAATGTATACTCAACTCTTTTTTTTATTAGACTTAGGTTTTTAACCCAAAAGCCTTTTAATCGTCATAAGTAAATCGTTGAAAATATATCGAGGAGTGTTTATTGAGCATATCAATGTATACTCGACTCTTTTATAATTTAGACTTAGGTTTTTATCACCTGAAATCTTTCTGATCGTTGTAAAATATATCGAGGAGTTTTTATCGAGCGGATCGATGTTTACTCAACTCGTTTTGTTTAGACTTAGGTTTTTAGTACCTGAAAGTCCTTTTGATCGCTGAATATATATCGAGGAGTGTTTATTGAGCGGATCAATGTTTACTCAACTCGTTTATAATTTAGACTTAGGTTTTTATATCAAAAGTCCTTTTGATCGCTGAATATATATCGAGGAGTGTTTATTGAGCGGATCAATGTTTACTCAACTCGTTTATAATTTAGACTTAGGTTTTTATACCAAAAGTCCTTTTGATCGCTGAATATATATCGAGGAGTGTTTATTGAGCGGATCAATGTTTACTCAACTCGTTTATAATTTAGACTTAGGTTTTTAATACCAAAAAGTCCTTTTGATCGCTGAATATATATCGATGAGTGTTTATTGAGCGGATCAATGTATACTCGACTCGTTTTTACTTAGACTTAGGTTTTTAATACCAAAAGTCTTTTTTAGTCTTCGTGAATAACGGACGAGGAGTTTTTATTGAGCGGATCAATGTATACTCGACTCGTTTTGTTTAGACTTAGGTTTTTAATACCAAAAGTCTTTTTGATCGTTGAATATATATCGAGGAGTGTTTATTGAGCGGATCAATGTATACTCGACTCGTTTTTACTTAGACTTAGGTTTTTAATACCAAAAGTCTTTTTTAGTCTTCGTGAATAACGGACGAGGAGTTTTTATTGAGCGGATCAATGTATACTCGACTCGTTTTTATGGTCGGATTGAGGAGTGTTTATTGAGCTGATCAATGTATACTTAACTCCTTTTGTCCCAATCTCAACCAATATGATAGTAGAATTCCAAGGAGTGTTTACCGAAACAATTGATTTATAGAAATTGCTAAAATCTTTAATAATTGAACTGTAGGCTAAGGCCTTTATTACAAAGACTTAAAACTCAATGAAATAAAATAAAACAATGGAGTATAATCTACTAAAATTTATTTACCATAGTATTTTCTAAGGTTGACTGCATTCCAAGTTCTTGGTAAGGCTGTTCCATCCAAGTGTGCAATTTTGTATGAACCTTTCTTTCCTACTCCAATGACAACATAAGGTCCATCCCAATTTTGTTGTAACTTTCCCACATGCTTGGATACTTCTACCTTTTTCAAGACTAGGTCTCCTTCTTTGAAGGTTCGGATGCGTACTTTTAGATTGTATGCTTTTTCCATATTTGCTTTAGTGGCTTGCAAGCGTACATCGGCTTTTTCTCTTAAAGCTTCTGTTAAGTCGATATCATTTTCTCTTGTCTTTTCGTTTTCCTGATCATCGTACATTTCAATTCTTGGTGTTGGAATTAGAGTTTCAACAGGAATAACAGCTTCTGACCCATATACTAAGCTAAATGGGGTTTCCCAGTTGAGCTCCTGACTGTGGTTCGATTAGCCCAAAGTACTCTTGGGAGTTCATCAAGCCATTTTCCTTTGGCCGCTCCTAATCTTTTTTCCAAGGATTTTATTATTTCTCGGTTTGCTACTTCGGTTTGTCCGTTCGCTCTAGGGTGCCCGACCGAAGTGAAGTTTTGTTGAATCCCAAGTTTTGAACACCATTCTAATACCTGTTTTCCCGCGAATTGGGTTCCATTATCAGAGATTAGGATCCTTGGGATGCCAAAACGACAAACTATGAATTTCCATAGGAAGTTGATCACTTGGAATTGAGTTATTCGTGCGAGGGCGATGCATTCTATCCACTTGCTGAAATATTCTACAACGACCAGGACATAAGCTTTCTTGGATCTAGCCGCTGGGAACGGTCCCACGATGTCCATTCCCCATTGATCGAAAGGCCAACATACCGGGATTGGGTGCATGTTTTCTGCTGGTCGATGACATACATTAGCATGGACTTGGCAGTGATGACATTCTAGGACATACTGAGCGGCATCTTTATTGATGGTAGGCCAATAGTAACCTGTTCTGAGGCATTTTAAAGTCAATGCCCTTGATCCGCTGTGATTTCCTGCGTCTCCTTCGTGTATTTCTCGTAGTATATCGGTGGTTTGTGATTCAGAGACACATTTCAGAAGAATTCATGATACTGATCTTCGGTAGAGTTTTCCTTCTACAAGTGTATACTTTGGAGCTCGATATCTTATTTTCCGAGCTTCATTCTGGTCAGGCGGTAGTTTTCCCTCTCGAAGATAGTCTATCATTAGGGTCATCCAGTTTTCTTCAGCTTCTTCGATTTCCATTATATCGACTACCGGTGTTTCATCGATATCGATTGCCGGTGTATTAGAGATCAACCAGTTGATCACCCTTTCGGTCTTTCCGTCATGGGATCCTGTGAACTTAGATAGTTGATCGGCCCATTTGTTTTCCGAACGTGGAATGTTCTGTATGCCGAAACTTTCAAATTTCTCAGCTAGTGTTTTCACTTTGGCGAGGTATTTGACCATATTGAATTCCTTAGCCTCGTATAGGCCTTCTATTTGTCTTTGCACTAACTCTGAATCGGTTAATACTTTAAGGCTCTTTATGTTGGCTTTGATCGCCATTTCCATTCCTGCGATTAACGCTTCATATTCTGCTTCATTGTTTGTTACGACGAAGTCCAACGTTATCGCGTAATTCAAATCTTCTTTATTTGGTCCGGTGAAGTTGATTCCGGCGCCTCCTCCTTCTCGGCATGAAGCACCGTCGACATGCATTAACCAAGTTTGATCTTCTATGATCAAGACATCGTCGTTGAGGCTGCTCGATGATTCAGTTGCCTGTGTCAGTGTTTCCAATAGAAAATCAGCTAACACTTGGGCCTTAATTGCGATTCTTGGTTTGTAATCGATTTCGAATTGGCCGAGTTCGATCGCCCATTTGATTAGTCTTCCGGAGGCTTCCGGTTTTGCTAAGACTTGTCTTAGTGGTTGATTTGTTAAAACCACTATTTTGTAGGTTAAGAAGTAAGGTCGAAGTTTTCGAGCAGCCACTACTAAGGCCAGAGTGAATTTCTCAATTTCCAAATAATTCTTCTCCGCGCCTTGTAATAATTTGCTTAAATAATAGACAGGCTTATGTTCTGAACCTTCTATCTTTATTAGTACTGAACTAACGGCCGCGTCGGAGATCGAGATGTAGATATATAATGGTTCTCCTTCCGTTGGTTTGGCCAACATCGGGGGTGTTATCAAATACTCTTTGAGTTGTTCGAAGGCTCGATCGCATTCTTCGGTCCAAACGAAGTTTTTTGCTTTTCGAAGCGTTTGGAAAAAGGGCAAGCTTCTGTCCGCAGATTTTGATATGAATCTGTTCAACGCTACGATTTTCCCAACCAAGCTTTGCACTTGGGAGATGGTTTTGGGAGGCTTCATTTCAGTTATGGCTCGGATTTTTTCTGGGTTGGCTTCTATTCCTCGTTGGTGTACTAAATAACCCAAAAATTTTCCTGACTTAACACCGAAAGTGCATTTCGCAGGGTTTAACTTCATACGGTATTTTCTTAAGATCCGGAAACATCGATCAAGATGTTTTACGTGATCCGCTTCGTTCATACTTTTAACCAACATGTCGTCCACATAGACTTCCATTAATTCTCCGATTAACTCTTTGAACATTAGGTTTACTAACCTTTGGTAAGTAGCCCCGGCATTCCTTAAGCCGAATGGCATCACTATAAAGCAATATACTCCCTGCTCGGTTACGAATGCAGTCTTCTCTTGGTCCCGCTCATCCATGTATATTTGATAAAACCCTTGAAAGGCGTCCATCATGCTGAATATTGCGAAGCCAGCGGTTGAGTCAACTAATAAGTCGATCCTTGGGAGGGGATATGGGTCGCGTGGGCATAATTTATTAAGGTCGGTAAAATCATTACACATTCTCCATTTGTTGTCCTTTTTATCCCCTTTTGCTACTAGAACAACATTACATAGCCATTCTGAGAAGTGTATTTCTCGGATTTGTTTTGCTTCAAGTAGTCTTTCTACCTCGGCTTTGATAATTTTATCCTTTACTGGGCCATGATTTCTCTTCTTTTGTCTGGCAGGTTTTGCCAAAGGATCAATTTTTAGGGAATGCTTGATTACTCGAGGATCAATTCCTTCAATGTCATTCGCGCTCCAGGTGAAGACGTCGACATTATCTCTGAGGAAGTTGATTAACATTACTTCCCCTTCCTTGCTCAATTCAGTACCTATTCTTGTCGTTTTGGACGAGTCCCCTTGTACTAGAATTACATCCTTATGCTCTGGGGGTTTCAAGGCTAGATCTAGCGGTTCTTTTCCCTTTTTATCTATTCGATCAGTACTAGGGATTTCAACCTTGTTTCTAACAAGATCGTCTTCAAGTTTTCTTTTTCTCGGGGTAATCGATTTGGGGTGTTCTTTCAAGGTTAACGAGGTGCTGTAGCAATCCCACGCCATACAGTGATCATTCGTTATTTCTCCGATACCTCTATCGGTCGAAAACTTTATCTTCTAGTGATAAGTAGAGACAACTGCTCGGAACAGGTGGAGAGCTGGTCGTCCCAATATTGCGTTATAAGCGAAGGGGGTTTCTACCACTAGAAATTTCACTAGCTTCACTGTCCGGTGCGGTTTTTTCCCGAGTGATACACTTAAGGTTATTGTTCCGCTGGGGACGATCTCGGACCCTCCAAACCCTACTGACGGCGTAGCTACTTTCTGTAGATTTATCTGTCCCAAGTTCATTTGGGCTAAAACCTCCCGGGAGATGATATTCGCTGAGCTCCCATTATCGATTAGGATTTTTTTGACATTATAATTTGCTATTTCTAGCGACACAACCATCGGGAAATCGGGGTTATCCTCTTTTGTGTCCCAAACGATGTTTTTAGGTACTTCGCCTTCGTTAAAGCTGATTGGCTGGTCGTTTGACGGCTTGTTTTCCAGAGTCCATCTTTCTTTTGGGTATTTTGAGTTTCCAATTATGGATCTGGCTGTCCTTCATCGGGCGTTACGACTATCCCCGCCTGCGGGTCCCCCGAATATTGTATGGATAGTCCCATTGATCTGGTCGTGGTTCAACTCCTGTGTAGGACCATGCTCGGGTGACCTTTGACGAGAACTCCTTCTTTGATTATTATTCCGAGGGCTTCTACTTCTTTCCCTCTTGCGGTTATCTCGCTCTATGTAGTTGTCTAGTTTTCCCTGTTCGATTAGTTTTTCAACTTCTCTTTTAAGGTGAAAACAATTTTCCGTTCGATGTCCGTGTGCCCGATGGTATTTACAGTATAGGTCATAGTTTCGAGATCCTGGTCTGGGCTGTGCGATTTTCCTCGCTTCGGGGATCCAGTTATTCCTTTCTAGAACTTCCAATATTTCTTCTATCGGAACATTTAACCTTGGTTGTTCTACTTGATTCACCCTGCCTTTGACCGGTAGTTCGGGGTTTCTCGGTCTTTGATAGAAATTAGGTTGACTTTCTTGGTCGGCTTTGCTGTATTCCAATCGCTGGAAAACGTTGCCTTTTCTAAAAGATCGCTCATAATCCACGGATCTTTGGGCAGGAATCCTATCATGCCGTTTGGAGCCTGAAGTTGTGGCTTTGTTTCTGTTTTTATCTTTAAAGGAATTCATCTCTTCTTGGGTCATATACTTAGACGCCAAGCTCATGATGTCGGCAAACGTTCTCGGTTGTTTTCGACTGAGGGCATTTCCGAACTGCCTATTCTTCGTGAGGTCGAAGAGAATAGAAATTATGTAATCGATATTTGGAGAATCGATTTTGAGTAACTCCACGTTAAATCTCGCCAGCCAGTTTCTTAGGGATTCTCCCTCTTGTTGGTGTATGGTTCCTAAGTAGCTCATCGGGAGTTTTTGCCTCTTCTGACTGGCAAACTATTGCGTCAGTTTATTGCATAATTCCGGGAAACTGAATATGGAGTTGGCAGGTTGTTTGGCGAACCAGTCCAATGCGAGTCCTTCAAATGTGGTCACCATTAACTTGGCGGTGAATTCCGTAGAGTGGGCGTATAAATTCATTATATTCGTGAAGCTAAAAATATAATCGTCTGGGTCAGTGGTTCCATCATATCGTGGTAGCCTACATGGGACCTGTCCAATGGATTGTGCTTCTTTTATTTCTCTGCAGAAGGGAGAACAGGCCGCAAGGCTCTCCTGGAGTTCCGCGGTTCGGGCCCACGGGTTTTGAACAGATTGTAGGCGTTGTTCGAGTCGCTCCTGCACCATCCTTTCGATTTCTCTTTCCGAGAATCGGGTGGTTCGTGGTCGATATGGGATTGCATTGTCTATGTCATACTCGATAGGGATTATTGTACGTTCCTTGGACCCACTGCGCCCCGGCTGTGGTTTTCTTTGTCCTGGTTTTCTTCGGGGATGGTTATCGGAGGGTTTAGAATTGCCCTGCTGCGGACTGTGTAGCGAGCGCCGCTCACTTGCTGGGCTGTCGGCTTGTTGAGAGGTTTGATCATTTTGCCTTGGCTTTCTTTGAGCAGGAGTTATCCTGGCAGTCCTAACGTTTCGCGGAATTTGATCGAGTACGAGTAATTCTTCTGGGGAGAGTGATTTAAAGAGCATTGCTATTTGTCGCAGTTTCTCCTGAGCGCCCGGGAGAGGAACGGGGATCTCAGGGACTTTCGGTTCTTCCCGTATCGTACCGGGAAGACCTCCTTGGGTTTCCTGCTGACGGGGGTGGGTATCCTGCAAATTCTCGTTGGTGTTGGGAACGTTATTATCATTGTTGTCCTGTTGATCTTCAGATGTGTTATGGCCGGTGGTTGTGTTACTTCTTGCTCCGATACGTGCGCTTTTCCTTGGGCGAGCCATGTGTCGATCGAATAATTAACCTAGCCCTACGGTGGGCGCCAACTGATTTAACCGGATTTCGTCGGGTTAATGGTATCAGTGAATTTGTGATATTGGGGATTTTCAATATATATATTTTATAGGGCTCTGTTACTTTATTCAGGATGGATCAATCTCAAGGAAAAGCAATATCTTAAGAACAAAAAGTAAATACTTAAACCAACGCAAAGAATACACAAAATCTGAAGAGAAAACTCTTTATTATTGAATAATAGTGAGTTGTGCAGTTTATGCAGGATGCAATGGCGTATTTGCCTTGTAGTTCAGAGATTTTCCGGAGTCCTTTAATACAATGATTAACTAGGTATTTATATCATGCTAAACCTAGCGTTACAAGGAAACATAGTCCTAATAGGACTCGGCCCAAATATCCTTCTTGGGTCCGGAATATAGTCTTCTAATCGAAGAGAGCTGTATTCGGCCGGGTCGATAAGATGATCTTGAACAGCCTGATTTGGTCGAACCGATCTCAAGTTCTTTAGTCGATCCGTACAGTATGTAGGGTGCGAAATAGCCCCCATCAATTTCTATGAAAACTATAGTGAAACTTGTATACAGGAAGTAGCTACTTAGTATTATCATCACACCAATTGCCAAGCAAAGTTAATTATACAAGTCAATCCAATACTAGCAAATTACCTTATCATATAATAACAACAGTATAGGACAAGCACCAATCAAAATTCAATTCTGATCCATCACACAGAGCGCAAACACTGAAATTAATGATTCATATGCAGATAATCACAAAATAAAGTGTATTGGATATTAACAATGATAATCACAAACCATTAAGAAACTTAACTGAGTGAGAGTGCAAGATTGAGTGGAGGAAAAGAGAATAAAAAAATTTTGAGAGCAATATGATGGACAGAGATCGTGTAAAGGAAGAGAGGGATGGGATTTGTTTTTATTATGCAGATTGGCTGAGGGAATTAATAGGATATTTGTTATATGAAATATACATGTTAAATGGAATGATAATCTTTTGAGGGAGGAAATTATTTACCCAAAATTGGGCAACTAATTCTTCTTTCCCTTTGTGATAATACTCTGGCGGAAAAAGTAGGGAAAAAAAGCGCCAATGTTTTTATGAAAAACAAGGATTAGTGTTGAGATTTGTAAACTTTAGTTTATTTCGATATGTAAGGCGTGACAATGCACGCGTGTAAAACATATTTTATTTCTCTAATTTTTTGTGCAAAGCTCGGAAAATACTTCTTATAGTTAAATAAGAATTTTTAATCCCTTGTGTCAGAAAATCTCAAAATAGGGATAGCTGCCATTTCATTCATTCTTCTATTGCATATTTAGGATTAGGCAAAATTGCAAAAATCGTCCCAAACTAATCATTGATTTTTGATTTTCGTTCCAAACTATTTAATTTGACGAATTTCGTCCCGTAATTTAATATTTTTTGGAATATCGTCCCACCATAATTATAAGACGAAATTGCGCATTTGTCGATGAATTATCACATGCTTGCTTAAGTGTCATGACATGGTAAATTTTAACATGAATAATTATATAATATTGCAAAGTTCGTACCAAATTAATTACAAGATTGAACGTCATTTTCATTAAATTAGAAATTTAATATTGGGACTAAATTTATACAAAATGGTAAATTATGGGACTAAATTTGGTGAGTTTATATAGTTTGGGACGAAAAATCAAAATTAGTAATTAGTTTGGGACGATGTTCGAAATTAGTAATTAGTTTGGGACGAAAAATCAAAATTAGTAATTTTGGGACGATGTGCAAGAATTGTATTATGTACAAATCAAGAAGCTCGTGTTGTGGGATTTAGAAAATGCAAGGATTCATTCATTTCTTGAATTGAGATTCTGAAAGCTTGCAAAATTATCTATTGAATATTCAAGCTTTAATGTACACCTGACAATGTGTATGTTTGACTAATTTAAAAATATTGTTTTGATTTAAAAAAATGAATTAATAGGGGTTCAATGGTAAACTAGTGAAGTTCATTTTATTTCGTAATGAATTACATAACTCCTATGTGTCAAAAAATTTAAAAAAATTAGTTACACTTAAACGATTGATAAACTAAGTGAAATAATTCTAATTAAAATATATAACTAGATGTGATTAAATAGACAATGTGGTATATTCTTAAATAATTTTTTTAAGAATAATTTTTAGGCAAAATTGCAAAAATCGTCCCAAACTATCACTGATTTTAGATTTTCGTCTCAAACTATTTAATTTGACGAATTTCGTCCCATAATTTAATATTTTTTTGGAATATCGTCCCACCATAATTATAAGACGGAATTGCGCATTTGCCGATGAATTATCACATGGCTGCTTAAGTGTCATGACATGGTAAATTTTAACATGAATAATTATATAATATTGCACTCAAATTAATTACAAGATTGAACGTCATTTTCATTAAATTAGAAATTTAATATTGAAACTAAATTCATACAAAATGGTAAATTATGGGACGAAATTTGACTAGTTGATATAGTGTCATGAGATGAAATTTAAAGTCGTTTAGAACTTGCTAGCTACAATATTTTTAACATTTCGAAGCCTTGAATCAAAACAAGGGAAATTGGGTGTTATGTGTTACCTCCTTGTAAACTTAACCCCCAATTAAGAAAAAAAAATTGAAAACCTTGTAAACTTAACACCCGATTAAGAAAAAAGTAATTGAAAACCCTTTGACAAAAATATTGAACCCAATAGCAGAGCTTTTGTGCCTCTCAAACCCGCCTCTTGAACCCTCACATACCACGATCAAATCCGGCTATTGAAAATCTTCGGCCATAATCGGAGAAGACGAACACGCTCCTTTGTTCAATTTTTGTTTTATCAATTAAAGAAACTCAATTAGTACTGCAATTTATATGCCCTATATACAGCTGCGAAGAATAGAACGTCTCCCCAATCTCTCTTGTGCCCTATATTGAAAGCAGCCCCAACCACTCACCACCACCGGAACAACTCAATCCCGCACCACGGACGACAGCCGGAGCAACGGCCACGGTTCACCTTCCTCGTTTACACACACTCTCTCGCTCTCTCTCATATTTGCTTCCCATTCTATCTATTTCATAGAGGCGACAAGATACCACTGGTCAGTTTCCCTTTACTGAATCAGGTTGAAAATTTGGTTTTTTAGTGTATGGATTTGTATACAATCTTTCAATTATGTTTGCTATCAGCTTTTATTGATTTACTGTGTATAGGTAAAGCTTTTTTATTCTTATTGTATCAACCAAAACAATTTTATAGTAATGTGTTGAATTTTTGGATTGTATAGGCAGCTCCTCCCCCGAAGCATTAGATAAATTTTTTTAGTCAATTTGCTGCTGTATTGAAAGTGAGTTTGCTGCTGTATTTCTATCCATTTAATGTGTATTAGTAAAGTATGAATCCAGTTAGGCCTTATTGTCTAGACTCTAGACCCTTTTTTTCTTTTTTAAAATCTGGACTATGCTTCGTAAAAAGTTTTTTGGTGGCACAATTTTCTTTCTATTTTTTTCCGTAATAATCAAATAATGACACATTCACGATTCCTTGAAATATTCTCTTGTGTTCATACGTTTTGGGCTTTATTAAAAGGAATAAGTAGTATTTTTTTTATACTTAGAAGTCTTAATGTTTAATCAAACTATATCATAACTAATACTACTTGAGTAAAAGTTAATGATAAATAAAACCTTTAGCATGTCAACTTGATGTGTTGCTTTAGTTTATTGACAAATAGTGTATGTTAGCTTAGTAAGTATATAGTAAGTATGTGACTAAGGTTTGGAATCATTATACTGTTTGAAAAATTCTCAAGGCCAGGACATAAAGCATGACCACTTTGACAGATAAACTGTGTATGACCACTTGTTCTGTATTCCATGAATAGTTATCCTCATGCACTTAACCAAGTCATTAAAGCAATTATTCCTCACTTAATGTAAGTCGTAAAATAAATTCATGCTATTAGAATATGATAATATTCAGTAACAAGATAAACTGGTTACGCCAATCAAATGAGGACAATAACATAGGTAACCTCATGCATCTTCATCAAGTCATTAAGCAATACCTATGCACATATAGCATGAAGTAGAATATTTTCAGGCCTTAAATATATGGTTGATACCAGAAGAATATGATCACCTAGTTATGCTATTTATGAAGTACAATCACATCCCAATTTAATCAGTCATTTAACAGTTTCAGTACAAAGTATCCATGTAAGGCTCTTGGATGCTCCATGTAAATTATTCTCAAGTTTAGCACATCATCTTAGAATATAATCTGACAGTTTTATTTCTATATACTCAATTTGACAGATTTTTGGTCAGTTGTGGATGTTTTAATATCTTTTCCCTTGAGTTCTTATAACCAGGCCATAATACCAACACAAATTTGCAGTAAGATTCTTCAAGTGCGAATATCTTGCCATTTCTCGGCATCCTTATGGTGAGTATATTCAACTGAACTTAATTTTCCAGTTCATACAACTGAAGAAACCTTGAATGCTTGTGATCTCATTAGAAGTTAAAGACCGATGTGCAGTTATATGCTTGATATTCGTTTTATTCATTATATTTTAAAATCTTTCAATTTGTTATTATTAAAGACTTTTTGGCTATCTTTTTAATATAGTATAAATGTCTAAATCAAATTGAATGGCAGGGGTAAAAGGCAATGAAACAAACCAGAGGTTTATTCATTCCCTTTTAGAGCATTAGTGAGCACTCACTATGCAGAGATCTGGTTATGTAGTGCAATAGAAATGACAGAAAAAAGATCTTTTGGTTCTGGGACCTGTAAATTGTAACTGAGAATTCACTCAAATGAAATTGTAACTTAGAACTTTTTCTGAACTGTATTATTTGTTATAAGAATCTAATACACCACTTTATATATGTTTTTTTACAGTATTTTAGATGTTTTTGTGCCCAATTTCATGGCTAATGCACATGCTGCAAATGACAAGGTTAGCGTATATTTACTTCTTCTATCTACTGTTATATTAAATTACTAAATAACCCCATCTTCATTTGTAGATTTCAAGCCAAGTAGCATCCTTACATTCACTACATGTTAGTATGTCTTCTTTGACTATGCAAATACAATAAATGGTGATTAAATGGTTGGTACTTTGTAGGTGAGTAGATGAATAAAGTGCTTGTAATTGAAATATGTTGATGACGTCGAATAGGTGGAAAATTGATGTTTGCAGCTTGACTCATTTAAAGGGACGTGAATGGATTGTCAATGGAGCATGATGCATAAAGCTTGGATGAAAATTAACAAATGAAAGTTAAATATAGAAGTCAGCAACTTTATATGAGGATTGGATAATTGAGTTTTTTTTTTTTTTTTGGGTGCTCCTCCGTTGTTTTTTCTAGGTAACAAAATTATCGCTCCGTGTAACTTTTTATGTTTTTCAGCGGCAGCAATTGTATTATGATTTTATAAAATCTCTTTTATATAGTAATCATTGGTGTATCTTTTTATTTTTTCTATATTTCATGATTAAATTATAAAAGCTAATTATAGTTGTTTCCTTATTAGCAACAAGTAACTATTTTTTTCTTGTCACTAAATCATATTAGATTGAATTATAAATTTTGCAACTGTATCGAAACTTACTTCAACCAAATTATGTTGTCACTGATCATAACATTTTAACAACAATGAATGATGACCTTAGCGAGTGAAATTGTTTGTTGCTAATACATGTATCTTTATAGACCATTAATTCCGGTCACTATAAATAACATTTTAACAACAATGAATGATTACTTTAGCGAGTAAAAAAAAATTGTTGCTAATACATGTAACTATAGAGACCATTAATTCTTTGGTCACCAAACATAAATCGTGGTTGCTATTTTTATAGATATAGCAACTAAGACAATGTTATAGTGTCCATGAAAACTCAAATTAGCGAGTTCAAAATTGTTGCTAATATCGACATCGTTAGAGACCATTACTACACATGTTACTAAACATAAAATTTTGGTTGCTATTTGTATGGGTACAGCCACCAAGAGAATGTTATAGTAACCATAAAAAATTCATTAGTGAGTAAAAAAATTGTTGCTAATGCTTGTATCTTTTGAGACCATTAATTCCTTGGTCACTAACCATAAATTGTGGTTGCTATCTTTATTGATATAGCAACCAAGACAACGATATAGTGTCTATGAAAACTAACATTAGCGACCATAAAATTGTTGCTAATAGCGACATCTTTAAAGACCATTACTATGCTTGTCACTAAATATAAAATTATGGTTGTTATTTGTATAGCTACAGCCACCAAGAGGATGTTATAGTGACCATGAATATTTTATTAGCGAGTAAAAAAATTGTTGCTAATGTCGTTACCAATAGAGACTGATAATATTTGGTCGCTAAAACTGACACTTTCAACGTCCAATTTAATGATTTGTCGCTGCGGACTTTTAGTCGCCACTATGAGTGACTGGTCAAGTCTTAGTCGCTATAACTTTTAGCGACCATTTTCTTGTTTTTAACGACCAATAACTACAGTCGCTAAAACCGGTTTTTCTTGTAGTGGAAGCTGGTTCACAATATCCCGGCTCGGGTTAATGCACACGGAAATCGTCCGAGATTCCTCTCGCGCGCCGGTCCTTCATCAGCGGATCTTAAATCATTGGCATAGCCGTCATTACTTACTGATGAAGACCTAAGATCGGTTAAGAGTCCGGGGCATGCTCCGATCCCGTTCTCCTCTATTCCTTTTTTAAATTCGAAGGCTTTCAACTTTATTGTAGTACCTGTAGTAGGATGTGATAAATATAATCCTTTTTCTCTTTTGAATTCGAACTTCATTTTTGTATTCGTAGAAAAGAAATAATCATAAATGTACTGAAGATTTTATGAATGAAAAATTTTCTTCTATATTATTGTCGATACTTTTAATTTCGACCTATGTAACTCGCAACTTATGAGATAATTTGAGAGCCATAATTGATTTGAATTTTTAATTCTTATAATATTTGATCCTTCCGTGAGATATCTTCCATAGTTCCGACTTTTCTGGGATTATGGATCTTTCACTCTTCGTCGAATAAACAATCGCGGAGAAATAACATGATGAAACTTAGATCGATCTTGAATATACTTCGGATCTAAGGGGCCTGACAAAGGTTTTAACCCTTAGTCGGATAAATAATTGTGAAGAAATAACATGATAGAATTTAGATTGATCTCGAAGAATAACTTCGATCTAAGGGGCGTAGCAAGGGCTTTCACCCTTAGTCGTATAAATAATCGTGGAGAAATAATCGAGATAGAATTTAGATTGTCCTTGGATAATAATTTCGATCTAAGGGGCGTAGCAACGGCTTGCACCCTTAGTCGTATAAATAATCGTGGAGAAATAATCGAGATAGAATTTAGATTGTCCTTGGATAATAATTTTGATCTAAGGGGCGTAGCAACGGCTTTCACCCTTAGTTGTTTAAATAATCGTGGAGAAATAATCGAGATAGAATTTAGATTGTCCTTGGATAATAATTTCGATCTAAGGGGCGTAGCAACGGCTTTCACCCTTAGTTGTTTCAGAGCATTTTTAGCCCGAGGGTCATAGCAACAGCTTTCACCCATTCAATAATTTCGATCTAAGGGGCATAGCAAAGGCTTTCACCCTTAGTCGTTTCAGAGCATTTTTAGCCCGAGGGTCATAGCAACAACTTTCACCCATTCAATAATTTCGATCTAAGGGGCATAGCAACGGCTTTCACCCTTAGTCGTTTCAGAGCATTTTTAGCCCGCGGGTCATTGCAACAGCTTTCACCCATTCAATAATTTCGATCTAAGGGGCATAGCAACGGCTTTCACCCTTAGTCGTTTCAGAGCATTTTTAGCCCGAGGGTCATAGCAACAGCTTTCACCCATTCAATAATTTCGATCTAAGGGGCATAGCGACGGCTTTCACCCTTAGTCGTTTCAGAGCATTTTTAGCCCGAGGGTCGTCACCCATATTTATTTTTTGATCCAAGGGGCGTAGCAACGGCTTTCACCCTTGGTCGATCTTCGAGGGTCGTAGCAATAGCTTTCACCCTTTTTAATAGTAGATGGAGATAAATAGAGATTGAATAATAGATGAACAGAGATCGATAATATCGGAATACGACGAATAAATATGAATATTGGCGAAGCGAATTTCCACTGAACATATAACTCTGATCGAAATAAATTTTGATGAAATAATAGTCTTCTGTAACCATGAGAAAAGATGAATCATAGCGAAATAGCAGATAGTAAATAAGCCTAGGACTTGATAAATAATCCTTCTGCCTTGATAAGAATATTCTTTGCGAGGTTCTTTCCTGTCGTAAATTTGATCTTTTCCAATCAGTTCCTCATTTATTGGGAATTGTAAGGGTCGGCAAATCTTATCCATTCACTTCGCGAATTATCTGCCATTGGATTCTTTCAATTTTTGCTATAAAAGGCTGTCATATCGTTGAAATTATCTCATTTATTGTACCAGCATTTTATCTGTCCGATCATGGTGATTAAGATCGTTATTAAATTAATTCAACTCTTTGAGCTCAGACTTCGAATAATATTCAAGCGGAAGAAAAACTACCTCGACCTCGCTTAGAATATCGACAGTCAAATATGATTTCCATCTTGAAGGCCAATATGCCAGATTCATGAAGTCCGCAGGTTATTGCGCAGGTCTTCGATTAGGGACCTGTTGCTACAATGCATTTAGGAAGACATATCGGGGAGAGAATGACGAAGAATGTAGTTACCCGATAAGCCGCGCGCTCGCCCCCCTCGTCTTCAGAAGATCATAAATAAAGTTAAAAGCCTGCGGGTCCAAAGGAGATTCCATGCTTGGAGTTAAGTTACTTCGAATAAACGATAGGAGAGGAGACCGAAAATTTCATAGGATTGTAGAAAGTAAATGGGTTCTTATGTAACATATTAGCTTGTGCTATGCTCGAAATGTATCTTCCACATTTTCCTTTTGAACTCTTGTATCTTTTTAATAATATTCATGAATGGAATTTTCTCTTTTCCTTGTTGATAAAATAGAGCACAATCAGACACGTTCTTATTTCCAATAACTCAATCTCAAATATCCGAACAGTGGTCTCTTGAGTGAGTAAGAAACTAATATCTTGGTAGATTTGAAATTAATAAAGAACTCGTTGTGATTGATCCTTGCTATCGCCGAATTTCCAAATCTGTCGAATTTTTCAGTTCGAGATTTTTGTTTGAGTAGATCAATCATAGCTTTTTCGATTCGAACATCACTAGTCGGTTGTAAAAATAGCGGTTTCATATTTAGAATATCATGTACACGAGGGTTGAACTTTTAGACAAGTGTTCCTGATCCTTGGGCTGTTTTTCGAGTAGGATAATAAGTAAAACATTTGTTCAAATGAACTTTTCGAATAAGCCTTTCTTTGCACATTGTAAGACCGTACGTTCTCCTAACCAAACAGGACCCTATTTGTCGGGAAACGTATCTGTCAGTTCATTTATTACGTACATCCTAACCGTTTGCGAACTGTTATCTGGGCCGTTGGTTCAAAACCCTTCACTGCTATAAATAGGTCCATTCATTTATACGACATTCCTCACTTTTCCCTTTATGCTTCCTCCGATCCCCATGGGTCGAGTTTTAGATTTGATTCATATTATCTCTAAGATAAAGGAGTTTGAGATTAGACTTCGAACCCTGTTTTCGGATCTTAGTTCCTTTGGTATAAGCTTTTTCGCTTAGAATATCGACAGGCAAAAGAATCGCGCCTAGAATACCGGCAGGCAACCTGTTTTCCAAGATATACCTTATCTGGTGCGGGTTAGAATTCCGGTTTTCTAGCGTAGCATCTGATCGGGCAGCTGGTTAATCTGAGAGGAGTTCTTTAAATCTGAAGCACCAGCTTCCTCGAGGGCTTTCCTGAAGTATAGTTCCCTTGAGCTCGCTTGGGGCGCCTCCGTCGAGATAACCCTTTGCTGCTCCGGTTCGGATTAACCTGTAAGTAATGATTGAGTATTTCAATCATTATTTACAGATGAAGACCTAAGGTCGGTCTGAAGCCCAGGAGAGGAGCTCCGATCCGGCCTTCGCCCCGTATTAAGACGGATGTGCGACACGTGGTGAGTGATGGCCATGAAGAATCACTGCCGAGTTCTGCATTTGGAGCAATTTAAAGGGAACGATGACCGACTATATATCAGAGTAGAATTACTCGTAGAATTTGTAGTAGGGTAGGAATGATTGTATTGTATCTCTGGGGCTCGAGATTTTATCCGAGGCATCATTTGTACTTGTTTGAAGAATATTAATAATAAAACTTTGGTTATCTGCTTGAATTTCATTGTTTTCTTATTTTGTGTCTTTCTAATTTCTCCGATCCAATACGAGCGAGACTTGTTGGAACTTGTACTTAATATGAAGTTATTTACTCCTTACTTTTGGAATCATAATTTTCCTTTATGATCGAACGATTGCGCGTCCTCGGTTTCGACCCCCAGGATCTATATAACTTGTTGCCCTTCTACTAACCCTGAGATTACTAAATATGATGATCGGAAAAATAAATTCCGAACATTAATAAGTTGTAACTCCATTGATTCCCTCAACCTTTTATCGTTAGCTGACCGGGCTGTGGAAAATAAATCCAATGTAGGAATAAATGAACTGAACAATCACAGAATAGAAAATGTTTGGGATTCGCCCCGTTGGTCTTATCTTCGACCTTACATTGACGAATGCTCCGCTGGTCGGAGGTTTGTTCTGGAAAGTAAATGGCTGAGTTTCTGGTTAGTTAGGCTCTCTGCTGATATATGTATTTCTCCTCTAAG
Source organism: Penstemon barbatus (assembly GCA_003313485.2). NCBI lineage: Eukaryota > Viridiplantae > Streptophyta > Magnoliopsida > Lamiales > Plantaginaceae > Penstemon > Penstemon barbatus. The sequence goes on along the minus strand of CM064882.1, from coordinate 16,300,296 downwards.
AGAGCATATTTCGATCGAATACTCGAATAAGGCCCCAAGGTGGGCGCCAATTGATCTTACGCGATTTCGTTAGTTCGATTAGGGTGGTGTAAAATGCCGTGCTAATGTATGTAAATGGAGGAAAAAGATCAATAGTATTGTATTCAGAATGATCGAGTACAGATTACAAGAATTGAGAGTCCTATCCGAGTATTATTGGATGCCGTACAAGCTAGAGGGTGAAATACATATAAGAAAGCCTATACTATACTTCCTATGTAATTTCGAGCAGTAGCCTCGGAGGAAGAGCACCTGGGAAGTTGTGTCATCGTCATAAATGCTTGGGGTATTTATAGCTGAGCTGATGGGCTTGGGCCTGGGCTCGGCCCAACAGTACCCTTCGACCTCGGGTTCTCTTCATAGGATCGGAACAGTTTATTTAGAACCCTGGGTCTGCTCGTCGTTCCCGGGGACAGGATCTGGTGTTGTTCGATCCACACTGAGCACGCGAGGGCAGGGGATCCAAATTACCCCTCATCATTATGGATCATTTTTAGCATGTGTTATGTTTTTTGAAGCTTTTTAATTAGCATGTGGATTCCCCGTTCATTATTTGAGCTCCAACAAAGATTTATTCAAATTCGGAAGTATTTTTCTATTATTGTTTGTTTTTTATAGTCGTGCATTAGTAGATTCAAAAATATACTTTGCTAAGAGTTTGATTTGGTCAGCTTTTTGATTTAATAGATATAAGAAATAAATTTTCCATTTATAGCATTTTACATAAGTTGATTACGGGGTTACTCATTTTAAATTTTATGATTAAATTTATGAAAAACAAATAATTATATATAAGTCTAACTCTTTAGGTTTACACCGATTATAGAAAATTAATATGGTAAATTACAAATCAATTCCCACGATAATATATTCCACATTTTTATAATTCGATTTCTTTTTTAGCTATATAACATTATCAATGGAATAAAAAACACATCAATTAAACTTTTTAATTTATTTTTAGAAGATTAAATTTTTTCACTTAATATACAGTTGAGTCCCTCGAACCCTTGCCTACTCCGTTGCGTCTTCCACTGATATCATTCTTTAGAAATCTCCAATCAGTGGCGGCCGACTGAAAATTAATATCATATTCTGACTTTGTGGTAAGATTTTTTTACTAATACGCTTTATGTGTTTAATTATTAAGATCTATATAATTTGCTTATTTTTAAATCGATTAAGGTGTGTTATAGGAGCAAATTTAGTGCATCAAGTGAAAAATAACTGAGTATAGGAAGATATTTGGGAGGAACATGGAAATTATTTCTACTCCCTATATATACATAAATATACATAAATATACATCTTTCTGTACTCGGTTATCTTTCACTTTATCCACAAAATTCGCTCCGATATATATATATATATATATATATATGCTCCTAATTGAGTAAAGATTTATCGTTAGGTTTAGGAATTAATTTTATCACATTAATTGGTTGTGATTGCTTCACGGATTTTCTAACATATGATTAGCTTAACAAGGGTAGATTGGATTCATATACATATTGATGAGGTGTTGTTTCTGTAAACAATTTTTTTTATTAATGTTGTTGAACGTAAGAGTATTTCAATTTGGGTAGTGATCTTACCGAATTTCGTACTTGAAGTTCGTGCGTGGTGCGGTCGATCAAACACTTAATAATAAATATAGAAGATCAATATTATTGTATTCAAGTAGTTCGATTACAAGGTTACAAGAATACAATGAATCAGAGTCCTATTCGAGCCCTATTGAATGCCGTACAAGCTAGAGGGCGAAATACATATTAAAGGTTCTAAGCCTATATTCCGAGCGGTAGCTTCGAGTAGGGAGCACCTGGGAAGTTGTGTCGTCGTCATAAATGCACGGGGTATTTATAATGATGGCGATGGGCTTCTTTGGCCCACTGGACTGGTCTTGGGGCCGGCCTATCCGAGGTAATCGACCTCCATAGGTTGGGTACCCGCAATACATATTGAGTTCTTGAGTTCGATGCTCTTTACGAGTAAGGCTTGGTGTTGCTCGGATTATGCTGGTTTATCGAGCTGCGGGGGATTGATAACTCTGTGAAAACAGTGTTATCAAGTCTATTTCCTTAACTCATTCGATTACGTTTATTAGAGTTTTGATAGAATCTTAGGCAATTTTAGTTAGTTTTGTATTTTGTCGCTCGAGTCATTGGTTTAATTGTTTTATGCATGAATTGAGATATTTTCTTATATATTGTGTTCATACTTGTAGGTCTAAGCTATTTTGGATCAAAGAACATGATTGGAAGCGAAGAACAACAAATTAAAGATCAAATGAAGTCAAGTAGTGCAAAACGAAGAAGCTGTCAGAAATGTTGTTGTGCACTTCGAGGACCATAACTCATTCAAGGAAGCTCCAATGAAGTTGAATTTCGACTATGATGTAAAGGAATGAGTTAGCTACACCACAGATTTTACGGATCTTGATTTGGAGTTCGGAGCTGAGAGTTATGACACTTGCAAAACTGTCGTGCAAACCTGGCGCGATTTTCAGCGGGATTTTAAGAGAATCCTTGGGCCCAAAGTCTCCTACTTGGACTCAACTTGGTAGATTTATTTAAGGACTTCTAGGTCACGAAATTACACATCTTTGATCAGCTCTAAACATACTTTTCTCATAGAATACACCTACAACATCAAAGATCTACTTGGAGAAAGTTCGAATAATGAGAAGAGAAACCTAGGGTTATAATCCGCTATGTCATCTATCGATTGCCCAATTGAGATTTGCGTAGTTATTGTGGTGACAAGAGTGCTACCCGAGGATTCAAGTATATTCCTACGTATCTTCCGAATTACGTAAGAACCTAATGTATTATACAAACCGATCCTATTCCTAGGTGATTCATAAATAACACAAAGCATTAAATACGAACCTCATGTAACGGGTATAAACGCCTTAGGTATATTCCTATCCTAAGGGTCGTTTACTATTCAATTTCCTATCTAATCCTAATCTCCCTTTTCCAAGTTCGAAAAGAATATTAAATCTAACAACTAGGTGATCAGTCAAGTTGCAAGCATAGAGAACGAAATTGAATCAAACACAAGAATTGCCCCTAACTACGAATAATCCAATACAAATAATCAAAGTAACATAGTTTCATAAAAACCCTAGATCCTAAAGAATTAGTTCATGATAAATATAAGAAGAAAATAATAAAGGAAAACAAATCTGAGTTCATGTGGTTTTATAGACAAAACGATGAATCTGAGATAAAGATCTTCAATATTGCGTTCTTCTTGCTTGGGTGATCTTCAGGACTTTTCTCTTTTCTTCTTCAATCTTTCTCCAAGTAGATCTTTGATGTTGTAGGTGTATTCTATGAGAAAAGTATGTTTAGAGCTGATCAAAGATGTGTAATTTCGTGACCTAGAAGTCCTTAAATAAATCTACCAAGTTGAGTCCAAGTAGGAGACTTTGGGCCCAAGGATTCTCTTAAAATCCCGCTGAAAATCGCGCCAGGTTTGCACGACAGTTTTGCAAGTGTCATAACTCTCAGCTCCGAACTCCAAATCAAGATCCGTAAAATCTGTGGTGTAGCTAACTCATTCCTCTACATCATAGTCGAAATTCAACTTCATTGGAGCTTCCTTGAATGAGTTATGGTCCTCGAAGTGCACAACAACATTTCTGACAGCTTCTTCGTTTTGCACTACTTGACTTCATTTGATCTTTAATTTGTTGTTCTTCGCTTCCAATCATGTTCTTTGATCCAAAATAGCTTAGACCTACAAGTATGAACACAATATATAAGAAAATATCTCAATTCATGCATAAAACAATTAAACCAATGACTCGAGCGACAAAATACAAAACTAACTAAAATTGCCTAAGATTCTATCAAAACTCTAATAAACGTAATCGAATGAGTTAAGGAAATAGACTTGATAACACTGTTTTCACAGAGTTATCAGGGATCCAAATTTTCCCTCATCAATACTCCCCCACTTCTTGAGCATGAGTGGAGCTTATGCTCGAAGAAGTACAAGATGTTTCGAACGTTGGTTGGGATGAGACGTCTTATGAACAGATTTTGGGTATGCCTCGTTAAAAACCTAACTCGGAAAAACCCATCCGGGATAAAAACCGAGCCAGGGAAAAAGAGTGCATACACTTAGAACCGGTGTTATAATGTTAATTTGACGTCGAAATTGTTGCAGGCCCTCTCTGTTGATTGTATCGAGGTAAATCTTTTATGAATGTCCCTATTCTAAACATGGGCCTCGTGCTTCAATTTATGAAAGTTAAAGGTATGTAACTGCAAATCATAGGAAAGTAACTCAGGCTTTTTACCCTAGGGCAGCTCAACCGTCGCGGTTATTCGTGGACCATTCTGCAATTTTACGTTTTTGACCTCGTATTTATATACTGGCTTGCTGAAGAAATCACTCTCAGTTTAAGTATTTTCCTTGAGTTCGAAGCTTTTAAGTCGAGTAGAAACGGTCACTTCTTGCATAATAGTCTTCTTTTAAGCCATAATGTCTAGTTCCCGTGGCACGAAGGGTAAAAGCAAGGTCGGGACCAGCAAGGAGTCCGATCCTCTTTTCAAATTGGTTGATAACTATGAAGATGGGGAGTTTCTTTCGGAGGACGAGGACGTCGAAGTTTATGGAGACCTTGAAGAGAATGTCGTAGAGAAGCACAGTCTTGGAGATGGCGCCTTTGTCAGGATTCTCAAACCCACTGTTCACCTAACCACCAATACTACTAGTAGGACGGAACTTGTTGCTCAAGATACCTCATGTGGCTTCTTCAAGAAGGATCAGGCTCATCTCGAGGCTGAGTTCGGAAAGTATCTTCCGAAAGGTTTCTCCATTGTCGTTCCATCATATTCTGATCGCGCTACCGAACCCCCTCCTGGATGTCAAGCTTTCTATGAGGAACAATTTTCCTACGGTTTGCGCATTCCTTTTATTCCTTTAATTCGAAGAGTTCTGACCTCCTTTTCACTCTGCCCATCTCAACTTCTCCCACATTCTGTCACATATCTTGTTGCTTTTAGTGTTTTGATGGAGGCTAAAAATGAAGAAGCCTCTTTCAGTAATTTTTGGCAAGTGTTTGGATTGAAATGGGGTAGAGGTTCAAATATTGGTTTCGTCTCCGTTACACCGCGGTCGAAAAAGTTTTTTCTTACTACCGTATCGTCGGAGAAGAGTAAGGGATGGAAAAGGAAGTTCTTTTTCGTGAAAGGGCCCGATATTCCCGTATCTGAGGGTAGTTCGAAGACCAGACCTTATCGCTGGGACGGCGCGAGCACTTGGGTGCATGGTCAACGGAAGATTAGGGAGAGACTTAATCATCGTCTTTCCGATACACTCCTAGAACAACTACAGTCTGACCCGTATCGAACCATGTCTTTAGTTCAGGAGGGTGTTCTGCGTCTGGCCGGGTTGAGCTCATGCGTTTATCCCATTCTGCCAGTCGAACCTGTTCAACCGTCGTCGATCTCACTATTAGGTGGCCGCTCGGCTAACATCGCTTTATCTCGCACGCCTGTTTCCTTGGGTATACTCCTTAATTTTGTTCACTAGATCATTTTCCTTTCTTTCTTCCCAACTAAATATTCTTGTTATTCTGTCAGATCGGGTTGTAGAGAGACTCCGGAAGTCCAACTTCGGGAAAGTCGGGACACTTTTATCTAATCCCGTATCTTCCTCATTAAGTTCGGAAAAGGAAACGGATGTAAATTTGAGCGTGGGACTGCTCGATACACGGGTGATTCTCTCAGATTTAAGGGGCGTAGGCAATAAGGAATCTTCGAATCCCGCTATAGCGGGTCCTCTTCGGTGCGTATTTTCTCCCGATCTCAGCATTCCCTCCTCTGTTGGCTACAGCCAGCATTCCTGGAATCGAATTTTGGGCGTGCGTGAATTCGAGAAATTACAAGGTCAGAAAAGGAATGCTGGTGATCTTGGTCCTTCCCGAAGAGTAAAACCTTTTGGTGTAAGTTCTGATTCCGTCCCTTGTCGCGAGGGTCGATCCGAACCGGATGTGGCGGATTTTATGAATGAACATTTTTGTGGGGGAAGGGCTGCTGGATACCCTGAGGATGGGACTATCCAGTCGGATCCGCACTCGAGCGGAGAGAATGAATTTGATAAAGCCACCAGAATTTTTATGGCTAGTCGATTCAAACGCGACATGTTGCTCCAAACGGTGAAAGGTGATTTCGAGCTTCTGAGCGACTTTTCAAGATCATACCATGAGGTAAGAATCCTTCTCCCTAGCTTCTTCTATTTTCAATTTTCCTTAGCGTTTTATTTATGATAGAAAATTTTTTGCAGATCGGGGATATATACGGTGTTCTGATTTACCGTTTGTCTCTGTTAGAGCAAGAGTCTCAGGATGCTCATGATGCATATGCGCAGATTCTCGAAGACAATCAGATCCTTCGAACTCAACTGGAGACTTGTCAACAAGAACTAACGAAAGGAAAAGGAGAATTGTCGGCGAAGAAGACACATTCCCCTTCCGTCGAGAAAGAGCTATTATCGGTGGTTGCAGACAAAAGTCTGCTCGAGGAAGAACTTAAGAAAATCAAGATTGAGCTTGAACAGACTAAACTAGATTCCGCTCGCGCATATTCCCAGGGAGCAGAGGAGGCCGAGATTCCGGCCATAAGGGGTTTCCTCCGATCTCCGGTTTTCGATCCCTTAGTGCGAATGAGGGTAGGAGAGTTTTTGCAAACTAATTTTTATAAGTCTGTTCAACAGCTGATTTCAGCCGAGATGATTCCTGATAAAATGGAAGAATATCTTCCGTTCATGAATCCTTTGAAGAACGCCGACGGGAAAGATTATAAGGCTTCATCGTTGCCCGTGAAAGTTGACTGGCAAAGTCACCGTTTTGCACCTCTGGTGGCGGAGTTCGGTGTTCCGATGCCTAATCCTGATCTTCTTGAACGGAACTCGGACGATCTCGCTTCTTCTTCAGGGCAAAATGAGGTTAGATCGAATAACCACGGAGAAGTTGACGGTAGCCAGAATGTCAAATCATAGTCGTCTAGTAGGGACTTGTTATGTACATAGGAGATATTTTGTAACCGGACTTGTCTTTTCTGTAGTCGAGTCCTTCTGATTTGTAATTGATCATGCTGTTGTTATGTTCGACCAAATTATAATATTACTAACTCGATAACCTCCGTATTCCAGTGTCCAGCATTTATTCTTTTTAAAGTTATCTGTTGATGATTGCGTCGATTCTCCTACCGTCGTCCCTAGTCATGGCGTCTACAAATATAAGGATACTCTTAGGTTAGTTTATACAACTTATTCACTAACTGAGATCGGAGCCCTTTACTTAATTATCGAGCTTCATCAACTTATTTTATCGGACGATATGGAAGATATATATGGCAAGACCATAGATCCTAAGACGCTATTCGGAGGTTCGAAATCGAAGACCTCTTCTAAAGAAACAAAACCATCAAAAGAGGCAAAACCCTCTAAATCTTCCTCGAAAAATACTGCGTCTTCTCCCGAGGCTCCCAAAGGTGGGGAGACTAAGAAAGAAAAGAAGGAGAAAAAAGCTTCTTCAAAGCAAATCAAGGGTAGTAGTAGCAAATCTATCTTGGATGAGGAGCTTGAGGCGGAGCTCGAGCGTTCAAGTGGAGAGCCGGTTACTCAGAAGGCTCCTGTCGTTTCTTTGGGCAAGAGACCTTACTCCGACGGGCTTACTTCCCTCGAAGCCTTGAAGGATCTTGCTATTGGGAACCAGCCTTCTTCTGGCGATTCTTCGATCGTTCCCCCTGCGGGGGGTTTTAATAAAAAATCTAAGTTGAATGTTGGCGAAGAGACTGCTTTTTTGAAGGTCGATATTTCTGTTGAGTCTTCGAAAACCGCTGACCCGCCAGGAAATCCCGTTGAGCCCATTGTTTCCGAGGCTCACACTGAATCCGCTGTCCATAGGACTAGTCCGTCCTCGGCCGTATCCGAGGATTCGGAGGGTAAATTACTACAGCTCAAGCTTGCTTTTGCTGTAACTGAAACGTCCAAAGAGAGGACCCTCGAGGAAGTGTATGAATCAGGGTTGCACTACCTCTTTCAAGTGATTCTCTTCCCTTTTCCTTTTCTCTTTTTTTTTTTTTTTTTTTTTTTTTTTTGGGTCAGAAGAAAACCGAATGGCGATTCTAACTATTTGTGAATATCTGATAGGCTGGGCAGGATCTCACCGAGCTCAAGGTGCTTACCGAGCAGGAGGCCAACCGAAATGCTGCTGTTCTTCAGGAGCTGGAGAAGAAGAAAACCGAACTTGACCAAGTTTTGAAGGAGAAGAATGTCTTGGAAGAAGCTAAAGCTGCTGTGGACCATGGAGAAGAGATTCATAAAAATTTGATCGAAGAGCTGGAGAAACTTAAGACTCTCCATGAGCAGGAGAAGAAAGAATCCGAGCTTCGTGAGAAGGAAGCTTATGAGCGTGGTTATGCAGCTCGTAGTGCCGAGTTTCGAAAAATTCTTTCTGATAATGAGCTCATATAGCTGTTTATTGTTTCTGCCGGGGTATTTTATGTATTTTCAAGTAACTTATTGGTCATTGGTTGTAATGAACTGCATTAATTTGATGATCGTATAATTTCTTTTTCTGCTTAATGTATGCAACTTTAACTATGCTGCTTTTTACTGCTCGAATTAATAATTACGGGCAAACCTTTCGATCCGGGTGTACTTTGTATGCTCTTTAGCACAATCTTTTTGTTTCCCTCTTAATTTCTCGGGGAGTGTGACAGTCTTTTGATCTTGACCGTTTCTTTAGTTTTCTGATAGCCGTTGGATTTTTGAGAATAGTATCTATAAATGGGGCTCTTTGTTTTGCATTCTTACAATATTTTTCGACAGCAGATTCCTTCGATCATGCTGATTAGAAAACCTCGTCGCATGACTCCATATCTCGAATTTCAGGTTGGGAGTTATTTTGCATATCATAGTAAAATTTATACTTCAATCTCGACTAGGGTATCTGCAGGCGAATGCTAATTCAACCTTGGAGACCAATAAGCTTTATTGCTGACCATCCACGACCTCAATGGCCCATGGCCTATTTGGGGTTTAGGGAGGCTCTGGCATCAAGTTTTTCGGGGGTACGACGCAATTCGTTAAACTTTCTTTAGAAGAAGTTTTGGGTAGTGCTTCGAAGATTAACGTCCTACGTAAGATGTCCACGTTTTCCTTGGGGAAAAAGAAGTATCGCCTTTCTCCTTTTCGAAGAAGTACGATCATAGTCGAAGACTTCTTGGTTCGGTAGGCATCTTCTGGTCGAGTAAGGACATTATCGTTCGCCGAAAATTTCATAGGATTGTCTTATGAGATTCCTATCTCGTTCCTGTTCGGATAGATAGATCTTTCTTTTTCCATGTACCCATAATTGTAGAACGTACTTAGCATTTGAAGGATTGGCCTTATATGTAGTTGTAGTCGATGCCTCTGTAAATTGTAATCGATAGATATGTCGGGTTCGGAGTATAGTAATATCAGCGACTTTTACTTGTCCTTGGGCTAATTATTGATAACGCTTTCTTTACAAGCTTTATGATTTTTCTTTGATAATTGGATTTGAGACCAAGATGAATTTGGATAGGAATGAACTCGAGTAGAATAATTTTGATATTTTCTTTTTCATCCGAAACGGTTTCTGTATCTTCGGGAATCGTAACGGTCGGCGCATTTATTGCTTATATCTCAGCCGTTAGTACCATCAAATCTGAGTCGTTAATTGCTTTTTCTTTTCATTATATATAGTTCCGCAGTTACCTTCAAATTTTACATTTCAGTAACAATTCTGATCGGCTTTATGATTGAGATTTTGCTCTTTCTAGCCACCATGCTTTGTTTCCTATCCTTGATTGAACTGTTCGAAGTTCTCCTTCGAACTATTTTTAAATTTCTCTATCTCCTGAAGGCAACTTAATTCGACTAGGGTATCGACAGGAGAAAATAATTGCGACTAGGGTACCGGCAGGCGACCTGCTCTCTTTGATTCCAAGTCTTTGAGGCGGGCTCGACTTCCTGTACTCTGATCTCTATCCAGTCGGGATAGTGGGTCTACTACTGGAGGAGTTTTCCTGCACTCGATCTCTACTTCTTCAAGATGTTTCTTGAAGAAAACTGTCTTCGAGATTGCGTGGAATAATTTTTCTAGGGGTTGCTTCGCTATTTCTCGATCTGGACCGGTGTGGAGCAAGTACTGAGGAAGTGATGAAATGAAGGGTAGAAGTGTTGTTCTAGCCCAGTCTTACTCCTTCGACCACGGAGAGAATCTAGTGTAGGATTAATTTGTAATAAGGTTACACTAAATGTAAAGTCTTTGCTTGACTTTTCTTATCCTTGTAATTTCGAACTCTTTTGTAACTGTTTGGAATGACATGAATAAGATATTTATTTCTTTTATCATCCTTCCTTATTGTCCTGTAGAATTGCTTTTGTATGTTGTTATCGAGCATCAATTTCTTCTGCCTCCAAAATATGATCAGGTGCCATTCTTTATCTATTTTGATAAATATTTAGATGATAGATGATAATCGATATTCCTCGATTTTGAATATAACTTGTAGGAGACTTTTACTCCCCCGTGAAATAATTAAGATATCAAAATAGAAGAATACAAAATGACCTTCAAGTAACAATTTTAATCTGAAGGGCTAAATCTTCCAATTTGGACAAATAATCACGAAGTAATATTCGAATAGGGTCTCGATCGATCTTGAATAATAGCTTTGATTTAGGCGTTGTAAAGATGGCTGTTAACCTTAGACGATCGAATAAATAATAGAATAGAATGCTGGTTGATCTTGGTTGATCGAGGATAATAATTTTGATCTAGGGGGCATAGCAGAGGCTTTCACCCTTTTAATAATTTCGATCTAAGGGGCATAGCAGAGGCTTTCACCCTTAGTCGTTTTCAGAGCGTTTTTTTAGCTCTAGGGTCATAGCAGAGGCTTTCACCCTTTTAATAATTTCGATCTAAGGGGCATAGCAGAGGCTTTCACCATTAGTCGTTTTTAGAGCGTTTTTTAGCTCTAGGGTCATAGCAGAGGCTTTCACCCATTAATAATTTCGATCTAAGGGGCATAGCAACGGCTTTCACCCTTAGTCGTATCAGAGCATTTTTAGCCCTTGGGTCTTAGCAGAGGCTTTCACCCATTAATAATTTCGATCTAAGGGGCATAGCAACGGCTTTCACCCTTAGTCGTATCAGAGCATTTTTAGCCCTTGGGTCTTAGCAGAGGCTTTCACCCATTAATAATTTCGATCTAAGGGGCATAGCAACGGCTTTCACCCTTAGTCGTATCAGAGCATTTTTAGCCCTTGGGTCTTAGCAGAGGCTTTCACCCATTAATAATTTCGATCTAAGGGGCATAGCAACGGCGTTCACCCTTAGTCGTATCAGAGCATTTTTAGCCCTTGGGTCTTAGCAGAGGCTTTCACCCATTAATAATTTCGATCTAAGGGGCATAGCAACGGCTTTCACCCTTAGTCGTATCAGAGCGTTTTTAGCTCGAGGGTCGTCACCCATTTTTGTTTTTCGATCCAAGGGGCGTTGCAACGTCTTTCACCCTTGGTCGATTTTCCAGGGTCATAGCAACATCTTTCACCCTTATATAATAGTAGACTGAGACAAGTACAGATAGAATAAGAGAGATCGATAATATCAGGGAGAGATGAATGAATACGAATATTGACGAGATCAGTTTCCATTGAATATATAACTCTAATCGAAGTAAATTTTGATGAGAAAATAGTCTTCTGCAGCCATGAGAAAAGATGGATTACAGAGAAACAACCAGTAGTGAATAACCCTGGACTTCGAAGAATCCTTATGCCTTTGTCGAGAAAATTCCTTGTTTGTAGGTTCCCTGTTTTGATAAGCTTGATTTTTTCTAAACGGTCCCTGTTTTATCGGGAATCGCAACGGTCGACAAATCTTGTCCGCCCCTCTTGCGAATTATACGCCGTTGGATTCTTTTCTGTTTTCGGCTATAAAAGGCTGGCATATTGCTGAAATTATCTCATTCGTTGCATCGAGAATTTTTCTATCCGATCATGGTGGTCAAGATGATTATTTGATTTGTACGGTTATTTGAGCTCAGGCTCCGAACGATATTTAAGCGGAATAATCTTCGAGCGGAAGAAAAGTCAATGCAACCGCGCTTAGAATATCGACAGGCAAATGCGATTTCCATCTGGAAAGCCAATAAGCTAGGCCCATGCCCTTGTTGCTACAATGCATTTAGGAAGACGTTGGGCCGATAGCGTTCGCTCCTCCGTTTTCAGAAGATTTCAAATAAAGTTGAAAATGCTCAGAGCCAAATGATCCCGAGTAAACGATAGGACGGGAGATCGAAAATTTTATAGGATTGTAATAACTTACTGATGTAATGCAAAGGCTTGTGCTATGCTTCGATATGTATTTCCCACATCTTGTATTTTTTCGAGATAATATAGATACATTTTCCTTTTTTTGTTGATAACATCAAACATAACTAGATAAAAGTTTATCTTTCATAATCCCATCTTGACCTTCTAATAGTGATCAAGAAATATTCGAATACCACTTGCATGAGTGGATAATATATAAATATTTTAGCAGACCTGAAATTGATAAGGGAAATGATGCCATAAATCTTTATCACTGCTGAATTTCCATAATTGCATAACTTCCAGGTCGAGAATTCCGTTCGACTGGACCGATAATATTTCTTCTCAGTTGGCAGCGTAAAAGCATAATACTTGAGTGTAAAAACATTTGAATAAACCGGATATGAATCCGACATGCCATCCCTCAATAATAATGTTATAAATTCGTCGTATTTGTTTGATGTCTAGAATGTCGCAATTCCTCTGAACTCCCCATTGAACCGCGTGTCCTTCGTTACCAAACAGGGCCTTATTTCTCGGGAAAAGTAACGGTCCTTCCATTTAATACGGACATCCAAACCGTTCGTAACAAGTTATCAGAGCCGTTGATTTTAAATCCCTTATCACTATAAATAGGTCCCTTCGTATATACAACACTTCTTGCTTTTTTCCTTATGCTTCCTCCGACCACCATGGGTCGAATTTTAGATTTGACACGGATCTACTCCCAGATAAAAGAGTTTGAGATTAGAATTCGAACTTTGTTCTTCGATCTTGTCTCCTTTCGTATGAGCTTTTCGCTTAGAATATCGACAGGCAAAAGAGATTGCGCCTAGAATACCGGCAGGCAACCTGTTTTCCCAGACATATCTTGTCTGGTGCGGGTTAGAGTTCTGGTATTCTGGCGCAGTACCTGATCGGGCAGCTGGTTACTCCGAGAAGAGTTCTTTAAATCTGAGGCATCAGCTTCCTCGAGGGCTTTCTTACGAGATAGTTTCCTCGAGTTCCCTTGGAGTGCTTTTGTTGGGATAACCCTTTGCTGCTCCGGTTCGAATTAACCTGTAAATAATGATTGAGTATTTCAATCATTGTTTACAGATGATGATCTAAGGTCGGTCTGCTTCCCTGGTGAGGATCTCCAATCCGGCTTTTACCCAGCTCGAGGGCGGACGTGCGACACGTTGCTAGTGATTGGCAAGACAGATCACTGCTGAGTTCTGCATCTGGGGCGCTCCTAGGGAATGAAGATCGAGCACGTAACAAGATAGAATTACCTCATAGAATTTTGTAATAGGGTAGGAATTATTGTACTGCGTTCCTCGAGCCCAAATTATATTTGAAGCTTTACTTTGTAACTTGTTTGAAGAATTTTAATGATAAAATTTCACTTCTAATCGAATTTTGTTACTTGAATTCCGTTATTGGTCGAAATGATAGCCAATATTCCGTCCATTAGCTCGAGAATTTATCTAATCGGTTGCAGATATTTAATCAATCAACTTATCCCGACCAACTTTGAGAAAAATACCAACAGTCGATAAATAGTATATAGAGATTTCGCAAATGATCTTTTAAATAGTCGAATCGAAAACTTTGTCATTGAAGTTAATAAACACGAAGATCGGAAAAATAAATTCCGATCGTCAATAACAAGCTGCAACTTGATAGATCTTCTAAGCCTTCGACGATACCTGCTGAACTTCTTATTCGCTCCTAAAATAAATTCATCGAAGAAATAAATGAAATGTGAAACCAAAGGCTTGACCATTATCCTTAAGCTTAGAAAACTATCGTATAGGCCTTCTTTCTTCATCCCTGAAATGATGAACCCCCCAAGGGTCGAAGGATTCGCCTCGGACAGTGAATAACGGAGTTTCGGATTAGTAAAGCCTCCAGCTGGCATACATATTCCTCCTCGTAGTAGGCATATTTCGATCTAAGACTCGAATAAGGCCCCACGGTGGGCGCCAATTGATCTTACCGAATTTCGTACTTGAAGTTCGTGCGTGGTGCGGTCGATCAAACACTTAATAATAAATATAGAAGATCAATATTATTGTATTCAAGTAGTTCGATTACAAGGTTACAAGAATACAATGAATCAGAGTCCTATTCGAGCCCTATTGAATGCCGTACAAGCTAGAGGGCAAAATACATATTAAAGGTTCTAAGCCTATATTCCGAGCGGTAGCTTCGAGTAGGGAGCACCTGGGAAGTTGTGTCGTCGTCATAAATGCACGGGGTATTTATAATGATGGCGATGGGCTTCTTTGGCCCACTGGACTGGTCTTGGGGCCGGCCCATCCGAGGTAATCGACCTCCATAGGTTGGGTACCCGCAATACATATTGAGTTCTTGAGTTCGATGCTCTTTACGAGTAAGGCTTGGTGTTGCTCGGATTATGCTGGTTTATCGAGCTGCGGGGGATCCGAATTTTCCCTCATCAGGTAGAGATCTCAGTGTATAAAATATTTTTTTAAAGTCCTTTGATAGAAGAAGAAATAGTTAGAAGTTTTTGAGATGCACATATTTGACAATTCACTTGGAAAACTAATTGCCCATGTTTATCACGAGGGTTAAAGTTAGAAATACATGTCGTGATTAAACTTCTCACAAATCTGCAGCTAGATTGGTATTTTATCTTGTTTTCTCCCTTTGATTTTATTAGATTATATGTTCAAAGTAGTGGAATAGAAATTATATATTTATTAACTTAACAATGTGGAGACAAAGTTGACATAAAATGGGGAGTCTTTTAGTTAGAGCGGACCTCTCCGAATCTAGAAACTGAGTTTGTTGTGATTTTATGAAGGGCTTATTAGTCACAACAAAGAAAATGAGTTATTTTTATAAAATAAGACGAGGCATACAACAAAAAGGACCTTTATTCATTTTGTGTACGCCAGTGTTTATGGATCATTTTTTGTATGTGTTGTGATTTTTGAAGCTCTTTGATTAGCATGTGCATTCCCCGTGCATTATTTTAGACCCAACAATGATTTATTCAGATTCGTAAGTATTTTTCAATTATTGTTTGTTTTTTTAGTCGTGCATTAGTTGATTCAAAAATATACTTTGCTAAGAGTTGGATTTGGTTAGCTTGGATTGATTGAGTAGATATAAGAAATAAATTTTGCATTTATAGCATTTTGCTTAGGTTGATTACGGGGTTACTCATTTTGAATTTTGTTATTAAATTTATGAAAAATAAATAACTATATAAGTATAATTCTTCAGGTTCACACCGATTAGATTAAATTAATAAGGCAAGTTACAAATCAAGTCCCACGATTATATATTCCATATTTTCATAATTTGATTTCTTTTTCTGGCTATAAAATATTATCAATGGAATTAAAAACACGTCAATTAAACTTTTAAATTTATTTTTACAAGATTAAAATTTTCACTAAATATACAGTTGAGTCCCTCGAACCCTAGCCTACTCCGTAGCGTCATCCACTGAGATCATTCTTTAGAAATCTCCAATCAGTGGCGGCCGACTAAAAATTAATATCATATTCTGACTTTGGGGTAAGATTTTTTTACTAATACGCTTTATGTGTTTAATTATTAAGATCTATATAATTTACTTATTTTGAAATCGATTAAGGTGTGTTTATAGGAGCGAATTTTGTGCATCAAGTGAAAAATAACTGAGTATAGGAAGATATTTGGGAGGAACATGGAAATTATTTCTACTCCTTATACATACATATATATATATATATATATATATATATATATCTTACTGTACTCGGATATTTTTCACTTTATGCACAAAATTCGCTCCGATATATATATATATGCTCCTAATTGAGTAAAGATTTATCGTTAGGTTTAGGAATTAATTGTATTACATTAATTGGTTGTGATTGCTTCACGGATTTTCTAACATATGATTAGCTTAACAAGGGTAGATTGGATTCATATACATATTGATGAGGCGTCGTTTCTGTAAATAATTTTTTTTATTGTTGTTGAACGTAAGAGTATTTCAATTTGGGTAGAGATCTCAGTGTATAGAATATTTGTTTAAAGTCCTTTGATAGAAGAAAAAATAGTTAGAAGTTTTTGAGATTCACATATTTGACAATTCACTTGGAAAACTAATTGCCCATCTTTATCGCGAGGGTTAAAGTTAGAAACACATGTAGTGATTAAACTTCTCACAAATCTGCACTTAGACTGCTAGTTTTATCCCTCTGATTTTATTAAATTATACTTTCAAAGTTAGTGGAATCGAAATTATATATTTATTAAGTTAACATTGTGGAGACAAAGTTGACATAAAAAGGGATGTCTTTTAGTTAGAGCGGACCTCTCCAAATGTAGAAATTGAGTTTGTTGTGATTGTATGAAGGGTTTATTAGTCATAACTAAGGAAACGATTTATTTTTATAGAATAAGACGAGGCATACAAAAAAAAAAGGGACGTTTATTCATTTTGTGTAAGCCAGTGTTTATGGATCATTTTTAACATGTGTTGTATTTTTTTGAAGCTCTTTAATTAGCATGTGCATTCCCCGTGCATTATTTTAGCTCCAACAAAGATTTATTCAAATTCGGAAGTATTTTTTTATTATTGTTTGTTTTTTTATAGTCGTGCTTTAGTAGATTCAAAAATATACTTTGCTAAGAGTTTGATTTGGTCAGCTTTTTGATTTAGTAGATATAAGAAATAAGTTTTCCATTTATAGCATTTTCCTTAAGTTGATTACGGGGTTACTCATTTTAAATTTTGTGATTAAATTTATGAAAAACAAATAATTATATATAAGTCTAACTCTTTAGGTTTACACCGATTATAGAAAATTAATATGGTAAGTTACAAATCAATTCCCACGATTATATATTCCACATTTTTATAATTCGATATCTTTTTTAGCTATATAACATTATCAGTTGAATTAAAAACACATCAATTAAACTTTTTAATTTATTTTTAGAATATTAAATTTTTTCACTAAATATACAGTTGAGTCCCTCGAACCCTTGCCTACTCCGCAGCGTCATCCACAGATTTCATTCCTTAGAAATCTCCAACCAGTTGTGGCCGACTGAAAATTAGTATCATATTTTCCCTTTGTTGTAGATTTTTTTACTAACACGATTTTATGTGTTTAATTATTAAGATCTATATAATTTACTTATTGTGAAATCAATTAAGGTGTGCTTATAGGAGCGAATTTTGTGCATCAAGTGAAAAATAACTAAGTATAGGAAGATATTTTGGAGGAACTTGGAATTTGTTTCTACTCCTTATATATATATATATATATATATATATATATATATATATATATATATATATATATATATATATATATGTATATTCTTCGAATTGAGTAAAGATTTATCGTTAGGTTTAAGAATTAATTGTATCACATAATTGGTTGTGATTGCTTCATAGATTTTCCGAACATATGATTAGCTTAACAAGGGTAGATTGCATTCATATACATATGGATGAGGTGTTGTTTATGTAAATAATTTTTTTATTGTTGTTGAACGTAAAAGTATTTTAATTTTGGTAGAGATCTCAGTTTATATAATATTTGTTTAAAGTTCTTTGATAGAAGAAGATATAGTTAAAACTCTTTGAGATGTACATATTCGAGAATTCACTTGGAGAACTAATTGCCCTTGTGTATCACGAGGGTTAAAGTTAGAAACACATATAGTGATTAAACTTCTCACAAATCTGCAGCTAGATTTGTATTTTATCTTGTTTTCTCCCTTTGATTTTATTAGATTATTGGTTCAAATTAGTGGAATAGAAATTATATATTAATTAACTTAACAATGTGGAGACAAAGTTGACATAAAATGGGGAGTCTTTTAGTTAGAGCGGGCCTCTCCAAATCTAGAAACTGAGTTTTTTGTGATTTTATGAAGGGCTTATTAGTCATAACTAAGAAAATGAGTTATTTTTATAAAATAAGACGAGGCATACAACTAAAAGGACCTTTATTCATTTTGTGTACGCCAGTATTTATGGATCATTTATTGTATGTGTTGTGATTTTTGAAGCTCTTTGATTAGCATGTGCATTCTCCGTGCATTATTTGAGACCCAACAATGATTTATTCAGATTCGTAAGTTTTTTCAGTTATTGTTTTTTTTATAGTCGTGCATTAGTTGATTCAAAAATATACTTTGCTAAGAGTTGGATTTGGTTAGCTTGTATTGATCGAGTAGATATAAGAAATAAATTTTGCATTTATAGCATTTTGCTTAGGTTGATTACGGGGTTACTCATTTTGAATTTTGTTATTAAATTTATGAAAAATAAATAACTCTATAAGTATAATTCTTCAGGTTCACACCGATTAGATTAAATTAATAAGGCAAGTTACAAATCAATTCCCACGATTATATATTCCACATTTTTATAATTTGATTTCTTTTTTCGCTATAAAATATTATCAATGGAATTAAAGACACGTCAATTAAACTTTTCAATTTATTTTTACAAGATTAAAATTTTCACTAAATATACAGTTGAGTCCCTCGAACCCTAGCCTATTCCGTAGCGTTATCCACTGATATCATTCTTTAGAAATCTCCAATCAGTGGCGGCCGACTGAAAATTAATATCATATTCTGACTTTGTGGTAAGATTTTTTTACTAATACGCTTTATGTGTTTAATTATTAAGATCTATATAATTTGCTTATTTTGAAATCGATTAAGGTGTGTTTATAGGAGTGAATTTTGTGCATCAATTGAAAAATAACTGAGTATAGGAAGATATTTGGGAGAAACTTGGAAATTATTTCTACTCCCTCTATATATATATATATATATATATATATATATATATATATATATATATGCCCCGAATTGAGTAAAGCTTTATCGTTAGGTTTAGGAATTAATTGTATCACATTAATTGGTTGTGATTGCTTAACGGGTTTTCCTAACATATTATTCGCTTAACAAAGGTAAATTGCATTCATATACATATTGATGAGGTGTTGCTAATGTAAACAATTTTTTTTATTGTTGTTGAATGTAAGAGTATTTTAATTTGGGTAGAGATCTCAGTGTATAGAATATTTGTTTAAAGTTCTTTGGTAGAAGAAGAAATAGTTAGAAGTTTTTGAGATGCACATATTTGACAATTCACTTGGAGAACTAATTGCCCTTGTTTATCACGAGGGTTAAAGTTAGGAACACATGATGTGATTAAACTTCTCACAAATATGCAGTTAGACTGCTAGTTTTATCCCTCTTATTTTATTAAATTATAGTTTCAAAGTTAGTGGAATCGAAATTATATATTTATAAAGTTAAAAATGTGGAGACAAAGTTGACATAAAAAGGGGTGTCTTTTAGTTAGAGTGGACATCTCCAAATGTAGAAATTGAGTTTGTTGTGATTTTATGAAGGGGTTTATTAGTCATAACTAAGGAAATGAGCTATTTTTATAGAATAAGACGAGGCATACAAAAAAAAAGGACGTTTATTCATTTTGTGTAAGCCAGTGTTTATGGATCATTTTTAGCATGTGTTATGTTTTTTGAAGCTCTTTAATAAGCATTTGAATTCCCCGTGCATTATTTGAGCTCCAACAAAGATTTATTCAAATTCGGAAGTATTTTTCTATTATTGTTTGTTTTTTACTGTCGTGCATTAGTAGATTCAAAAATATACTTTGCTAAGAGTTTGATTTTGTCAGCTTTTTGATTTAGTAGATATAAGAAATAAATTTTCCATTTATAGCATTTTACTTAAGTTGATTACGGGGTTACTCATTTTAAATATTGTGATTAAATTTATAAAAAAACAAATAATTATATATAAGTCTAACTCTTTAGGTATACACCGATTATAGAAAATTAATATGGTAAGTTACAAATAGATTCCCACGATTATATATTCCACATTTTTATAATTCGATTTCTATTTTAGCTATATAACATTGTCAATGGAAATAAAAACACGTCATTTAACTTTTCAATTTATTTTTAGAAGACTAAATTTTTTCACTAAATATACAATTGAGTCCCTCAAACCCTTGCCTACTCCGCAGTGTCATCCACTGATTTCATTCCTTAGAAATCTCCAATCAGTTGCGGCCGACTGAAAATTAATATCATATTCTCACTTTATGGTAAGATTGTTTTACTAACACGATTTATGTGTTTAATTATGAAGATCTATATAATTTGCTTATTTTGAAATCGATTAAGGTGTGTTTATAGGAGCGAATTTTGTACATCAAGTGAAAAGTAACTGAGTTTAGGAAGATATTTGGGAGAAACTTGAAAATTATTTGTACTCTCTCTCTCTCTCTCTATATATATATATATATATATATATATGCCACGAATTGAGTAAAGCATTATCGTTAGGTTTAGGAATTAATTGTATCACATTAATTGGTTGTGATTGCTTAACGGGTTTTCCTAACATATTATTCGCTTAACAAAGGTAAATTACATTCATATACATGATGATGAGGTGTTGCTTATGTAAACAATTTTTTTTATTGTTGTTGAACGTAAGAGTATTATAATTTGGGTAGAGATCTCGGTGTATAGAATATTTGTTTAAAATCCTTTGATAGAAGAAGAAATAGTTAGAAGTCTTTGAGATGCACATATTTGAGAATTAACATGGAGAACTAATTGCCCTTGTATATCATGAGGGTTAAAGTTATAAACACATGTAGTGATTAAACTTCTCACAAATCCGCAGTTAGGCTGCTAGTTTTCTCCCTCTGATTTTATTAGATTATAGTTTAAAAGTTAGTGGAATCGAAACTATAAATTTATTAACTTAACAATGTGGAGAAAAAGTTGACATAAGAAGGGGAGTCTTTTAGTTAGAGCTGACCTCTCCAATGTAGAAATTGAGTTTGTTGTGATTGTATGAAGGGTTTATTAGTCATAACTAAGGAAACGATTTATTTTTAGAGAATAAGACGAGGCATACAAAAAAGGGACGTTTATTCATTTTATGTAAGCCAGTGTTTATGGATCATTTTTAGCATGTGTTATGTTTTTTTGATGCTCTTTAATTAGCATGTGCATTCCCCGTGCATTATTTGAGCTCCAACAAAGATTTATTCAAATTCGGAAGTATTTTTCTTTTATTGTTTTTTTTTATAGTCGTGCATTAGTAGATTAAAAAATATAATTTGCTAAGAGTTTGATTTGGTCAGCTTGGATTGATTTAGTAGATATAAGAAATAAATTTTCCATTTATAGCATTTTACTTAAGTTGATTACGGGGTTACTCGTTTTAAATTTTGTTATTAAATTTATGAAAAAAAAAAATAATTATATATAAACCTAACTCTTTAGGTTTACACCGATTATATAAAATTAATATGGCAAGTTACAAATCAATTCCCACGATTATATATTCCACATTTTTATAATTCGATTTCTTTTTTAGCTATATAACATTATCAATGGAATTAAAAACACATCAATTAAACTTTTTAATTTATTTTTAGAAGATTAAATTTTTTCACTAAATATAGAGTTGAGTCCCTCGAAACCTTGCCTACTCCGCAGCGTCATCCACATATTTCATTCCTTAGAAATATCCAACCAGTTGTGGCCGACTAAAAATTAGTATCATATTCTCCCTTTGTGGTAGATTTTTTTACTAACACGATTCGATTTTATGTGTCTAATTATTAAGATCTATATAATTTGCTTATTTGTAAATCAATTAAGGTGTGTTTATAGGAGCGAATTTTGTACATCAAGTGAAAAATAACTGAGTATATGAAGTTATTTTGGAGAACTTGGAATTTGTTTCATATATATATATATATATATATATATATATATATATATATATATATATATGCTCCGAATTGAGTAAAGATTTATCGTTAGGTTTAGGAATTAATTGTATCACATAATTGGTTGTGATTGTTTCATGGATTTTCCGAACATATGATTAGCTTAACAAGGATAGATTGCATTCATATACATATGGATGAGGTGTTGTTTATGTAAACAATTTTTTTTATTGTTGTTGAACGTAAAAGTATTTTAATTTGGGTAGAGATCTCAGTTTATATAATATTTGTTTAAAGTTCTTTGATAGAAGAAGATATAGTTAAAATTCTTTGAGATGTACATATTCGAGAATTCACTTGGAGAACTAATTGCCCTTTTGTATCACGAGGGTTAATGTTAGAAACACGTATAGTGATTAAACTTCTCGCAAATCTACAGCTAGATTGGTATTTTATCTTGTTTTCTCCCTTTGATTTTATTAGATTATAGTTTCAAAGTTAGTGGTATAGAAATTATATATTTATTAACTTAACAATGTGGAGACAAAGTTGACAAAAAATGGGGAGTCTTTTAGTTAAAGCGGACCTCTCCAAATGTAGAAACTGAGTTTGTTGTGATTTTATGAAGGGCTTATTAGTCATAACTAAGAAAATGAGTTATTTTTATAAAATAAGACGAGGATACAAAAACAAAGGACCTTTATTCATTTTGTGTACGCCAGTGTTTATGGATCATTTTTTGTATGTGTTGTGATTTTTGAAGCTCTTTGATTAGCATATGCATTCCCCGTGCATTATTTGAGCCCCAACAATGATTTATTCAAATTCGGAAGTATTTTTCAATTATTTTTTGTTTTTATAGTCGTGCATTAGTTGATTCAAAAATATACTTTGCTAAGAGTTTGATTTGGTCCGCTTGGATTGATTTAGTAGATATAAGAAATAAATTTTCCATTTATAGCATTTTGCTTAGGTTGATTACGGGGTGACTCATTTTGAATTTTGTTATTAAATTTATGAAAAAATAATAATTATATATAAGTCTAACTCTTTAGGTTTACACATATTATAGAAAATTAATTTGGTAAGTTACAAATCAATTCCCACGATTATATATTCCACATATTTATAATTCGGTTTCTTTTTTAGCTATAAAACATTATAAATGGAATTAAAAACACGTCAATTAAACTTTTTAATTTATTTTTAGAAGATTAAATTTTTTAACTAAATATATAGTTGAGTCCCTCGAACCCATGCCTACTCCGCAGCGTCATCTACAAATTTCATTCCTTAGAAATCTCCAATCAGTTGTGGCCGACTGAAAATTAGTATCATATTCTCCCTTTGTGCTTCGATTTTTTTACTAACACGATTTTATGTGTTTAATTATGACGATTTATATAATTTGCTTATTTTGAAATCAATTAAGGTGTGTTTATAGGAGCGAAGTTTGTGCATCAGGTGAAAAATAACTTAGTATAGGAAGATATTTGGGAGGAACTTGGAATTTGCTTATATATATATATATATATATATATAACTCCGAATTGAGAAAAGATTTATCGTTAGGTTTAGGAATAATTGTATCACATAATTGGTTGTGATTGCTTCATGAATTTTCCGAACATATGATTAGTTTAAGAAGGGTAGATTGCATTCTTATACATATGGATGATGTGTTGTTTGTGTAAACAATTTTTTAATTGTTGTTGAACGTAAAAGTATTTTAATTTGGGTAGAGATCTCAGTTTATATAATATTTGTTTAAAGTTCTTCGATAGAAGAAGATATAGTTAAAACTCTTTGAGATGTACATATTTGAGAATTCACTTGGAGAACTAATTGCCCTTGTGTATCACGAGGGTCAAAGTTAGAAACACATATAGTGATTAAACTTCTCACAAATATGCAGCTAGATTGGTATTTTATCTTGTTTTATCCTTTTGATTTTATTATATTATAGTTTCAAAGTTAGTGGAATCGAAATTATATATTTGTTAACTTAACAATGTGGAGACAAAGTTAAAATAAAATGGGGAGTCTTATAGCTAGAGCTGACCTCTCCAAATGTAGAAACTGAGTTTGTTGTGATTTTCTGAAGGCTTTATTAGTCATAAGTAAGAAAATGAGTTATTATTATAAAATAAGACGAGGATACAAAAACAAAGGACCTATATTCATTTTGTGTACGCCACTGTTTATGGATCATTTTTTGTATGTGTTGTGATTTTTGAAGCTCTTTGATTAGCATGTGCATTCCCCGTGCATTATTTGAGCCCCAACAATGATTTATTCAAATTCGGAAGTATTTTCCAATTATTGTTTGTTTTTTATAGTCGTGCAGTATTAGATTCAAAAATATACTTTGCTAAGAGTTTGATTTGGTTAGCTTGGATTTATTTATTAGATAAAAGAAATAAATTTTGCATTTATACCATTTTACATAGGTTGATTACGGGGTTACTTATTTTGAATTTTGCTATTAAATTTATGAAAAATAAATAACTGTATAACTCTAACTCTTCAGGTTTACACCGATTAGAATAAATTAATATGTTAAGTTGCAAATCAGTTCCCACGATTATTTATTCTACATTTTTATAATTCGATTTCTTTTTTAGCTATATAACATTATCAATGGAAATAAAAACACGTCATTTAACTTTTCAATTTATTTTTAGAAGACTAAATTTTTTCACTAAATATACAGTTGAGTCCCTCGAACCCTTGCCTACTCCGCAGCATCATCCACTGATTTCATTCCTTAGAAATCTCCAATCAGTTGCGGCCGACTGAAAATTAATATCATATTTTCACTTTATGGTAAGATTTTTTTACTAACACGATTTATGTGTTTAATTATTAAGATCTATATAATTTGCTTATTTTAAATCGATTAAGGTGTGTTTATAGGAGCGAATTTTGTGCATCAAGTGAAAAGTAACTGAGTATAGGAAGATATTTGGGAGAAACTTGAAAATTATTTCTACTCCCTCTATATATATATATATATATGCCCCGAATTGAGTAAAGCTTTATCGTTAGGTTTAGGAATTAATTGTATCACATTAATTGGTTGTGATTGCTTAACGGGTTTTCCTAACATATTATTCGCTTAACAAAGGTAAATTCCATTCATATACATAATGATGAGGTGTTGCTTATGTAAACAATTTTTTTTATTGTTGTTGAACGTAATAGTATTTTAATTTGGGTAGAGATCTCGGTGTATAGAATATTTGTTTAAAATTCTTTGATAGAAGAAGAAATAGTTAGAAGTCTTTGAGATGCACATATTTGGGAATTAACATGGAGAATTAATTGCCCTTGTGTATCACGAGGGTTAAAGTTATAAACACATGTAGTGATTAAACTTCTCACAAATCCGCAGTTAGGCTGCTAGTTTTCTCCCTCTGATTTTATTAGATTATAGTTTCAAAGTTAGTGGAATCGAAACTATAAATTTATTAACTTAACAATGTGGAGACAAAGTTGACATAAGAAGGGGAATCTTTTAGTTAGAGTTGATCTCTCCAAATGTAGAAATTGAGTTTGTTGTGATTGTATGAAGGGCTTATTAGTCATAACTAAGGAGATGAGTTATTTTTACAAAATAATACGAGGCACGCACAAGAAAATTGATAACTTGGATAAAGTATTCACTTTCTGTTCCCTTAGAAATAAGATCACGATAAAGATCGTCTAGAAGGCGAACTCTCTCGTCTACAAAAAATAGACGTGCGCTTACCTCTTGGAGATTGACTCCTGTTGATTTTGCTATTAAATTTATGAAAAATAAATAATTATATAAGTCTAACTCTTCAGGTTTACACTGATTAGAATAAATTAATATGGTAAGTTACAAATCAATTCCAAATTTTTATAATTCAATTTCTTTTCTAGCTATATAACATTATCAATTGAAATAAAAACATGTCAATTAAACTTTTCAATTTATTTTTAGAAGACTAAAGCTTTTCACTAAATATACAGTTGAGTCCCTCGAACCCTTGCCTACTCTGCATCGTCATCCACTGATTTCATTCCTTAGAAATCTCCAATCAGTTGCAGCCGACTGAAAATTAATATCATATTCTCATTTTGTGGTAAGATTTTTTTAACTAACACGCTTTATGTGTATAATTATT
This sequence comes from Penstemon barbatus, assembly GCA_003313485.2. NCBI lineage: Eukaryota > Viridiplantae > Streptophyta > Magnoliopsida > Lamiales > Plantaginaceae > Penstemon > Penstemon barbatus. Next base: position 16,273,971 of record CM064882.1, on the reverse strand, counting down.
AAGATTTATATAATTTGCTTATTTTGAAATCGATTAAGGTGTGTTTATAGGAGCGAATTTTGTGCATCAAGTGAAAAATAACTGAGTATAGGAAGATATTCGGGAGGAAGTTGGAAATTATTTCTACTCCCTATATATATATATGCTCCAAATGGAGTAAATATTTATCGTTAGGTTTAGGAATTAATTGTATCACATTAATTGGTTGTGATTGCTTCACGGATTTTCCTAATATATGATTAGCTTAACAAGGGTAGATTGCATTTATATTAGGGGTGAGACCGGTTCGGTTATCTGATCGAACCGGACCGGACCGATCGAATCGGTCCGGACCGAGTACCGAACCGGAAAATCGGTTCGGCACTCGGTTTATGCTTCAGAACCGACCCTGTTGGATGAAGATGAAGATAGAGTTTACTGAATTTAGAATAATTAAGGGAGGTTTTGATGATTTCCAAAACTCATCAAGATCAGCTATGTATGGAAAACTTAGTTTAAAACCGTTAGAATAATTTTGACCAAGTAATGAAGACAAATCAGAAGGGTCAGATATTTAAGGTCCAGAACACTACTGATCTGCTGAAGGGAAGAAATCAGACTGGTGAAAATCAGCCGACTCAAATCAGATTTGTTCAAGTTTGAGATCAGCTCTGTTCATCATCAGACTTGTACTCTCATCAGCCAAGTGGAAAGGATCAAGAAGTCGTCCCAACAGTAATAAATGCCACTGGAGTAATAAATGCTGAAGTTTGAGGCTATTAATGACAAATGATTGAAGAAATAACTCGTCTCAGCTCGGTGCATTTATTGCTGCCTGACAGAAAGTACAGTCTGCAGTACTGTCACTGTGCAGAGAGAGCCGTTCGTGGAAATTAAGGACCAGAAATCAAGAAATTTGAATTGTGTCTCTCTTCAACGGACATAATTCAAATGAGTGAGTATAATTAGCTGAAGAGACGAAGAGGAAAGAAGCTACAACACAACAACTGAGAGATTGAATTTGAAGCAAAATATTTTCTAAGTCTCAAAAGCTCAAGAACAGCTCACTCATCAGCCTTGTCATTTGTTGACTCAAGCTGAAGCTGAAGATGAAAGATAAATACATTTTTCTGAGTAAAATCTGTTAGAGTGTTGTGAGGAGTGTTTATCCATCTGTGTGAAGTGATACAACTCTGTAGAATAGGTCTTCTTTGTGATTTCCTATTGTGAGCTTACGGCCAGATTCATTTGTTGTTTTGGCGTAAGTGGAGTATACTGATTACTGTGTGTTTTTAGTATAACCCAAGATCTTTGTGACTTGGAAGAGTGGATTAAAGGATATTTACATCCATATAACCACTATAAAAATTCTTGTGTTTTTACCTTGCATATTTTCAGATTGCATAAAACATTTGATAAAACTGTTTGAAAAAGGTTTTAAGGAGTTTATAAAACTGGGGAAAAAACTTTTCAAACTACTAAGTATACTTGAGAAAAACACTTTATAAATCCACTGTAAGTATTCTGGTATTAAAACTGATTTTGACTAAAATTAGCTTAGTGACCATCAGACTAGTGGTCAACAAAGCTGTTCAAAGATTTGTTCGCGATCAGCCTTGCAAACTTACTGCTATGTAACAACTTAGTCTGCTTACAGTTAAGCAAAAGTTTTAAAGTTAAAACTTGATTAAAAATTTTCAGAGGTCTATTCACCCCCACCCTTCTAGACCTCATCTGACCACTTGGGACCAACAAGTCGTATCAGAGCAGGTGGTTCACTAGAATCAGCTGCCTGATCAACGAGCTTGATCCGAGTGTTTTTCAAAGGTTTTCAAACTTTTACAAAATATCATATTTTTAAAAATAAAAACTTTTTGAAAATGGACTGTATCAGCCATGTTCCCCACATTGCTGGTATGAGGATTGGAAGATCAAAATGGAGATCTTCTTAGCTGCCTATAATGATAACATGTACACATGTATCATCAAAGGTCCATTCAAATTCACTAAGACTATCAAGGTTGATAAAGTTGATATAGTGGTGGAGAAGGACTTACACGAAATGACCGCTGAAGAAATAAAGCTGTTCAACCTGGACAAAGTGGGCCGTTTCATCATGACCAAAGCCCTAGACAATGACAGATTTGACAAAGTCAAGCATTGCAAGACTGCCAAAGAAATGTGGGATAAGGTTCGTGATATGAGCGAAGGAAACGACGCAATCAAAGAGCATCAGCTGAGTGTTGCTCTGGAAAAGCCGGACAACTTCAAAATGAAGTCTGCGGAAACCATTGATCAGATGGATACAAGGTTTACAAGGACACTGAATGAAGTTCTAATGCTTGGAAAAACCTTCACAGACAAGGAGATAACCGTCAGAGTGCTGAAGGCTCTACCTCCAAAGTTCAACATGAAGGTGACAGCCATGGAAGAGTCAAGAGACTTGGGAAAGATCTCACTAACCGAGCTGTTCTCAGTACTCAAGGCGTATGAGTATAAACTGCCAAGAATGGGTATTGAAGAAATCTCAACTTCAAGTCCCACAGCTGCCCTAGTTGCTGCTGAAAATCCAAGAAGACCAGCACACAAAAGTAAAGAAGTGGACTCATCTGATTAAGCCACAATACTCAACAAAAAGGAGTACACCCTTGGAGACGTTGCATTGCTGATGAACAATTTCAAAAAGTTCTACAAAAGAAAAATAAAGAACAAATACAACAATGCTTCTACTTCTAACCCTACTTCTTTTTCTCAAGATAAAGATTCATATAAATCTAAAATGATGTGCTATAACTGCAGGAAATTGGGTCATTTCATCAGAGACTGCCCATATCCTAAAGCTGAAAGGTACACTGAAGAAGAAAAGAGAATCAGAAAAGAAAGAAAGCATCAGAAAGGCAAAGTGTTGTTAGCAGAAGCTGAGAAGCTAGCTGCTATCTACTCATCAGATTCGGATTCAGACACTTTTGATGAAGAGTCCTCTGAAGAAGAGAGTCCTGCACTTCTCTGCCTGATGGCCAAGGAATCTGATGACTCTGAGGATGATGAGGTAACTCCTCTTGACAATGAATTGTTTTATTCATTTGAACCAATGATGCTTAACAATACTACTATTGCTGAAGCATTTAGTAAGCTTAAAGAGATGATATTGCTAAGAGAGCAAAACATCTCACTGAAACTTAAAGCTGAAAAGCCAAAAGAATCAGCTGAGTATAAACTGCTTGAGCATGAGAATGAATATCTGAAAGCTGAATGTGAAGTCCATAAAGGAAAAATCATGGAACTTGAAAAGATAATTAAGTCTCATGAAAAGTCATCTGTTGCATCCACTCTTATCACTAGTAAACAGAAGACACCTTTAGAACAGGATAAACTAGAACTGAACCATACTGAAAAATTTGTATCAGCTGACAATAGTAAGGTCATTTTGTATGTTCAGACTACTAAACCTGCTTCACCTGAGAAAGTATTAAAGGAGACAAAAACTCCTAAGGCTAAAAACAGCAAAGAGCCTAGTGTAGCAAAACAGACTGGTAAGACCAAACAGAAGAGTCCTAGGAAGTCTTCTGATAAGGCTAAAACCAATCAGACTAGTAAAACTAAGTCGTCTGTTAATGAGCAAGCATCTAGTAAACCAAAGAAGCATAAAAATAAGAAAAATCAAAATGCTTGGTATGGAAATGAGTCTTATTATGTGCAACCTGCTGCATATCCTCCTATGTACCATGCACCTCAATTTCCAACTTACTATGCACCATATCCTGCTCATCCAATGCATGCATATCCTGCTTATCATGCATCTTATTCTGCTTATGAACATTATCCTTATCATGCTGGTTATCAACAACATAGCAAATTTGATGGACATGATAAAGGCAAAACTGTTCATGCTCCTGTTGAAACTCAGAAACCTAAGAAGACTAAGACTTCAACATCTTGGGTTGTCAAAGGTGGAACTAATCCTTCAGGACACTCTCAATAAGGGTACCTAAAACAATTTTATTTTGTTTTGTAGGTTAGGATTAGGAATAGGAGTAAAGTAGAGAAGACCTGGTACTTGGACAGTGGTTGTTCAAGACACATGTGTGGAAACATACATGAGCTGACTGATGTTGTTGCTGTGGATGGTCCAAATGTGACGTTTGGAGACAGCAAGGAAGGCAAGATTGTAGCAAGTGGAAAGCTGATCAAAGGCAACATTGAGATATCTGACGTCTCTTATGTTAAAGGCCTTAAATACAATTTGCTGAGCATAAGTCAATTTTGTGACAAAGGATATTCAGTCATCTTCTCAACAGATAAGTGCTACGTTGAACAGATTGGTACAAAGAATGTTATTTTATCTGGAAGACGACAAGGGAATGTCTACACAGTGGATTGGAATTCTGTTGAGTAGAATTCAAGTGTTTGTTTGGTGGCATCAACACCAAGTGAAATAAGTTGGCCGTGGCACAAAAGAATGAATCATGTGAATTTCAAGACCATCAACAGACTTGTCAAGAATGATTTGGTAGAAGGAATTCCAAAGACAGTCATGAGCAAAGATAAGCTTTGTGACGCATGTCAGAAGGGTAAACAAATCAAGTCATCATTCAAAAGCAAAAAGCACTAATCATCTAGAAGGATCTTGGAGCTGCTACATATGGACTTATTTGGACCCATTGATCCAATCAGCAATGGTGGAAAGAAGTACTGCCTAGCTGTTGTGGATGATTATTCAAGATACACTTGGGTAATCTTCATGAAGAAGAAAAGTGAAACCAAGGAGCATCTTACAAATCTGATGGAGCTAATTCAGAACAAAAAGAGTATGAAAATACTGAAGATCAGATCAGACAGAGGGACTGAATTTACAAACTCTACTGTTGAAGAGTATTGTAATGTCAGAGGAATCAGCCATGAGTACTCTGCTGCTAGAACCCCTCAACAGATCGGAGTTGCTGAAAGGAGAAACAGAACTCTGAAAGAAGCTAATAGAATAATGATAGCTGAAGCAAAGCTGCCTCAAAGATTTTGGGCAGAAGCAACAAATACAGCATGCTTTACTCAAAACAGATGCATGATCAATAAACACCAAAACAAGACTCCATATGAAGTTTGGAACAACAGAAAGCTAAACATTCATTACTTTAGAATTTTTGGTTGTAAATGCTTCGTTTAAATAATGGGAAAAATCACCTTACTGCTTTTGCAGAAAAGGCTAATGAAGTAGTATTTGTAGGATAATCTACTGTTAGTAAAGCTTATAGAGTCTTTAACAAAAGAACTTTACTTGTAGAAGAATCCATTCATGTAGTATTTGATGAACCTAATCAATCTTCTGAAAAGAATCAAAGTACTAATCAAAATATGTCTACTGATTTTCAGAAATTGAGTGTTGAAAGAAATGAAGAATATGTTTCCATCATACTACCTGATCTCAACTCAGCTGCTAACTCAAGTACTATTCAAAATCACGCTACTGATTGAATAACAGAAGAGTCGCAAACAGCTGACAGACCAGAGACTATTCAACAGACTACTACTGGAACTCCAACAGTAGTGTTGCAAGATCAAAACAGAGGACAACATTATGATTTGTAACCTGATCTTAGATGGCTCAAGAATCACCCACCAGAGCTGGTAATTGGTGATAATTTGGATAGAGTAAAGACAAGGAGAGTTGTTGCAAGTGAGGCCATGTTTGTCAGCTTCCTATCCCAAATAGAGCCTAAACAGATTGAAGAAGCTCCTAATGATTCAAATTGGATTGAAGCTATGCAAGAAGAGCTGAATCAATTTGAAAGGAATGAAGTCTGGTACTTAGTTCCTAGACCAAGTCATCAAAGGGTAATTGGCACTAAATGGGTATTCAAGAATAAAATGAATGAAGATGGTGTTGTCACCAGAAACAAAGCTAGATTAGTTGCCAAGGGGTATTGCCAAGAAGAAGGTATTGACTTTGATGAAACTTTTGCACTAGTAGCAAGACTAGAGGCAATCAGACTCTTTCTTGCCTATGATGCTCATAAGAATTTCACAGTCTATCAAATGGATGTGAAATCAGCTTTTCTCAAAGGAGAATTTCAAGAAGAAGTTTATGTTGAACAACCACCTGGATTTGAAGCTTATCAAGAAGAAGACAAGGTGTATCGTCTAAAGAAAGCCCTCTATGGACTGAAACAGGCTCCGAGAGCATGGTATGATACCCTATCTGATTTTCTTTTGATTAATAGATTCTATAAAGGTAAGGTAGACAAGACCTTGTTCACTATTGAATGGGAAAATCATATATTGCTTGTGCAAATATATGTGGACGATATCATTTTCGGTTCAACAAATCAATAGATGTGTGATAAGTTCTCAAAGTTGATGCAGAACAAGTTTGAAATGAGCATGATGGGAGAACTTAATTATTTTCTTGGCTTACAAGTAAGACAGTTGCCTGATGGAATTTTCATCAGCCAAGCAAAATACACAAAGGATCTGTTCAAGAAATTTGGTATGGAAACTAGTTCTACTGCTAATGTTCCAATGTCTACTAGTCTTCGTTTGGATAAAGATGAAGATGGCAAATTAGTGTACATAACCAAGTACAGAGGAATTATTGGGTCACTGTTGTACTTAACAGCCAATAGACCTAATATCATGTACTATGTTGGGGTTTGTGCGAGGTATCAATCAAATCCTAAGGAATCTCATCTCTTAGCTGCCAAAAGAATACTCAAATATCTTAAAGGCACTGAAGAATTGGGGTTGTGGTACCCTAGAGAATCTGGATTTGAGCTAGTTGGATTTCAGATTCTGACCTTGCTGGCTGCAAGATTGATAGGAAAAGCACCACAGGTGCTTGTCAATTCTTAGGAAGTCGCCTGATCTCTTGGATGAGTAAGAAACAGACTTCAGTATCCATATCTACTGCTGAAGCTGAATACATAGCTGCTGGAGCTTGCTGTGCACATATATTATGGTTGAAACATCAACTAGAAGACTACAACATTAAAATCAATGGAATACCTATCTACTGTGACAATACAAGTGCAATCTCACTTACTCAAAATACTACAAGTCATTCAAGGACTAAACATATTGAGATCAAACATCACTTCATTAGAAATCATGTGGAGAAAGGAAATGTCATGATAGAATATGTTTTTACTGAAAATCAGATTGCTGACATCTTCACAAAACCTCTAAGTGAGACAAGGTTTTCAACTCTGAGAGTTGTACTAGGTCTACTAAAGTTGGATGCATAAGCTGAGGGGGAACTCAACAGAAGACTGAAGTTCATTAGCTTATACACCTTATTATCTTCAAAGATTAACTCTCAACAGACTAGTTAACTTATAGATTCTTAAAGTCAGGGGGAACGTGTAAGACTAGCGGTACTTTTGATTAAAAGATGAAATTTGTTGATTAAAGTTAGTTGAAGTTATGTTTTCATCAGAAGATCAAAGCTTGAAGACTAGCGATTAATTATCTAGCTGGATTGACAAACAGCCGAGGAAGGTTATCAGTTATTGGCTTTCACTGATAACAGCCTATCATCAGGACAACAATCCATCAGATAAGTACTTTAGTTACTCGTCTGATCAGTTGTGTAAAAGCCTTATGTTTAAAAATGTTTTATTTAAAACACACTTTTACAAGTAAAACTAAGGCGGTTCGCATTCCCGCCTGACATTTAATGCTTTTTGAAATTTGAATCGCGTAACTAACGCCACACGATCAGAACTGACAGAAACGGATCTAACGGTTGGCTGGTATCACAAAAACCGAAATACCCTAACTCTATAAATCCAGATCTGATCAGTTCAGTAACTCTTTACGCACTCAAATATTTTCAAAAGCACTCTGAGAATTTTTGCCTTCATTTTCTGCAAAATCCTCTCCCGTTCACTAATCTCTCAGAATCAAAGATGAATCCTCAACAAGAAGCCAAGGCTGAAGGCATGTACCTAGTGTATGATGCTTATCATCAGTCCGGCACCCCCGTCATGAAAGAAATCCTGGAAAGATTCAAAGCTGCTACGCTACTTAAATTCATGGAATCGCATGCTGAGATGGTTTGGAAGGACCAAGTTATGGAGTACTACAACACTGATAAGGCTGTTGATTTTGACAAGAAGAAAATCAAGGCCACCATTAACGGAACTTCAATCGTCATCACTCCTGCTCTGTTGCACGAGCAGTTTGGGCTCTCAAATCAAGGAAGACAGGATGTTACCACTTTAACAGAAGACAAACTCCATGAGTGGGCTATCTGTGCCAATAAAAATGAAGTAATGTCTGGGAACTTGAAGAAGAATCAGTTGAAGGATGAGTTTCAGCGCATGGCTGACATGGTGTCAAAGCTGATAGAGAACTGCACTTTCTCTCTAGATGCGATCACCATGAAGAGGTACTGTATTATGGTTGATGTTTACTATGGCATTGAAGTAAACTGGTATGTGGTGATCTGGTACATCTTGGCCAATTTCCATCTGAAGAAGCAATCAAATCACAGGATAACCTTGAGTTACCTGTTTTACAATTTGGGTTGTGGAATGACCAATGGGAAGGAAATCCACAGTTCCAAGGCAATGTCCAGTTACCAAGCTGTGAGAGGAGGAAATAAAAGGAAAAATGAAGAAGAGGAAGAAGGGGAGAAACCTAAGGAAAAGGCTCCATCAAAGAAGCAGAAGAAGAGTGCTAAGACAGCCCAGCCTGCTGCTCAGGCAAAGGCTGAGAAAAAGAAGAAGGCTGATGAGCCAATAGAAGTGGCTCCTAAGAAATTGAAGAAGGCATTTACTCAAACAGCTGGGCCAACTGTTCAAGCCGGAGTAGATGAGACTGCTGCGAAGGAAGTTGCTGACAATATCATCAATCAGACAACTGCGGAGATAGAAAATATGTCTCCAGCCTCACCTTCAAGGACAATATCTGATGAACATCCTGATGAGCATGTTGCTCGCAGGACAAGAAGTCAACTTAGGGATACAGGAGCTTCCCACCCTGTTCCAGTAGAAAGGACTAAGAGATCAATAAGGAAAAGGATGACCTTCATTGAATCTCCCACTAAGCTATCAGACTTAGTCAGATAAAGTCCTCAATCAGCAGAGAGGCCTGCTGGAGCTGAAGGAAAGTCTGCTGCTGCTGATCAAACTGCTCAACAGACTGCTTCTCCTGCACCAACAGTTGAGGTTGCTCAACCTCATGATGATCCTGATTTAACCATTTTTCGTAGGGTTAGATTAAATCAATGAGGTTATTTTCTGAGGTTAAATTACGTATAGATTATAGGGCTCAGTTACTTTATTCCGGATGGATCAATCTCAAGAAAGAACAAAGCGTAAAGAACAATTAGTAAACAAGACAATGAATATGAATATGAATATAGTATAGCAAAAGCTTTTCTATTAATTATAATCTCAGAATGCTTTGTATGGAGGCGTGAGCTCTGAGTCAGTAGTTGTCTAATACAATGTTTAACTAGGTATTTATATAATAATAACCCTAACTATTCAAGGAAACATAATCCCAATAGGACTAGGTATAGTAATCCTTATGGAACTCGGACTTCATTCTTAGTCGCCAAGGATTGATAGTTCAAATCGGACCGGGAAGCTCATCATCTAATTAGTCTTCTGATCGGTCCGAACGTATGTTGACTTGTCGCTCTGATTATTATAAGGGGTGCGAAATAGCCCCCATCAGTACTCCCCCACTTCTTCGAGCGTAAATGCAGTAGAAGCTCGTAGAAGTAGATGGTCGATTACGACTGTTTTTTCTATGAATTGTGCCTCGCTAAAAACCTTACTTGGAAAAAACCCTGTGGGAAAAAATCCTAAGTAAGGAAAAGAGTGCAACACTTCATAGATAGTCGTCTTGTCATTTCCGGACTGAACCGTTACTTTTCCCTCGAGGAGGCGTTTCGACATTACTGTTTGGTGGGAATATGATTAGCCGCGAGAAGTTCGAAACGTCTTTTCTTCCTCCTATATAAATAGGTGCTCGTTGTTTCAATCACTTTTTACTTTCTACTTCCCAGACTTTTGCAGTAACTTTCTTACTCGATAATTTTTCCTCTACATCGTTTTTATCGATCAATATCTTTTCGAGGATCCCAAAAATGACTTCATTTCCAAAGGAACCCTCTTCATCTTCAATGGAAGTAGTTGCTCCTATCATCGAGGAGGGGGTACCCCCTAGTCCTCCAACGGAGCAGACCGGAGTGTCTGAAATCACCATCCCGGATAAGGACACTTTCAAAGTGCAGATTATATCTGATACCGACGTCGCGGCCAGGGCCAAGAAAGGCAAGGGTTCGGCTCCTCAAATATCTGAACCGATCGAGGATCTTGCTCGTGCATATACCGAGGAGACCTTCCACGAGGTCGTGGATAATTATACGAAATACTTTCCGGAAGGTTCTAAAATTATCCTTCTTTCTCCTTCTGATAAGGTTACTTCTGCACCGGAAGGTTGTCGGGCTTTTTATACCGCCCATTTCAACTATGGTTTACGTCTTCCCTTATCTTCCTTATTTCTTGATATTTTGAAAATATTTAGCGTATCCCTAACACAATTAGTCCCAAATTCCGTGGCTTTTGTTGTATGCTTTTCAGTTTTGATGATAGCAAAAAGATTCCAGCCATCTTTCCGTAATTTTACACAATTATTTTGTTTTAATATTTCTAGTTCCTCCAACCGTGGATACTTTTTTATCAGCCAGAAGACTGGTCGCTCTATCTTTGATTCCCCTGTTTCCAGCAATCCTGCCTAGAAATCTCATTTTTTCTTTGTACGACCTCCTTCTCACCTTCGGTTAGTAGATGGTTCTACTGAACCATTCTCGTGGGGATCATGACTCCGAGTGGGTTTCCGATGGTCGCTCGGTGACAGGCCACTTTATCCCTGATGATCCTCAATTAATTGGTGAAATCATGGATATGCGTGCCGACAAGTATCAGAGTGCTCTTCTTATTGATGAGGCTTTTCCCTGTAGAGCGGGCTTGAGTCCTCATACTTTTTCAATTGCTTCCCCTTCTCAATCGCTAGGTAAGCACTTTATTTTAGCGTTACTTTTTACATTATATTCTCTTTGAATAACATGTCTAATTCAGAACTTTATTCCCTTTCAGTTCTCATGGTGGAAAATTCTCGGCGCTCCTCGAAAGGGAAGATGGTCCTATCAAAATCTACTAAAAAGTAGAGAACTTTCCCATTGAGCAAAGGGTGTCCAGGAAGAGAAAATTGGACTTGGGCCATGATTCAGAAGAGAATAAAGAGGAATCTCCAGATTCATCACAGGAATCTCCTGTCCATCAGGGGACGGGACAGGGTTATCCTCCTTTTCAACTTCGGACTTCCCTTGGCATTCGAGGATGTCGTAGCTGGTCAATGCCCCATCCCAATGACATGCCAGTAGAGAGAAGAAAGCGTTACTATGGTCGTTCTGGTGAAGATCTTTCTTTACTTGGTGAAAATCATCCGAAACCTACTCTCGTTGAGATGATTGAAGATCATTTACAAGGGAAGAGAGCGGCTGGCTATCCTGAGAACGATTCTTTGGTTCACGACGAAAGCGAGAATGCCATGGATAAGGCTGCTCGTGTTCTTCTTTCCGGTGTCTTTACTCGTGATATGAATAAGCTCATTCGGAAGGATCCCTTGGAGAAATTTCAGAGAGCTTCTCTTTATGCTGAGAAGGTTATTTGTTGTCATATATGCTCATTCATTGATTTATCTAATGAATTCTTTAGCTCACAGATTCGTTTCATTTATTTCTCAGACAAAGACTTGTTTGGCCTCGTATGCCTATGAAGCTGCTACCTAGAAACAACAATGTGAATTTTTGGACGAGAGATACAAGGCATTACTTCACAAGGTTTCTGATCCGGAGGCTGGTCCCTCGATGTCCTCTTCTTTTCCACCTCCGATCACAGATTATCAGGCCACGGGAACTGATGACCAAGAGATCATAAATAAAGTTTTGGAGACTTCTCGTGCTCAAGAGCAGATTGATCGGTTCGCTAAGGAGTTCGAAGATTATCAACTTCGAAGTACTACTCGGATTAGCGAGCTGGAATCTCAGGTAGTGAGTCTTCAAGCCTCATTGGAGGAGTACGATAGGGACCTTTCTCTTAGCGGACTCACCGATCGTTATGGTAGGAATCCCGACGAGAGGGTGATTCGTGAGTTCCTTAATTCTCCCGTTCATACAGCCTTGGTGTATCAAATGGTTGGTCCGCTCCTGGAAAGTGAAGGCGATTCATCAGCTGGTTGCCCTGGAATTGATTGAAGATCGCCGAAGGGAGTATTTTACGGCGACACACGTCAGCCTGAATCGTTATGGCGAGGAATACTCTCCTTCCAACCTGCCGAGTGTTAACTATCAACAGTTCCCTTTGGCTCACCTTGTCGAAGAGTTCGGGAAGCCATTGCCGACTCCTTCTTCAGATATTAATCTGGAGGTCGATAATAATTTCGTCGATCAAGAGGAAGAGGAGGAGAATATGGAGGCAGCGAACAAGGGAGCCAATGAAGGGGAGGCCGCTGACGATCAGGGAGTTCCAGATGGCGATCAGGTTGTGTGAGGATGGAGCGACCAATCCAGCATGAGGAATAACTTTGACAAGAACTAACATAGCATGATTTGTAATATTATTTTTTTTATCCTGTTGTAAATAAGACGGTTTGTATTCTGAAGGTTTTGTCTTTTCCGCTTCTCTATTGACAATAATTCAGACAAGTCATTAATTTTGGTGTAATCATTATGCTTGTGTCTTTTCGAATTCTTGCGGCTGTTCATAGGTTAGGTTCTCTGTTTCGCGCCCATTCTTAGGGTCTGTCGCGTCTTTTCATTTAGTATAAATACATACGGTAAAAAGTTTACTCGTTATTTACCGTTTTTACTCAACTCCGATAGAATATTCTCTCGCAGGAGGTCGATAAGCTTTCTTCGATAGTTAAATATTCTTTTCCATTTCCCAATATGAGTAACCTTTTCGGCAACACTTCAAAGCGTTCTTCCCGCGAGGGTAGTTGAAACCTGAGACCAAAACGGTCCCGTACTGAGGGGCCTTCAGTAGATCTTCCTCGCTCCCAGTCGATTAGAGGGTCGGGGATCCAGACTCCCGTTATTTCTTCCGAAACTTTTCCCTCGATTAGTTCAACTTTTACTCAACCAGATTTCCCCGTTTCTGGTGAGGTCAAAAGGAGGCCCTCCCCTGGTCGGGTGGCCTTCGGAGACATGTCCAATGTGGAGCAAACTTTTAATACCCGTTTCTTCGGGTGTTTCTTCTTTCGAGCACGGCTTGCATGAGCATGTTCCAAGTAAGTCTATTCCTTCCTCTGCTTCTACCGAACTAGTTATTGGCGAAGGCCAAGGGGACGCTGCCGCGGGGGCAGATGGCGGAGGTCCTTTTTTGAATCCATCCATGACACAATCTGTTGCTCTAGATTTTCTGACTTTTTATTTACTGATACCACTGTTATAACTACTTCTCTTGAAGCCGGCGGATCTTCTGGAGATCGGACAGGCTCGAGGTCCGGTCGGCGGACTGTTATTTCGGCTTCGGGTAAAGAGACCTTGGTGAGTCCTACGAGAGGGAGTCCCCTCGTGTGTTAGATGACCGTTGTATTCTTGAACAAGTTAGGGATATAACGGAGTCAGGAATTCCTCGGCCTGACAATATTCCCCTCGATAGTGAACTGCCCAATTCTCTTGAGCCCGACGCTTTGTCCTGGGAGTTGGGTCTGAGCACTATCTTGCCTGGCTAATTGAAGAAACACGAAGGCACTCCCAATGTTCGCCTCGTTCAGTCGATCGTCAAGATGTGCGAACATGTAATTACATTTCTAACTGTAATTCTTGCATTATTTTGATTGCTTTATTACATATGACCTTTTTCCTTTTCAAGCCAAGTATTTCGCGCTGCAGCTGGGCGTAGAGAATGACAATTTGTGGCTCGGTAAGGAGAGTCAAAAGCAACGTCTGGATTTGGAGACAGCGAAGGTCGAAGGCAGGCCTTCTAACTCAGGCTTCTCAATGATGATCTTCAGAAATTACGAGAAGAGAATTCTGTTCTTGAGAAGGAGAAGAGCGAACAGGCCCAGGTTAATGCACTTGCAGAGGAGTCTCGTCGGCAGGCATATGAACAAGGTTATGATGCCGGTTATCAGAAACGTCAGGAGGAGTTAATGGTGTTTGTGGATACTGCGACTCCTCGGAGGGGTGCTTCTGCTAGTCGGCCCAGCGATGGCAACCAGCCTCAATGACCTGTTTTAATGAAGCTGCTGTAGTGGACTGCTTCTTCCTTTTTTTTTTTTTTTTTTTTTTTTAAGACGATGTATGCCGCAACCGTCATGTGGTTGTCATGCACAATTTTATCGTTATAATTAAGTATAAATTTTCTAAGTAACCAGGAGATTTCAATTGACTTATCTGGCATTAATTTCCTGGGAGATCATCTTTTGTTTGAAAGAGTAGCTCGCTCTGGCTGATCAGTCTTGAATAGCCGAACGGTGTAGTGTTTCCTTTGCATATCAAACTTTTAAACACGTATGAGTGTGATGATTAATCAAGCATAGTCCCTTAGGCTATTTCTATAGTTACTTCAGTCATTATAAAATGTTAACTGTAGGTCGACCATGTAATTGGCTTGAACTGTAAAGTACGTTTACCATCCTTATCGATGAACGATTTGTGTTTGTAAAACTGTCTATTTGTCATGAACTTCTATATAAGGGTGTTAGTATAACTTCCCTTGAGCCTTGCTTTTCTTTTTAAAAGTTTAAGCTCTTATAAGTGATTTTGTTCTACCCATTTCCTTGAACTTCATGTTTGTTTGCACTGATTGTGAGCTCCATATTCCTCAAATAAAACAACCACTATTTCTTAAGGTTACGTTCTTGGTATGAGAGGAATTGGAAATTTGTAAATAATTAATAAGATCTAGCTGGTTGAGACCTCCTTAAGCAATTCTCTGGAATATGAGGCAGTGACGACCTCGTATGCGTGAATATGGAATTTTATTACCTCTAATGAGCTAGTACTTGTCATATTGGTGTGTGTCGAGGATCTCTTGTGCTTTTTCGAGCGATTAGCGTTTGTACGCGTGTAAGCTCTTTTCTGTCTGGAGCTCTTAAGATCCGCTTAATTTCGTGTTGATCGCTTCGATTATGAGACCTCTTTCTCATCGAGTAGCTTTTACGAATAAACAGGTGTCGTTCCAACTTATTCGCATTAAAGTGGGAAGTCAAACGGTCGCACTTTCGGTTTTCTCAGATCTTCATCCAACCGTAGGATTAATTTTAACTGTGCCTATAAATAGGTAGGCAGTTTCTTTTATATCCATTCATACTTCCCAAAAATGGAGATATCAATTTCTCTGAGTTTCTCTTTGCCCACTGATCCCATAACATTCAAGAAGTCACTCTATCGTGATCTATCATTCTAGAATAACTCAAACATATGTTACCTTGTACTTACAGGTCCCAGTATCACCCTACCTAGTACTGACGGGTCACATGTGGCCTCAGCCTTAGTCTTCATTGGGTTGGGGTCCATGGTTGCTTGTTTGCACATGGCGGCTTCATACGTACCAGGCGTCCCCGTTCTTGGAGGTTACCTCTGGAGTGATAGACCGCAGGGACATGCTGGTAAATTTTAACTTTTGCGACGGTCTTCTCGAGAATGCTGCTTTAGAGTAAAAATCAACCCCATTACACAAGCAGTATCTTGTTTTTGGCGATTTGCCGTTATCAGGCATCTGGCTGGTAATGGCCATTCCGACTAAAGGAAAAATCGATCTTCAGAGCCTGGTCGTCGAACCAAAGAAGTCGACCATCCTGAGCAGCATGCTTCATAGAGGGTTGTACAGGATCAACGAGGCACCAGGGAGGAGATTGATGTTTCTGTGGACATTGTCGTGAAAGCCATCAATCCGTAGAGTAGGATTTTTTTACCATTGTAATGATACGAGAAATGTTATATGTACTTAGGCGAATAGAACTCTGTATGTAATTTCAAGAGATGTTCTTTGTACTCAGATGAATAAAATTTGATTGTTTTCATATCTCTTGTTGTTAATCTTTTTCGTACTGTTATTATTCGCTTGTCGTTGTAAAACATCGAGGAATGATTATCGCGTTATTCGAGTATCCTCTGACTATTGGAAACTTAGGTTTTTAACCAAAATATTTGGCTTTAACCTATCTTGATTGCTATTATGGAGGTCGAGGAGCGTCTATTGAGCGGATCAATTTATACTCAACTCTTTTTTAAGACTTAGGTTTTTTTACCAAAATTTTTGGCTTTAAACCTTATTATTTTTGAGATCGAGGAGCGTATATCGAGCAGATCGATTTATACTGAACTCGTTTTAAGACTTAGGTTTTTTACCAAAGTTTTTGGCATTTAACCTATCTTTGTTTGATATTATGTAGATCGAGGAGCGTTTATTGAGCGGATCAATTTATACTCAACTCATTTTAAGACTTAGGTTTTTTACCAATATTTTTGGCTTTTAACTTATCTTTGTTTGCTATTATGTAGATCGAGGAGCGTTTATTGAGCGGAGCAATTTATACTCAACTCTTTTTAAGACTTAGGTTTTTTACCAATTTTTTTTTGGCTTTTAACCTTTTTATTTTTGAGATTGAGGAGCGTTTATCGAGCGCATCGATTTATACTCAACTGGTTTTAAGACTTAGGTTTTTTACGAAAGTTTTTGTCTTTTAACCTTTTTATTTGTGAGATCGAGGAGCATTTATCGAGCGGATCGATTTATACTCAACTCGTTTTAAGACAATAGGTTTTTTACCAAAGTTTTTGGCTTTTAGCCTTTTTATTTTTGAGATCGAGGAGCGTTTATCGAGCGGATCGATTTATACTCAACTCGTTTTAAGACTTAGGTTTTTTACCAAAGTTTTTGGCTTTTAACCTCTTTATTTTTGAGATCGAGGAGCGTTTATCGAGCGGATCGATTTATACTCAACTCGTTTTAAGACTTAGGTTTTTTACCAAAGTTTTTGGCTTTTAACCTTTTTATTTTTGAGATCGATGAGCGTTTATCGAACGGATCTATTTATACTCAACTCGTTTTAAGACTTAGGTTTTTTACCAAAATTTTTTGGCTTTTAACCTTTTTAGTCGTTATTTATGAGATCGAGGAGTGTTTATCGAGCGGATCGATTTATACTCAACTCGTTTTAAGTCATATATCAACTTTTGTGGATTCGACCATGTTGATTGTTGAATTTCGAGGAGCGTTTATCGAATAGATCGATTTATACTCAACTCGTTTTGAAACTTCGGCCTTACTCAAGTGAACCTTTGATTTGGTCCTCGAAATCGTAATCATTTATAAAAAATATCGAGAATGAATCTCAGGCTAAGGCCTTTATTACAACGAATAAAAAAAATAAAACAAACAAAATTAAAGGAAATTAACAAGGACGATTACTAGGATTCATTTTCCATAGTATCTTCTTAGGTTGGCTGCATTCCATGTTCTTGGTAGGGGTGTTCCGTCCAAGTGTGCAATTTTGTATGAACCTTTCTTTCCTACATCAATGACAATGTATGGTCCATCCCAATTCTGTTGTAATTTTCCCACATGCTTGGATACCTCTACCTTTTTCAGCACCAAGTCCCCTTCTTTGAAGCTTCGTATGCGTACCTTCTGATTGTATGCCTTCTCCATGTTTGATTTAGCGACCTGCAATCGTACGGCTGCTTTTTCTCTTAAGGCTTCAGTCAAGTCGATATCACTTTCTCTTGCCTTTTCATTTTCCTTGTCATCATACATTTCGATTCTTGGTGTTGGAATTAGTGTTTCGACTGGAATTACAGCCTCCGAGCCATATACCAGACTAAATGGGGTCTCCCCGGTCAAAGTTCTGACTGTCGTTCGATTAGCTCAAAGTACTCCGGGGAGTTCATCTAGCCATCTTCCTTTGGCTGCCCCTAATCTTTTCTCTAAAGACTTTATTATTTCACGGTTCACTACTTCAGTTTGTCCATTCGCTCTTGGATGCCCTACTGAAGTGACGTTTTGTTGAATTCCCAACTTTGAGCACCATTCCATCACTTCTTTTCCCGCGAATTGTGTTCCATTATCAGAAATCAGGATTCTCGGGATGCCGAATCGACATACTATGAATTTCCATAGGAAATTGATCACTTGGAATTGAGTTATTCGAGCAAGAGCAACGCATTCTATCCATTTACTGAAATATTCGATAGCGACCAGAACATATGTTTTTTTAGACCTGGCTAGTGGGAAAGGTCCCACAATGTCCATTCCCCATTGATCAAATGGCCAGCATACTGGTATCGGGTGCATGTTCTCGGCTGGTTGATGACTTATATTTGCATGAACTTGACAATGATGACATTTTTGCACATACTGTATGGCATCATTGTTGATGGTAGGCCAATAATAACTTGGTCTAAGGCACCTTAAGGCTAAGGCCCTTGCTCCACTGTGATTCCCTGCTTCTCCTTCGTGTACCTCTCGAAGGACATCATGGGTTTGTGACTCGGAGATGCATTTTAGAAGAATTCCTGATACCGATCTTCGGTAAAGTTTTTCTTCTAACAATGTATATTTAGGAGCTCGATATTTTATATTCCGAGCCTCATTTTGATCAAGCGGTAATTTTTCTTCTCGGAGATAGTCCATCATCGGAGTCATCCAATTTCTTTTAGCTTCTTTGATTTCCATCATCTCAGTGACTGGTGTCTCGTCGATATCGATTGCTGGTGTATTGGAAATTAACCAGTTGATTACTCTTTCTGTTTTACCGTCATGAGACCCTGTAAATCTAGAAAGTTGATCGGTCCATTTATTTTCTGAACGTGGAATGTTCTGTATCTCAAAATTCTCGAATTTCTCAGCTAATTCTTTGACTTTGGTGAGGTACTTAATCATGTTAAATTCCTTTGCCTCGTATAGACCTTCAATCTGTCTTTGTACTAACTCCGAATCGGTCAGCACTTTGAGACTCTTTATATTGGCCTTGATCGCTATTTCCATTCCTGCGATTAGCGCTTCGTATTCGGCTTCGTTGTTTGTAACTACGAAGTCCAATGTTATTGCATAATTTATGTCTTCTTTATTTGGCCCGGTAAAGTTGATTTCGGCACCTCTTCCTTCTCTGCATGAAGCACCATCGACGTGCATCAACCAGGTTTGATTTTCTACGATTAAGATATCGTTATTGTGGCTAGTCGATTCACTAATTTCAGTTGTCGGGGTCGGAATTTCTAATAGGAAATCGGCTAGGACTTGAGCCTTAATCACGATTCGTGGCTTGTATTCGATTTCAAACTGGCCTAGCTCAATTGCAAACTTAGTAAATCTTCCAGAGGCTTCCGGCTTTGCTAAGACCTGTCTTAGGGGTTGGTTGGTTAACACCACAATTTTGTAGGTTAAAAAGTAAGGTCGGAGTTTGCGTGCCGCTACCACTAAAGCCAAAGCGAATTTTCTATTTTCAAGTAATTCTTCTCCGCCCCATGTAGTAACTTGCTTTAAATAATAAACAGGCTTATGTTCGACGCCTTCTATCTTTACCAAAACCGAACTAATGGCCACATCGGAAATAGATATGTAAATGTATAGTGGTTCGCCTTCAGTCGGTTTGGCTAATAATGGGGAGGATGTCAGGTATTCTTTCAACCGGTTGAAAGTCTGATCGCATTCTTCGGTCGAAACAAAGTTTTTCGCCTTTCTCAGAGTTTGAAAGAAAGGCAAATTTCGGTCAGCCGACTTGGAGATGAATCTGTTTAATGCCACGATCTTTCCTACTAAACTTTGCACCTGGGAGATCATTTTAGGAGGTTTCATTTCGGTTATAGCTCGGATCTTTTCTGGATTGGCCTCAATCCCTCGTTGATGTACAAAATATCCTAAAAATTTTCCCAATTTTACTCCGAAAGTGCATTTTGCGGGATTCAGCTTCATTTGGTATTTCCTCAATATTCGGAAGCATCGATCGAGATGCTTTACGTGGTCAGCTTCATTCATGCTTTCGACCAGCATATCATCTACGTACACTTCCATTATTTCTCCGATCAGCTTCTTGAACATCAGGTTTACTAACCTCTGGTATGTGGCCCCAGCGTTCCTTAGGCCAAATGGCATGACTATTAAGCAGTAGACACCTTGCTCTGTTATGAAAGCAGTTTTCTCTTGGTCTCGCTCATTCATGTATATTTGATAAAAACCTTGGAAGGCGTCCATCATGCTGAAGATTGCAAAACCAGCCGTTGAGTCGACCAATAGGTTGATCTTCGGAAGGGGATATGGATCGCGCGGACATAGCTTGTTAAGGTCGGTGAAGTCATTGCACATTCTCCACTTATTATCATTTTTATCCCCTTTTGCTACTAATACAACATTACATAGCCATTCCGAGAAGTGTATTTCTCGAATTTGTTTAGCCTTGAGTAGCCTTTCTACTTCTGCCTTGATTATCTTGTCTTTTATCGGCTCATGATTCCTCTTCTTTTGCCTAGCAGGTTTTGCCATTGGGTCGATTTTTAGCGAATGGGTGATTACTCTGGGATCAATCCCCTCGATGTCGTTCACACCCGAGGCGAAGATATCTATATTTTCTCTGAGGAAGTTTACTAACATTACTTCCCCTTCCTTACTGAGTTCAGTTCCTATTCTGGTCGTTTTTGTGGGATCCCCTTGTACCAGCAGGACATCTTTGTGCTCCGGTGGTTTTAAAGTCAAATTGACCGGTTCCTTTCCCTTTTTATCTATCGGGTCTGTGTTGGGGATTTCAACTTCGACTCTATCAACTTCATCCTCGAGCTTTCTTTTAGCTGGGGTAAACGATCTGTAACGGTTCCCGAATGTTAAGGAGGTGTTGTAACAGTCCCATGCCATACAATGATCGTTTACTATTTCTCCGATTCCCATGTCAGTCGGGAATTTTATTTTCTGATGGTAAGTTGACACAACTGCTCAGAATAGGTTGAGGGCGGTTCGGCCCTGGATCGCGTTGTAAGCGAATGGAGTTTCTACTACTAAGAATTTGATTAGCTTCACCGTACGACGTGGTTTCTTTCCGAGTGATACATTTAATGTTATCGTAGGGGACTATTTCCGAACCTCCAAATCCTACCAAAGGCGTAGCTACCTTTTGGAAAGTTATATCTCCGAGGTTCATCTGAGCTAGGACCTCTTTAGATTTGATGTTCGCTGAACTTCCATTGTCGATGAGGATTCTCTTAACGTTGTAGTTCGCTATTTCCAGCGATACCACCATCGGAAAATCAGGGTTGTCCTCTTTCGTGTTCCAGACAAAGTTCTTTGGTACCTCGCTCTCGTTAAAACTGATCAGATGATCCTTCGGTGGTTTGATTTCTAGCATCCACACTTCTTTCGGGTACCTATTGCTCCCAAATATTGACCTGGCGGTCCTGCGGCGAGCGTTGCGGCTATCTCCGCCGGCTGGCCCTCCTGAGATCGTATGAATGGTGCCGTTAACTTGATCATCGTTCAATTCCAGTGGCGGACCATTGTTAGGGGACCTTCTTCTCGAGGTCCCTCTTTGATTATTGTTCCGCGGACTCCAACTCCTGCCCCGCTTGCGATTGTTTTGTTCTAGATAGTCATCCAATTTTCCTTGTTCGATCAACTTTTTGATTTCTTGTTTCAGGTGAAAATAATCCTCGGTGCGATGCCCATTTGCCCGGTGATATATACGGTATAAATTGTAGTTTCGAGCATCCGGCCTTGGTTGAGCGATTCTTTTTGGTGGGGGGATCCAATTGTTCCTCTCAAGTATTACCAAGATTTCTTCGATAGGAACGGTCAGCCTGGGGTACTCCACTTGGTTTATTCTGTTCCTGTTTGCTGGTTCGGCCGATCTTGATCTCGGATAGATATTAGGTCTCCTATCTTGATCGTTCCGATTATACTCTAGACGCTGAAAGGCATTCCCCTTTCTGAATGGTCTATCATAATCCGTGGGTTTCGGGGCGGGAACTCTATCTGGCCGTCTTGACCCGGAGCTGGGAGCCTTATTTTTATTCTAATCTTTAAAAGAGTTCATCTCCTCTTGAGTCATGTATTTCGATGCCAAGGTCATAATATTCGCAAATGTTCTTGGTTGCTTTCTACTGAGGGCATTCCCGAATTACCTATTTTTGGTGAGGTCGAAAAGGATGGAGATTATGTAGTCGATATTTGGGGAATCGATTTTGAGCAATTACACGTTAAATCTTGCCAACCAGTTTCGTAGGGATTCTCCTTCTTGTTGGTGGATGGTTCCTAGATAGCTCATCGGCAGTTTCTGTCTCTTCTGGCTAGCGAACTGCTGAGTCAGCTTATTGCATAATTCCCGAAAGCTGAATATGGAATTAGTGGGTTGTTTGGCAAACCAATCTAAAGCCAGTCCTTCGAATGTGGTGACCATTAACTTTGCAGTGTATTCTGCTGAGTGAGCATATAAGTTCATTATGTTCGTAAAACTGAATATGTAATCATCTAGGTCGGTAGTTCCATCATATCTGGGTAGTCGTCCCGGAACCTGACCCATCAATTGAGCTTCTTTTATCTCCCTGCAGAAGGGGGAGCATGCTGTCAGGCTCTCTTAGAGCTCCGTTTTCCTGGCCCATGGATTTTGAATAGTTCGTAGACATTGTTCTAGACACTCCTGTACCATCTTCTCGATTTCTCTCTCCGAGAGGCGCACAGTTCTTAGTCGATTAGGAATTGCGTCGACCACGTCATCTTCGATGGGGATTATGGTATTTTCCTTTGATCCAAGGCGGACTGGTTGTGGCCTTGTCCGATCCGTTTTTCTCCGGATTTGCTCATCGGTTGGCTTTGTATTGCTCTTTTGCTGACTGCGCAACGATCGTTGCTAGCTCGCAGGGCTATCCGCTTGTTGTGAGATCTGATCGACCTGTCTTGGCGTACTTTGAATAGGATTTGCCCTAGTCGCTCTAGGGTTTCTAGGAACCTGCTCGGGTAATAGTAATTCCCCTGGGCAGAGTGAATTGAATAACATAGCGATCTGTCGTAGCTTCTCCCGAGTGTCCGACGGAGAAACCGGGATCTTTGGAGTCGTGTGGGCTTCCGATATCACATTGGTAGGGATCCCTTGTTGTCCTTGAGGTTTTTGGGTACTTATCCCTTGTGGTTCCTCCAGATTCGGCAGTTGGTCGTTCTATTGTTGATTATCAATATTTATTAGGGCGTTATGATTAGTATCGCCCTGTTGATCATCAGATATGATAGGAAGGTTCGTCGTGTTACTCCTTGCTTTGTTACGGGCGTTCTTCCTTGGGCGAGCCATATGCCAATCGAATAATTAACTTAGCCCCTCGGTGGGCGCCAACTGATTTAACCGTTTTTCGTAGGGTTAGATTAAATCAATGAGGTTATTTTCTGAGGTTAAATTACGTATAGATTATAGGGCTTAGTTACTTTATTCCGGATGGATCAATCTCAAGAAAGAACAAAGCGTAAAGAACAATTAGTAAACAAGACAATGAATATGAATATGAATATAGTATAGCAAAAGCTTTTCTATTAATTATAATCTCAGAATGCTTTGTATGGAGGTGTGAACTCTGAGTCAGTAGTTGTCTAATACAATGTTTAACTAGGTATTTATATAATAATAACCCAAGCTATTCAAGGAAACATAATCCCAATAGGACTAGGTATAGTAATCCTTATGGAACTTGGACTTCATTCTTAGTCGCCAAGGATTGATAGTTCAGATCGGACCGGGCAGCTCATCATCTAATTAGTCTTCCGATCGGTCCGAACGTATGTTCACTTGTCGCTCTGATTATTATAAGGGGTGCGAAATAGCCCCCATCAGATCCTGAAGTGCAGATCATCCATCCCATAGCAGCTGCACCACTTGCATCTGCTGGACCTGCTCCTGCCAGTACTCAAGAAGACCAGCCAGCTGATAAAAAGAAAGGAAAAAGGAAGATACTCATCAAAAGAAAGAAGGTATCAGCTGCTGACGAGAGAAAAAGGAAAGAGGCAGAACAGAGAAAAAGGGATGACCAGGAAGAACAAAGGATCCTTGAGCTTAGCAAGATAGAAGCTGAAAAAGAAGAGCAGAGAAGAAAGATGTCTGAAGCAGAACGCAAAGCTGGTCAGGATGCTGAGTTAGCTCTCGTTCTTGAGCTCAGTAAAAAGGACGCTCATGGTCCTGTTGTTTCTGGAGGCATAAAGATTGGTGAATCTTTAAATGCCAAGAAGAAAATGCCTACTGGCATGGTCAAACCGAAGAAAAAGTTTGAAGTAAGAAGAGCTTTTGATATTGTAAATTCTGACTCTTCTGTTTTCAACAGATTTGAATCAGCACTGGCTTACTTTGACAAGAACCTGATGCTTAAATCCCTGTTCACTCACAAAAAGAGAAAATACATGAAATGGAGAGAGTACATGATGGACAAAACTGTTGAGGAGATCCAGAACTGGGAAGAGTTTGCTAATGAAGAGAGGTGGGTTCTTGATTGGCTGAAGACTACTTCCATCACCAGAGCACTGGATCCAGACTTCGTTAGAGATGTAATGCACAAGTATACACAAGACTTTGCTGCTGAAGAAGCAAAGATTATCTCTAACTCTTTGCCAGCCAAAAGAAGGAAGAAAGATGATCCAACATAAAGAGTTGTGCAAATTGATGTTCTGACAGCCTTGGAGAACTGGGCTGTTAAGTCAAGATATGAACAAGGCTCGCTAAGTGATCTGCCTGCCATGCCTGGTGTTCAACAGATCACATTCGGCAAAGAACTGAAAAGTTATCAAGAAGTGCCTAAAGTGCAGAAGCCTGCTCCTAATCGTCTACCTGTTGTAAGAAAGATTCGTCAGACAACAATCTTCACTGATGATGGCAAGATTATT
This sequence comes from Penstemon barbatus, assembly GCA_003313485.2. NCBI lineage: Eukaryota > Viridiplantae > Streptophyta > Magnoliopsida > Lamiales > Plantaginaceae > Penstemon > Penstemon barbatus. Next base: position 16,249,135 of record CM064882.1, on the reverse strand, counting down.
AACAAGATCTTTGAAGATGTCACAGATCAGCCTGATGCTGATAAAGAACCCTTAGCCATTGAATGGACTGATGAGGGAAAAGCTAAGGACGAAGCTGATCTGAAAGACACTCCTGTTCAACAGGAAGAGGATCACACTGCATCACCTAAAGTTTCAACATCTGATATGGACTCATCGCTGATGGAAGCCTTCCAAATGATGCTGAAAAATTCATTAAGGGAAACGGAAGGGAGGAACAAACTGCACTTGGAGAAAATGCAGAAAGATATAGAAGAAAAGAACAGGCTGCAGTTGGAACAGATGCAGAAGAACACCGCAATAATGGTGAAGGATGCCATTGACAACTTCCCTCTGCCTGAGGGTAATACTCTAAGGATGACACATAGTATCCTAGATATGACCAGGAGTATTGAAGATATCAAAGCTGACATGAATCATTTTCATACTGCCTTAAAGAGGAATGAAGACCAAATTGCTCATCTCACAGACACATTCATCAAAGTAGCAGAGGAGGAGACATCAAAGAATCACCTGTTGGTAGAACAAGTTCATAAAGCTGCCACCAGAGTTGATGAAGAAATCTCCACTCTACTACTTAACATTGACTACATCAATGATCAAACTGATAAGATCTCTACAACTCTCATTCATCTCAATGCAAGCCATGACCTAATCAATCAGAACATCAAATCTTTATGTGCTGCTGTCAGGATTCAACCTGTAGCCCTCAACCCTTCTATCAACCCTGATGATGACAAAAAGGGGGAAGATAAAGGAGAAGAGACAACTATTCAAGCTTCTGCTACTGAAAATCAAGCACTCGAAGAAAAGGCTGAGGAAACTGATGCTGATAAAGACAAGAAGACTGATGAGAAGGAAGATGAAAAGGCTGCTGCTGAAGAAGTTGGAAAGGCTGATGGCAAAGAAAAGTCTGAAGATCAAGAGAGGTCATTCACCAAGTACAAGGATGAAGAGAGGTTAAAGAGAAGAATGGAGGAGGCAGAAAAATAGCTGAAAAGAGAACAAGAAATCAAACATAAAATGGAAGTTGCCAAGTCCAATCTAGTCATAGATGATGCTATTGATGAATAAGAAGATGGAGAAGATGATGATGAAGAATCCTCTTATGAGTATTACGAAGAGGTTGAAGGAGAAAGTGAAGAAGCTGATGACTAGATTAGATCAAACCTTTATAATCAGTTTTCTTTATTTTCCTCAGTTATCTCATCTGATGAAAAACTTGTAATTTGTAATCATTTTCAACATATATAAAAAGTTCAAGTTTTTATTCCAACATACATTTCTATCTCAGAAATTTTGAGGATTAAAACTTTAGTTTAGGTAACAGGTACTTAGCTGAAGTTTTGTCATCATAAAAAAGGGGGACATTGTTGGATGAAGATGAAGATAAAGTGTACTGAATTTAGAATAATTAAGGGAGGTTTTGATGATTTCCAAAACTCATCAAGATCAGCTAAGTATGGAAAACTTAGTTTAAAATCCTTAGAAGAATTTTGACCAAGTAATGAAAGACAAATCAGAAGGGTCAAATATTCAAGGTCCAGAAGTCTACTGATCTGCTGAAGGGAAGAAATCAGCCTGGTGAAAATCAGCCGACTCAAATCAGATATGTGCAAGTTTGAGACTAGCTCTGTTCATCATCAGACTTGTACTCTCATCAGCCAACTGGAAAGGATCAAGAAGTCGTCACAATGGTAATAAATGCCACTGGAGTAATAAATGTTGAAGTCCGAGGCTATTAATGACAAATGATTGAAAAAATAACTCGTATCAGCTCGGTGCATTTAATGCTGCCTGACAGAAAATACAGTCTGCAGTACTGTCACTGTGCAGAGAGCCGTTCGCGAAAATTAAGAACCAGAAATCAAGAAATTTGAATTGTGTCTCTCTTCAACGGACATGAAGAGAGACACAATTCAAATGAGTGAGTGTAAATAGCTGAAGAGACGAAGAGAAAAGAAGCTACAATACATCAACTGAGAGATTGAATTTGAAGCAAAATATTTTCGAAGACTCAAAAGATCAAGAACAGCTCACTCATCAGCCTTGTCATTTGTTGACTCAAGCTGAAGCTGAAGATCAAAGATAAATACATTTTTCTGAGTGAAATCTGTTAGAGTGTTGTGAGGAGTGTTTATCCATCTGTGTGAAGTGATAAAACTCTGTAGAATAGGTCTTCTTTGTGATTTCCTATTGTGAGCTTACGGCCAGATTTATTTGTTGTTTTGGCGTAAGTGGAGTATACTGATTACTGTGTATTTTTAGTATAAACCAAGATCTTTGTGACCTGGAAGAGTGGATTAAAGGATATTTACATCCATATAACCACTATAAAAATTCTTGTGTTTTTACCTTGCATTTTACTTGCATATTTTCAGATTGCATAAAACACTTGATAAAGCTGTTTGAAAAAGGATTTAAGGAGTCTATAAAACTGGGGATAAAACTTTTCAAACTACTAAGTATACTTGAGAAAAACACTTTATAAATCCGCTGCAAGTATTCTGGTATTAAAACTGATTTTGACTAAAATCAGCTAAGTGACTACCCACCGCGCTTACGGCTCTCTACCCCAACCCAACTTGCTCTGGCCCCGGGTCCTTCCTTTCTATTCCTCGGTAAGCGGACCGTGGGAGCGACTAGTGGTCAACAAAGCTGTTCAAAGATTTGTTCGCGATCAGCCTTGCAAACTTACTGCTCTGTAGCTTAGTCTGCTTACAGTTAAGCAAAAGTTTTAAAGTTAAAACTTGATTAAAATTTTTCAGAGGTCAATTCACCCCCCCCCCCCCTCCCCTGTAGACCTCATTTGACCACTTGGGACCAACATACCCCTTATAGGGTTTGGTTTTCGGTAAAACCGGTCGGTTCCCCGTACCGAACCGGTTGAACCGAACCCACTTACTTTATTTTTTTTTCTATTAGGTCCTATTACCCAAAATCCAATAGGAAAACCCGTAATCGGCTATTTTTACACTTGCCCTGATTCTCCCAGCCGCGGCCGCTCCACCGCTCAGCCTTAGATTCCTGTTCAAGGCCGCCTCCTCCTCCTCCTTCCATCGACAGCAGCTGCCAGCCAGGTAATATTTCGGTTCAAGGCCGCCTACTCTTGAATCTTAATCGTATATTTCTTCATTTCTTGCCAAAATTGTTGTTATAATAAGTGAATCTCTTGGAAAAAATCATTAATGTTAAAAGAAATATTAATGGAACAATTAGAATATGATAATATATAGTTGGTTATAAAAATGGAGTTAATCTCTTCTTATTAATGGAACAATTTCTTGCCAATTTTTTCACTGAAAATTGAATAATATTGAGCATTCCGGTACACATGGACCGAACAGGACAGGTCGGTATTTGTACCGAACCGGACCGACTATTTCGGTCCAGTAAACGGTCAATGTTTTTTGGGACCGAACCGGGACAGAACCGAACTTCGGTTTGGTTCGGTCCGGTTCTTACCGTTTGCTCACCCCTAATTCATATACATATTGATTAGGTGTTGTTTATGTAAACAATTTTTTTTATTGTTGTTGAACGTAAGAGTATTTCAATTTGGGTAGAGATCTCAGTGTATAGAATATTTGTTTAAAGTTCTTTGATAGAAGAAGAAATAGTTTGAAGTTTTTGAGATGCACATATTTGACAATTCACTTGGAGAACTAATTGCCCTTGTTTATCACGAGGGTTAAAGTTAGAAAGACATGTAGTGATTAAACTTCTCACAAATATGCAGTTAGACTGCTAGTTTTATCACTCTGATTTTATTAAATTATAGTTTCAAAGTTAGTGGAATCGAAATTATATATTTATTAAGTTAACAATGTGGAGACAAAGTTGACATAAAAAGGGGTGTCTTTTAGTTAGAGCGGACATCTCCAAATGTAGAAATTGAGTTTGTTGTGATTGTATGAAGGGTTTATTAGTCTTAACTAAGGAAATGATTTATTTTTATAGTATAAGACGAGGCATACAAAAAAAAAAAAAGGACGTTCATTCATTTTGTGTAAGCCAATGTTTATGGATCATTTTTAGCATGTGTTATGTTTTTTGAAGCTCTTTAATTAGCTTGTGCATTCCCCGTGCATTATTTGAGCTCCAACAAAGATTTATTCAAATTCGGAAGTATTTTTCTATTATTGTTTGTTTTTTATAGTCGCGCATTAGTAGATTCAAGAATATACTTTGCTAAGAGTTTGATTTGGTCAGTTTTGATTGATTTAGTAGATATAAGAAATAAATTTTCCATTTATAGCATTTTACTTAAGTTGATTACGGGGTTACTCATTTTAAATATTGTGATTAAATTTATAAAAAACAAATAATTATATATAAGTCTAACTCTTTAAGTTTACACCGATTATAGATAATTAATATGGTAAGTTACAAATCAATTCCCACGATTATATATTCCACATTTTTATAATTCGATTTCTGTTTTAGCTAAATAACATTATCAATGGATTTAAAAACATGTCAATTAAACTTTTTAATTTATTTTTAGAAGATTAAATTTTTTCACTAAATATACAGTTGAATCCCTCGAACCCTTGCCTACTCTGCAGCGTCATCCACGGATTTCATTCCTTAGAAATCTCCAATCAGTTGCGGCAGACTGAAAATTAATATCATATTCTCACTTTAAGGTAAGATTTTTTTACTAACACACGATTTATGTGTTTAATTATTAAGATCTATATAATTTGCTTATTTATAAATCGATTAAGGTGTGTTTATAGGAGCGAATTTTGTGCATCAAGTGAAAAGTAACTGAGAATAGGAAGATATTTGGGAGAAACTTGGAAATTATTTCTACTCCCTCTATATATATATATATATATATATATATATATATATATATATATATATATATATATATATATGTCCCGAATTGAGTAAAGCTTTATCGTTAGGTTTAGGAATTAATTGTATCACATTAATTGGTTGTGATTGCTTAATGGGTTTTCCTAACATATTATTCGGTTAACAAATGTAAATTGCATTCATATACATATTGATGAGGTGTTTCTTATGTAAACAATTTTTTTTATTGTTGTTGAACGTAAGAGTATTTTAATTTGTGTAGAGATCTCGATGTATAGAATATTTGTTTAAAATCCTTTGATAGAAGAAAAAATAGTTAGAAGTCTTTGAGATGCACATATTTGAGAATTCACATGGAGAATTAATTGCCCTTGTGTAAGCCAATGTTTATGGATCATTTTTAGCATGTGTTATGTTTTTTGAAGCTCTTTAATTAGCTTGTGCATTCCCCGTGCATTATTTGAGCTCCAACAAAGATTTATTCAAATTCGGAAGTATTTTTCTATTATTGTTTGTTTTTTATAGTCGCGCATTAGTAGATTCAAGAATATACTTTGCTAAGAGTTTGATTTGGTCAGTTTTGATTGATTTAGTAGATATAAGAAATAAATTTTCCATTTATAGCATTTTACTTAAGTTGATTACGGGGTTACTCATTTTAAATATTGTGATTAAATATATAAAAAACAAATAATTATATATAAGTCTAATTCTTTAGGTTTACACCGATTATACAAAATTAATTTGGTAAGTTACAAATCAATTCCCACGATTATATATTCCACATTTTTATAATTCGATTTCTGTTTTAGCGATATAATATTATCAATGGAATTAAAAACACGTCAATTAAACTTTTTAATTTATTTTTAGAAGATTAAATTTTTTCACTAAATATACAGTTGAGTCCCTCGAACCCTTGCCAACTCTGCAGCGTCATCCACAGATTTCATTCCTTAGAAATCTCCAATCAGTTGCGGCCAACTGAAAATTAATATCATATTCTCACTTTATGGTAAGATTTTTTTACTAACACACGATTTATGTGTTTAATTATTAAGATCTATATAATTTGCTTATTTTGAAATCGATTAAGGTGTGTTTATAGGAGCGAATTTTGTGCATCAAGTGAAAAGTAACTGAGAATAGGAAGATATTTGGGAGAAACTTGGAAATTATTTCTACTCCCTATATATATATATATATATATATATATATATATATATATATATATATATATATATATATATATATATGCCCCAAATTGAGTAAAGCTTTATCGTTAGGTTTAGGAATTAATTGTATCACATTAATTGGTTGTGATTGCTTAACGAGTTTTCCTAACATATGATTAGCTTGACAAGGGTAGATTGCACTCATATACATATTGATGAGGTGTTGCTTATGTAAATAATTTTTTTTATTGTTGTTGAATGTAAGAGTATTTTAATTTGGGTAGAGATCTCGATGTATAGAATATTTGTTTAAAATCCTTTGATAGAAGAAGAAATAGTTAGAAGTGTTTTGATGCACATATTTGAGAATTAACATGGAGAACTAATTTCCCTTGTGTATCACGAGGGTCAAAGTTAGAAACACATGTAGTGATTAAACTTCTCACAAATCCGCAGTTAGGCTGCTAGTTCTCTCCCTCTGATTTTATTAGATTATAGTTTCAAAGTTAGTGGAATCGAAACTATAAATTTATTAACTTAACAAAGTGGAGACAAAGTTGACATAAGAAGGGGAGTCTTTTAGTTAGAACTGACCTCTCCAAATGTAGAAATTGAGTTTGTTGTGATTGTATGAAGGGCTTATTAGTCATAACTAAGTAGATGAGTTATTTTTATAAAATAATACGAGGCACGCAAAAAAAATGACGTTTTTTCATTTTGTAGACGCCGGTTTTTATGTATCATTTCTTGTATGAGTTTTGTTTTTTGAAGCTGTTTGATTAGCACGTGCATTCCCCAAAAAGGATTTATTCAAATTCGGAATTATTTTTCAATTATTGTTTGTTTTTTGTGGTCGTGCATTAGTAGATTCAAAAATATACATTGCTAAGTGTTTGATTTGGTCAGCTTGGATTGATTTAGTATATATAAGATATATGTTTTGCATTAGTACAATTTTACTTAGATTGATTACGGGATTACTCATTTTGAATTTTGCTATTAAATTTATGAAAAATAAATAATTATATAAGTCTAACTCTCCAGGTTTACACTGATTAGAGTGAATTAATTTGGTAATTTACAAATCAATTCCCACGATTATATATTCCAAATTTTTATAATTCAATTTCTGTTTTAGCTATATAACATTATCAATGAAAATAAAAACATGTCAATTGAACTTTTCAATTTATTTTTAGAAGACTAAAGCTTTTCACTAAATATACAGTTGAGTCCCTCGAACCCTTGCCTACTCCGCATCGTCATCCACTGATTTCATTCCTTAGAAATCTCCAATCAGTTGCAGCCGACTGAAAATTAATATCATATTCTCATTTTCTGGTAAGATTTTTTTTACTAACACGCTTTACGTGTATAATTATTAATATCTATATAATTTGATTATTTTGAAATCGATTAAGGTGTGTTTATAGGAGCCAATTTTGTGCATAAAGTGAAAAATAACTGAGTATAGGAAGATATTTGGAAGGAACATGGAAATTATTTCTACTCCCTCTATATATATATATATATATATATATATATATATATATATATATATATATATATATATATATATATATATTTATATATATATGCTCATAATTGAGTAAATATTTATCGTCAGGTTTAGGAATTAATTGTATCACATTAATTGGTTGTGATTGCTTCACGGATTTTCCTAACATATGATTAGCTTAACAAGGGTAGATTACACTCATATACATATTGATGAGGTGTTGTTTATATAAACAATTTTTTTTATTGTTGTTGAACGTAAGAGTATTTCAGTTTGGGTAGAGATCTTAGTGTATAGAATATTTGTTTAAAGTTCTTTGATAGAAGAAGAACTAGTTTGAAGTTTTTGAGATGCACATATTTGACAATTCACTTGGAGAACTAATTGTCCTTTTTTATCACGAGGGTTAAAGTTAGAAACACATGTAGTGATTAAACTTCTCACAAATATGCAGTTAGACTGCTAGTTTTATCCCTCTGATTTTATTAAATTATAGTTTCAAAGTTAGTGGAATCAAAATTATATATTTATTAAGTTAACAATTTGGAGACAAAGTTTACATAAAAAAGGGTGTCTTTTAGTTAGAGCGGACATCTCCAAATGTAGAAATTGAGTTTGTTGTGATTGTTTGAAGGTTTTATTAGTCTTAACTAAGGAAATGATTTATTTTTATAGTATAAGACGAGGCATACAAAAAAAAAGGACGTTTATTCATTTTGCATAAGCCAATGTTTATGGATCATTTTTAGCATGTGTTACGTTTTTTGAAGCTATTTAATTAGCTTGTGCATTCCCCGCGCATTATTTGAGCTCCAACAAAGATTTATTCAAATTTGGAAGTATTTTTCTATTATTGTTTTTTATGATAGTCGCGCATTAGTAGAATCAAGAATATACTTTGCTAAGAGTTTGATTTGGTCAGCTTAGATTGATTTAGTAGATATAAGAAATAGATATTCCATTTATAGCATTTTACTTAAGTTGATTACGGGGTTACTCATTTTAAATATTGTGATTAAATTTATAAAAAACAAATAATTATATATAAGTCTAATTCTTTAGGTTTACACCGATTATACAAAATTAATTTGGTAAGTTACAAATCAATTCCCACGATTATATATTCCACATTTTTATAATTCGATTTCTGTTTTAGCGATATAATATTATCAATGGAATTAAAAACACGTCAATTAAACTTTTTAATTTATTTTTAGAAGATTAAATTTTTTCACTAAATATACAGTTGAGTCCCTCGAACCCTTGCCAACTCTGCAGCGTCATCCACAGATTTCATTCCTTAGAAATCTCCAATCAGTTGCGGCCAACTGAAAATTAATATCATATTCTCACTTTATGGTAAGATTTTTTTACTAACACACGATTTATGTGTTTAATTATTAAGATCTATATAATTTGCTTATTTTGAAATCGATTAAGGTGTGTTTATAGGAGCGAATTTTGTGCATCAAGTGAAAAGTAACTGAGAATAGGAAGATATTTGGGAGAAACTTGGAAATTATTTCTACTCCCTATATATATATATATATATATATATATATATATATGCCCCAAATTGAGTAAAGCTTTATCGTTAGGTTTAGGAATTAATTGTATCACATTAATTGGTTGTGATTGCTTAACGAGTTTTCCTAACATATGATTAGCTTGACAAGGGTAGATTGCACTCATATACATATTGAAGAGGTGTTGCTTATGTAAATAATTTTTTTTATTGTTGTTGAATGTAAGAGTATTTTAATTTGGGTAGAGATCTCGATGTATAGAATATTTGTTTAAAATCCTTTGATAGAAAAAGAAATAGTTAGAAGTGTTTTGATGCACATATTTGAGAATTCACATGGAGAACTAATTTCCCTTGTGTATCACGAGGGTCAAAGTTAGAAACACATGTAGTGATTAAACTTCTCACAAATCCGCAGTTAGGCTGCTAGTTTTCCCCCTCTGATTTTATTAGATTATAGTTTCAAAGTTAGTGGAATCGAAACTATAAATTTATTAACTTAACAAAGTGGAGACAAAGTTGACATAAGAAGGGGAGTCTTTTAGTTAGAACTGACCTCTCCAAATGTAGAAATTGAGTTTGTTGTGATTGTATGAAGGGCTTATTAGTCATAACTAAGTAGATGAGTTATTTTTATAAAATAATACGAGGCACGCAAAAAAAATGACGTTTTTTCATTTTGTAGACGCCGGTTTTTATGTATCATTTCTTGTATGAGTTTTGTTTTTTGAAGCTGTTTGATTAGCACGTGCATTCCCCAAAAAGGATTTATTCAAATTCGGAATTATTTTTCAATTATTGTTTGTTTTTTGTGGTCGTGCATTAGTAGATTCAAAAATATACATTGCTAAGTGTTTGATTTGGTCAGCTTGGATTGATTTAGTATATATAAGATATAAGTTTTGCATTAGTACAATTTTACTTAGATTGATTACGGGATTACTCATTTTGAATTTTGCTATTAAATTTATGAAAAATAAATAATTATATAAGTCTAACTCTCCAGGTTTACACTGATTAGATTAAATTAATTTGTTAATTTACAAATCAATTCCCACGATTATATATTCCAAATTTTTATAATTCAATTTCTGTTTTAGCTATATAACATTATCAATGGAAATAAAAACATGTCAATTGAACTTTTCAATTTATTTTTAGAAGACTAAAGCTTTTCACTAAATATACAGTTGAGTCCCTCGAACCCTTGCCTACTCCGCATCGTCATCCACTGATTTCATTCCTTAGAAATCTCCAATCAGTTGCAGCCGACTGAAAATTAATATCATATTCTCATTTTCTGGTAAGATTTTTTTTACTAACACGCTTTACGTGTATAATTATTAATATCTATATAATTTGATTATTTTGAAATCGATTAAGGTGTGTTTATAGGAGCCAATTTTGTGCATCAAGTGAAAAATAACTGAGTATAGGAAGATATTTGGAAGGAACATGGAAATTATTTCTATTCCCTCTATATATATATATATATATATATATATATATATATATATATATATATATGCTCCGAATTGAGTAAATATTTATCGTTAGGTTTAGGAATTAATTGTATCACATTAATTGGTTGTGATTGCTTCACGGATTTTCCTAACATATGATTAGCTTAACAAGGGTAGATTGCACTCATATACATATTGATGAGGTGTTGTTTTTGTAAACAATTTTTTTTATTGTTGTTGAACGTAAGAGTATTTCAATTTGGCTAGAGATCTCAGTGTATAGAATATTTGTTTAAAGTTTTTTGATAGAAGAAGAAATAGTTTGAAGTTTTTGAGATGCACATATTTGACAATTCACTTGGAGAACTAATTGTCCTTTTTTATCACGAGGGTTAAAGTTAGAAACACATGTAGTGATTAAACTTCTCACAAATATGCAGTTAGACTGCTAGTTTTATCCCTCTGATTTTATTAAATTATAGTTTCAAAGTTAGTGGAATCGAAATTATATATTTATTAAGTTAACAATGTGGAGACAAAGTTTACATAAAAAAGGGTGTCTTTTAGTTAGAGCGGACATCTCCAAATGTAGAAATTGAGTTTGTTGTGATTGTTTGAAGGGTTTATTAGTCTTAACTAAGGAAATGATTTATTTTTATAGTATAAGACGAGGCATACAAAAAAAAGGACGTTTATTCATTTTGTGTAAGCCAATGTTTATGGATCATTTTTAGGATGTGTTATGTTTTTTGAAGCTCTTTAATTAGCTTGTGCATTCCCCGTGCATTATTTGAGCTCCAACAAAGATTTATTCAAATTTGGAAGTATTTTTCTATTATTGTTTTTTTTTATAGTCGCGCATTAGTAGATTCAAGAATATACTTTGCTAAGAGTGTTATTTGGTCAGCTTAGATTGATTTAGTAGATATAAGAAATAGATATTCCATTTATAGCATTTTACTTAAGTTGATTACGGGGTTACCCATTTTAAATATTGTGATTAAATTTATAAAAAACAAATAATTATATATAAGTCTAACTCTTTAGGTTTACACTGATTATACAAAATTAATTTGGTAAGTTACAAATCAATTCCCACGATTATATATTCCACATTTTTATAATTCGATTTCTGTTTTAGCGATATAATATTATCAATGGAATTAAAAACACGTCAATTAAACTTTTTAATTTATTTTTAGAAGATTAAATTTTTTTACTAAATATACAGTTGAGTCCCTCGAACCCTTGCCTACTCTGCAGCGTCATCCACAGATTTCATTCCTTAGAAATCTCCAATCAGTTGCGGCCGACTGAAAATTAATATCATATTCTCACTTTATTGTAAGATTTTTTTACTAACACACGATTTATGTGTTTAATTATTAAGATCTATATAATTTGCTTATTTTGAAATCGATTAAGGTGTGTTTATAGGAGCGAATTTTGTGCATCAAGTGAAAAGTAACTGAGAATAGGAAGATATTTGGGAGAAACTTGGAAATTATTTCTACTCCCTCTATATATATATATGCCCCAAATTGAGTAAAGCTTTATCGTTAGGTTTAGGAATTAATTGTATCACATTAATTGGTTGTGATTGCTTAACGAGTTTTCCTAACATATGATTAGCTTAACAAGGGTAGATTGCACTCATATACATATTGATGAGGTGTTGCTTATGTAAATAATTTTTTTTATTGTTGTTGAACGTAAGAGTATTTTAATTTGGGTAGAGATCTCGATGAATAGAATATTTGTTTAAAATCCTTTGATAGAAGAAGAAATAGTTAGAAGTGTTTTGATGCACATATTTGAGAATTCACATGGAGAACTAATTGCCCTTGTGTATCACGAGGGTCAAAGTTAGAAACACATGTAGTGATTAAACTTCTCACAAATCCGCAGTTAGGCTGCTAGTTTTCTCCCTCTGATTTTATTAGATTATAGTTTCAAAGTTAGTGGAATCGAAACTATAAATTTATTAACTTAACAATGTGGAGACAAAGTTGACATAAGAAGGGGAGACTTTTAGTTAGAACTGACCTCTCTAAGTGTTGGTCCCAAGTGGTCAGAAGAGGTTTAGAGGGGGGGGGGGAGGTGAATAAACCTCTTTAAAAATTTTCTTCAAAATTAACTTTAAAACTTTTCTTTAACTGAGCAGACTAAGCTGATCAGATTAGTTAGTTACAATTTTGTTCGCGAACAAATCTTTGAACAGCCTTGTTGACCACTCGTCTGATTGTTACTTAGCTGATTTTGCTAAAATCAGTTTTAATACTTAGAGTACTTGCAGCGGATTTTAGAAGTGTTTTTCACAAGTAAACTTAGCAGTTTGAAAAAGTTTCCCCAGATTTGTAAAATCTCCTTTTTGAATTCTTTTTCAAACAGTTAACTTAATGTGTTTTATGCGACTGAAAAATATGCAGGTAAAATGCAAATAAAAACACAAACAATTTTTATAGTGGTTATATGGATTTGAATATCCTTTAGTCCACTCTTCCAAGTCACAAAGATCTTGGGTTATACTAAAAACACACAGTAATCAGTATACTCTGCTTACGCCTTACAACAAATGAACAGGCCGTAAGTTCACAGTAAGAAATCACAAAGAGATCCTACTTCTCTGAAGTAATATCACTCACTAAGATGGATATCTACTTCTCACAACACTCAATGTTTACAAATTCACTCAGAAGATGTATTTGGCTTGATTCTTCAACTCTGCTTTTGTTAACAAATGACTAAGCTGATGAGTGAGCTGTTCTTGAGACTTAAAGAATTCTGCTTCGAAAATTTTCTCAGAAAGTGTGTTGCTTGCTTCTTCTTCGTCTCTTTCAGCTATTTATACTTGAGGATTGAAAAATGTCCGTTGAAGAGAGACAAGATTCAAATTCCTCGAGTACTGGTCCTTAAAATCCGCGAACGGCTCTTTTGCAGTCTGTCCGTACTGTGAACAGTACTATTCTGCAGGCAGCATTAAATGCACCCAGCTGATGTGAAGCAATTCTTCAATCATTTGTCTTTAATAACCTTGTACTTCAGCATTTATTACTCCAAGGGGCATTTATTACCGTTGGGGACACTTCATGATCTTTTCCACTTGGCTGACGAAATTGCAAGTCTGATGGCGAACTTGGCTGATATCAAACTTGAACAAATCTGATTTGAGTCGGCTGATCTTCATCAGTCTGATAGCTTTCCTTTCAGCAGATCATAAGTCTTGGACCTTGAAATTTGACTCTTCTGATGTCTTCATTACTTAGTCAAAATTTCTTCTAAGGGATCATCAGCTAAGTTACTCCATACTTAGCCAATCTTGAAGTTTTAGAATCCTTCAAAACCTCCCTTATCAAACTTCCTTTAGTGCCTTCATCTTCATCCTTATCCAACAATTTCCCCCTTTTTGATGATGACAAAACTTCAGCTAAGTACCTGTTGAATATCTAAGCTAAAGATGGCAGCTTCCATTTTCTCTTTAAGTTTTTGTTCCTTCAAAGCTTCCATGGCCTTCCTGGCTGATTCTGTATTTTTGTACTTAGTCAAAGGCTCTGATTGATCATCAACAGAGTCTTTGGATTCAGCCATTACTTCATCAGTTTTGGCTTTTTCCTTGGTCTCTTCTTCAGACTTGTCTTTGCCTTGTTCCTTTCCAATATCTTTTTCAGCAGGCTTGGTCAGTTCAGTAGCTTTATCAGTCTTGTTGGCTTCAGTAGTAGAGGTTTCCTTGGTTGATTCATCCCTTTTCTCTTCCCCCTTTTTGTCATCATCAGACTGGATGACTTCTTCAGGTTTAGCAGTAGGGTTGAGTGCAACTGTTGGAATCTTCATTCCAGCACATAAAGTCTTCAAATTCTGATTCACTACATCGTGACTTGCTGTAAGATGATGAATAGTTGTGCTGATATCGTCAGTCTTATCATTGAAGTAGTCAATGTTCAGGTTTACAGTTGCAATTTCATCTTGGATTGCTTGTGCAGCATTTGACATTTCACGCAACATTCCTAAATTGATTTCCTTCTCCTCTTCACTGACTTTAATGAAGGTTGCAGTCAAATCAGCGATCTTGTGTTCAGCTCTTTGAAGTGCAGCATGAAGATGATTAACATCACTCTTCACATCTTCCACATTTCTGTTCATATCATTCAAGCTGTTCACTAACTGCAAGGAATGATCTTGAGGGATAGGAATACTTGTGATTTCAGTCTTGATGATCTTTTCAGTAGACTTTTGCACAGTTTCCAGCTGAAGTCTACTTGACTCTGTCAATTCTGTCTTAAGCTCAGTCTTCAGCTCCTCCTTGACCTTCATCAGCTGCTGTTGATGCTTCTCTTCCAGTTCCTTCATAGAATTTTCCATTAACATCTGGAAAGCTTCCATCAGTGATGAGTGTTCATCACCTGATGAAGCAGAAGCAGCAGCTTCATCCTTTTCTTCAATCTCCTGGTGGACAGGAATATCTTCCATCTTTGCATCCTGATGATCTTCAGAATCCTTAGCATTCCACTCAATGGCTAAGGGTTTGTCAGCAGCCTTGTCATCAGACTTGTCTTCAGCTTGGTCAGCAGACTTATCAGCAGTCTGATCAGCAGACTTGTCTTCAACCTTGTCAGCAGACTTTACCACAGCTTTGTGTTCATCAGTGACGTCATCATAAAACAGGTTAGTGATTGTGCCATCATCATTGAAGCATGTCGTCTGACAAATTTGCCTCACAATAATCCAAGGGTTGACAAAAGCGTTGTTACCCTCTGGCACTTCACTGAAATCTTTCATTTCCCTTCCAAAAATTACATGTTGAATACTTGGCAGTTGAGGGAGTTCACTTGAATGCCCTTGCTGATATCTGGCCTTTTCTGCCCACTTATTCAGTGCAGTGATAACATCAATCTTCACAGCCCTTTCTTCAACATCATCAGTTTTCTTTCTTTTGGCAGGCAAGGTACTTTGAATCAGTTTGGCTTCCTCAAGGGCAAATTCCCTGGCATAGTGATGCATAGCATCCCTAACATGATGAGGATCCAAAGCTTTTTGAATAGAATCTGTCTTTAGCCACTGTAGTACCCATTTTTCTTCGGCAACTAATTCCTTCAGATTCTGAAGTTCAATGATGGACCTGTTCAGCCTACTGTCTCTCCATCTGATATATCTAGGCTTTTCTTGAGTGAACATGGTCTTCAACATTAACTTCTGATTGTAGTAGGCTAAGGATTTTTCAAACTTCTGGAAAAGCTCTTTGTTATTGTATATGATCTTGAAAGCTTTCTTAACCTCAAACTTTTCCTTTGGTTTTTCTGCAGCAGCAAGCATCTTTGGTTTTGGGGGTTCTTCTTCTCCTTCAGCCTCTTTAATCTTGATGCCACCTCCATGGACAGGTCCATAGGCATCAATTTTGCTCTTTTCAATGACCATGGCCAGTTCAGCATCCTCAGCAGCTTTTCTCTTTGCTTCAAACATTTTTCTCTTGGCCTCATCCTTAGCAGCTTGAGCCTTGCTTAGCTCAAGTGTCTTCTTCTCTTCAGCTTCATCTTGCTTCCTCTGTTCAGCTTCCTCTCTTGCTCTCTTGTCAGCTTTGGAAATCTTCTTTCTCTTAAGCACTATTTTTCTTTTTCCTTTATCAGCTGGAGCAGGGGCTGGACCAGCAGAAGAGATGGGAGTAGCAGCTATATGATGGATGATTTGGACATCTGGGTCTTCTTGAGGTTGAGCAACCTCAGCTGTTGGTGCATTTTGAGTTATCTGTTGCGCATCAGCTTTGTCAGCAACAGTTGTTCCAACAGTGTCAAGGGGTCTTTCAGCAGACTCAGGACTTGATCTCACCAAATCTACCAATTCAGTGTCCTTCTCTACAAAAGTCATCTGCTTCCTTGCTGACTTCTTTGACAGACCCTGAATGGGTCTTGAAGCAGCATTATCCCTTATTTGGCTCCTTGTCCTGTGAGAGATATTCTCAGCAGGTTTTTCAGCTGATGGAGTTCTTGATGGTGATGCAGGGGATCCAGTCCTTACATCAGAAATTATATTTTCTATAATTTTAGTGGCTTCAGTAGCAGAAGTCACTTTCTCCATCTGCTTAACTTCTTTCTTTTTCGGCTCATCAGCAGCCTTCTTCTTTCTAGTCTCAACAGCCAAGTTAGCTGTATTGACTAATCTTCGTTGTCTTTTGGCATGGACCTCCTTCTGTCCCTCATCATCAGCTTCCTCGGGCTCATCAGCCTTCCTCTTCAGAACTGGCAGATATTTGTTCATGGCTTTGGACTTGTGAATTTCCTTGCCATTCTTCATAGGACACCTCAGTTTGAACATCAGATAACTGAGCGTAATCCTGTGGTTGGTGTGAGGACCTTTTCCTATCTTTTCATCAAGGAAATCAGCCAAGATGTACCATACTATGATGGACCAGTTGATTTCCATTCCATAGTAGATGGCAGCCATGATGCTGAACCTCTTCATGGTAACAGCATCCAGTGAGAAGGTGCAATTTTCAATCAGCTTGGACACCATATCAGCCATCCGCTGATACTCATCCTTCAGTTGCTTCTTCCTTATATTTCCAGAGAGTACTTCTCCCTCTTTGGCGCAGATCGCCCAGAACTGTTGGTGTTTACCATCCGTCAGTACGGTGACGTCATGTCTTCCACTGTTAGGAAGCCCAAACGTCTCGTGAAGAACAGCTGGGGTAATAGAGATAGATTTGTCTCCCACTGTAGCCTTAATCTCCAGTGTGTTGTAGTCAGCTTTCGCTGTGTTGTAGTACTCCATCACTTGGTCAGTCCAGATGACTCCTTCGTGGTATTCCATGAAATTTACCAGCGAGGCAGCTTTGAACATTTCGAGCAGTTCCTTCATCAGATCCGTACCAGATTGGTAGTAGGAATCATACACAAGGTACATACCTTCAGCAGCCATTGTAGATCTGTAGAGATTAGGAAGAAAAACGAAGAGAGTTTTGCAGAGAAATTGCTCAAAAATTCTCACAAGTACTTTTGAAAGTTTAGGGTTCGTAAAGAACTACACGAATGATCAGATTGGGATTTATAGAGTTGGGGTATCTTGGATTCTGTGATACCAGCCAACCGTTAGATCCGTTTCTTGTTAGTGCTGATCGTGCGGCGTCAGTTACGACCTTTCAAATTCAAAAGATATTTAATGACGAGCGGGAATATGTACCGCCCTTCAGTTACTTATAAAAGCGCATTTTTGAATAAAACGTTTTAAATAGTTTCGCTTTTATATCAGTAATCAGATGAGTAAAATAAACACTTATCTGATTGACTACTGTCTTGATGACATAGTTGTTATCAGAGAATGCCAATAGCTGATAACCTTCCTCAGCTGTTTGTCAATCCAGCCAGATATTATAGCTTTATTCTTCGGTAGTTGAGTCTTCTGTTGAAAACATAACTTCAACTAACTGACATTAACGAATTTCATCTTTAATTCAGAAGTACCGCTAGTCTTACACGTTCCCACTGAGTTTAAGATTTCATAAGTTAACTAGTCTGTTGAAAGTTAATCCTTGAAGATAACAGTGATGATTACGCTGTTGAACTTCAGTCTTCTGATGAGTTCCCCCTCAGCTTATGCATCAAAATTAAGTAGTCCTAGCTCAGCTCTTAGAGTTGAAAACCTTACTTCACTTAATGGTTTAGTGAAGATATCAGCAATCTGATTTTCAGTATGAACATACTCTATCATAACATTGCCTTTTTCCACATGATCTCTAATGAAGTGATGCTTGATCTCTATATGTTTAGTCCTTGAATGACTTGTAGTGTTCTGAGTAAGAGAGATTGCACTTGTGTTGTCACAGTAGATTGGAATTCCACTGATTTTGATGTTGTAGTCTTCTAGTTGATGTTTCAACCAAAGTATCTGTGCACAGCAAGCTCCAGCAACTATATATTCAGCTTCAGCAGTAGATATAGAAACTGAGGTCTGTTTCTTACTCATCCATGAGATCAGACGACTACCTAAGAACTGACAGGCACCAGTTGTGCTTTTTCTGTCAATCTTGCAGCCAGCAAGGTCTGAATATGAATAACCAATAAGTTCAAATCCAGATTCTCTAGGATACCACAATCCCAATTCTTGAGTGCCTTTAACGTATTTCAATATCCTCTTTGCAGCTAAGATATGAGATTCCTTGGGGTTTGATTGAAATCTTGCACAGACTCCAACTGAGTACAACAATGAACCAATAATGCCTCTATATTTGGTTATGTCCACTGATTTGCCATCTTCATCTTTATCCAAACGAAGACTTGTAGACATAGGAATGGTAGCAGTTGAGCTAGTTTCCATAGCAAACTTCTTGAACAGATCTCTTGTGTATTTTGCTTGGCTGATGAATATTCCATCAGGCAACTGTCTAACTTGCAGACCAAGAAAATAATTAAGTTCACCCATCATGCTCATTTCAAACTTATTCTGCATCAGCTTGGAGAACTTGTCGCACATCTGTTGGTTAGTTGAACCAAAAATAATATCGTCCACATATATTTGCACAAGTAATATATGATTTTCCCATTCAATTGTAAACAAGGTTTTATCTACCTTACCTTTATGAAATCCTTTAATTAAAAGAAAATCAGATAGGGTGTCATACCATGCTCTTGGAGCCTGTTTCAGTCCATAGAGGGCTTTCTTCAGACGATATACCTTGTCCTCTTCTTGATAGACTTCAAATCCAGGAGGTTGTTCAACATATACTTCTTCTTGCAGTTCTCCATTGAGAAAAGCAGACTTCACATCCATCTGATAGACAGTGAAGTTCTTGTGAGCAGCATAGGCTAGAAACAGTCTAATTGCTTCAAGTCTTGCTACTGGTGCAAATGTCTCATCAAAGTCTATTCCTTCTTCTTGACAATAACCCTTGGCCACTAATCTTGCTTTGTTTCTGGTAACAATACCATCTTCATTCATCTTATTTCTGAAAATCCACTTAGTGCCAATTACTCTTTGATGATTTGGTCTAGGAACTAAGTACCAGACTTCATTCCTTTCAAATTGATTCAACTCTTCTTGCATAGCTTCTATCCAGAAGGAATCATTTATAGCTTCTTCAATTTGTTTAGGCTCAATTTGAGATAGAAAGCTAGCAAACATAGCATCTTGTGCAACAGCTCTTCTTGTTTTCACTCTATCTAATGGATCACCAATCACTAACTCTGGTGGGTGATTTCTGAGCCATCTGAGATCAGGCTGCAAATCATAATGTTGTCCTTTGTCTTGATCTTGCAACACTACTGTTGGAGATCCAGTAGTAGTCTGTTGAACATTTGTTGTCTGTTGAACAGTCTCTGGTCTTTCAGCTGTTTGCAACTCGTCTGTTAGACAATCAGCACTGTGATTTTGAACAGCACTTGAGTTATCAGCTGGGTTGAGATCAGGTAGTATGATGGGAACATATTCTTCATTATTTCCAACATTCAACTTCTGTAAATCAGTAGACAGATCTTGATTAATACTTTGATTCTTTTCAGAAGATTGACTTGGCTCATCAAATACTACATGAATAGATTCTTCTATTAGTAATGTTATTTTATTGAAAACTCTATAGGCCTTACTAACAGTAGAGTATCCTACAAAGACAGCTTCATCAGCCTTTTCTGCAAATGCAGTAAGGTGATTTTTCCCATTATTCAATACAAAACATTTACAACCAAAAATCTTAAAGTAATGAATGTTTGGTTTTCTGTTGTTCCAAACTTCATATGGAGTCTTGTTCTGATTTTTGTTGATCATACATCTGTTTTGGGTAAAGCAGGCTGTATTTGTTGCTTCTGCCCAAAATCTTTGTGGAAGCTTAGCTTCAGCTATCATGGTCCTGACAGCTTCTTTTAGTGTTCTGTTTCTCCTTTCAGCAACACCATTCTGTTGAGGGGTTCTAGCAGCAGAATACTCATGATGTATTCCTTTGATATTACAATACTCTTCAACAGTAGAGTTTGTAAACTCTGTCCCTCTATCTGATCTGATCTTCAATATTTTGATACTCTTCTCATTCTGGATCAGTTCCATCAGATTTGTAAGATGTTCCTTGGTTTCACTTTTCTTCTTCATGAAAATCACCCAAGTATATCTTGAATAATCATCCACAACAGCTAGGCAGTATTTCTTTCCACCATTGCTGACTGGATCAATGGGTCCAAATAAGTCCATATGTAGTAGCTCCAATATCCTTCCAGAAGATTGGTGCTTCTTGCCTTTGAAAGATGACTTGATTTGTTTACCCTTCTGACATGCGTCACAGAGCTTGTCTTTGCTCATGACTGTTTTTGGAATCCCTTCTACCATATCATTCTTGATTAATCTGTTGATGGTCTTGAAATTTAGATGATTCATCCTCTTGTGCCATAACCAGCTGACTTCACTTGGTGCAGATGCCACCAAACAGACACTTGAATTCTTATTAGCAGAATTCCAGTCGACTATGTAGATATTTCCTTGTCGTCTTCCAGATAAGATTACCTTCTTTGTACCAATCTGTTCAACGTAGCACTTATCTGTTGAGAAGATAACTGAATATCCTTTGTCACAAAATTGACTTATGCTTAGCAGGTTGTACTTTAGGCCTTTAACATATGAGACGTCAGATATCTCAATGTTTCCTTTGATAACTCTTTCTTTAGCTACAATCTTGCCTTCTTTGCTGTCTCCAAATGTAACACTTGGACCATCCACAGCAACTGCATCAGTCAGCTCATGTATGTTTCCACACATGTGTCTTGAACATCCACTGTCCAAGTACCAAATCTTCTCTACTTTATTCCTACTCCTAATCCTAACCTACAAAACAAAATAAAATTGTTTTAGGTACCCTTATTGAGAGGGTCCTGAAGGATTAGTTTCACCTTTGACAACCCAAGATGTTGATGTCTTAGGCTTTTTAGGTTTCTGAGCTTTGACAGGAGCATGAACAGCTTTATTTTCATCATAGTTATCAGATAAGTCATGTTGATGATCAGTATGATAAGAAAAATGTTCATAAGCAGGGTAAGGTGCATGATAAGCAGGATATGCATGCATTGGATGAGCAGGGTAAGGTGCATAGTAGCCAGGAAATTGAGGTGCATGATACATAGGATGATATGCAGCAGGTTGCACATAATATGACTCATTTCCATACCAAGCATTTTGATTTTTCTTGTTTTTATGCTTCATTGGTTTACTTACAGCTTGCTCACTAACAGACGACTTAGTTTTCTTACTAGTCTGATTAGTCTTAACCTCATTAGAAGACTTCCTAGGACTCTTCTGTTTGGGTTTACTAGTCTGTTTTTCTACACTAGGCTCTTTGCTCTTTTTAGCCTTAGGAGTTTTCTTCTCCTTTAATACTTTCTCAGATGAGGTAGGTTTAGAAGTTTGAACATACAGAATGACCTTACTATTGTCAGCTGAAATGAATTTTTCAGTATGGTTCAATTCTAGTTTATCCTTTTCTAAAGGTGTCTCCTGTTTATTAGATGTATGCATGGATGCAACAGTTGACTTATCATGAGACTCAATAATTTTCTCAAGTTCCATGATTTTTCCTTTATAGACCTCACATTCAGCTTTCAGAGATTCATGTTCTTGCTCGAGCTGTTTGTATTCAGTTGATTCTTTTGGCTTTTCAGCTAAAAGTTTCAGTGAACTGTTTTTCTTCATCAGACGATTCTTCATCAGATGTGTCTGAATCTGAATCAGATGAGTAGACAGCAGCCAGCTTTTTTGCTTCTGCCATCATAGCCTTGCCTCTCTGATTCTTTCTTTCTTTTCTCATTTTCTTCTCTTCTTCAGTGTACTTTTCTGCTTTTAGATATGGGCAGTCTTTGATGAAGTGTCCCAATTTCCTGCAGTTGTAACACATTAGTTTTGCTTTATAATCATCTTTATCCTGAGAAGAAAAGTTAGGTTTAGAAGTAGAAGCATTGTTGTATTTGTTCTTCATTTTTCTTTTGTAGAACTTCTTGAAATTATTTATCAACAGTACAACATCTCCAGCAGTGTACTCCTTTTTGTTGAGTAGAGTGGCTTCATCAGATGAGTCCACTTCTTTGTTTTTCTGTGCTGGTCTTCTGGTGTTTTCAGCAGCAACCAGTGCAGCTGTGGGTCCTGAAGTTGAGGTCTCTTCAATTCCCATTCTAGGCAGTTTATACTCGAATGCCTTGAGTACAGAAAACAGATCAGTAAGAGAGATTTTTCCCAAATCCCTTGATTCTTCCATTGCTGTCACTTTCATGTTGAATTTTGGAGGTAGGGCCTTTAGTACTCTGACAGTGATCTCTTTGTCAGTGAAGGTCTTTCCCAACTTTAAAACTTCATTCAGAATTCTGGTGAATCTGGTATCCATCTGATCAATGGTTTCCCCAGACTTCATCTTGAAGTTGTCCAGCTTCTCCAAAGCAACAGTGAGCTGATGCTCCTTTATTGCATCATTTCCTTCGCTCATGTCTCTGACTTTGTCCCACATTTCCTTTGCAGTCTTGCAATGTTTGACCTTGTCAAACCGATCATTGTCCAGGGCTTTAGTCATGATAAATCTACCAACTTTATCCAGATTAAACAGCTTTATCTCTTCGGCTGTCATCTCTGTTAAGTCTTTTTCCACCACCAGTTCAGCTTCATCAACTATAATGGTCTCGGTGAATTTGAATGGACCTTTAATGATACATGTGTACATGTTGTCATTATAAGCAGCTAGAAAGATTTCCATTCTAATCTTCCAGTCTTCAAAAGACATACCAGCAATGTGGGGAACATGGCTGATACAATCCATTTGTCAAAAAGTTTAGATTTTTCAAAAAGATGCTCTTTTGAAAAGTTTTGAAAACCTTTGAAAATTACTTGGATCAAGTTCGTTGATCAGGCAGCTGATTCAAATGAACCACCTGCTCTGATACCACTTGTTGGTCCCAAGTGGTCAGAAGAGGTTTAGAGGGGGGGGGGGGGTTTGAATAAACCTCTTCAAAAAATTTCTTCAAATTTAACTTTAAAACTTTTTTTTTAACTGAGCAGACTAAGCTGATCAGATTAGTTAGTTACAATTTTGTTCGCGAATAAATCTTTGAACAGCCTTGTTGACCACTTGTCTGATTGTTACTTAGCTGATTTTGCTAAAATCAGTTTTAATACTTAGAGTACTTGCAGCGGATTTTCAAAGTGTTTTTCACAAGTAAACTTAGCAGTTTGAAAAAGTTTCCCCAGATTTGTAAAATCTCCTTTTTGAATTCTTTTTCAAACAGTTAACTTAATGTGTTTTATGCGACTGAAAAATATGCAGGTAAAATGCAAATAAAAACACAAACAATTTTTATAGTGGTTATATGGATTTGAATATCCTTTAGTCCACTCTTCCAAGTCACAAAGATCTTGGGTTATACTAAAAACACACAGTAATCAGTGTCCACTCTTCCAAGTCACAAAGATCTTGGGTTATACTAAAAACACACAGTAATCAGTATACTCTGCTTACGCCTTACAACAAATGAACAGGCCGTAAGTTCGCAGTAAGAAATCACAAAGAGATCCTACTTCTCTGAAGTAATATCACTCACTAAGATGGATATCTACTTCTCACAACACTCAATGTTTACAAATTCACTCAGAAGATGTATTTGGCTTGATTCTTCAACTCTGCTTTTGTCAACAAATGACTAAGCTGATGAGTGAGCTGTTCTGGAGACTTAAAGAATTCTGCTTCGGAAATTTTCTCAGAAAGTGTGTTGCTTGCTTCTTCTTCGTCTCTTTCAGCTATTTATACTTGAGGATTGAAAAATGTCCGTTGAAGAGAGACAAGATTCAAATTCCTCGAGTACTGGTCCTTAAAATCCGCGAACGGCTCTTTTGCAGTATGTCCGTACTGTGAACAGTACTATTCTGCAGGCAGCATTAAATGCAGCATTAAATGCACCCAGCTGATGTGAAGCAATTCTTCAATCATTTGTCTATAATAACCTTGTACTTCAGCATTTATTACTCCAAGGGGCATTTATTACCGTTGGGGACACTTCATGATCTTTTCCACTTGGCTGACGGAATTGCAAGTCTGATGGCGAACTCGGCTGATATCAAACTTGAACAAATCTGATTTGAGTCGGCTGATCTTCATCAGTCTGATAGCTTTCCTTTCAGCAGATCATAAGTCTTGGACCTTGAAATTTGACTCTTCTGATGTCTTCATTACTTAGTCAAAATTTCTTCTAAGGGATCATCAGCTAAGTTACTCCATACTTAGCCAATCTTGAAGTTTTGGAATCCTTCAAAACCTCCCTTATCAAACTTCCTTTAGTGCCTTCATCTTCATCCTTATCCAACACCAAGTGTAGAAATTGAGTTTGTTGTGATTGTATATTAGTCATAACTAAGGAGATGAGTTATTTTTATAAAATAATACGAGGCACGCAAAAAAAATGACGCTTATTCATTTTGTAGACGCCAGTTTTTATGTATCATTTCTTGTATGAGTTTTGTTTTTTGAAGCTGTTTGATTAGCACGTGCATTCCCCAACAAGGATTTATTCAAATTCGGAATTATTTTTCAATTATTGTTTGTTTTTTGTAGTCGTGCATTAGTAGATTAAAAAATATACATTACTAAGCGTTTGATTTGGTCAGCTTGGATTGATTTAGTATATATAAGATATAACTTTTGCATTAGTACAATTTTACTTAGATTGATTACGGGATTACTCATTTTGAATTTTGCTACTAAATTTATGAAAAATAAATAATTATATAAGTCTAACTCTTCAGGTTTACACTGATTAGAGTAAATTAATATGGTAAGTTACAAATCAATTCCCACGATTATATATTCCTAATTTTTATAATTCAATTTCTGTTTTAGCTATATAACATTATCAATGGAAATAAAAACATGTCAATTGAACTTTTCAATTTATTTTTAGAAGACTAAAGCTTTTCACTAAATATACAGTTGAGTCCCTCGAACCCTTGCCTACTCCGCATCGTCATCCACTGATTTCATTCCTTAGAAATCTCCAATCAGTTGCAGCCGACTGAAAATTAATATCATATTCTCATTTTCTGGTAAGATTTTTTTTACTAACACGCTATACGTGTATAATTATTAATATTTATATAATTTGCTTATTTTGAAATCGATTAAGGTGTGTTTATAGGAGCCAATTTTGTGCATCAAGTGAAAAATAACTGAGTATAGGAAGATATTTGGAAGGAACATGGAAATTATTTCTACTCCCTCTATATATATATATATATATATATTTATATATATATGCTCAGAATTGAGTAAATATTTATCGTTAGGTTTAGGAATTAATTGTATCACGTTAATTGGTTGTGATTGCTTCACGGATTTTCCTAACATATGATTAGCTTAACAAGGGTAGATTGCACTCATATACATATTGATGAGGTGTTGTTTATGTAAACAATTTTTTTTATTGTTGTTGAACGTAAGAGTATTTCAATTTGGGTAGAGATCTCAGTGTATAGAATATTTGTTTAAAGTTCTTTGATAGAAGAAGAAATAGTTTGAAGTTTTTGAGATGCACATATTTGACAATTCACTTGGAGAACTAATTGTCCTTTTTTATCACGAGGGTTAAAGTTAGAAACACATGTAGTGATTAAACTTCTCACAAATATGCAATTAGACTGCTAGTTTTATCCCTCTGATTTTATTAAATTATAGTTTCAAAGTTAGTGGAATCGAAATTATATATTTATTAAGTAAACAATGTGAAGACAAAGTTTACATAAAAAAGGGTGTCATTTAGTTAGAGCGGACATCTCCAAATGTAGAAATTGAGTTTGTTGTGATTGTTTGAAGGGTTTATTAATCTTAACTAAGGAAATGATTTATTTTTATAGTATAAGACGAGGCATACAAAAAAAAGGACGTTTATTCATTTTGTGTAAGCCAATGTTTATGGATCATTTTTAGCATGTGTTATGTTTTTTGAAGCTCTTTAATTAGCTTGTGCATTCCCCGTGCATTATTTGAGCTCCAACAAAGATTTATTCAAATTTGGAAGTATTTTTCTATTATTGTTTTCTTTATAGTCGCGCATTAGTAGATTCAAGAATATACTTTGCTAAGAGTTTGATTTGGTCAGCTTAGATTGATTTAGTAGATATAAGAAATAAGTATTCCATTTATAGCATTTTACTTAAGTTGATTACGGGGTTACTCATTTTAAATATTGTGATTAAATTTATAAAAAACAAATAATTATATATAAGTCTAACTCCTTAGGTTTACACCGATTATACAAAATTAATTTGGTAAGTTACAAATCAATTCCCACGATTATATATTCCACATTTTTATAATTCGATTTCTGTTTTAGCGATATAATATTATCAATGGAATTAAAAACACGTCAATTAAACTTTTTAATTTATTTTTAGAAGATTAAATTTTTTTACTAAATATACAGTTGAGTCCCTCGAACCCTTGCCTACTCTGCAGCTTCATCCACAGATTTCATTCCTTAGAAATCTCCAATCAGTTGCGGCCGACTGAAAATTAATATCATATTCTCACTTTATTGTAAGATTTTTTTACTAACACACGATTTATGTGTTTAATTATTAAGATCTATATAATTTGCTTATTTTGAAATCGATTAAGGTGTGTTTATAGGAGCAAATTTTGTGCATCAAATGAAAAGTAACTGAGAATAGGAAGATATTTGGGAGAAACTTGGAAATTATTTCTACTCCCTATATATATATATATATATATATATATATATATATATATATATATATATATATATATATATATATATATGCCCCAAATTGAGTAAAGCTTTATCGTTAGGTTTAGGAATTAATTGTATCACATTAATTGGTTGTGATTGCTTAACGAGTTTTCCTAACATGTGATTAGCTTAACAAGGGTAGATTGCAATCATATACATATTGATGAGGTGTTGCTTATGTAAATAATTTTTGTTATTGTGGTTGAACGTAAGAGTATTTTAATTTGGGTAGAGATCTCGATGGATAGAATATTTGTTTAAAATCCTTTGATAGAAGAAGAAATAGTTAGAAGTGTTTTGATGCACATATTTGAGAATTCACATGGAGAACTAATTGCCCTTGTGTATCACGAGTGTCAAAGTTAGAAACCCATGTAGTGATTAAACTTCTCACAAATCCGCAGTTAGGCAACTAGTTTTCTCCCTCTTATTTTATTAGTTTATAGTTTCAAAGTTAGTGGAATCGAAACTATAAATTTATTAACTTAACAATGTGGAGACAAAGTTGACATAAGAAGGGGAGTCTTTTAGTTAGAACTGACCTCTCCAAATGTAGAAATTGAGTTTGTTGTGATTGTATGAAGGGCTAATTAGTCATAACTAAGGAGATGAGTTATTTTTATAAAATATTACGAGGCACGCAAAAAAAATGACGTTTATTCATTTTGTGGACGCCGGTTTTTATGTATCATTTCTTGTATGAGTTTTGTTTTTTGAAGCTGTTTGATTAGCACGTGCATTCCCCAACAAGGATTTATTCAAATTCGGAATTATTTTTCAATTATTGTTTGTTTTTTCTAGTCGTGCATTAGTAGATTCAAAAATATACATTGCTAAGTGTTTGATTTGGTCAGCTTGGATTGATTTAGTACATATAAGATATAAGTTTTGCATTAGTACAATTTTACTTAGATTGATTACGGGATTACTCATTTTGAATTTTGCTATTAAATTTATGAAAAATAAATAATTATATAAGTCTAACTCTTCAGGTTTACACTGATTAGAGTAAATTAATATGGTAAGTTACAAATCAATTCCCACGATTATATATTCCAAATTTTTATAATTCAATTTCTGTTTTAGCTATATAACATTATCAATGGAAATAAAAACATGTCAATTGAACTTTTCAATTTATTTTTAGAAGACTAAAGCTTTTCACTAAATATACAGTTGAGTCCCTCAAATCCTTGCCTACTCCGCATCGTCATCCACTGATTTCATTCCTTAGAAATCTCCAATCAGTTGCAGCCGACTGAAAATTAATATCATATTCTCATTTTCTGGTAAGATTTTTTTTACTAACACGCTTTACGTGTATAATTATTAATATCTATATAATTTGCTTATTTTGAAATCGATTAAGCTGTGTTTATAGGAGCCAATTTTGTGCATCAAGTGAAAAATAACTGAGTATAGGAAGATATTTGGAAGGAACATGGAAATTATTTCTACTCCCTCTATATATATATATATATATATATATATATATGCTCCGAATTGATTAAATATTTATCGTTAGGTTTAGGAATTAATTGTATCACATTAATTGGTTGTGATTGCTTCACGGATTTTCCTAACATATGACTAGCTTAACAAGGGTAGATTGCACTCATATACATATTGATGAGGTGTTGTTTATGTAAACAATTTTTTTTATTGTTGTTGAACGTAAGAGTATTTCAATTTGGGTAGAGATCTCAGTGTATAGAATATTTGTTTAAAGTTTTTTGATAGAAGAAGAAATAGTTTGAAGTTTTTGAGATGCACATATTTGACAATTCACTTGGAGAACTAATTGTCCTTTTTTATCACGAGGGTTAAAGTTAGAAACACATGTAGTGATTAAACTTCTCACAAATATGCAGTTAGACTGCTAGTTTTATCCCTCTGATTTTATTAAATTATAGTTTCAAAGTTAGTGGAATCGAAATTATATATTTATTAAGTTAACAATGTGGAGACAAAGTTTACATAAAAAAGGGTGTCTTTTAGTTAGAGCGGACATCTCCAAATGTAGAAATTGAGTTTGTTGTGATTGTTTGAAGGGTTTATTAATCTTAACTAAGGAAATGATTTATTTTTATTGTATAAGACGAGGCATACAAAAAAAAAGGACGTTTATTCATTTTGTGTAAGCCAATGTTTATGGATCATTTTTAGCATGTGTTATGTTTTTTGAAGCTCTTTAATTAGCTTGTGCATTCCCCGTGCATTATTTGAGCTCCAACAAAGATTTATTCAAATTTGGAAGTATTTTTCTATTATTGTTTTTTTTTATAGTCGCGCATTAGTAGATTCAAGAATATACTTTGCTAAGAGTTTGATTTGGTCAGCTTAGATTGATTTAGTAGATATAAAAAATAAATATTCCATTTATAGCATTTTACTTAAGTTGATTACGGGGTAACTCATTTCAAATATTGTGATTAAATTTATAAAAAACAAATAATTATATATAAGTCTAACTCTTTAGGTTTACACCGATTATACAAAATTAATTTGGTAAGTTACAAATCAATTCCCACGATTATATATTCCACATTTTTATAATTCGATTTCTGTTTTAGCGATATAATATTATCAATGGAATTAAAAACACGTCAATTAAACTTTTTAATTTATTTTTAGAAGATTAAATTTTTTTACTAAATATACAGTTGAGTCCCTCGAACCCTTGCCTACTCTGCAGCGTCATCCACAGATTTCATTCCTTAGAAATCTCCAATCAGTTGCGGCCGACTGAAAATTAATATCATATTCTCACTTTATTGTAAGATTATTTTACTAACACACGATTTATGTGTTTAATTATTAAGATCTATATAATTTGCTTATTTTGAAATCGATTAAGGTTTGTTTATAGGAGCGAATTTTGTGCATCAAGTGAAAAGTAACTGAGAATAGGAAGATATTTGGGAGAAACTTGGAAATTATTTCTACTCCCTCTATATATATATATATATATATATATATGCCCCAAATTGAGTAAAGCTTTATCGTTAGGTTTAGGAATTAATTGTATCACATTAATTGGTTGTGATTGCTTAACGAGTTTTCCTAACATGTGAATAGCTTAACAAGGGTAGATTGCAATCATATACATATTGATGAGGTGTTGCTTATGTAAATAATTTTTGTTATTGTGGTTGAACGTAAGAGTATTTTAATTTGGGTAGAGATCTCGATGGATAGAATATTTGTTTAAAATCCTTTGATAGAAGAAGAAATAGTTAGAAGTGTTTTGATGCACATATTTGAGAATTCACATGGAGAACTAATTGCCCTTGTGTATCACGAGTGTCAAAGTTAGAAACACATGTAGTGATTAAACTTCTCACAAATCCGGAGTTAGGCTGCTAGTTTTCTCCCTCTGATTTTATTAGATTATAGTTTCAAAGTTAGTGGAATCGAAACTATAAATTTATTAACTTAACAATGTGGAGACAAAGTTGACATAAGAAGGGGAGTCTTTTAGTTAGAACTGACCTCTCCAAATGTAGAAATTGAGTTTGTTGTGATTGTATGAAGGGCTTATTAGTCATAACTAAGGAGATGAGTTATTTTTATAAAATAATACGAGGCACGCAAAAAAAATGACGTTTATTCATTTTGGAGACGCCGGTTTTATGTATCATTTCTTGTATGAGTTTTGTTTTTTGAAGCTGTTTGATTAGCACGTGCATTCCCCAACAAGGATTTATTCAAATTCGGAATTATTTTTCAATTATTGTTTGTTTTTTCTAGTCGTGCATTAGTAGATTCAAAAATATACATTGCTAAGTGTTTGATTTGGTCAGCTTGGATTGATTTAGTATATATAAGTTATGAGTTTTGCATTTTACTTAGATTGATTACGGGATTACTCATTTTGAATTTTGCTATTAAATTTATGAAAAATAAATAATTATATAAGTCTAACTCTTCAGGTTTACACTGATTAGAGTAATTTAATATGGTAAGTTACAAATCAATTCCCACGATTATATATTCCAAATTTTTATAATTCAATTTCTGTTTTAGCTATATAACATTATCAATGGAAATAAAAACATGTCAGTTGAACTTTTCAATTTATTTTTAGAAGACTAAAGCTTTTCACTTAATATACAGTTGAGTCCCTCGAACCCTTGCCTACTCCGCATCGTCATCCACTGATTTCATTCCTTAGAAATCTCCAATCAGTTGCAGCCGACTGAAAATTAATATCATATTCTCATTTTCTGGTAAGATTTTTTTTGCTAACACGCTTTACGTGTATAATTATTAATATCTATATAATTTGCTTATTTTGAAATCGATTAAGGTGTGTTTATAGGAGCCAATTTTGTGCATCAAGTGAAAAATAACTGAGTATAGGAAGATATTTGGAAGGAACATGGAAATTATTTCTACTCCCTCTATATATATATATATATATATATATATATATATATATATATATATATATATATATATATATATATATATATATATATATATATATATATATTTATATATATATATGTTGGGATATGGCTCGATTTGTCATACAACAAAGTGCGGAATTTAAAATTTTTCGAGTCATCCAATGGTCCCATAAAATAAGTCTCCATATTATGTATACAAAAACATGAAACAAAAACACACACAATGATTTAACAAGTGGGTTTTTGCGATATACCTCACCACAGGCAAGGTGGTGGAAACCTCCGACTTCGTTTCTGAATCTGGATCTGGTTCACAGGAGTGATCCAAGTGTCTCACCTCCAGGGATAGTCCACACCAATTGGATTCTGGCAACACCTCAAGATCTTAGGCTCAAAACTGGATTCAGGAGATTTGTTATTGCAGGATTGTGTTGAATCTCTTGACAGATCAAGATCTAACACAACGGAACAGGGAGATGGCGGCGGCGGCACCAAGGCAGCCCACGGCAGCTGGTGGCGGCGGCTTAAGGTGGCGGCGACGGCTAGGGTTTCTAGCTAAGGGGGGCGGCGGCTACTTGGGCAAAAGGAGGCTAGGGTTTTCTTTCAGGGTTACCCATTTGAGCTCTAGTTGTGCTCTATTTATAAGCTCCTTCTGTCCTAGGTTTGCAAGACTCCTTATGGGCTTTGATTAATAAAAGCCCATGTCTTGCAATCCTTCATTTAATTAACAACTTTAATTAAATGCCCAATCTTGATAAATCATTATTTCTTTTACATAATTAATTAGCAACTCAATTATTAATTAAGTTAGCCAATTAATTAATCTCCCACTTGAATTAAACACTTTTAATTTATTTAATTGATTTAATTACCTTTAAATCAATTAATTCCTTTCATGTCCTTTTATAACAGTCACCGTCCAATTGTATTGTGTGTGACCCTCTGGGTTCACCATCAATTGGCAGCAGGCCCACGAATCCTTCGTGATTTAATTTATGAACAATAATTTGTTCCGGTCAATTAAACAACCTTTAATTGACCACTCCTAGAATTAAATCCTCTATTAATTCAGGAGTACCCACACTTCATGGTCAATGTCTAGCCACAAGCCCATGAAGCCCAACTTCAGGTGAATTGATATTTGTGAACATCGTCTCATATAATTGCCATGTACATACGGTCCTTCTATCGACTAATATTCCCGATCAAGACTTAGGGTGTGTGAATTGATCGGCACCTCTAAATTTGTCTCGATAACTATACTTTCTAATTCAGGATAATATTCCTTTGTGACCTTCTAAATTTGGAAACCCCTTCCCAAATCCGTCACCGACTACGGCCGTAGATTCCTTGGAGATATTATCTAAGAATCGTATAGGAAATTCTCTCATCCATTACAATGAGTCAATAGATTCCATATTGGTACTAACCACCCACGTACATGTCCATACGCACCCAACCTAGGCATGTTATGACCAAGCTACGTGGCCTATACCTAGATCTAAGTACGCACTTTCATGCACCGAATTCGCCCTAGTACCTAAGTCAAAGGACTAAATCGTACACTATTATATTCCTTGAGAAACATCCCATCACCGATATGCGACATGCGCTTCCACAATGGGTTTCTCGGTTCGGGTCGTTCGATGCGTTCAATCATCCATTGAACCACCTACTCGTATGCACTGGACTCAAATTCCTTGCTCATGAAACACTACAAATTCATTCCATGTGAATCATGCATACTCGTACAAGTCTTTGCGATTCCTACGATACCCCGTCTCGTTTTGGAATCTATGACTTGGAACACTTTTAAGATTACGACCTTTGAGACTGTTTCATGATTGCACTCAGTACTGAAGTGAATCGTCCCATAGTCAAATGTAATCTAAGGGTTTCATCCAATCGCTTAAATGTATTCGCGAGAGATGAAGTTGGCCATTGTTTATCCTTATACACATATAAATAAACATGCGTATTAAGTCATTTATACTAAAGAAAGATAATGACAGTTTCACTACAAGCTAAATATATTGGCTTGCAGGGCACTATTCCATCAATATATGCTCCGAATTGAGTAAATATTTATCGTTAGGTTTAGGAATTAATTGTACCACATTAATTGGTTGTGATTGCTTCACGGATTTTCCTAACATATGATTAGCTTAACAAGGGTAGATTGCACTCATATACATATTGATGAGGTGTTGTTTATGTAAACAATTTTTTTTATTGTTGTTGAACGTAAGAGTATTTCAATTTGGGTAGAGATCTCAGTGTATAGAATATTTGTTTAAAGTTCTTTGATAGAAGAAGAAATAGTTTGAAGTTTTTGAGATGCACATATTTGACAATTCACTTGGAGAACTAATTGTCCTTTTTTATCACGAGGGTTAAAGTTAGAAACACATGTAGTGATTAAACTTCTCACAAATATGCAGTTAGACTGCTAGTTTTATCCCTCTGATTTTATTAAATTATAGTTTCAAAGTTATTGGAATCGAAATTATATATTTATTAAGTTAACAATGTGGAGACAAAGTTTACATAAAAAAGGGTGTCTTTTAGTTAGAGCGGACATCTCCAAATGTAGAAATTGAGTTTGTTGTGATTGTTTGAAGGGTTTATTAATCTTAACTAAGGAAATGATTTATTTTTATAGTATAAGACGAGGCATACAAAAAAAAAGGACGTTTATTCATTTTGTGTAAGCCAATGTTTATGGATCATTTTTAGCATGTGTTATGTTTTTTGAAGCTCTTTAATTAGCTTGTGCATTCCCCGTGCATTATTTGAGCTCCAACAAAGATTTATTCAAATTTGGAAGTATTTTTCTATTATTTTTTTTTTTTATAGTCGCGCATTAGTAGATTCAAGAATATACTTTGCTAAGAGTTTGATTTGGTCAGCTTAGATTGATTTAGTAGATATAAAAAATAAATATTCCATTTATAGCATTTTACTTAAGTTGATTACGGGGTTACTAATTTTAAATATTGTGATTAAATTTATAAAAAACAAATAATTATATATAAGTCTAACTCTTTAGGTTTACACCGATTATACAAAATTAATTTGGTAAGTTACAAATCAATTCCCACGATTATATATTCCACATTTTTATAATTCGATTTCTGTTTTAGCGATATAATATTATCAATGGAATTAAAAACACGTCAATTAAACTTTTTAATTTATTTTTAGAAGATTAAATTTTTTTACTAAATATACAGTTGAGTCCCTCGAACCCTTGCCTACTCTGCAGCGTCATCCACAGATTTCATTCCTTAGAAATCTCCAATCAGTTGCGGCCGACTGAAAATTAATATCATATTCTCACTTTATTGTAAGATTTTTTTACTAACACACGATTTATGTGTTTAATTATTAAGATCAATATAATTTGCTTATTTTGAAATCGATTAAGGTTTGTTTATAGGAGCGAATTTTGTGCATCAAGTGAAAAGTAACTGAGAATAGGAAGATATTTGGGAGAAACTTGGAAATTATTTCTACTCCCTCTATATATATATATATATATATATATATATGCCCCAAATTGAGTAAAGCTTTATCGTTAGGTTTAGGAATTAATTGTATCACATTAATTGGTTGTGATTGCTTAACGAGTTTTCCTAACATGTGAATAGCTTAACAAGGGTAGATTGCAATCATATACATATTGATGAGGTGTTGCTTATGTAAATAATTTTTGTTATTGTGGTTGAACGTAAGAGTATTTTAATTTGGGTAGAGATCTCGATGGATAGAATATTTGTTTAAAATCCTTTGATAGAAGTAGAAATAGTTAGAAGTGTTTTGATGCACATATTTGAGAATTCACATGGAGAACTAATTGCCCTTGTGTATCACGAGTGTAAAAGTTAGAAACACATGTAGTGATTAAACTTCTCACAAATCCGGAGTTAGGCTGCTAGTTTTCTCCCTCTGATTTTATTAGATTATAGTTTCAAAGTTAGTGGAATCGAAACTATAAATTTATTAACTTAACAATGTGGAGACAAAGTTGACATAAGAAGGGGAGTCTTTTAGTTAGAACTGACCTCTCCAAATGTAGAAATTGAGTTTGTTGTGATTGTATGAAGGGCTTATTAGTCATAACTAAGGAGATGAGTTATTTTTATAAAATAATACGAGGCACGCAAAAAAAATGACGTTTATTCATTTTGTAGACGCCGGTTTTATGTATCATTTCTTGTATGAGTTTTGTTTTTTGAAGCTGTTTGATTAGCACGTGCATTCCCCAACAAGGATTTATTCAAATTCGGAATTATTTTTCAATTATTGTTTGTTTTTTCTAGTCGTGCATTAGTAGATTCAAAAATATACATTGCTAAGTGTTTGATTTGGTCAGCTTGGATTGATTTAGTATATATAAGTTATGAGTTTTGCATTAGTACAATTTTACTTAGATTGATTACGGGATTACTCATTTTGAATTTTGCTATTAAATTTATGAAAAATAAATAATTATATAAGTCTAACTCTTCAGGTTTACACTGATTAGAGTAATTTAATATGGTAAGTTACAAATCAATTCCCACGATTATATATTCCAAATTTTTATAATTCAATTTCTGTTTTAGCTATATAACATTATCAATGGAAATAAAAACATGTCAGTTGAACTTTTCAATTTATTTTTAGAAGACTAAAGCTTTTCACTTAATATACAGTTGAGTCCCTCGAACCCTTGCCTACTCCGCATCGTCATCCACTGATTTCATTCCTTAGAAATCTCCAATCAGTTGCAGCCGACTGAAAATTAATATCATATTCTCATTTTCTGGTAAGATTTTTTTTACTAACACGCTTTACGTGTATAATTATTAATATCTATATAATTTGCTTATTTTGAAATCGATTAAGGTGTGTTTATAGGAGCCAATTTTGTGCATCAAGTGAAAAATAACTGAGTATAGGAAGATATTTGGAAGGAACATGGAAATTATTTCTACTCCCTCTATATATATATATATATATATATATATATATATATATATATATTTATATATATATATATGTTGGGATATGGCTCGATTTGTCATACAACAAAGTGCGGAATTTAAAATTTTTCGAGTCATCCAATGGTCCCATAAAATAAGTCTCCATATTATGTATACAAAAACATGAAACAAAAACACACACAATGATTTAACAAGGGGGTTTTTGCGATATGCCTCACCACAGGCAAGGTGGTGGAAACCTCCGACTTCGTTTCTGAATCTGGATCTGGTTCACAGGAGTGATCCAAGTGTCTCACCTCCAGGGATAGTCCACACCAATTGGATTCTTGCAACACCTCAAGATCTTAGGCTCAGAACTGGATTCAGGAGATTTGTTATTGCAGGATTGTGTTGAATCTCTTGACAGATCAAGATCTAACACAACGGAACAGGGAGATGGCGGCGGCGGCACCAAGGCAGCCCACGGCAGCTGGTGGCGGCGGCTTAAGGTGGCGGCGACGGCTAGGGTTTCTAGCTAAGGGGGGCGGCGGCTACTTGGGCAAAAGGAGGCTAGGGTTTTCTTTCAGGGTTACCCATTTGAGCTCTAGTTGTGCTCTATTTATAAGCTCCTTCTGTCCTAGGTTTGCAAGACTCCTTATGGGCTTTGATTAATAAAAGCCCATGTCTTGCAATCCTTCATTTAATTAACAACTTTAATTAAATGCCCAATCTTGATAAATCATTATTTCTTTTACATAATTAATTAGCAACTCAATTATTAATTAAGTTAGCCAATTAATTAATCTCCCACTTGAATTAAACACTTTTAATTTATTTAATTGATTTAATTACCTTTAAATCAATTAATTCCTTTCATGTCCTTTTATAACAGTCACCGTCCAATTGTATTGTGTGTGACCCTCTGGGTTCACCATCAATTGGCAGCAGGCCCACGAATCCTTCGTGATTTAATTTATGAACAATAATTTGTTCCGGTCAATTAAACAACCTTTAATTGACCACTCCTAGAATTAAATCCTCTATTAATTCAGGAGTACCCACACTTCATGGTCAATGTCTAGCCACAAGCCCATGAAGCCCAACTTCAGGTGAATTGATATTTGTGAACCTCGTCTCATATAATTGCCATGTACATACGGTCCTTCTATCGACTAATATTCCCGATCAAGACTTAGGGTGTGTGAATTGATCGGCACCTCTAAATTTGTCTCGATAACTATACTTTCTAATTCAGGATAATATTCCTTTGTGACCTTCTAAATTTGGAAACCCCTTCCCAAATCCGTCACCGACTACGGCCGTAGATTCCTTGGAGATATTATCTAAGAATCGTATAGGAAATTCTCTCATCCATTACAATGAGTCAATAGATTCCATATTGGTACTAACCACCCACGTACATGTCCATACGCACCCAACCTAGGCATGTTATGACCAAGCTACGTGGCCTATACCTAGATCTAAGTACGCACTTTCATGCACCGAATTCGCCCTAGTACCTAAGTCAAAGGACTAAATCGTACACTATTATATTCCTTGAGAAACATCCCATCACCGATATGCGACATGCGCTTCCACAATGGGTTTCTCGGTTCGGGTCGTTCGATGCGTTCAATCATCCATTGAACCACCTACTCGTATGCACTGGACTCAAATTCCTTGCTCATGAAACACTACAAATTCATTCCATGTGAATCATGCATACTCGTACAAGTCTTTGCGATTCCTACGATACCCCGTCTCGTATTGGAATCTATGACTTGGAACACTTTTAAGATTACGACCTTTGAGACTGTTTCATGATTGCACTCAGTACTGAAGTGAATCGTCCCATAGTCAAATGTAATCTAAGGGTTTCATCCAATCGCTTAAATGTATTCGCGAGAGATGAAGTTGGCCATTGTTTATCCTTATACACATATAAATAAACATGCGTATTAAGTCATTTATACTAAAGAAAGATAATGACAGTTTCACTACAAGCTAAATATATTGGCTTGCAGGGCACTATTCCATCAATATATGCTCCGAATTGAGTAAATATTTATCGTTAGGTTTAGGAATTAATTGTACCACATTAATTGGTTGTGATTGCTTCACGGATTTTCCTAACATATGATTAGCTTAACAAGGGTAGATTGCACTCATATACATATTGATGAGGTGTTGTTTATGTAAACAATTTCTTTTATTGTTGTTGAACGTAAGAGTATTTCAATTTGGGTAGAGATCTCAGTGTATAGAATATTTGTTTAAAGTTCTTTGATAGAAGAAGAAATAGTTTGAAGTTTTTGAGATGCACATATTTGACAATTCACTTGGAGAACTAATTGTCCTTTTTTATCACGAGGGTTAAAGTTAGAAACACATGTAGTGATTAAACTTCTCACAAATATGCAGTTAGACTGCTAGTTTTATCCCTCTGATTTTATTAAATTATAGTTTCAAAGTTATTGGAATCGAAATTATATATTTATTAAGTTAACAATGTGGAGACAAAGTTTACATAAAAAAGGGTGTCTTTTAGTTAGAGCGGACATCTCCAAATGTAGAAATTGAGTTTGTTGTGATTGTTTGAAGGGTTTATTAATCTTAACTAAGGAAATGATTTATTTTTATAGTATAAGACGAGGCATACAAAAAAAAAGGACGTTTATTCATTTTGTGTAAGCCAATGTTTATGGATCATTTTTAGCATGTGTTATGTTTTTTGAAGCTCTTTAATTAGCTTGTGCATTCCCCGTGCATTATTTGAGCTCCAACAAAGATTTATTCAAATTTGGAAGTATTTTTCTATTATTGTTTTTTTTTATAGTCGCGCATTAGTAGATTCAAGAATATACTTTGCTAAGAGTTTGATTTGGTCAGCTTAGATTGATTTAGTAGATATAAAAAATAAATATTCCATTTATAGCATTTTACTTAAGTTGATTACGGGGTTACTAATTTTAAATATTGTGATTAAATTTATAAAAAACAAATAATTATATATAAGTCTAACTCTTTAGGTTTACACCGATTATACAAAATTAATTTGGTAAGTTACAAATCAATTCCCACGATTATATATTCCACATTTTTATAATTCGATTTCTGTTTTAGCGATATAATATTATCAATGGAATTAAAAACACGTCAATTAAACTTTTTAATTTATTTTTAGAAGATTAAATTTTTTTACTAAATATACAGTTGAGTCCCTCGAACCCTTGCCTACTCTGCAGCGTCATCCACAGATTTCATTCCTTAGAAATCTCCAATCAGTTGCGGCCGACTGAAAATTAATATCATATTCTCACTTTATTGTAAGATTTTTTTACTAACACACGATTTATGTGTTTAATTATTAAGATCAATATAATTTGCTTATTTTGAAATCGATTAAGGTTTGTTTATAGGAGCGAATTTTGTGCATCAAGTGAAAAGTAACTGAGAATAGGAAGATATTTGGGAGAAACTTGGAAATTATTTCTACTCCCTCTATATATATATATATATATATATATATATATGCCCCAAATTGAGTAAAGCTTTATCGTTAGGTTTAGGAATTAATTGTATCACATTAATTGGTTGTGATTGCTTAACGAGTTTTCCTAACATGTGAATAGCTTAACAAGGGTAGATTGCAATCATATACATATTGATGAGGTGTTGCTTATGTAAATAATTTTTGTTATTGTGGTTGAACGTAAGAGTATTTTAATTTGGGTAGAGATCTCGATGTATAGAATATCTGTTTAAAATCCTTTGATAGAAGAAGAAATACTTAGAAGTGTTTTGATGCACATATTTGAGAATTCACATGGAGAACTAATTGCCCTTGTGTATCACGAGGGTCAAAGTTAGAAACACATGTAGTGATTAAACTTCTCACAAATCCGCAGTTAGGCTGCTAGTTTTCTCCCTCTGATTTTATTAGATTATAGTTTCAAAGTTAGTGGAATCGAAACTATAAATTAATTAACTTAACAATGTGGAGACAAAGTCGACATAAGAAGGGGAGTCTTTTAGTTAGAACTGACCTCTCCAAATGTAGAAATTGAGTTTGTTGTGATTGTGTGAAGGGCTTATTAGTCATAACTAAGGAGATGAGTTATTTTTATAAAATAATACGAGGCACGCAAAAAAAATGACGTTTATTCATTTTGTAGACGCCAGTTTTATGATTCATTTCTTGTATGAGTTTTGTTTTTTGAAGCTGTTTGATTAGCACGTGCATTCCCCAACAAGGATTTATTCAAATTCGGAATTATTTTTCAATTATTGTTTGTTTTTTCTAGTCGTGCATTAGTAGATTCAAAAATATACATTGCTAAGTGTTTGATTTGGTCAGCTTGGATTGATTTAGTATATATAAGTTATGAGTTTTGCATTAGTACAATTTTACTTAGATTGATTACGGGATTACTCATTTTGAATTTTGCTATTAAGTTTATGAAAAATAAATAATTATATAAGTCTAACTCTTCAGGTTTACACTGATTAGAGTAAATTAATATGGTAAGTTACAAATCAATTCCCACGATTATATACTCCAAATTTTTATAATTCAATTTCTGTTTTAGCTATATAACATTATCAATGGAAATAAAAACATGTCAATTGAACTTTTCAATTTATTTTTAGAAGACTAAAGCTTTTCACTAAATATACAGTTGAGTCCCTCGAACCCTTGCCTACTCCGCATCGTCATCCACTGATTTCATTCCTTAGAAATCTCCAATCAGTTGCAGTCGACTGAAAATTAATATCATATTCTCATTTTCTGGTAAGATTTTTTTTACTAACACGCTTTACGTGTATAATTATTAATATCTATATAATTTGCTTATTTTGAAATCGATTAAGGTGTGTTTATAGGAGCCAATTTCGTGCATCAAGTGAAAAATAACTGAGTATAGGAAATTATTTGGAAGGAACATGGAAATTATTTCTACTCCCTCTATATATATATATATATATATATATATATATATATATATTTATATATATATATGTTGGGATATGGCTCGATTTGTCATACAACAAAGTGCGGAATTTAAAATTTTTCGAGTCATCCAATGGTCCCATAAAATAAGTCTCCATATTATGTATACAAAAACATGAAACAAAAACACACACAATGATTTAACAAGGGGGTTTTTGCGATATGCCTCACCACAGGCAAGGTGGTGGAAACCTCCGACTTCGTTTCTGAATCTGGATCTGGTTCACAGGAGTGATCCAAGTGTCTCACCTCCAGGGATAGTCCACACCAATTGGATTCTTGCAACACCTCGAGATCTTAGGCTCAGAACTGGATTCAGGAGATTTGTTATTGCAGGATTGTGTTGAATCTCTTGACAGATCAAGATCTAACACAACGGAACAGGGAGATGGCGGCGGCGGCACCAAGGCAGCCCACGGCAGCTGGTGGCGGCGGCTTAAGGTGGCGGCGACGGCTAGGGTTTCTAGCTAAGGGGGGCGGCGGCTACTTGGGCAAAAGGAGGCTAGGGTTTTCTTTCAGGGTTACCCATTTGAGCTCTAGTTGTGCTCTATTTATAAGCTCCTTCTGTCCTAGGTTTGCAAGACTCCTTATGGGCTTTGATTAATAAAAGCCCATGTCTTGCAATCCTTCATTTAATTAACAACTTTAATTAAATGCCCAATCTTGATAAATCATTATTTCTTTTACATAATTAATTAGCAACTCAATTATTAATTAAGTTAGCCAATTAATTAATCTCCCACTTGAATTAAACACTTTTAATTTATTTAATTGATTTAATTACCTTTAAATCAATTAATTCCTTTCATGTCCTTTTATAACAGTCACCGTCCAATTGTATTGTGTGTGACCCTCTGGGTTCACCATCAATTGGCAGCAGGCCCACGAATCCTTCGTGATTTAATTTATGAACAATAATTTGTTCCGGTCAATTAAACAACCTTTAATTGACCACTCCTAGAATTAAATCCTCTATTAATTCAGGAGTACCCACACTTCATGGTCAATGTCTAGCCACAAGCCCATGAAGCCCAACTTCAGGTGAATTGATATTTGTGAACCTCGTCTCATATAATTGCCATGTACATACGGTCCTTCTATCGACTAATATTCCCGATCAAGACTTAGGGTGTGTGAATTGATCGGCACCTCTAAATTTGTCTCGATAACTATACTTTCTAATTCAGGATAATATTCCTTTGTGACCTTCTAAATTTGGAAACCCCTTCCCAAATCCGTCACCGACTACGGCCGTAGATTCCTTGGAGATATTATCTAAGAATCGTATAGGAAATTCTCTCATCCATTACAATGAGTCAATAGATTCCATATTGGTACTAACCACCCACGTACATGTCCATACGCACCCAACCTAGGCATGTTATGACCAAGCTACGTGGCCTATACCTAGATCTAAGTACGCACTTTCATGCACCGAATTCGCCCTAGTACCTAAGTCAAAGGACTAAATCGTACACTATTATATTCCTTGAGAAACATCCCATCACCGATATGCGACATGCGCTTCCACAATGGGTTTCTCGGTTCGGGTCGTTCGATGCGTTCAATCATCCATTGAACCACCTACTCGTATGCACTGGACTCAAATTCCTTGCTCATGAAACACTACAAATTCATTCCATGTGAATCATGCATACTCGTACAAGTCTTTGCGATTCCTACGATACCCCGTCTCGTTTTGGAATCTATGACTTGGAACACTTTTAAGATTACGACCTTTGAGACTGTTTCATGATTGCACTCAGTACTGAAGTGAATCGTCCCATAGTCAAATGTAATCTAAGGGTTTCATCCAATCGCTTAAATGTATTCGCGAGAGATGAAGTTGGCCATTGTTTATCCTTATACACATATAAATAAACATGCGTATTAAGTCATTTATACTAAAGAAAGATAATGACAGTTTCACTACAAGCTAAATATATTGGCTTGCAGGGCACTATTCCATCAATATATGCTCCGAATTGAGTAAATATTTATCGTTAGGTTTAGGAATTAATTGTACCACATTAATTGGTTGTGATTGCTTCACGGATTTTCCTAACATATGATTAGCTTAACAAGGGTAGATTGCACTCATATACATATTGATGAGGTGTTGTTTATGTAAACAATTTTTTTTATTGTTGTTGAACGTAAGAGTATTTCAATTTGGGTAGAGATCTCAGTGTATAGAATATTTGTTTAAAGTTCTTTGATAGAAGAAGAAATAGTTTGAAGTTTTTGAGATGCACATATTTGACAATTCACTTGGAGAACTAATTGTCCTTTTTTATCACGAGGGTTAAAGTTAGAAACACATGTAGTGATTAAACTTCTCACAAATATGCAGTTAGACTGCTAGTTTTATCCCTCTGATTTTATTAAATTATAGTTTCAAAGTTATTGGAATCGAAATTATATATTTATTAAGTTAACAATGTGGAGACAAAGTTTACATAAAAAAGGGTGTCTTTTAGTTAGAGCGGACATCTCCAAATGTAGAAATTGAGTTTGTTGTGATTGTTTGAAGGGTTTATTAATCTTAACTAAGGAAATGATTTATTTTTATAGTATAAGACGAGGCATACAAAAAAAAAGGACGTTTATTCATTTTGTGTAAGCCAATGTTTATGGATCATTTTTAGCATGTGTTATGTTTTTTGAAGCTCTTTAATTAGCTTGTGCATTCCCCGTGCATTATTTGAGCTCCAACAAAGATTTATTCAAATTTGGAAGTATTTTTCTATTATTGTTTTTTTTTATAGTCGCGCATTAGTAGATTCAAGAATATACTTTGCTAAGAGTTTGATTTGGTCAGCTTAGATTGATTTAGTAGATATAAAAAATAAATATTCCATTTATAGCATTTTACTTAAGTTGATTACGGGGTTACTCATTTTAAATATTGTGATTAAATTTATAAAAAACAAATAAT
Organism: Penstemon barbatus; assembly: GCA_003313485.2. Taxonomy (NCBI): domain Eukaryota; kingdom Viridiplantae; phylum Streptophyta; class Magnoliopsida; order Lamiales; family Plantaginaceae; genus Penstemon; species Penstemon barbatus. Next base: position 16,204,541 of record CM064882.1, on the reverse strand, counting down.
TATATATAAGTCTAACTCTTTAGGTTTACACCGATTATACAAAATTAATTTGGTAAGTTAAAAATCAATTCCCACGATTATATTCCACATTTTTATAATTCGATTTCTCTTTTAGCGATATAATATTATCAATGGAATTAAAAACACGTCAATTAAACTTTTTAATTTATTTTTAGAAGATTAATTTTTTTTACTAAATATACAGTTGAGTCCCTCGAACCCTTGCCTACTCTACAGCGTCATCCACAGATTTCATTCCTTAGAAATCTCCAATCAGTTGCGGCCGACTGAAAATTAATATCATATTCTCCCTTTATTGTAAGATTTTTTTACTAACACACGATTTATGTGTTTAATTATTAAGATCTATATAATTTGCTTATTTTGAAATCGATTAAGGTTTGTTTATAGGAGCGAATTTTGTGCATCAAGTGAAAAGTAACTGAGAATAGGAAGATATTTGGGAGAAACTTGGAAATTATTTCTACTCCCTCTATATTAATTGGTTGTGATTGCTTAACGAGTTTTCCTAACATGTGATTAGCTTAACAAGGGTAGATTGCACTCATATACATATTGATGAGGTGTTGCTTATGTAAATAATTTTTTTTATTGTTGTTGAACGTAAGAGTATTTTAATTTGGGTAGAGATCTCGATGCATAGAATATTTGTTTAAAATCCTTTGATAGAAGAAGAAATAGTTAGAAGTGTTTTGATGCACATATTTGAGAATTCACATGGAGAACTAATTGCCCTTGTGTATCACCAGGGTCAAAGTTAGAAACACATGTAGTGATTAAACTTCTCACAAATCCGCAGTTAGGCTGCTAGTTTTCTCCCTCTGATTTTATTAGATTATAGTTTCAAAGTTAGTGGAATCGAAACTATAAATTTATTAACTTAACAATGTGGAGACAAAGTTGGCATAAGAAGGGGAGTCTTTTAGTTAGAACTGACCTCTCCAAATGTAGAAATTGAGTTTGTTGTGATTGTATGAAGGGCTTATTAGTCATAACTAAGGAGATGAGTTATTTTTATAAAATAATACGAGGCACGCAAAAAAAATGACGTTTATTCATTTTGTAGACGCCGGTTTTTATGTGTCATTTCTTGTATGAGTTTTGTTTTCTGAAGCTGTTTGATTAGCACGTGCATTCCAAAACAAGGATTTATTCAAATTCGGAATTATTTTTAAATTATTGTTTGTTTTTTGTAGTCGTGCATTAGTAGATTCAAAAATATACATTGATAAGGGTTTGATTTGGTCAGCTTGGATTGATTTAGTATATATAAGATATAAGTTTTGCATTAGTACAATTTTACTTAGATTTATTACGGGATTACTCATTTTGAATTTTGCTATTAAATTTATGAAAAATAAATAATTATATAAGTCTACCTCTTCAGGTTTACACTGATTAGAGTAAATTAATATGGTAAGTTACAAATCAATTCCCACGATTATATATTCCAAATTTTTATAATTCAATTTCTGTTTTAGCTATATAACATTATCAATGGAAATAAAAACATGTCAATTGAACTTTTCAATTTATTTTTAGAAGACAAAAGCTTTTCACTAAATATACAGTTGAGTCCCTCGAACCCTTGCCTACTCCGCATCGTCATCCATTGATTTCATTCCTTAGAAATCTCCAATCAGTTGCAGCCGACTGAAAATTAATATCATATTCTCATTTTCTGGTGAGATTTTTTTTACTAACACGATTTACGTGTATAATTATTAATATCTATATAATTTGCTTATTTTGAAATCGATTAAGGTGTGTTTATAGGAGCCAATTTCGTGCATCAAGTGAAAAATAACTAAGTATAGGAAGTTATTTGGAAGGAACATGGAAATTATTTCTAATCCCTATAATATATATATATATATATATATATATATATATATATATATATATATATATATATATATATATATATATATATATATATATATATATATATATATATATATATATATATATATATATATATATATATATATATATATATATATATATATATATATATATTTATATATATATATATATATGCTCCAAATTGAGTAAATATTTATCGTTAGGTTTAGGAATTAATTGTATCACATTAATTGGTTGTGATTGCTTCACTGATTTTCCTAACATATGATTAGCTTAACAAGGGTAGATTGCACTCATATACATATTGATGAGGTGTTGTTTATGTAAACAATTTTTTTTATTGTTGTTGAATGTAAGAGTATTTCAATTTGGGTAGAGATCTCAGTGTATAGAATATTTGTTTAAAGTTCTTTGATAGAAGAAGAAATAGTTTGAAGTTTTTGAGATGCACATATTGGACAATTCACTTGGAAAACTAATTGTCCTTTTTTATCACGAGGGTTAAAGTTAGAAACACATGTAGTGATTAAACTTCTCACAAATATGCAGTTAGACTGCTAGTTTTATCCCTCTGATTTTATTAAATTATAGTTTCAAAGTTAGTGGAATCGAAATTATATATTTATTAAGTTAACAATGTGGAGACAAAGTTTACATAAAAAAGGGTGTCTTTTAGTTAGAGCGGACATCTCCAAATGTAGAAATTGAGTTCGTTGTGATTGTTTGAAGGGTTTAATAGTCTTAACTAAGGAAATGATTTATTTTTATAGTATAAGACGAGGCATACAAAAAAAAAGGACGTTTATTCATTTTGTGTAAGCCAATGTTTATGGATCATTTTTAGCATGTGTTATGTTTTTTGAAGCTCTTTAATTAGCTTGTGCATTCCCCGTACATTATTTGAGCTCCAACAAAGATTTATTCAAATTTGGAAGTATTTTTCTATTATTGTTTTTTTTTATAGCCGCGCATTAGTAGATTCAAGAATATACTTTGCTAAGAGTTTGATTTGGTCAGCTTAGATTGATTTAGTAGATATAAGAAATAAATATTCCATTTATAGCATTTTACTTAAGTTGATTATGGGGTTACTCATTTTAAATTTTGTGATTAAATTTATAAAAAACAAATAATTATATATAAGTCTAACTCTTTAGGTTTACACCGATTATACAAAATTAATTTGGTAAGTTACAAATCAATTCCCACGATTATATATTCCACATTTTTATAATTCGATTTCTGTTTTAGCGATATAATATTATCAATGGAATTAAAAACACGTCAATTAAACTTTTTAATTTATTTTTAGAAGATTAAATTTTTTTACTAAATATACAGTTGAGTCCCTCGAACCCTTGCCTACTCTGCAGCTTCATCCACAGATTTCATTCCTTAGAAATCTCCAATCAGTTGCGGCCGACTGAAAATTAATATCATATTCTCACTTTATTGTAAGATTTTTTTACTAACACACGATTTATGTGTTTAATTATTAAGATCTATATAATTTGCTTATTTTGAAATCGATTAAGGTTTGTTTATAGGAGCGAATTTTGTGCATCAAGTGAAAAGTAACTGAGAATAGGAAGATATTAATTTGGGAGAAACTTGGAAATTATTTCTACTCCCTCTATATATATATATATATATATATATGCCCCAAATTGAGTAAACCTTTATCGTTAGGTTTAGGAATTAATTGTATCACATTAATTGGTTGTGATTGCTTAACGAGTTTTCCTACTATGTGATTAGCTTAACAAGGGTAGATTGCACTCATATACATATTGATGAGGGGTTGCTTATGTAAATAATTTTTTTTATTGTTGTTGAACGTAAGAGTATTTTAATTTGGGTAGAGATCTCGATGTATAGAATATCTGTTTAAAATCCTTTGATAGAAGAAGAAATACTTAGAAGTGTTTTGATGCACATATTTGAGAATTCACATGGAGAACTAATTGCCCTTGTGTATCACGAGGGTCAAAGTTAGAAACACATGTAGTGATTAAACTTCTCACAAATCCGCAGTTAGGCTGCTAGTTTTCTCCCTCTGATTTTATTAGATTATAGTTTCAAAGTTAGTGGAATCGAAACTATAAATTAATTAACTTAACAATGTGGAGACAAAGTCGACATAAGAAGGGGAGTCTTTTAGTTAGAACTGACCTCTCCAAATGTAGAAATTGAGTTTGTTGTGATTGTGTGAAGGGCTTATTAGTCATAACTAAGGAGATGAGTTATTTTTATAAAATAATACGAGGCACGCAAAAAAAATGACGTTTATTCATTTTGTAGACGCCAGTTTTATGATTCATTTCTTGTATGAGTTTTGTTTTTTGAAGCTGTTTGATTAGCACGTGCATTCCCCAACAAGGATTTATTCAAATTCGGAATTATTTTTCAATTATTGTTTGTTTTTTCTAGTCGTGCATTAGTAGATTCAAAAATATACATTGCTAAGTGTTTGATTTGGTCAGCTTGGATTGATTTAGTATATATAAGTTATGAGTTTTGCATTAGTACAATTTTACTTAGATTGATTACGGGATTACTCATTTTGAATTTTGCTATTAAGTTTATGAAAAATAAATAATTATATAAGTCTAACTCTTCAGGTTTACACTGATTAGAGTAAATTAATATGGTAAGTTACAAATCAATTCCCACGATTATATACTCCAAATTTTTATAATTCAATTTCTGTTTTAGCTATATAACATTATCAATGGAAATAAAAACATGTCAATTGAACTTTTCAATTTATTTTTAGAAGACTAAAGCTTTTCACTAAATATACAGTTGAGTCCCTCGAACCCTTGCCTACTCCGCATCGTCATCCACTGATTTCATTCCTTAGAAATCTCCAATCAGTTGCAGTCGACTGAAAATTAATATCATATTCTCATTTTCTGGTAAGATTTTTTTTACTAACACGCTTTACGTGTATAATTATTAATATCTATATAATTTGCTTATTTTGAAATCGATTAAGGTGTGTTTATAGGAGCCAATTTCGTGCATCAAGTGAAAAATAACTGAGTATAGGAAATTATTTGGAAGGAACATGGAAATTATTTCTACTCCCTCTATATATATATATATATATATATATATATATATATATATATATATATATATATATATATATTTATATATATATGCTCCGAATTGAGTAAATATTTATCGTTAGGTTTAGGAATTAATTGTATCACATTAATTGGTTGTGATTGCTTCACGGATTTTCCTAACATATGATTAGCTTAACAAGGGTAGATTGCACTCATATACATATTGATGAGGTGTTGTTTATGTAAACAATTTTTTTATTGTTGTTGAACGTAAGAGTATTTCAATTTGGGTAGAGATCTTAGTGTATAGAATATTTGTTTAAAGTTCTTTGATAGAAGAAGAAATAGTTTGAAGTTTTTGAGATGCACATATTTGACAATTCACTTGGAGAACTAACTGTCATTTTTTATCACGAGGGTTAAAGTTAGAAACACATGTAGTGATTAAACTTCTCACAAATATGCAGTTAGACTGCTAGTTTTATCCCTCTGATTTTATTAAATTATAGTTTCAAAGTTAGTGGAATCGAAATTATATATTTATTAAGTTAACAATGTGGAGACAAAGTTTACATAAAAAAGGGTGTCTTTTAGTTAGAGCGGACATCTCCAATTGTAGAAATTGAGTTTGTTGTGATTGTTTGAAGGGTTTATTAATCTTAACTAAGGAAATGATTTATTTTTATACTATAAGACGAGGCATACAAAAAAAAAGGACGTTTATTCATTTTGTGTAAGCCAATGTTTATGGATCATTTTTAGCATGTGTTATGTTTTTTGAAGCTCTTTAATTAGCTTGTGCATTCCTCGTGCATTATTTGAGCTCCAACAAAGATTTATTCAAATTTGGAAGTATTTTTCCATTATTGTTTTTTTTATAGTCGCGCATTAGTAGATTCAAGAATATACTTTGCTAAGAGTTTGATTTGGTCAGCTTAGATTGATTTAGTAGATATAAGAAATAAATATTCCATTTATAGCATTTTACTTAAGTTGATTACGGGGTTACTCATTTTAAATATTGTGATTAAATTTATAAAAAACAAATAATTATATATAAGTCTAACCCTTTAGGTTTACACCGATTATACAAAATTAATTTGGTAAGTTACAAATCAATTCCCACGATTATATATTCCACATTTTTTATAATTCGATTTCTGTTTTAGCGATATAATATTATCAATGGAATTAAAAACACGTCAATTAAACTTTTTAATTTATTTTTAGAAGATTAAATTTTTTTACTAAATATACAGTTGAGTCCCTCGAACCCTTGCCTACGCTGCAGCGTCATCCACAGATTTCATTCCTTAGAAATCTCCAATCAGTTGCGGCCGACTGAAAATTAATATCATATTCTCACTTTATTGTAAGATTTTTTTACTAACACACGATTTATGTGTTTAATTATTAAGATCTATATAATTTGCTTATTTTGAAATCGATTAAGGTTTGTTTATAGGAGCGAATTTTGTGCATCAAGTGAAAAGTAACTGAGAATAGGAAGATATTTGGAAGAAACTTGGAAATTATTTCTACTCCCTATATATATATGCCCCAAATTGAGTAAAGCTTTATCGTTAGGTTTAGGAATTAATTGTATCACATTAATTGGTTGTGATTGCTTAACGAGTTTTCCTAACATGTGATTAGCTTAACAAGGGTAGATTGCACTCATATACATATTGATGAGGTGTTGCTTATGTAAATAATTTTTTTTATTGTTGTTGTACGTAAGAGTATTTTAATTTGGGTAGAGATCTCGATGTATAGAATATTTGTTTAAAATCCTTTGATAGAAGAAGAAATAGTTAGAAGTGTTTTGATGCACATATTTGAGAATTCACATGGAGAACTAATTGCCCTTGTGTATCACGAGGGTCAAAGTTAGAAACACATGTAGTGATTAAACTTCTCACAAATCCGCAGTTAGGCTGCTAGTTTTCTCCCTCTGATTTTATTAGATTATAGTTTCAAAGTTAGTGGAATCGAAACTATAAATTTATTAACTTAACAATGTGGAGACAAAGTTGACATAAGAAGGGGAGTCTTTTAGTTCGAACTGACCTCTCCAAATGTAGAAATTGAGTTTGTTGTGATTGTATGAAGGGCTTATAAGTCATAACTAAGGAGATGAGTTATTTTTATAAAATAATACGAGGCACGCAAAAAAAATGACGTTTATTCATTTTGTAGACGCCGGTTTTTATGTATCATTTCTTGTATGAGTTTTGTTTTTGAAGCTGTTTGATTAGCACGTGCATTCCCCAACAAGGATTTATTCAAATTCGGAATTATTTTTCAATTATTGTTTGTTTTTTCTAGTCGTGCATTAGTAGATTCAAAAATATACATTGATAAGTGTTTGATTTGGTCAGCTTGGATTGATTTAGTATATATAAGATATAAGTTTTGCATTAGTACAATTTTACTTAGATTGATTACGGGATTACTCATTTTGAATTTTGCTATTAAATTTATGAAAAATAAATAATTATATAAGTCTAACTCTTCAGGTTTACACTGATTAGAGTAAATTAATATGGTAAGTTACAAATCAATTCCCACGATTATATATTCCAAATTTTTATAATTCAATTTCTGTTTTAGCTATATAACATTATCAATGGAAATAAAAACATGTCAATTGAACTTTTCAATTTATTTTTAGAAGACTAAAGATTTTCACTAAATATACAGTTGAGTCCCTCGAACCCTTGCCTACTCCGCATCATCATCCATTGATTTCATTCCTTAGAAATCTCCAATCAGTTGCAGCCGACTGAAAATTAATATCATATTCTCATTTTCTAGTAAGATTTTTTTTACTAACACGCTTTACGTGTATAATTATTAATATCTATATAATTTGCTTATTTTGAAATCGATTAAGGTGTGTTTATAGGAGCCAATTTCGTGCATCAAGTGAAAAATAACTGAGTATAGGAAGTTATTTGGAAGGATCATGGAAATTATTTCTACTCCCTCTATATATATATATATATATATATATATATATATATATATATATATATATATATTTATATATATATGCTCCGAATTGAGTAAATATTTATCGTTAGGTTTAGGAATTAATTGTATCACATTAATTGGTTGTGATTGCTTCACGGATTTTCCTAACATATGATTAGCTTAACAAGGGTAGATTGCACTCATATACATATTGATGAGGTGTTGTTTATGTAAACAATTTTTTTTATTGTTGTTGAACGTATGAGTATTTCAATTTGGGTAGAGATCTCAGTGTATAGAATATTTGTTTAAAGTTCTTTGATAGAAGAAGAAATAGTTTGAAGTTTTTGAGATGCACATATTTGACAATTCACTTGGAGAACTAATTGTCCTTTTTTATCACGAAGGTTAAAGTTAGAAACACATGTAGTGATTAAACTTCTCACAAATATGCAGTTAGACTGCTAGTTTTATCCCTCTGATTTTATTAAATTATAGTTTCAAAGTTAGTGGAATCGAAATTATATATTTATTAAGTTAACAATGTGGAGACAAAGTTTACATAAAAAAGGGTGTCTTTTAGTTAGAGCGGACATCTCCAAATGTAGAAATTGAGTTTGTTGTGATTGTTTGAAGGGTTTAATAGTCTTAACTAAGGAAATGATTTATTTTTATAGTATAAGACGAGGCATACAAAAAAAAAGGACGTTTATTCATTTTGTGTAAGCCAATGTTTATGGATCATTTATAGCATGTGTTATGTTTTTTGAAGCTTTTTAATTAGCTTGTGCATTCCCCGTGCATTATTTGAGCTCCAACAAAGATTTCTTCAAATTTGGAAGTATTTTTCTATTATTGTTTTTTTTATAGTCGCGCATTAGTAGATTCAAGAATATACTTTGCTAAGAGTTTGATTTGGTCAGCTTAGATTGATTTAGTAGATATAAGAAATAAATATTCCATTTATAGCATTTTACTTAAGTTGATTACGGGGTTACTCATTTTAAATATTGTGATTAAATTTATAAAAAACAAATAATTATATATAAGTCTAACTCTTTAGGTTTACACCGATTATACAAAATTAATTTGGTAAGTTACAAATCAATTCCCACGATTATATATTCCACATTTTTATAATTCGATTTTTGTTTTAGCGATATAATATTATCAATGGAATTAAAAACACGTCAATTAAACTTTTTAATTTATTTTTAGAAGATTAAATTTTTTTACTAAATATACAGTTGAGTCCCTCGAACCCTTGCCTACTCTGCAGCGTCATCCACAGATTTCATTCCTTAGAAATCTGCAACCAGTTGCGGCCGACTGAAAATTAATATCATATTCTCACTTTATTGTAAGATTTTTTTACTAACACACGATTTATGTGTTTAATTATTAAAATCTATAGAATTTGCTTATTTTGAAATCGATTAAGGTGTGTTTATTGGAGCCAATTTTGTGCATCAAGTGAAAAATAACTGAGTATAGGAAGATATTTGGAAGGAACATGGAAATTATTCCTACTCCCTATATATATATATATATATATATATATATATATATATATATATATATGCTCCGAATTGAGTAAATATTTATCGTTAGGTTTAGGAATTAATTGTAACACATTAATTGGTTGTGATTGCTTCACGGATTTTCCTAACATATGATTAGCTTAACTAGGGTAGATTGCACTCATATACATATTGATGAGGTGTTGTTTATGTAAACAATTTTTTTTAATGTTGTTGAACGTAAGAGTATTTCAATTTGGGTAGAGATCTCAGTGTATAGAATATTTGTTTAAAGTTCTTTGATAGAAGAAGAAATAGTTTGAAGTTTTTGAGATGCACATATTTGACAATTCACTTGGAGAACTAATTGTCCTTTTTTATCACGAGGGTTAAAGTTAGAAACACATGTAGTGATTAAAATCTCACAAATATGGAGTTAGACTGCTAGTTTTATCCCTCTGATTTTATTAAATTATAGTTTCAAAGATAGTGGAATCGAAATTATATATTTATTAAGTTAACAATGTGGAGACAAAGTTTACATAAAAAAGGGTGTCTTTTAGTTAAAGCGGACATCTCCAAATGTAGAAATTGAGTTTGTTGTGATTGTTTGAAGGGTTTATTAGTCTTAACTAAGGAAATGATTTATTTTTATAGTATAAGACGAGGCATTAAAAAAAAAAGGACGTTTATTCATTTTGTGTAAGCCAATGTTTATGGATCATTTTTAGCATGTGTTATGTTTTTTGAAGCTCTTTAATTAGCTTGTGCATTCCCCGTGCATTATTTGAGCTCCAACAAAGATTTCTTCAAATTTGGAAGTATTTTTCTATTATTGTTTTTTTTTTATAGTCGCGCATTAGTAGATTCAAGAATATACTTTGCTAAGAGTTTGATTTGGTCAGCTTAGATTGATTTAGTAGATATAAGAAATAAATATTCCATTTATAGCATTTTACTTAAGTTGATTACGGGGTTACTCATTTTAAATATTGTGATTAAATTTATAAAAAAACAAATAATTATATATAAGTCTAACTCTTTAGGTTTACACCGATTATACAAAATTAATTTGGTAAGTTACAAATCAATTCCCACGATTATATATTCCACATTTTTATAATTCGATTTCTGTTTTAGCGATATAATATTATCAATGGAATTAAAAACACGTCAATTAAACTTTTTAATTTATTTTTAGAAGATTAAATTTTTTTACTAAATATACAGTTGAGTCCCTCGAACCCTTGCCTACTCTGCAGCGTCATCCACAGATTTCATTCCTTAGAAATCTCCAATCAGTTGCGGCCGACTGAAAATTAATATCATATTCTCACTTTATTGTAAGATTTTTTTACTAACACACGATTTATGTGTTTAATTATTAAGATCTATATAATTTGCTTATTTTGAAATCTATTAAGGTTTGTTTATAGGAGCGAATTTTGTGCATCAAGTGAAAAGTAACTGAGAATAGGAAGATATTTGGGAGAAACTTGGAAATTATTTCTACTCCCTCTATATATATATATATATATGCCCCAAATTGAGTAAAGCTTTATCGTTAGGTTTAGGAATTAATTGTATCACATTAATTGGTTGTGATTGCTTAACGAGTTTTCCTAACATGTGATTAGCTTAACAAGGGTAGATTGCACTCATATACATATTGATGAGGTGTTGCTTATGTAAATAATTTTTTTTATTGTTGTTGAACGTAAGAGTATTTTAATTTGGGTAGAGATCTCGATGTATAGAATATTTGTTTAAAATCCTTTGATAGAAGAAGAAATAGTTAGAAGTGTTTTGATGCACAAATTTGAGAATTCACATGGAGAACTAATTGCCCTTGTGTATCACGAGGGTCAAAGTTAGAAACACATGTAGTGATTAAACTTCTCACAAATCCGCAGTTAGGCTGCTAGTTTTCTCCCTCTGATTTTATTAGATTATAGTTTCAAAGTTAGTGGAATCGAAACTATAAATTTATTAACTTAACAATGTGGAGACAAAGTTGACATAAGAAGGGGAGTCTTTTAGTTAGAACTGACCTTTCCAAATGTAGAAATTGAGTTTGTTGTGATTGTATGAAGGGCTTATTAGTCATAACTAAGGAGATGAGTTATTTTTATAAAATAATACGAGGCACGCAAAAAAAATGACGTTTATTCATTTTGTAGACGCCGGTTTTTATGTATCATTTCTTGTATGAGTTTTGTTTTTGAAGCTGTTTGATTAGCACGTGCATTCCCCAACAAGGATTTATTCAAATTCGGAATTATTTTTCAATTATTGTTTGTTTTTTCTAGTCGTGCATTAGTAGATTGAAAAATATACATTGCTAAGTTTTTGATTTGGTCAGCTTGGATTGATTTAGTATATATAAGATATAAGTTTTGCATTAGTACAATTTTACTTAGATTGATTACGGGATTACTCATTTTGAATTTTGCTATTAAATTTATGAAAAATAAATAATTATATAAGTCTAACTCTTCAGGTTTACACTGATTAGAGTAAATTAATATGGTAAGTTACAAATCAATTCCCACGATTATATATTCCAAATTTTTATAATTCAATTTCTGTTTTAGCTATATAACATTATCAATGAAAATAAAAACATGTCAATTGAACTTTTCAATTTATTTTTAGAAGACTAAAGATTTTCACTAAATATACAGTTGAGTCCCTCGAACCCTTGCCTACTCCGCATCGTCATCCACTGATTTCATTCCTTAGAAATCTCCAATCTGTTGCAGCCGACTGAAAATTAATATCATATTCTCATTTTCTGGTAAGATTTTTTTTACTAACACGCTTTACGTGTATAATTATTAATATCTATATAATTTGCTTATTTTGAAATCGATTAAGGTGTGTTTATTGGAGCCAATTTTGTGCATCAAGTGAAAAATAACTGAGTATAGGAAGATATTTGGAAGGAACATGGAAATTATTCCTACTCCCTCTATATATATATATATATATATATATATATATATATATATATATATATATGCTCCGAATTGAGTAAATATTTATCGTTAGGTTTAGGAATTAATTGTATCACATTAATTGGTTGTGATTGCTTCACGGATTTTCCTAACATATGATTAGCTTAACTAGGGTAGATTGCACTCATATACATATTGATGAGGTGTTGTTTATGTAAACAATTTTTTTTTATTGTTGTTGAACGTAAGAGTATTTCAATTTGGGTAGAGATCTCAGTGTATAGAATATTTGTTTAAAGTTCTTTGATAGAAGAAGAAATAGTTTGAAGTTTTTGAGATGCACATATTTGACAATTCACTTGGAGAACTAATTGTCCTTTTTTATCATGAGGGTTAAAGTTAGAAACACATGTAGTGATTAAACTTCTCACAAATATGCAGTTAGACTGCTAGTTTTATCCCTCTGATTTTATTAAATTATAGTTTCAAAGATAGTGGAATCGAAATTATATATTTATTAAGTTAACAATGTGGAGACAAAGTTTACATAAAAAAGGGTGTCTTTTAGTTAGAGCGGACATCTCCAAATGTAGAAATTGAGTTTGTTGTGATTGTTTGAAGGGTTTATTAGTCTTAACTAAGGAAATGATTTATTTTTATAGTATAAGACGAGGCATACAAAAAAAAAGGACGTTTATTCATTTTGTGTAAGCCAATGTTTATGGATCATTTTTAGCATGTGTTATGTTTTTTGAAGCTCTTTAATTAGCTTGTGCATTCCCCGTGCATTATTTGAGCTCCAACAAAGATTTCTTCAAATTTGGAAGTATTTTTCTATTATTGTTTTTTTTTATAGTCGCGCATTAGTAGATTCAAGAATATACTTTGCTAACAGTTTGATTTGGTCAGCTTAGATTGATTTAGTAGATATAAGAAATAAATATTCCATTTATAGCATTTTACTTAAGTTGATTACGGGGTTACTCATTTTAAATATTGTGATTAAATTTATAAAAAAACAAATAATTATATATAAGTCTAACTCTTTAGGTTTACACCGATTATACAAAATTAATTTGGTAAGTTACAAATCAATTCCCACGATTATATATTCCACATTTTTATAATTCGATTTCTGTTTTAGCGATATAATATTATCAATGGAATTAAAAACACGTCAATTAAACTTTTTAATTTATTTTTAGAAGATTAAATTTTTTTACTAAATATACAGTTGAGTCCCTCGAACCCTTGCCTACTCTGCAGCGTCATCCACAGATTTCATTCCTTAGAAATCTCCAATCAGTTGCGGCCGACTGAAAATTAATATCATATTCTCACTTTATTGTAAGATTTTTTTACTAACACACGATTTATGTGTTTAATTATTAAGATCTATATAATTTGCTTATTTTGAAATCGATTAAGGTTTGTTTATAGGAGCGAATTTTGTGCATCAAGTGAAAAGTAACTGAGAATAGGAAGATATTTGGGAGAAACTTGGAAATTATTTCTACTCCCTCTATATATATATATATATATATATATATGCTCCAAATTGAGTAAAGCTTTATCGTTAGGTTTAGGAATTAATTGTATCACATTAATTGGTTGTGATTGCTTAACGAGTTTTCCTAACATGTGATTAGCTTAACAAGGGTAGATTGCACTCATATACATATTGATGAGGTGTTGCTTTTGTAAATAATTTTTTTTATTGTTGTTGAACGTAAGAGTATTTTAATTTGGGTAGAGATCTCGATGTATAGAATATTTGTTGAAAATCTTTTGATAGAAGAAGAAATAGTTAGAAGTGTTTTGATGCACAAATTTGAGAATTCACATGGAGAACTAATTGCCCTTGTGTATCACGAGGGTCAAAGTTAGAAACACATGTAGTGATTAAACTACTCACAAATCCGCAGTTAGGCTTGTTAGAGTAGTGCCCTGCAAGCCAATCGGTTGTCTTGTAAATACTCTTGTAATCAATCTTATTCATGATCAATAAAAGTTCGCATTGGCAATTCTTCATTTATTGTGATACATCTAACCAATTTATGAAGCCCTTAGATCGTTGAAACTATGGAACATGGTGCATCCCTCTATGGAATATGTTCTACTATGGTTTAAGATCTTAAAAGCTTTCCAAGTCATAGAATACAATTGAGATAGGGCATCATTGTATTCGGTAAGACTTGCACGAGTATGCATTCTCTTTTGCATGAGGATGGATAGTTCCATGGACATCGATATGGTAGATATCAATGCATATGAGTGGATGGCTTGATGAGATCAAGCGCATCGAAACCCCGCTAGAAAAATCTCATCTTAGGAGTTTATCGGAGATGAAGATTTCTTCTACTTACGATAGTGTACGTAAATTGGTCCTTTGACTTGAGACGTTAGAATGAACTTCATGCGGAGCGTTTATGCTTTGATGTGTTACTCGACTACTAATTAGCGAGTCATTATAGTTTCACGTTGGGTATAGATTGCTTCGTAGTGAGGTTAATAACGTCAATATAGGATCCATTAACTCCCACCGTGATGTGGTTGGGAGATTTCCTATGCATTCTTTTGTATGGATTGATTCCGGGAATCTTCGGCCGAAGTGAGTGATGTTAGATTTGGAAAGGAGTTTCCAAATGGGTAATCACTAAAAGGAATCACCATAAAGAATAAAGACGCATAGTTATCAAGGCTAATAGGAATCCGTTGGACTCCATGTCCTAGGCCTCGATCGGGAAATAAGTTATTGGAAGGAGCGTACGTGCATGGTATGCGTAAGAGGATTGATGAGATCAATTCAAGAAAGGTTCACACTTTTTTTTTCATCATTAGTTAGGACTCGTCGACCGTGACTAGACGACTACCTCGAGTGTAGGGTACTCTAGATTTGATGAGATCATATCTAAGAGTGATTGATTAAAAGTAGTTTAATTAATCTTTTTAATTAAATCACAAATGGTTTGTGAGCCCACGGCTAATTGATGGTGGACCCAAGGGGCCACACACAATAGCACAAGATGCAACTTAGTTCAATCTATTAAAAGTCAAATTAGATTTGACAAGAAGTAGTAATTAATTAATGGAGATTAATTAATTAAAGGACTCTATTAATTTAAGTGTTAAATTAATTTAGTCGAAATTAATTAGAAGGGTCTAATTAATCGAAGGAAGAAATAAATGGGTTTCTAATTTTGAATTAGAGATTGGATTTATTAATTGGGAAATAAATGTCCAATTAACCCATGACCAATTTAAATTGGTCTTATGAGATGATCATATATGATATGATATAATGTTAATATATATATGTGATATATATATACAAGAGAGAGAAATAAATATCTTATCAAGAGTTAGTGGTGGCCCCCACCACTAACTTGTATCAAAAGTAGTGTGCTTGGGAAGCACAATAAAGCTACAAGTCTTATTGGTGGATTTGATCCAACAATAAACTACATTGAATAATGTACACACATAAAAGATAAGATGTTGTCTTCATTCATTAGATGTAATAGAGGCAAGACAAAAACACACACTACACCTTTTAGTGTGTGTTCGGATTTCTCTCTAATCCTAGCAAGAAAAGTTGTTTTCCTCATCTCTTTCTCTTCCTTCATCAAGTTTCTAACTTGATTCAAGTACTACTTCATTCTAGCTAATAGATTGAGGGTGTATTTGCAAGATCTAGTTCATCTTCTTTACTCCTTAAGTGCTATCACTTGTGTGTGTGGGCTAGCTTTGGAGGATCTACACTTGGAGATCTTGGTGTGGATTTTCTTGAGGATCTTGGAGAAAGAAGATTCAAAGGAGGAGATTCTAGCTTAGAGCTTGGAGGTGTTGAACCCGTGAGCTTGGAGGTTCTTGAAGGTTTCGGGTGTTACTTGCTTGTCCCGATTCTTTGCGGCTCTTCACCTCCCAAGATTGGGAGAGGTATGACTTGATATCTTTCCTTCTAATATGAACTTTATTTGCATGATGATCCGAGGATAGTAATGGTAGAAGGTCTCCAAAGTTTTCTTGTAAAGTAGTTGCACTTTTTGGGCCGTTTTGTCCCCGATTAAAATTTTTGTATTCCGCTGCGTTTTGGCTGACCTTAGGACCATTACCATCAAGTGGTATCAGAGCCAAATCATGCTATTTCATATTAGATTCGTGATTCATAAGTGTTATGAATGTTTCCTTACGTTTTGGTGAAAACGGTTTGTTAAAATATGAAGTGCATCAACCGATTTGCTTTCGGATTTAGGGACTGTTTTTGTGGTTGATTATGGTTAGATAATGTTTGTGAACACTTTATTGGATATAGGGATGTATGGAGTAAGGGTGGTTTAAGTTTCAAAATTGGTTTTTGGTGAAAAGACCGTACGTGCCGGGTTGTAGTGGAACAATCGCACCTACCGGTAAAATTGCCTAAATCTTGTGAGTCCTACGGTTTCCTAAGGTGATGTAGGGCTGTGGGTAAGCCTCTTCACTTATGGATAACTTATGGATGAGCCGGATTGGTCATAAAACCGAAATTCAAACACCTATCGAGCTCCTACATCAAGTTATCTAAATTTGTGCTCTTTGGTCTCATTAAATTGGGACACCACAATGAACATGCCTTAATCCTTTAGAAATTGGTAGATAATCTTCTTGGTAAATTTACCTTATCGATGCAACATTGTGTGATGAATGTATGGGTGGATGATCTAGTGGCCTTGACCTTATGTGATTGGATATTAATCTTGTAATTCATTTGATGATTTGGGTTTGTAATTAAATGGGGCTTGCGTGCCTCTTATTTCTTGACTTATGTCATTGTAATAAAGAGAGTAGGCATTAGGTTGTGAGGTTTATTCAAGATGAAGGACTCGGAGGACTTGTGAAGGACTTGAAGGACTTGGAGGACTTGAAGACCTTGAAGGCCATGTATGCATGGTGATGCATATGTAATAGAATAGGATTCTATTTCCATTTGTTTACTTACCCTAGATTGACCAATTGGCACATTCCTTGGCTCGGAATGGACCGCATAGGATCGGCCCATGATCATCCACCACGCGATAGGAGCATGCTAGGGCCGTTTATGCTTTGTTGGTATTTTATCCATTTGATGTATGTTGCATGTTAGGATAGATCACCTAAGAAAGATAAACAACTAAAATTTGGTGAGATCTTGCAACTTCAAATAATTAAAAACCTCCACTCGACCCAACCGAGTTTAATAATTAAGTCATAATGGGCAAGCGAGTTTTCATAGTCCATGCCTTCCATCAATAGGGCTCGGTCATGAGTTGTATTCGATTCATCCGTTGTCTCACGAGTCGTGGAACGGGTGTAATTAGAGCAATATGATCGTTTCCTTGATGCACGAGTTAAAGTGCCAAGGGTAGGGCATATTCGGGTCATGGCGTTGTCTCACGAGTCGTGGAACGTCCATGATTGGGGTATGTCTTATCAAGATTGATGGTGTAGACTTAACGTTTAATAATATGGATGTCGCACGAGTCGTGGGTCCATACGAAAAGCGAGGCAAAATATTCTCAAAGGTCGTTTGGCAGAAACGATTGGCAATTTGTTGCCTACCTATTGAATTGACCACATGTCTCACGAGTCGTGGGTGTGGAAAATATCTTTAGGACTTTGAGACCTACTAAGAAATTTGATTTCTCGTTTACCATGTGGGGGCATGGGATTCGATAAAATAGTGGGAGACCTTTATGGTTAGAAGTCCAAGATCATAAAGTATATTGAAAAATTGAATGAACGCTAAACATAATCTTTTTCGCCTTTGTAGATTTAAAAGTGTTTTAAAATGGCAAAGAACCCACTTCATATGATACTTGACTCAAACAAACTCACCGGGCCAAATTACTCCGATTGGCTCCGCAACCTTCGCATTGTTCTCGATTCTGAGAAAAGGAGCTATGTCCTGTCCGCCCCACCCCCTGTGGCTTTACCGACTGATTCATCGGATGAGGAGCGGGCCACCTTTGACAAATGGGTCGAAGATGATCTCCAGGCCCGTTGCCTCATGTTAGCCTCAATGTCAAGTGAGCTTCAAAAGCAACATGAGAACATGTCTCATGCTTCGGATATCCACCTTCACTTGTCCGAGTTGTACTCGACTCCGGGTCGGCAAGAACGTTACTTGGCAAGTAAGGAACTTTTCCAAGCTCGCATGATTGAGGGTTCATCGGTCCGTGAGCATGGGCTTAAAATGATTGGACTCATTGAAAAGCTTGCTCATCTTAACGTGGTTATGGACAATGAACTCTATATGGATTTGATCCTTCAATCATTGCCCCGCTCATTTGACAACTTTGTGATGAACTTTAACATGCATAACATGGAAGTTGGACTTCATGAACTTGTTAATATGCTTCACACGGCGGAAAGCTCTATTGTAAAGGAGAAACATGTGATGTTAGCTCCCACTTCTTCCAAGGGCCGAAAGGCAAAAGGAAAGAAAAAGAAGGGGAAAAGTTCCTCTAAGGACAAGAAGCCTCTTAAGGCTACTCCTAAAGTTGCGAAGGGAAAGGTGCCTAAGGGTATTTGTTTCCATTGTAATAAAGAAGGGCATTGGAAGAGGAATTGTCCTCTCTACCTTAAAACCGTCCCAAATAAGAATCAAGGTATATTTTTCGTTGAAGTTAATATTTTCGTGAATAATGCTAATTGGGTGTTGGACACCGCTTGTGGTTCTCACCTTTGTAATGACAAACATGTGATGAGAACAACAAGGCCCCTTGAACCCGAGGATTGGATTCTCCGCTTGGGCAATGGTGCAAAAGTTGCAGCCGAAGCAATAGGGGACGTAGAACTAGATGTAGGACATTGTAAGCTAGTCCTTAGAGATTGTCTCTATGTACCTACTTTAATTAAGAACCTTATTTCCATTCCTGTTTTGGATCAAGAAGGTTTTTGTTTTACCATTATGAATGGAATTTTTAGCATTTCAAAGAATGGTTCTTTATATGCAAAAGGTACACTAGCTAATGGATTGTATAATCTTGAAACGTCCATAACATCTAACACTATATTACATGTTCACGATAATATTAAGAAACGAAAGGCAAATAACAATAACTCCGCATATCTATGGCATGCTAGACTTGGACATATTTCCAAGAAGAGGATTCAAAGGTTGGTCTCAAATGGGTCTCTAGAAATAGTGGACTTTGATGAGTTCCCAACTTGCGAATCTTGCTTAAGGGGAAAAATGACCAAATTGCCATTTTCTGGGAAACCAGAACGTGCTTTAAGCACTTTGGATTTGATCCATACGGATATATGTGGACCACTAAGTGTTAGTGCACGAGGAGGTTATAAGTACTTCATAACCTTTACCGATGATCATTCACGGTATGGATATGTCTATCTCATAACACACAAGTCCGAAGCTTTTGAAAGGTTCAAAGAGTTTCGAAATGAAGTAGAAAAGCAACTCGGTAAAAGTATTAAGTCACTTCGATCCGATCGAGGTGGAGAATACTTGAGTAGCGAATTCCTCGGTTATTTGAAAGAGAATGGGATTCTCTCAAAGTGGACTCCTCCGGGTACTCCTCAATTGAACGGAGTATCGGAGAGAAGGAATAGAACTCTGTTGGACATGGTTCGATCCATGATGAGTTTCACAGATTTACCTAGAAGCTTTTGGGGTTTGGCTCTTCTTACAGCTTCAAAGATACTAAACGTAGTACCTTCGAAAACTGTGCCTAAGACACCTCATGAGATGTGGTTCGGCAAAGCACCCTCTTATAAATTCATGAGAATTTGGGGGTCTCCCGCTTATGTCAAGAAGCTAGTGGGAGATAAGTTGGAAGCCAAGTCCACCTTATGCAAATTTGTGGGATATCCTAGAGAGTCTATTGGATATCAATTCTATGATCCTAAGGAACAAAATGTGTTTGTTTCTAGGAACGCCATTTTCTTGGAAGAACGTCTTCTTGATAATGAAAAGGTGGAGATAGAATTGGAGGAAATTCGTGAGACGAATGAATCACCACAAGAGATGGAAACAAATGAGAGTAATGTAGAATCCACTAGTACACATCAACTTCGTAGGTCCACTCGTGAACGTAAACAACCCGAACGGTTTGGATTGATACATGAAACGGGGCAATTGGATATTGATCCAAGGACTTATGAAGAAGCTATGTTGGACATAGATTCGGGAAAATGGCGTGAAGCCATGAGAGCCGAATTGGACTCCATGTACTCAAACAAGGTATGGACCTTGGTAGATCCACCAAAGGGAGTAGTACCCGTTGGTTGCAAGTGGATCTATAAGCGAAAGCTTGGAGTAAATGGAGAGGTGTCGACCTACAAGGCAAGGCTAGTTGCGAAGGGATACACTCAAAGGCCTGGCATCGACTTTGAGGAAACCTTCTCACCAGTGGCCATGCCGAAGTCCATTCGGATCTTGCTTGCTATAGCCGCATGGTACGACTATGAGATATGGCAAATGGATGTGAAAACCGCTTTTCTCGATGGAGACATTGAAGAAGAAATTTATATGGAGCAACCAAAAGGTTTCATACCCAAAGGTAGTGAGCAAAAGGTTTGCAAATTACAAAGGTCCATTTATGGACTTAAACAAGCATCCCGAAATTGGAACAAGCGTTTTGATGAGACAGTCAAATTGTTTGGCTTCATCAAGAACATCTATGAACCTTGTGTGTACAAGAAGGTTAGTGGGAGCTCGATAGAGTTTATAGTGCTTTATGTCGATGATATTCTTCTCATTGGGAATGAAGTAGGAATATTAGAGAAGACTAAAGCATGGTTATCTACAAAATTCTCCATGAAAGATTTGGGAGAAGCTTCCTTTGTATTGGGAATACGGATCTATAGAGATAGATCTAAAAGGTTGCTAGGGCTATCCCAAATGTTGTACATAGAAAAGATACTAAAGAGGTTTAGTATGGATGATTCGAAGAAAGGGTTTCTTCCAATGCGACATGGAATCCATCTCTCCAAGTCGATGTCTCCCAAGACCGACGATGAAAGAGAAAGGATGTCAAAGATACCTTATGCGTCCGCTATAGGGAGCATAATGTACGCCATGCTATGTACTAGGCCGGATGTGGCACAAGCTCTTAGTGTCACAAGCCGCTTTCAATCCAATCCAGGTGAGAGTCACTGGAGTGCCGTAAAAGCAATCCTTAAGTACTTGAGAAGGACTAAGGATTTGTTCTTGGTCTACGGTAATGGAGAATTAAAACTTGAAGGTCACACTGACTCTAGTTTTCAGTGTGATGTAGATGACTCCAAATCCATGTCAGGTTTTGTATTTTGCTTGAACGGAGGTGCAGTAAGTTGGAAGAGTTCCAAACAGGAAACTGTAGCCGATTCCACCACCGAAGCAGAATATATAGCCGCATGTGATGCTGCTAAGGAAGGTGTTTGGATGCGAAACTTCATCCAAGAGTTGGGTGTAGTTCCTAGCATTGCCGAACCCGTTGCTATCTTCTGTGATAACAATGGGGCCATTGCGCAAGCAAAGGAGCCAAGATCTCATCAAAGATCCAAGCACGTATTAAGGCGATATCATTTGATACGAGATATCATTGATAGAGGAGACGTGAGAGTGGCGCGCGTTGACTCAAAAGAAAATGTGGCGGACCCACTGACTAAACCATTGCCAATCAAGGCTTTTGAAGGACATCGCCTTAAGATGGGCCTTAAAGTTATGAACGATTGGCTTTAGTGCAAGTGGGAGATTGTTAGAGTAGTGCCCTGCAAGCCAATCGGTTGTCTTGTAAATACTCTTGTAATCAATCTTATTCATGATCAATAAAAGTTCGCATTGGCAATTCTTCATTTATTGTGATACATCTAACCAATTTATGAAGCCCTTAGATCGTTGAAACTATGGAACATGGTGCATCCCTCTATGGAATATGTTCTACTATGGTTTAAGATCTTAAAAGCTTTCCAAGTCGTAGAATACAATTGAGATAGGGCATCATTGTATTCGGTAAGACTTGCACGAGTATGCATTCTCTTTTGCATGAGGATGGATAGTTCCATGGACATCGATATGGTAGATATCAATGCATATGAGTGGATGGCTTGATGAGATCAAGCGCATCGAAACCCCGCTAGAAAAATCTCATCTTAGGAGTTTATCGGAGATGAAGATTTCTTCTACTTACGATAGTGTACGTAAATTGGTCCTTTGACTTGAGACGTTAGAATGAACTTCATGCGGAGCGTTTATGCTTTGATGTGTTACTCGACTACTAATTAGCGAGTCATTATAGTTTCACATTGGGTATAGATTGCTTCGTAGTGAGGTTAATAACGTCAATATAGGATCCATTAACTCCCACCGTGATGTGGTTGGGAGATTTCCTATGCATTCTTTTGTATGGATTGATTCCGGGAATCTTCGGCCGAAGTGAGTGATGTTAGATTTGGAAAGGAGTTTCCAAATGGGTAATCACTAAAAGGAATCACCATAAAGAATAAAGACGCATAGTTATCAAGGCTAATAGGAATCCGTTGGACTCCATGTCCTAGGCCTCGATCGGGAAATAAGTTATTGGAAGGAGCGTACGTGCATGGTATGCGTAAGAGGATTGATGAGATCAATTCAAGAAAGGTTCACACTTTTTTTTTCATCATTAGTTAGGACTCGTCGACCGTGACTAGACGACTACCTCGAGTGTAGGGTACTCTAGATTTGATGAGATCATATCTAAGAGTGATTGATTAAAAGTAGTTTAATTAATCTTTTTAATTAAATCACAAATGGTTTGTGAGCCCACGGCTAATTGATGGTGGACCCAAGGGGCCACACACAATAGCACAAGATGCAACTTAGTTCAATCTATTAAAAGTCAAATTAGATTTGACAAGAAGTAGTAATTAATTAATGGAGATTAATTAATTAAAGGACTCTATTAATTTAAGTGTTAAATTAATTTAGTCGAAATTAATTAGAAGGGTCTAATTAATCGAAGGAAGAAATAAATGGGTTTCTAATTTTGAATTAGAGATTGGATTTATTAATTGGGAAATAAATGTCCAATTAACCCATGACCAATTTAAATTGGTCTTATGAGATGATCATATATGATATGATATAATGTTAATATATATATGTGATATATATATACAAGAGAGAGAAATAAATATCTTATCAAGAGTTAGTGGTGGCCCCCACCACTAACTTGTATCAAAAGTAGTGTGCTTGGGAAGCACAATAAAGCTACAAGTCTTATTGGTGGATTTGATCCAACAATAAACTACATTGAATAATGTACACACATAAAAGATAAGATGTTGTCTTCATTCATTAGATGTAATAGAGGCAAGACAAAAACACACACTACACCTTTTAGTGTGTGTTCGGATTTCTCTCTAATCCTAGCAAGAAAAGTTGTTTTCCTCATCTCTTTCTCTTCCTTCATCAAGTTTCTAACTTGATTCAAGTACTACTTCATTCTAGCTAATAGATTGAGGGTGTATTTGCAAGATCTAGTTCATCTTCTTTACTCCTTAAGTGCTATCACTTGTGTGTGTGGGCTAGCTTTGGAGGATCTACACTTGGAGATCTTGGTGTGGATTTTCTTGAGGATCTTGGAGAAAGAAGATTCAAAGGAGGAGATTCTAGCTTAGAGCTTGGAGGTGTTGAACCCGTGAGCTTGGAGGTTCTTGAAGGTTTCGGGTGTTACTTGCTTGTCCCGATTCTTTGCGGCTCTTCACCTCCCAAGATTGGGAGAGGTATGACTTGATATCTTTCCTTCTAATATGAACTTTATTTGCATGATGATCCGAGGATAGTAATGGTAGAAGGTCTCCAAAGTTTTCTTGTAAAGTAGTTGCACTTTTTGGGCCGTTTTGTCCCCGATTAAAATTTTTGTATTCCGCTGCGTTTTGGCTGACCTTAGGACCATTACTAACAAGGCTGCTAGTTTTCTCCCTCTGATTTTACTAGATTATAGTTTCAAAGTTAGTGGAATCGAAACTATAAATTTATTAACTTAACAATGTGGAGACAAAGTTGACATAAGAAGGGGAGTCTTTTAGTTAGAACTGACCTCTCCAAATGTAGAAATTGAGTTTGTTGTGATTGTATGAAGGGCTTATTAGTCATAACTAAGGAGATGAGTTATTTTTATAAAATAATACGAGGCACGCAAAAAAAATGACGTTTATTCATTTTGTAGACGCCGGTTTTTATGTATCATTTCTTGTATGAGTTTTGTTTTGGAAGCTGTTTGATTAGCACGTGCATTCCCCAACAAGGATTTATTAAAATTCGGAATTATTTTTCAATCATTGTTTGTTTTTTCTAGTCGTGCATTAGTAGATTGAAAAATATACATTGCTAAGTGTTTGATTTGGTCAGCTTGGATTGATTTAGTATATATAAGATATAAGTTTTGCATTAGTACAATTTTACTTAGATTGATTACGGGATTACTCATTTTGAATTTTGCTATTAAATTTATGAAAAATAAATAATTATATAAGTCTAACTCTTCAGGTTTACACTGATTAGAGTAAATTAATATGGTAAGTTACAAATCAATTCCCACGATTATATATTCCAAATTTTTATAATTCAATTTCTGTTTTAGCTATATACCATTATCAATGAAAATAAAAACATGTCAATTGAACTTTTCAATTTATTTTTAGAAGACTAAAGATTTTCACTAAATATACAGTTGAGTCCCTCGAACCCTTGCCTACTCCGCATCGTCATCCACTGATTTCATTCCTTAGAAATCTCCAATCAGTTGCAGCCGACTGAAAATTAATATCATATTCTCATTTTCTGGTAAGATTTTTTTTACTAACACGCTTTACGTGTATAATTATTAATATCTATATAATTTGCTTATTTTGAAATCGATTAAGGTGTGTTTATTGGAGCCAATTTTGTGCATCAAGTGAAAAATAACTGAGTATAGGAAGATATTTGGAAGGAACATGGAAATTATTCCTACTCCCTCTATATATATATATATATATATGCTCCGAATTGAGTAAATATTTATCGTTAGGTTTAGGAATTAATTGTATCACATTAATTTGTTGTGATTGCTTCACGGATTTTCCTAACAGATGATTAGCTTAACTAGGGTAGATTGCACTCATATACATATTGATGAGGTGTTGTTTATGTAAACAATTTTTTTTATTGTTGTTGAACGTAAGAGTATTTCAATTTGGGTAGAGATCTCAGTGTATAGAATATTTGTTTAAAGTTCTTTGATAGAAGAAGAAATAGTTTGAAGTTTTTGAGATGCACATATTTGACAATTCACTTGGAGAACTAATTGTCCTTTTTTTATCACGAGGGTTAAAGTTAGAAACACATGTAGTGATTAAACTTCTCACAAATATGCAGTTAGACTGCTAGTTTTATCCTCTGATTTTATTAAATTATAGTTTCAAGGTTAGTGGAATCGAAATTATATATTTATTAAGTTAACAATGTGGAGACAAAGTTTACATAAAAAAGGGTGTCTTTTAGTTAGAGCGGACATCTCCAAATGTAGAAATTGAGTTTGTTGATATTGTTTGAAGGGTTTATTAGTCTTACCTAAGGAAATGATTTATTTTTATAGTATAAGACGAGGCATACAAAAAAAAAGGACGTTTATTCATTTGTGTAAGCCAATGTTTATGGATCATTTTTAGCATGTGTTATGTTTTTTGAAGCTCTTTAATTAGCTTGTGCATTCCCCGTGCATTATTTGAGCTCCAACAAAGATTTCTTCAAATTTGGAAGTATTTTTCTATTATTGTTTTTTTTTATAGTCGCGCATTAGTAGATTCAAGAATATACTTTGCTAAGAGTTTGATTTGGTCAGCTTAGATTGATTTAGTAGATATAAGAAATAAATATTCCATTTATAGCATTTTACTTAAGTTGATTACGGGGTTACTCATTTTAAATATTGTGATTAAATTTATAAAAAAACAAATAATTATATATAAGTCTAACTCTTTAGGTTTACACCGATTATACAAAATTAATTTGGTAAGTTACAAATCAATTCCCACGATTATATATTCCACATTTTTATTATTCGATTTCTGTTTTAGCGATATAATATTATCGATGGAATTAAAAACACGTCAATTAAACTTTTTAATTTATTTTTAGAAGATTAAATTTTTTTACTAAATATACAGTTGAGTCCCTCGAACCCTTGCCTACTCTGCAGCGTCATCCACAGATTTCATTCCTTAGAAATCTCCAATCAGTTGCGGCCGACTGAAAATTAATATCATATTCTCACTTTATTGTAAGTTTTTTTACTAACACACGATTTATGTGTTTAATTATTAAGATCTATATAATTTGCTTATTTTGAAATCGATTAAGGTTTGTTTATAGGAGCGAATTTTGTGCATCAAGTGAAAAGTAACTGAGAATAGGAAGATATTTGGGAGAAACTTGGAAATTATTTCTACTCCCTCTATATATATATATATATGCCCCAAATTGAGTAAAGCTTTATCGTTAGGTTTAGGAATTAATTGTATCACATTAATTGGTTGTGATTGCTTAACGAGTTTTCCTAACATGTGATTAGCTTAACAAGGGTAGATTGCACTCATCTACATATTGATGAGGTGTTGCTTATGTAAATAATTTTTTTTATTGTTGTTGAACGTAAGAGTATTTTAATTTGGGTAGAGATCTCGATGTATAGAATATTTGTTTAAAATCCTTTGATAGAAGAAGAAATAGTTAGAAGTGTTTTGATGCACAAATTTGAGAATTCACATGGAGAACTAATTGCCCTTGTGTATCACGAGGGTCAAAGTTAGAAACACATGTAGTGATTAAACTTCTCACAAATCCGCAGTTAAGCTGCTAGTTTTCTCCCTCTGATTTTATTAGATTATAGTTTCAAAGTTAGTGGAATCGAAACTATAAATTTATTAACTTAACAATGTGGAGACAAAGTTGACATAAGAAGGGGAGTCTTTTAGTTAGAACTGACCTCTCCAAATGTAGAAATTGAGTTTGTTGTGATTGTATGAAGGGCTTATTAGTCATAACTAAGGAGATGTGTTATTTTTATAAAATAATACGAGGCACGCAAAAAAAATGACGTCTATTCATTTTGTAGACGCCGGTTTTTATGTATCATTTCTTGTATGAGTTTTGTTTTTGAAGCTGTTTGATTAGCACGTGCATTCCCCAACAAGGATTTATTCAAATTCGCAATTATTTTTCAATTATTGTTTGTTTTTTCTAGTCGTGCATTAGTAGATTGAAAAATATACATTGCTAAGTGTTTGATTTGGTCAGCTTTGATTGATTTAGTATATATAAGATATAAGTTTTGCATTAGTACAATTTTACTTAGATTGATTACGGGATTACTCATTTTGAATTTTGCTATTAAATTTATGAAAAATAAATAATTATATAAGTCTAACTCTTCAGGTTTACACTGATTAGAGTAAATTAATATGGTAAGTTACAAATCAATTCCCACGATTATATATTCCAAATTTTTATAATTCAATTTCTGTTTTAGCTATATAACATTATCAATGAAAATAAAAACATGTCAATTGAACTTTTCAATTTATTTTTAGAAGACTAAAGATTTTCACTAAATATACAGTTGAGTCCCTCGAACCCTTGCCTACTCCGCATCGTCATCCACTGATTTCATTCCTTAGAAATCTCCAATCTGTTGCAGCCGACTGAAAATTAATATCATATTCTCATTTTCTGGTAAGATTTTTTTTACTAACACGCTTTACGTGTATAATTATTAATATCTATATAATTTGCTTATTTTGAAATCGATTAAGGTGTGTTTATTGGAGCCAATTTTGTGCATCAAGTGAAAAATAACTGAGTATAGGAAGATATTTGGAAGGAACATGGAAATTATTCCTACTCCCTCTATATATATATATATATATATATATATATATATATATATATATATATGCTCCGAATTGAGTAAATATTTATCGTTAGGTTTAGGAATTAATTGTATCACATTAATTGGTTGTGATTGCTTCACGGATTTTCCTAACATATGATTAGCTTAACTAGGGTAGATTGCACTCATATACATATTGATGAGGTGTTGTTTATGTAAACAATTTTTTTTTATTGTTGTTGAACGTAAGAGTATTTCAATTTGGGTAGAGATCTCAGTGTATAGAATATTTGTTTAAAGTTCTTTGATAGAAGAAGAAATAGTTTGAAGTTTTTGAGATGCACATATTTGACAATTCACTTGGAGAACTAATTGTCCTTTTTTATCATGAGGGTTAAAGTTAGAAACACATGTAGTGATTAAACTTCTCACAAATATGCAGTTAGACTGCTAGTTTTATCCCTCTGATTTTATTAAATTATAGTTTCAAAGATAGTGGAATCGAAATTATATATTTATTAAGTTAACAATGTGGAGACAAAGTTTACATAAAAAAGGGTGTCTTTTAGTTAGAGCGGACATCTCCAAATGTAGAAATTGAGTTTGTTGTGATTGTTTGAAGGGTTTATTAGTCTTAACTAAGGAAATGATTTATTTTTATAGTATAAGACGAGGCATACAAAAAAAAAGGACGTTTATTCATTTTGTGTAAGCCAATGTTTATGGATCATTTTTAGCATGTGTTATGTTTTTTGAAGCTCTTTAATTAGCTTGTGCATTCCCGTGCATTATTTGAGCTCCAACAAAGATTTCTTCAAATTTGGAAGTATTTTTCTATTATTGTTTTTTTTTATAGTCGCGCATTAGTAGATTCAAGAATATACTTTGCTAACAGTTTGATTTGGTCAGCTTAGATTGATTTAGTAGATATAAGAAATAAATATTCCATTTATAGCATTTTACTTAAGTTGATTACGGGGTTACTCATTTTAAATATTGTGATTAAATTTATAAAAAAACAAATAATTATATATAAGTCTAACTCTTTAGGTTTACACCGATTATACAAAATTAATTTGGTAAGTTACAAATCAATTCCCACGATTATATATTCCACATTTTTATAATTCGATTTCTGTTTTAGCGATATAATATTATCAATGGAATTAAAAACACGTCAATTAAACTTTTTAATTTATTTTTAGAAGATTAAATTTTTTTACTAAATATACAGTTGAGTCCCTCGAACCCTTGCCTACTCTGCAGCGTCATCCACAGATTTCATTCCTTAGAAATCTCCAATCAGTTGCGGCCGACTGAAAATTAATATCATATTCTCACTTTATTGTAAGATTTTTTTACTAACACACGATTTATGTGTTTAATTATTAAGATCTATATAATTTGCTTATTTTGAAATCGATTAAGGTTTGTTTATAGGAGCGAATTTTGTGCATCAAGTGAAAAGTAACTGAGAATAGGAAGATATTTGGGAGAAACTTGGAAATTATTTCTACTCCCTCTATATATATATATATATATATATATATGCTCCAAATTGAGTAAAGCTTTATCGTTAGGTTTAGGAATTAATTGTATCACATTAATTGGTTGTGATTGCTTAACGAGTTTTCCTAACATGTGATTAGCTTAACAAGGGTAGATTGCACTCATATACATATTGATGAGGTGTTGCTTTTGTAAATAATTTTTTTTATTGTTGTTGAACGTAAGAGTATTTTAATTTGGGTAGAGATCTCGATGTATAGAATATTTGTTGAAAATCTTTTGATAGAAGAAGAAATAGTTAGAAGTGTTTTGATGCACAAATTTGAGAATTCACATGGAGAACTAATTGCCCTTGTGTATCACGAGGGTCAAAGTTAGAAACACATGTAGTGATTAAACTACTCACAAATCCGCAGTTAGGCTTGTTAGAGTAGTGCCCTGCAAGCCAATCGGTTGTCTTGTAAATACTCTTGTAATCAATCTTATTCATGATCAATAAAAGTTCGCATTGGCAATTCTTCATTTATTGTGATACATCTAACCAATTTATGAAGCCCTTAGATCGTTGAAACTATGGAACATGGTGCATCCCTCTATGGAATATGTTCTACTATGGTTTAAGATCTTAAAAGCTTTCCAAGTCATAGAATACAATTGAGATAGGGCATCATTGTATTCGGTAAGACTTGCACGAGTATGCATTCTCTTTTGCATGAGGATGGATAGTTCCATGGACATCGATATGGTAGATATCAATGCATATGAGTGGATGGCTTGATGAGATCAAGCGCATCGAAACCCCGCTAGAAAAATCTCATCTTAGGAGTTTATCGGAGATGAAGATTTCTTCTACTTACGATAGTGTACGTAAATTGGTCCTTTGACTTGAGACGTTAGAATGAACTTCATGCGGAGCGTTTATGCTTTGATGTGTTACTCGACTACTAATTAGCGAGTCATTATAGTTTCACGTTGGGTATAGATTGCTTCGTAGTGAGGTTAATAACGTCAATATAGGATCCATTAACTCCCACCGTGATGTGGTTGGGAGATTTCCTATGCATTCTTTTGTATGGATTGATTCCGGGAATCTTCGGCCGAAGTGAGTGATGTTAGATTTGGAAAGGAGTTTCCAAATGGGTAATCACTAAAAGGAATCACCATAAAGAATAAAGACGCATAGTTATCAAGGCTAATAGGAATCCGTTGGACTCCATGTCCTAGGCCTCGATCGGGAAATAAGTTATTGGAAGGAGCGTACGTGCATGGTATGCGTAAGAGGATTGATGAGATCAATTCAAGAAAGGTTCACACTTTTTTTTTCATCATTAGTTAGGACTCGTCGACCGTGACTAGACGACTACCTCGAGTGTAGGGTACTCTAGATTTGATGAGATCATATCTAAGAGTGATTGATTAAAAGTAGTTTAATTAATCTTTTTAATTAAATCACAAATGGTTTGTGAGCCCACGGCTAATTGATGGTGGACCCAAGGGGCCACACACAATAGCACAAGATGCAACTTAGTTCAATCTATTAAAAGTCAAATTAGATTTGACAAGAAGTAGTAATTAATTAATGGAGATTAATTAATTAAAGGACTCTATTAATTTAAGTGTTAAATTAATTTAGTCGAAATTAATTAGAAGGGTCTAATTAATCGAAGGAAGAAATAAATGGGTTTCTAATTTTGAATTAGAGATTGGATTTATTAATTGGGAAATAAATGTCCAATTAACCCATGACCAATTTAAATTGGTCTTATGAGATGATCATATATGATATGATATAATGTTAATATATATATGTGATATATATATACAAGAGAGAGAAATAAATATCTTATCAAGAGTTAGTGGTGGCCCCCACCACTAACTTGTATCAAAAGTAGTGTGCTTGGGAAGCACAATAAAGCTACAAGTCTTATTGGTGGATTTGATCCAACAATAAACTACATTGAATAATGTACACACATAAAAGATAAGATGTTGTCTTCATTCATTAGATGTAATAGAGGCAAGACAAAAACACACACTACACCTTTTAGTGTGTGTTCGGATTTCTCTCTAATCCTAGCAAGAAAAGTTGTTTTCCTCATCTCTTTCTCTTCCTTCATCAAGTTTCTAACTTGATTCAAGTACTACTTCATTCTAGCTAATAGATTGAGGGTGTATTTGCAAGATCTAGTTCATCTTCTTTACTCCTTAAGTGCTATCACTTGTGTGTGTGGGCTAGCTTTGGAGGATCTACACTTGGAGATCTTGGTGTGGATTTTCTTGAGGATCTTGGAGAAAGAAGATTCAAAGGAGGAGATTCTAGCTTAGAGCTTGGAGGTGTTGAACCCGTGAGCTTGGAGGTTCTTGAAGGTTTCGGGTGTTACTTGCTTGTCCCGATTCTTTGCGGCTCTTCACCTCCCAAGATTGGGAGAGGTATGACTTGATATCTTTCCTTCTAATATGAACTTTATTTGCATGATGATCCGAGGATAGTAATGGTAGAAGGTCTCCAAAGTTTTCTTGTAAAGTAGTTGCACTTTTTGGGCCGTTTTGTCCCCGATTAAAATTTTTGTATTCCGCTGCGTTTTGGCTGACCTTAGGACCATTACCATCAAGTGGTATCAGAGCCAAATCATGCTATTTCATATTAGATTCGTGATTCATAAGTGTTATGAATGTTTCCTTACGTTTTGGTGAAAACGGTTTGTTAAAATATGAAGTGCATCAACCGATTTGCTTTCGGATTTAGGGACTGTTTTTGTGGTTGATTATGGTTAGATAATGTTTGTGAACACTTTATTGGATATAGGGATGTATGGAGTAAGGGTGGTTTAAGTTTCAAAATTGGTTTTTGGTGAAAAGACCGTACGTGCCGGGTTGTAGTGGAACAATCGCACCTACCGGTAAAATTGCCTAAATCTTGTGAGTCCTACGGTTTCCTAAGGTGATGTAGGGCTGTGGGTAAGCCTCTTCACTTATGGA
This sequence comes from Penstemon barbatus, assembly GCA_003313485.2. Taxonomy (NCBI): domain Eukaryota; kingdom Viridiplantae; phylum Streptophyta; class Magnoliopsida; order Lamiales; family Plantaginaceae; genus Penstemon; species Penstemon barbatus. The sequence continues at coordinate 16,171,767 of CM064882.1, read as the reverse complement.
TAACTTATGGATGAGCCGGATTGGTCATAAAACCGAAATTCAAACACCTATCGAGCTCCTACATCAAGTTATCTAAATTTGTGCTCTTTGGTCTCATTAAATTGGGACACCACAATGAACATGCCTTAATCCTTTAGAAATTGGTAGATAATCTTCTTGGTAAATTTACCTTATCGATGCAACATTGTGTGATGAATGTATGGGTGGATGATCTAGTGGCCTTGACCTTATGTGATTGGATATTAATCTTGTAATTCATTTGATGATTTGGGTTTGTAATTAAATGGGGCTTGCGTGCCTCTTATTTCTTGACTTATGTCATTGTAATAAAGAGAGTAGGCATTAGGTTGTGAGGTTTATTCAAGATGAAGGACTCGGAGGACTTGTGAAGGACTTGAAGGACTTGGAGGACTTGAAGACCTTGAAGGCCATGTATGCATGGTGATGCATATGTAATAGAATAGGATTCTATTTCCATTTGTTTACTTACCCTAGATTGACCAATTGGCACATTCCTTGGCTCGGAATGGACCGCATAGGATCGGCCCATGATCATCCACCACGCGATAGGAGCATGCTAGGGCCGTTTATGCTTTGTTGGTATTTTATCCATTTGATGTATGTTGCATGTTAGGATAGATCACCTAAGAAAGATAAACAACTAAAATTTGGTGAGATCTTGCAACTTCAAATAATTAAAAACCTCCACTCGACCCAACCGAGTTTAATAATTAAGTCATAATGGGCAAGCGAGTTTTCATAGTCCATGCCTTCCATCAATAGGGCTCGGTCATGAGTTGTATTCGATTCATCCGTTGTCTCACGAGTCGTGGAACGGGTGTAATTAGAGCAATATGATCGTTTCCTTGATGCACGAGTTAAAGTGCCAAGGGTAGGGCATATTCGGGTCATGGCGTTGTCTCACGAGTCGTGGAACGTCCATGATTGGGGTATGTCTTATCAAGATTGATGGTGTAGACTTAACGTTTAATAATATGGATGTCGCACGAGTCGTGGGTCCATACGAAAAGCGAGGCAAAATATTCTCAAAGGTCGTTTGGCAGAAACGATTGGCAATTTGTTGCCTACCTATTGAATTGACCACATGTCTCACGAGTCGTGGGTGTGGAAAATATCTTTAGGACTTTGAGACCTACTAAGAAATTTGATTTCTCGTTTACCATGTGGGGGCATGGGATTCGATAAAATAGTGGGAGACCTTTATGGTTAGAAGTCCAAGATCATAAAGTATATTGAAAAATTGAATGAACGCTAAACATAATCTTTTTCGCCTTTGTAGATTTAAAAGTGTTTTAAAATGGCAAAGAACCCACTTCATATGATACTTGACTCAAACAAACTCACCGGGCCAAATTACTCCGATTGGCTCCGCAACCTTCGCATTGTTCTCGATTCTGAGAAAAGGAGCTATGTCCTGTCCGCCCCACCCCCTGTGGCTTTACCGACTGATTCATCGGATGAGGAGCGGGCCACCTTTGACAAATGGGTCGAAGATGATCTCCAGGCCCGTTGCCTCATGTTAGCCTCAATGTCAAGTGAGCTTCAAAAGCAACATGAGAACATGTCTCATGCTTCGGATATCCACCTTCACTTGTCCGAGTTGTACTCGACTCCGGGTCGGCAAGAACGTTACTTGGCAAGTAAGGAACTTTTCCAAGCTCGCATGATTGAGGGTTCATCGGTCCGTGAGCATGGGCTTAAAATGATTGGACTCATTGAAAAGCTTGCTCATCTTAACGTGGTTATGGACAATGAACTCTATATGGATTTGATCCTTCAATCATTGCCCCGCTCATTTGACAACTTTGTGATGAACTTTAACATGCATAACATGGAAGTTGGACTTCATGAACTTGTTAATATGCTTCACACGGCGGAAAGCTCTATTGTAAAGGAGAAACATGTGATGTTAGCTCCCACTTCTTCCAAGGGCCGAAAGGCAAAAGGAAAGAAAAAGAAGGGGAAAAGTTCCTCTAAGGACAAGAAGCCTCTTAAGGCTACTCCTAAAGTTGCGAAGGGAAAGGTGCCTAAGGGTATTTGTTTCCATTGTAATAAAGAAGGGCATTGGAAGAGGAATTGTCCTCTCTACCTTAAAACCGTCCCAAATAAGAATCAAGGTATATTTTTCGTTGAAGTTAATATTTTCGTGAATAATGCTAATTGGGTGTTGGACACCGCTTGTGGTTCTCACCTTTGTAATGACAAACATGTGATGAGAACAACAAGGCCCCTTGAACCCGAGGATTGGATTCTCCGCTTGGGCAATGGTGCAAAAGTTGCAGCCGAAGCAATAGGGGACGTAGAACTAGATGTAGGACATTGTAAGCTAGTCCTTAGAGATTGTCTCTATGTACCTACTTTAATTAAGAACCTTATTTCCATTCCTGTTTTGGATCAAGAAGGTTTTTGTTTTACCATTATGAATGGAATTTTTAGCATTTCAAAGAATGGTTCTTTATATGCAAAAGGTACACTAGCTAATGGATTGTATAATCTTGAAACGTCCATAACATCTAACACTATATTACATGTTCACGATAATATTAAGAAACGAAAGGCAAATAACAATAACTCCGCATATCTATGGCATGCTAGACTTGGACATATTTCCAAGAAGAGGATTCAAAGGTTGGTCTCAAATGGGTCTCTAGAAATAGTGGACTTTGATGAGTTCCCAACTTGCGAATCTTGCTTAAGGGGAAAAATGACCAAATTGCCATTTTCTGGGAAACCAGAACGTGCTTTAAGCACTTTGGATTTGATCCATACGGATATATGTGGACCACTAAGTGTTAGTGCACGAGGAGGTTATAAGTACTTCATAACCTTTACCGATGATCATTCACGGTATGGATATGTCTATCTCATAACACACAAGTCCGAAGCTTTTGAAAGGTTCAAAGAGTTTCGAAATGAAGTAGAAAAGCAACTCGGTAAAAGTATTAAGTCACTTCGATCCGATCGAGGTGGAGAATACTTGAGTAGCGAATTCCTCGGTTATTTGAAAGAGAATGGGATTCTCTCAAAGTGGACTCCTCCGGGTACTCCTCAATTGAACGGAGTATCGGAGAGAAGGAATAGAACTCTGTTGGACATGGTTCGATCCATGATGAGTTTCACAGATTTACCTAGAAGCTTTTGGGGTTTGGCTCTTCTTACAGCTTCAAAGATACTAAACGTAGTACCTTCGAAAACTGTGCCTAAGACACCTCATGAGATGTGGTTCGGCAAAGCACCCTCTTATAAATTCATGAGAATTTGGGGGTCTCCCGCTTATGTCAAGAAGCTAGTGGGAGATAAGTTGGAAGCCAAGTCCACCTTATGCAAATTTGTGGGATATCCTAGAGAGTCTATTGGATATCAATTCTATGATCCTAAGGAACAAAATGTGTTTGTTTCTAGGAACGCCATTTTCTTGGAAGAACGTCTTCTTGATAATGAAAAGGTGGAGATAGAATTGGAGGAAATTCGTGAGACGAATGAATCACCACAAGAGATGGAAACAAATGAGAGTAATGTAGAATCCACTAGTACACATCAACTTCGTAGGTCCACTCGTGAACGTAAACAACCCGAACGGTTTGGATTGATACATGAAACGGGGCAATTGGATATTGATCCAAGGACTTATGAAGAAGCTATGTTGGACATAGATTCGGGAAAATGGCGTGAAGCCATGAGAGCCGAATTGGACTCCATGTACTCAAACAAGGTATGGACCTTGGTAGATCCACCAAAGGGAGTAGTACCCGTTGGTTGCAAGTGGATCTATAAGCGAAAGCTTGGAGTAAATGGAGAGGTGTCGACCTACAAGGCAAGGCTAGTTGCGAAGGGATACACTCAAAGGCCTGGCATCGACTTTGAGGAAACCTTCTCACCAGTGGCCATGCCGAAGTCCATTCGGATCTTGCTTGCTATAGCCGCATGGTACGACTATGAGATATGGCAAATGGATGTGAAAACCGCTTTTCTCGATGGAGACATTGAAGAAGAAATTTATATGGAGCAACCAAAAGGTTTCATACCCAAAGGTAGTGAGCAAAAGGTTTGCAAATTACAAAGGTCCATTTATGGACTTAAACAAGCATCCCGAAATTGGAACAAGCGTTTTGATGAGACAGTCAAATTGTTTGGCTTCATCAAGAACATCTATGAACCTTGTGTGTACAAGAAGGTTAGTGGGAGCTCGATAGAGTTTATAGTGCTTTATGTCGATGATATTCTTCTCATTGGGAATGAAGTAGGAATATTAGAGAAGACTAAAGCATGGTTATCTACAAAATTCTCCATGAAAGATTTGGGAGAAGCTTCCTTTGTATTGGGAATACGGATCTATAGAGATAGATCTAAAAGGTTGCTAGGGCTATCCCAAATGTTGTACATAGAAAAGATACTAAAGAGGTTTAGTATGGATGATTCGAAGAAAGGGTTTCTTCCAATGCGACATGGAATCCATCTCTCCAAGTCGATGTCTCCCAAGACCGACGATGAAAGAGAAAGGATGTCAAAGATACCTTATGCGTCCGCTATAGGGAGCATAATGTACGCCATGCTATGTACTAGGCCGGATGTGGCACAAGCTCTTAGTGTCACAAGCCGCTTTCAATCCAATCCAGGTGAGAGTCACTGGAGTGCCGTAAAAGCAATCCTTAAGTACTTGAGAAGGACTAAGGATTTGTTCTTGGTCTACGGTAATGGAGAATTAAAACTTGAAGGTCACACTGACTCTAGTTTTCAGTGTGATGTAGATGACTCCAAATCCATGTCAGGTTTTGTATTTTGCTTGAACGGAGGTGCAGTAAGTTGGAAGAGTTCCAAACAGGAAACTGTAGCCGATTCCACCACCGAAGCAGAATATATAGCCGCATGTGATGCTGCTAAGGAAGGTGTTTGGATGCGAAACTTCATCCAAGAGTTGGGTGTAGTTCCTAGCATTGCCGAACCCGTTGCTATCTTCTGTGATAACAATGGGGCCATTGCGCAAGCAAAGGAGCCAAGATCTCATCAAAGATCCAAGCACGTATTAAGGCGATATCATTTGATACGAGATATCATTGATAGAGGAGACGTGAGAGTGGCGCGCGTTGACTCAAAAGAAAATGTGGCGGACCCACTGACTAAACCATTGCCAATCAAGGCTTTTGAAGGACATCGCCTTAAGATGGGCCTTAAAGTTATGAACGATTGGCTTTAGTGCAAGTGGGAGATTGTTAGAGTAGTGCCCTGCAAGCCAATCGGTTGTCTTGTAAATACTCTTGTAATCAATCTTATTCATGATCAATAAAAGTTCGCATTGGCAATTCTTCATTTATTGTGATACATCTAACCAATTTATGAAGCCCTTAGATCGTTGAAACTATGGAACATGGTGCATCCCTCTATGGAATATGTTCTACTATGGTTTAAGATCTTAAAAGCTTTCCAAGTCGTAGAATACAATTGAGATAGGGCATCATTGTATTCGGTAAGACTTGCACGAGTATGCATTCTCTTTTGCATGAGGATGGATAGTTCCATGGACATCGATATGGTAGATATCAATGCATATGAGTGGATGGCTTGATGAGATCAAGCGCATCGAAACCCCGCTAGAAAAATCTCATCTTAGGAGTTTATCGGAGATGAAGATTTCTTCTACTTACGATAGTGTACGTAAATTGGTCCTTTGACTTGAGACGTTAGAATGAACTTCATGCGGAGCGTTTATGCTTTGATGTGTTACTCGACTACTAATTAGCGAGTCATTATAGTTTCACATTGGGTATAGATTGCTTCGTAGTGAGGTTAATAACGTCAATATAGGATCCATTAACTCCCACCGTGATGTGGTTGGGAGATTTCCTATGCATTCTTTTGTATGGATTGATTCCGGGAATCTTCGGCCGAAGTGAGTGATGTTAGATTTGGAAAGGAGTTTCCAAATGGGTAATCACTAAAAGGAATCACCATAAAGAATAAAGACGCATAGTTATCAAGGCTAATAGGAATCCGTTGGACTCCATGTCCTAGGCCTCGATCGGGAAATAAGTTATTGGAAGGAGCGTACGTGCATGGTATGCGTAAGAGGATTGATGAGATCAATTCAAGAAAGGTTCACACTTTTTTTTTCATCATTAGTTAGGACTCGTCGACCGTGACTAGACGACTACCTCGAGTGTAGGGTACTCTAGATTTGATGAGATCATATCTAAGAGTGATTGATTAAAAGTAGTTTAATTAATCTTTTTAATTAAATCACAAATGGTTTGTGAGCCCACGGCTAATTGATGGTGGACCCAAGGGGCCACACACAATAGCACAAGATGCAACTTAGTTCAATCTATTAAAAGTCAAATTAGATTTGACAAGAAGTAGTAATTAATTAATGGAGATTAATTAATTAAAGGACTCTATTAATTTAAGTGTTAAATTAATTTAGTCGAAATTAATTAGAAGGGTCTAATTAATCGAAGGAAGAAATAAATGGGTTTCTAATTTTGAATTAGAGATTGGATTTATTAATTGGGAAATAAATGTCCAATTAACCCATGACCAATTTAAATTGGTCTTATGAGATGATCATATATGATATGATATAATGTTAATATATATATGTGATATATATATACAAGAGAGAGAAATAAATATCTTATCAAGAGTTAGTGGTGGCCCCCACCACTAACTTGTATCAAAAGTAGTGTGCTTGGGAAGCACAATAAAGCTACAAGTCTTATTGGTGGATTTGATCCAACAATAAACTACATTGAATAATGTACACACATAAAAGATAAGATGTTGTCTTCATTCATTAGATGTAATAGAGGCAAGACAAAAACACACACTACACCTTTTAGTGTGTGTTCGGATTTCTCTCTAATCCTAGCAAGAAAAGTTGTTTTCCTCATCTCTTTCTCTTCCTTCATCAAGTTTCTAACTTGATTCAAGTACTACTTCATTCTAGCTAATAGATTGAGGGTGTATTTGCAAGATCTAGTTCATCTTCTTTACTCCTTAAGTGCTATCACTTGTGTGTGTGGGCTAGCTTTGGAGGATCTACACTTGGAGATCTTGGTGTGGATTTTCTTGAGGATCTTGGAGAAAGAAGATTCAAAGGAGGAGATTCTAGCTTAGAGCTTGGAGGTGTTGAACCCGTGAGCTTGGAGGTTCTTGAAGGTTTCGGGTGTTACTTGCTTGTCCCGATTCTTTGCGGCTCTTCACCTCCCAAGATTGGGAGAGGTATGACTTGATATCTTTCCTTCTAATATGAACTTTATTTGCATGATGATCCGAGGATAGTAATGGTAGAAGGTCTCCAAAGTTTTCTTGTAAAGTAGTTGCACTTTTTGGGCCGTTTTGTCCCCGATTAAAATTTTTGTATTCCGCTGCGTTTTGGCTGACCTTAGGACCATTACTAACAAGGCTGCTAGTTTTCTCCCTCTGATTTTACTAGATTATAGTTTCAAAGTTAGTGGAATCGAAACTATAAATTTATTAACTTAACAATGTGGAGACAAAGTTGACATAAGAAGGGGAGTCTTTTAGTTAGAACTGACCTCTCCAAATGTAGAAATTGAGTTTGTTGTGATTGTATGAAGGGCTTATTAGTCATAACTAAGGAGATGAGTTATTTTTATAAAATAATACGAGGCACGCAAAAAAAATGACGTTTATTCATTTTGTAGACGCCGGTTTTTATGTATCATTTCTTGTATGAGTTTTGTTTTGGAAGCTGTTTGATTAGCACGTGCATTCCCCAACAAGGATTTATTAAAATTCGGAATTATTTTTCAATCATTGTTTGTTTTTTCTAGTCGTGCATTAGTAGATTGAAAAATATACATTGCTAAGTGTTTGATTTGGTCAGCTTGGATTGATTTAGTATATATAAGATATAAGTTTTGCATTAGTACAATTTTACTTAGATTGATTACGGGATTACTCATTTTGAATTTTGCTATTAAATTTATGAAAAATAAATAATTATATAAGTCTAACTCTTCAGGTTTACACTGATTAGAGTAAATTAATATGGTAAGTTACAAATCAATTCCCACGATTATATATTCCAAATTTTTATAATTCAATTTCTGTTTTAGCTATATACCATTATCAATGAAAATAAAAACATGTCAATTGAACTTTTCAATTTATTTTTAGAAGACTAAAGATTTTCACTAAATATACAGTTGAGTCCCTCGAACCCTTGCCTACTCCGCATCGTCATCCACTGATTTCATTCCTTAGAAATCTCCAATCAGTTGCAGCCGACTGAAAATTAATATCATATTCTCATTTTCTGGTAAGATTTTTTTTACTAACACGCTTTACGTGTATAATTATTAATATCTATATAATTTGCTTATTTTGAAATCGATTAAGGTGTGTTTATTGGAGCCAATTTTGTGCATCAAGTGAAAAATAACTGAGTATAGGAAGATATTTGGAAGGAACATGGAAATTATTCCTACTCCCTCTATATATATATATATATATATGCTCCGAATTGAGTAAATATTTATCGTTAGGTTTAGGAATTAATTGTATCACATTAATTTGTTGTGATTGCTTCACGGATTTTCCTAACAGATGATTAGCTTAACTAGGGTAGATTGCACTCATATACATATTGATGAGGTGTTGTTTATGTAAACAATTTTTTTTATTGTTGTTGAACGTAAGAGTATTTCAATTTGGGTAGAGATCTCAGTGTATAGAATATTTGTTTAAAGTTCTTTGATAGAAGAAGAAATAGTTTGAAGTTTTTGAGATGCACATATTTGACAATTCACTTGGAGAACTAATTGTCCTTTTTTTATCACGAGGGTTAAAGTTAGAAACACATGTAGTGATTAAACTTCTCACAAATATGCAGTTAGACTGCTAGTTTTATCCCTCTGATTTTATTAAATTATAGTTTCAAGGTTAGTGGAATCGAAATTATATATTTATTAAGTTAACAATGTGGAGACAAAGTTTACATAAAAAAGGGTGTCTTTTAGTTAGAGCGGACATCTCCAAATGTAGAAATTGAGTTTGTTGATATTGTTTGAAGGGTTTATTAGTCTTACCTAAGGAAATGATTTATTTTTATAGTATAAGACGAGGCATACAAAAAAAAAGGACGTTTATTCATTTTGTGTAAGCCAATGTTTATGGATCATTTTTAGCATGTGTTATGTTTTTTGAAGCTCTTTAATTAGCTTGTGCATTCCCCGTGCATTATTTGAGCTCCAACAAAGATTTCTTCAAATTTGGAAGTATTTTTCTATTATTGTTTTTTTTTATAGTCGCGCATTAGTAGATTCAAGAATATACTTTGCTAAGAGTTTGATTTGGTCAGCTTAGATTGATTTAGTAGATATAAGAAATAAATATTCCATTTATAGCATTTTACTTAAGTTGATTACGGGGTTACTCATTTTAAATATTGTGATTAAATTTATAAAAAAACAAATAATTATATATAAGTCTAACTCTTTAGGTTTACACCGATTATACAAAATTAATTTGGTAAGTTACAAATCAATTCCCACGATTATATATTCCACATTTTTATTATTCGATTTCTGTTTTAGCGATATAATATTATCGATGGAATTAAAAACACGTCAATTAAACTTTTTAATTTATTTTTAGAAGATTAAATTTTTTTACTAAATATACAGTTGAGTCCCTCGAACCCTTGCCTACTCTGCAGCGTCATCCACAGATTTCATTCCTTAGAAATCTCCAATCAGTTGCGGCCGACTGAAAATTAATATCATATTCTCACTTTATTGTAAGATTTTTTTACTAACACACGATTTATGTGTTTAATTATTAAGATCTATATAATTTGCTTATTTTGAAATCGATTAAGGTTTGTTTATAGGAGCGAATTTTGTGCATCAAGTGAAAAGTAACTGAGAATAGGAAGATATTTGGGAGAAACTTGGAAATTATTTCTACTCCCTCTATATATATATATATATATGCCCCAAATTGAGTAAAGCTTTATCGTTAGGTTTAGGAATTAATTGTATCACATTAATTGGTTGTGATTGCTTAACGAGTTTTCCTAACATGTGATTAGCTTAACAAGGGTAGATTGCACTCATCTACATATTGATGAGGTGTTGCTTATGTAAATAATTTTTTTTATTGTTGTTGAACGTAAGAGTATTTTAATTTGGGTAGAGATCTCGATGTATAGAATATTTGTTTAAAATCCTTTGATAGAAGAAGAAATAGTTAGAAGTGTTTTGATGCACAAATTTGAGAATTCACATGGAGAACTAATTGCCCTTGTGTATCACGAGGGTCAAAGTTAGAAACACATGTAGTGATTAAACTTCTCACAAATCCGCAGTTAAGCTGCTAGTTTTCTCCCTCTGATTTTATTAGATTATAGTTTCAAAGTTAGTGGAATCGAAACTATAAATTTATTAACTTAACAATGTGGAGACAAAGTTGACATAAGAAGGGGAGTCTTTTAGTTAGAACTGACCTCTCCAAATGTAGAAATTGAGTTTGTTGTGATTGTATGAAGGGCTTATTAGTCATAACTAAGGAGATGTGTTATTTTTATAAAATAATACGAGGCACGCAAAAAAAATGACGTCTATTCATTTTGTAGACGCCGGTTTTTATGTATCATTTCTTGTATGAGTTTTGTTTTTGAAGCTGTTTGATTAGCACGTGCATTCCCCAACAAGGATTTATTCAAATTCGCAATTATTTTTCAATTATTGTTTGTTTTTTCTAGTCGTGCATTAGTAGATTGAAAAATATACATTGCTAAGTGTTTGATTTGGTCAGCTTTGATTGATTTAGTATATATAAGATATAAGTTTTGCATTAGTACAATTTTACTTAGATTGATTACGGGATTACTCAGTTTGAATTTTGCTATTAAATTTATGAAAATTGAATAATTATATAAGTCTAACTCTTCAGGTTTACACTGATTAGAGTAAATTAATATGGTAAGTTACAAATCAATTCCCACGATTATATATTCCAAATTTTTATAATTCAATTTCTGTTTTAGCTATATAACATTATCAATGAAAATAAAAACATGTCAATTGAACTTTTCAATTTATTTTTAGAAGACTAAAGCTTTTCACTAAATATACAGTTGAGTCCCTCGAACCCTTGCCTACTCCGCATCGTCATCCACTGATTTCATTCCTTAGAAATCTCCAATCAGTTGCAGCCGACTGAAAATTAATATCATATTCTCATTTTCTGGTAAGATTTTTTTTACTAACACGCTTTACGTGTATAATTATTAATATCTATATAATTTGCTTATTTTGAAATCGATTAAGGTGTGTTTATTGGAGCCAATTTTGTGCATCAAGTGAAAAATAACTGAGTATAGGAAGATATTTGGAAGGAACATGGAAATTATTCCTACTCCCTCTATATATATATATATATATGCTCCGAATTGAGTAAATATTTATCGTTAGGTTTAGGAATTAATTGTATCACATTAATTTGTTGTGATTGCTTCACGGATTTTCCTAACAGATGATTAGCTTAACTAGGGTAGATTGCACTCATATACATATTGATGAGGTGTTGTTTATGTAAACAATTTTTTTTATTGTTGTTGAACGTAAGAGTATTTCAATTTGGGTAGAGATCTCAGTGTATAGAATATTTGTTTAAAGTTCTTTGATAGAAGAAGAAATAGTTTGAAGTTTTTGAGATGCACATATTTGACAATTCACTTGGAGAACTAATTGTCCTTTTTTTATCACGAGGGTTAAAGTTAGAAACACATGTAGTGATTAAACTTCTCACAAATATGCAGTTAGACTGCTAGTTTTATCCCTCTGATTTTATTAAATTATAGTTTCAAAGATAGTGGAATCGAAATTATATATTTATTAAGTTAACAATGTGGAGACAAAGTTTACATAAAAAAGGGTGTCTTTTAGTTAGAGCGGACATCTCCAAATGTAGAAATTTAGTTTGTTGTGATTGTTTGAAGGGTTTATTAGTCTTACCTAAGGAAATGATTTATTTTTATAGTATAAGACGAGGCATACAAAAAAAAAGGACGTTTATTCATTTTGTGTAAGCCAATGTTTATGGATCATTTTTAGCATGTGTTATGTTTTTTGAAGCTCTTTAATTAGCTTGTGCATTCCCCGTGCATTATTTGAGCTCCAACAAAGATTTCTTCAAATTTGGAAGTATTTTTCTATTATTGTTTTTTTTATAGTCGCGCATTAGTAGATTCAAGAATATACTTTGCTAAGAGTTTGATTTGGTCAGCTTAGATTGATTTAGTAGATATAAGAAATAAATATTCCATTTATAGCATTTTACTTAAGTTGATTACGGGGTTACTCATTTTAAATATTCTGATTAAATTTATAAAAAAACAAATAATTATATATAAGTCTAACTCTTTAGGTTTACACCGATTATACAAAATTAATTTGGTAAGTTACAAATCAATTCCCACGATTATATATTCCACATTTTTATAATTCGATTTCTGTTTTAGCGATATAATATTATCGATGGAATTAAAAACACGTCAATTAAACTTTTTAATTTATTTTTAGAAGATTAAATTTTTTTACTAAATATACAGTTGAGTCCCACTAACCCTTGCCTACTCTGCAGCGTCATCCACAGATTTCATTCCTTAGAAATCTCCAATCAGTTGCGGCCGACTGAAAATTAATATCATATTCTCACTTTATTGTAAGATTTTTTTACTAACACACGATTTATGTGTTTAATTATTAAGATCTATATAATTTGCTTATTTTGAAATCGATTAAGGTTTGTTTATAGGAGCGAATTTTGTGCATCAAGTGAAAAGTAACTGAGAATAGGAAGATATTTGGGAGAAACTTGGAAATTATTTCTACTCCCTCTATATATATATATATATATGCCCCAAATTGAGTAAAGCTTTATCGTTAGGTTTAGGAATTAATTGTATCACATTAATTGTTTGTGATTGCTTAACGAGTTTTCCTAACATGTGATTAGCTTAACAAGGGTAGATTGCACTCATATACATATTGATGAGGTGTTGCTTATGTAAATAATTTTTTTTATTGTTGTTGAACGTAAGAGTATTTTAATTTGGGTAGAGATCTCGATGTATAGAATATTTGTTTAAAATCCTTTGATAGAAGAAGAAATAGTTAGAAGTGTTTTGATGCACAAATTTGAGAATTCACATGGAGAACTAATTGCCCTTGTGTATCACGAGGGTCAAAGTTAGAAACACATGTAGTGATTAAACTTCTCACAAATCCGCAGTTAAGCTGCTAGTTTTCTCCCTCTGATTTTATTAGATTATAGTTTCAAAGTTAGTGGAATCGAAACTATAAATTTATTAACTTAACAATGTGGAGACAAAGTTGACATAAGAAGGGGAGTCTTTTAGTTAGAACTGACCTCTCCAAATGTAGAAATTGAGTTTGTTGTGATTGTATGAAGGGCTTATTAGTCATAACTAAGGAGATGTGTTATTTTTATAAAATAATACGAGGCACGCAAAAAAAATGACGTCTATTCATTTTGTAGACGCCGGTTTTTATGTATCATTTCTTGTATGAGTTTTGTTTTTGAAGCTGTTTGATTAGCACGTGCATTCCCCAACAAGGATTTATTCAAATTCGCAATTATTTTTCAATTATTGTTTGTTTTTTCTAGTCGTGCATTAGTAGATTGAAAAATATACATTGCTAAGTGTTTGATTTGGTCAGCTTGGATTGATTTAGTATATATAAGATATAAGTTTTGCATTAGTACAATTTTACTTAGATTGATTACGGGATTACTCAGTTTGAATTTTGCTATTAAATTTATGAAAAATAAATAATTATATAAGTCTAACTCTTCAGGTTTACACTGATTAGAGTAAATTAATATGGTAAGTTACAAATCAATTCCCACGATTATATATTCCAAATTTTTATAATTCAATTTCTGTTTTAGCTATATAACATTATCAATGAAAATAAAAACATGTCAATTGAACTTTTCAATTTATTTTTAGAAGACTAAAGCTTTTCACTAAATATACAGTTGAGTCCCTCGAACCCTTGCCTACTCCGCATCGTCATTCACTGATTTCATTCCTTAGAAATCTCCAATCAGTTGCAGCCGACTGAAAATTAATATCATATTCTCATTTTCTGGTAAGATTTTTTTTACTAACACGCTTTACGTGTATAATTATTAATATCTATATAATTTGCTTATTTTGAAATCGATTAAGGTGTGTTTATTGGAGCCAATTTTGTGCATCAAGTGAAAAATAACTGAGTATAGGAAGATATTTGGAAGGAACATGGAAATTATTCCTACTCCCTCTATATATATATATATATATGCTCCGAATTGAGTAAATATTTATCGTTAGGTTTAGGAATTAATTGTATCACATTAATTTGTTGTGATTGCTTCACGGATTTTCCTAACAGATGATTAGCTTAACTAGGGTAGATTGCACTCATATACATATTGATGAGGTGTTGTTTATGTAAACAATTTTTTTTATTGTTGTTGAACGTAAGAGTATTTCAATTTGGGTAGAGATCTCAGTGTATAGAATATTTGTTTAAAGTTCTTTGATAGAAGAAGAAATAGTTTGAAGTTTTTGAGATGCACATATTTGACAATTCACTTGGAGAACTAATTGTCCTTTTTTTATCACGAGGGTTAAAGTTAGAAACACATGTAGTGATTAAACTTCTCACAAATATGCAGTTAGACTGCTAGTTTTATCCCTCTGATTTTATTAAATTATAGTTTCAAGGTTAGTGGAATCGAAATTATATATTTATTAAGTTAACAATGTGGAGACAAAGTTTACATAAAAAAGGGTGTCTTTTAGTTAGAGCGGACATCTCCAAATGTAGAAATTGAGTTTGTTGATATTGTTTGAAGGGTTTATTAGTCTTACCTAAGGAAATGATTTATTTTTATAGTATAAGACGAGGCATACAAAAAAAAAGGACGTTTATTCATTTTGTGTAAGCCAATGTTTATGGATCATTTTTAGCATGTGTTATGTTTTTTGAAGCTCTTTAATTAGCTTGTGCATTCCCCGTGGATTATTTGAGCTCCAACAAAGATTTCTTCAAATTTGGAAGTATTTTTCTATTATTGTTTTTTTTTATAGTCGCGCATTAGTAGATTCAAGAATATACTTTGCTAAGAGTTTGATTTGGTCAGCTTAGATTGATTTAGTAGATATAAGAAATAAATATTCCATTTATAGCATTTTACTTAAGTTGATTACGGGGTTACTCATTTTAAATATTGTGATTAAATTTATAAAAAAACAAATAATTATATATAAGTCTAACTCTTTAGGTTTACACCGATTATACAAAATTAATTTGGTAAGTTACAAATCAATTCCCACGATTATATATTCCACATTTTTATAATTCGATTTCTGTTTTAGCGATATAATATTATCGATGGAATTAAAAACACGTCAATTAAACTTTTTAATTTATTTTTAGAAGATTAAATTTTTTTACTAAATATACAGTTGAGTCCCTCGAACCCTTGCCTACTCTGCAGCGTCATCCACAGATTTCATTCCTTAGAAATCTCCAATCAGTTGCGGCCGACTGAAAATTAATATCATATTCTCACTTTATTGTAAGATTTTTTTACTAACACACGATTTATGTGTTTAATTATTAAGATCTATATAATTTGCTTATTTTGAAATCGATTAAGGTTTGTTTATAGGAGCGAATTTTGTGCATCAAGTGAAAAGTAACTGAGAATAGGAAGATATTTGGGAGAAACTTGGAAATTATTTCTACTCCCTCTATATATATATATATATATATGCCCCAAATTGAGTAAAGCTTTATCGTTAGGTTTAGGAATTAATTGTATCACATTAATTGTTTGTGATTGCTTAACGAGTTTTCCTAACATGTGATTAGCTTAACAAGGGTAGATTGCACTCATATACATATTGATGAGGTGTTGCTTATGTAAATAATTTTTTTTATTGTTGTTGAACGTAAGAGTATTTTAATTTGGGTAGAGATCTCGATGTATAGAATATTTGTTTAAAATCCTTTGATAGAAGAAGAAATAGTTAGAAGTGTTTTGATGCACAAATTTGAGAATTCACATGGAGAACTAATTGCCCTTGTGTATCACGAGGGTCAAAGTTAGAAACACATGTAGTGATTAAACTTCTCACAAATCTGCAGTTAAGCTGCTAGTTTTCTCCCTCTGATTTTATTAGATTATAGTTTCAAAGTTAGTGGAATCGAAACTATAAATTTATTAACTTAACAATGTGGAGACAAAGTTGACATAAGAAGGGGAGTCTTTTAGTTAGAACTGACCTCATTTTATATCCCACATTTTTATAATTCGATTTCTGTTTTAGCGATATAATATTATCAATGGAATTAAAAACACGTCAATTAAACTTTTTAATTTATTTTTAGAATATTAAATTTTTTCACTAAATATACAGTTGAGTCCCTCGAACCCTTGCCTACTCTGAAGCGTCATCCACAGATTTCATTCCTTAGAAATCTCCAATCAGTTGCGGCCGACCGAAAATTAATATCATATTCTCACTTTATTGTAAGATTTTTTTACTAACACACGATTTATGTGTTTAATTATTAAGATCTATATAATTTGCTTATTTTGAAATCGATTAAGGTGTGTTTATAGGAGCAAATTTTGTGCATCAAATGAAAAGTAACTGAGAATAGGAAGATATTTGGGAGAAACTTGGAAATTATTTCTACTCCCTCTATATATATATATATATATATATATATATATATATATATGCCCCAAATTGAGTAAAGCTTTATCGTTAGGTTTAGGAATTAATTGTATCACATTAATTGGTTGTGATTGCTTAACGAGTTTTCCTAACATGTGATTAGCTTAACAAGGGTAGATTGCACTCATATACATATTGATGAGGTGTTGCTTATGTAAATAATTTTTTTTATTGTTGTTGAACGTAAGAGTATTTTAATTTGGGTAGAGATCTCGATGTATAGAATATTTGTTTAAAATCCTTTGATAGAAAAAGAAATAGTTAGAAGTGTTTTTATGCACATATTTGAGAATTCACATGGAGAACTAATTGCCCTTGTGTATCACGAGGGTCAAAGTTAGAAACACATGTAGTGATTAAACTTCTCACAAATCCGCAGTTAGGCTGCTAGTTTTCTCCCTCTGATTTTATTAGATTATAGTTTAAAAGTTAGTGGAATCGAAACTATAAATTTATTAACTTAACAATGTGGAGACAAAGTTGACATAAGAAGGGGAGTCTTTTAGTTAGAACTGACCTCTCCAAATGTAGAAATTGAGTTTGTTGTGATTGTATGAAGGGCTTATTAGTCATAACTAAGGAGATGAGTTATTTTTATAAAAAAAAATGACGTTTATTAATTTTGTAGACGCCGGTTTTTATGTATCATTTCTTGTATGAGTTTTGTTTTTTGAAGCGGTTTGATTAGCACGTGCATTCCCAAACAAGGATTTATTCAAATTCAGAATTATTTTTCAATTATTGTTTGTTTTTTCTAGTCGTGCATTAGTAGATTCAAAAATATACATCGCTAAGTGCTTGATTTGGTCAGCTTGGATTGATTTAGTATATATAAGATATAAGTTTTGCATTAGTACAATTTTACTTAGATTGATTACGGGATTACTCATTTTGAATTTTGCTATTAAATTTATGAAAAATAAATAATTATATAAGTCTAACTCTTCAGGTTTACACTGATTAGAGTAAATTAATATGGTAAGTTACAAATCAATTCCCACGATTATATATTCCAAATTTTTATAATTCAATTTCTGTTTTAGCTATATAACATTATCACTGGAAATAAAAACATGTCAATTGAACTTTTCAATTTATTTTTAGAAGACTAAAGCTTTTCACTAAATATACAGTTGAGTCCCTCGAACCCTTGCCTACTCCGCATCGTCATCCACTGATTTCATTCCTTAGAAATCTCCAATCAGTTGCAGCCGACTGAAAATTAATATCATATTCTCATTTTCTGGTAAGATTTTTTTACTAACACGCTTTACGTGTATAATTATTAATATCTATATAATTTGCTTATTTTGAAATCGATTAAGGTGTGTTTATAGGAGCCAATTTTGTGCATCAAGTGAAAAATAACTGAGTATAGGAAGATATTTGGAAGGAACATGGAAATTATTTCTACTCCCTCTATATATATATATATATATATATATATATATATATATATATATATATATATATGCTCCGAATTGAGTAAATATTTATCGTTAGGTTTAGGAATTAATTGTATCACATTAATTGGTTGTGATTGCTTCACGGATTTTCCTAACATATGATTAGCTTAACAAGGGTAGATTGCACTCATATACATATTGATGAGGTGTTGTTTATGTAAACAATTTTTTTTATTGTTGTTGAACGTAAGAGTATTTCAATTTGGGTAGAGATCTCAGTGTATAGAATATTTGTTTAAAGTTCTTTGATAGAAGAAGAAATAGTTTGAAGTTTTTGATATGCACATATTTGACAATTCACTTGGAGAACTAATTGTCCTTTTTTATCACGAGGGTTAAAGTTAGAAACACATGTAGTGATTAAACTTCTCACAAATATGCAGTTAGACTGCTAGTTTTATCCCTCTAATTTTATTAAATTATAGTTTCAAAGTTAGTGGAATCGAAATTATATATTTATTAAGTTAACAATGTGGAGACAAAGTTTACATAAAAAAGGGTGTCTTTTAGTTAGAGCGGACATCTCCAAATGTGGAAATTGAGTTTGTTGTGATTTTGTGAAGGGTTTATTAGTCTTAACTAAGCAAATGATTTATTTTTATAGTATAAGATGAGGCATACAAAAAAAAAAGGACGTTTATTCATTTTGTGTAAGCCAATGTTTATGGATCATTTTTAGCATGTGTTATGTTTTTTGAAGCTCTTTAATTAGCTGTGCATTCCCCGTGCATTATTTGAGCTCCAACAAAGATTATTTCAAATTTGGAAGTATTTTTCTATTATTGTTTTTTTTTATAGTCGCGTATTAGTAGATTCAAGAATATACTTTGCTAAGAGTTTGATTTGGTCAGCTTAGATTGATTTAGTAGATATAAGAAATAAATTTTCCATTTATAGCATTTTACTTAAGTTGATTACGGGGTTACTCATTTTAAATATTGTGATTAAATTTATAAAAAACAAATAATTATATATAAGTCTAACTCTTTAGGTTTACACCGATTATACAAAATTAATTTGGTAAGTTACAAATCAATTCCCACGATTATATATCCCACATTTTTATAATTCGATTTCTGTTTTAGCGATATAATATTATAAATGGAATTAAAAACACGTCAATTAAACTTTTTAATTTATTTTTAGAATATTAAATTTTTTCACTAAATATACAGTTGAGTCCCTCGAACCCTTGCCTACTCTGAAGCGTCATCCACAGATTTCATTCCTTAGAAATCTCCAATCAGTTGCGGCCGACCGAAAATTAATATCATATTCTCACTTTATTGTAAGATTTTTTTACTAACACACGATTTATGTGTTTAATTATTAAGATCTATATAATTTGCTTATTTTGAAATCGATTAAGGTGTGTTTATAGGAGCAAATTTTTTGCATCAAATGAAAAGTAACTGAGAATAGGAAGATATTTGGGAGAAACTTGGAAATTATTTCTACTCCCTCTATATATATATATATATATATATATATATGCCCCAAATTGAGTAAAGCTTTATCGTTAGGTTGAGGAATTAATTGTATCACATTAATTGGTTGTGATTGCTTAACGAGTTTTCCTAACATGTGATTAGCTTAACAAGGGTAGATTGCACTCATATACATATTGATGAGGTGTTGCTTATGTAAATAATATTTTTTATTGTTGTTGAACGTAAGAGTATTTTAATTTGGGTAGAGATCTCGATGTATAGAATATTTGTTTAAAATCCTTTGATAGAAAAAGAAATAGTTAGAAGTGTTTTGATGCACATATTTGAGAATTCACATGGAGAACTAATTGCCCTTGTGTATCACGAGGGTCAAAGTTAGAAACACATGTAGTGATTAAACTTCTCACAAATCCGCAGTTAGACTGCTAGTTTTCTCCCTCTGATTTTATTAGAGTATAGTTTAAAAGTTAGTGGAATCGAAACTATAAATTTATTAACTTAACAATGTGGAGACAAAGTTGACATAAGAAGGGGAGTCTTTTAGTTAGAACTGACCTCTCCAAATGTAGAAATTGAGTTTGTTGTGATTGTATGAAGGGCTTATTAGTCATAACTAAGGAGATGAGTTATTTTTATAAAAAAAAATGACGTTTATTCATTTTGTAGACGCCGGTTTTTATGTATCATTTCTTGTATGAGTTTTGTTTTTTGAAACGGTTTGATTAGCACGTGCATTCCCAAACAAGGATTTATTCAAATTCAGATTTATTTTTAAATTATTGTTTGTTTTTTCTATTCGTGCATTAGTAGATTCAAAAATATACATCGCTAAGTGCTTGATTTGGTCAGCTTGGATTGATTTAGTATATATAAGATATAAGTTTTGCATTAGTACAATTTTACTTAGATTGATTACGGGATTACTCATTCTGAATTTTGCTATTAAATTTATGAAAAATAGATAATTATATAAGTCTAACTCTTCAGGTTTACACTGATTAGAGTAAATTAATATGGTAAGTTACAAATCAATTCCCACGATTATATATTCCAAATTTTTATAATTCAATTTCTGTTTTAGCTATATAACATTATCAATGGAAATAAAAACATGTCAATTGAACTTTTCAATTTATTTTTAGAAGACTAAAGCTTTTCACTAAATATACAGTTGAGTCCCTCGAACCCTTGCCTACTCCGCATCGTCATCCACTGATTTCATTCCTTAGAAATCTCCAATCAGTTGCAGCCGACTGAAAATTAATATCATATTCTCATTTTCTGGTAAGATTTTTTTTACTAACACGCTTTACGTGTATAATTATTAATATCTATATAATTTGCTTATTTTGAAATCGATTAAGGTGTGTTTATAGGAGCCAATTTTGTGCATCAAGTGAAAAATAACTGAGTATAGGAAGATATTTGGAAGGAACATGGAAATTATTTCTACTCCCTCTATATATATATATATATATATATATATATATATATATATATATATATATATATATATATATATATATATATATATATGCTCCGAATTGAGTAAATATTTATCGTTAGGTTTAGGAATTAATTGTATCACATTAATTGGTTGTGATTGCTTCACGGATTTTCCTAACATATGATTAGCTTAACAAGGGTAGATTGCACTCATATACATATTGATGAGGTGTTGTTTATGTAAACAATTTTTTTTATTGTTGTTGAACGTAAGAGTATTTCAATTTGGGTAGAGATCTCAGTGTATAGAATATTTGTTTAAAGTTCTTTGATAGAAGAAGAAATAGTTTGAAGTTTTTGATATGCACATATTTGACAATTCACTTGGAGAACTAATTGTCCTTTTTTATCACGAGGGTTAAAGTTAGAAACACATGTAGTGATTAAACTTCTCACAAATATGCAGTTAGAATGCTAGTTTTATCCCTCTAATTTTATTAAATTATAGTTTCAAAGTTAGTGGAATCGAAATTATATATTTATTAAGTTAACAATGTGGAGACAAAGTTTACATAAAAAAGGGTGTCTTTTAGTTAGAGCGGACATCTCCAAATGTGGAAATTGAGTTTGTTGTGATTTTGTGAAGGGTTTATTAGTCTTAACTAAGCAAATGATTTATTTTTATAGTATAAGATGAGGCATACAAAAAAAAAAGGACGTTTATTCATTTTGTGTAAGCCAATGTTTATGGATCATTTTTAGCATGTGTTATGTTTTTTGAAGCTCTTTAATTAGCTGTGCATTCCCCGTGCATTATTTGAGCTCCAACAAAGATTATTTCAAATTTGGAAGTATTTTTCTATTATTGTTTTTTTTTATAGTCGCGTATTAGTAGATTCAAGAATATACTTTGCTAAGAGTTTGATTTGGTCAGCTTAGATTGATTTAGTAGATATAAGAAATAAATTTTCCATTTATAGCATTTTACTTAAGTTGATTACGGGGTTACTCATTTTAAATATTGTGATTAAATTTATAAAAAACAAATAATTATATATAAGTCTAACTCTTTAGGTTTACACCGATTATACAAAATTAATTTGGTAAGTTACAAATCAATTCCCACGATTATATATCCCACATTTTTATAATTCGATTTCTGTTTTAGCGATATAATATTATCAATGGAATTAAAAACACGTCAATTAAACTTTTTAATTTATTTTTAGAATATTAAATTTTTTCACTAAATATACAGTTGAGTCCCTCGAACCCTTGCCTACTCTGAAGCGTCATCCACAGATTTCATTCCTTAGAAATCTCCAATCAGTTGCGGCCGACCGAAAATTAATATCATATTCTCACTTTATTGTAAGATTTTTTTACTAACACACGATTTATGTGTTTAATTATTAAGATCTATATAATTTGTTTATTTTGAAATCGATTAAGGTGTGTTTATAGGAGCAAATTTTGTGCATCAAATGAAAAGTAACTGAGAATAGGAAGATATTTGGGAGAAACTTGGAAATTATTTCTACTCCCTCTATATATATATATATATATATATATATATATATATATATATATATATATATATGCCCCAAATTGAGTAAAGCTTTATCGTTAGGTTGAGGAATTAATTGTATCACATTAATTGGTTGTGATTGCTTAACGAGTTTTCCTAACATGTGATTAGCTTAACAAGGGTAGATTGCACTCATATACATATTGATGAGGTGTTGCTTATGTAAATAATATTTTTTATTGTTGTTGAACGTAAGAGTATTTTAATTTGGGTAGAGATCTCGATGTATAGAATATTTGTTTAAAATCCTTTGATAGAAAAAGAAATAGTTAGAAGTGTTTTGATGCACATATTTGAGAATTCACATGGAGAACTAATTGCCCTTGTGTATCACGAGGGTCAAAGTTAGAAACACATGTAGTGATTAAACTTCTCACAAATCCGCAGTTAGACTGCTAGTTTTCTCCCTCTGATTTTATTAGATTATAGTTTAAAAGTTAGTGGAATCGAAACTATAAATTTATTAACTTAACAATGTGGAGACAAAGTTGACATAAGAAGGGGAGTCTTTTAGTTAGAACTGACCTCTCCAAATGTAGAAATTGAGTTTGTTGTGATTGTATGAAGGGCTTATTAGTCATAACTAAGGAGATGAGTTATTTTTATAAAAAAAAATGACGTTTATTCATTTTGTAGACGCCGGTTTTTATGTATCATTTCTTGTATGAGTTTTGTTTTTTGAAACGGTTTGATTAGCACGTGCATTCCCAAACAAGGATTTATTCAAATTCAGATTTATTTTTAAATTATTGTTTGTTTTTTCTAGTCGTGCATTAGTAGATTCAAAAATATACATCGCTAAGTGCTTGATTTGGTCAGCTTGGATTGATTTAGTATATATAAGATATAAGTTTTGCATTAGTACAATTTTACTTAGATTGATTACGGGATTACTCATTCTGAATTTTGCTATTAAATTTATGAAAAATAGATAATTATATAAGTCTAACTCTTCAGGTTTACACTGATTAGAGTAAATTAATATGGTAAGTTACAAATCAATTCCCACGATTATATATTCCAAATTTTTATAATTCAATTTCTGTTTTAGCTATATAACATTATCAATGGAAATAAAAACATGTCAATTGAACTTTTCAATTTATTTTTAGAAGACTAAAGCTTTTCACTAAATATACAGTTGAGTCCCTCGAACCCTTGCCTACTCCGCATCGTCATCCACTGATTTCATTCCTTAGAAATCTCCAATCAGTTGCAGCCGACTGAAAATTAATATCATATTCTCATTTTCTGGTAAGATTTTTTTTACTAACACGCTTTACGTGTATAATTATTAATATCTATATAATTTGCTTATTTTGAAATCGATTAAGGTGTGTTTATAGGAGCCAATTTTGTGCATCAAGTGAAAAATAACTGAGTATAGGAAGATATTTGGAAGGAACATGGAAATTATTTCTACTCCCTCTATATATATATATATATATATATATATATATATATATATATATATATATATATATATATGCTCCGAATTGAGTAAATATTTATCGTTAGGTTTAGGAATTAATTGTATCACATTAATTGGTTGTGATTGCTTCACGGATTTTCCTAACATATGATTAGCTTAACAAGGGTAGATTGCACTCATATACATATTGATGAGGTGTTGTTTATGTAAACAATTTTTTTTATTGTTGTTGAACGTAAGAGTATTTCAATTTGGGTAGAGATCTCAGTGTATAGAATATTTGTTTAAAGTTCTTTGATAGAAGAAGAAATAGTTTGAAGTTTTTGATATGCACATATTTGACAATTCACTTGGAGAACTAATTGTCCTTTTTTATCACGAGGGTTAAAGTTAGAAACACATGTAGTGATTAAACTTCTCACAAATATGCAGTTAGAATGCTAGTTTTATCCCTCTAATTTTATTAAATTATAGTTTCAAAGTTAGTGGAATCGAAATTATATATTTATTAAGTTAACAATGTGGAGACAAAGTTTACATAAAAAAGGGTGTCTTTTAGTTAGAGCGGACATCTCCAAATGTGGAAATTGAGTTTGTTGTGATTTTGTGAAGGGTTTATTAGTCTTAACTAAGCAAATGATTTATTTTTATAGTATAAGATGAGGCATACAAAAAAAAAAGGACGTTTATTCATTTTGTGTAAGCCAATGTTTAGGAATCATTTTTAGCATGTGTTATGTTTTTTGAAGCTCTTTAATTAGCTGTGCATTCCCCGTGCATTATTTGAGCTCCAACAAAGATTATTTCAAATTTGGAAGTATTTTTCTATTATTGTTTTTTTTTATAGTCGCGTATTAGTAGATTCAAGAATATACTTTGCTAAGAGTTTGATTTGGTCAGCTTAGATTGATTTAGTAGATATAAGAAATAAATTTTCCATTTATAGCATTTTACTTAAGTTGATTACGGGGTTACTCATTTTAAATATTGTGATTAAATTTATAAAAAACAAATAATTATATATAAGTCTAACTCTTTAGGTTTACACCGATTATACAAAATTAATTTGGTAAGTTACAAATCAATTCCCACGATTATATATCCCACATTTTTATAATTCGATTTCTGTTTTAGCGATATAATATTATCAATGGAATTAAAAACACGTCAATTAAACTTTTTAATTTATTTTTAGAATATTAAATTTTTTCACTAAATATACAGTTGAGTCCCTCGAACCCTTGCCTACTCTGAAGCGTCATCCACAGATTTCATTCCTTAGAAATCTCCAATCAGTTGCGGCCGACCGAAAATTAATATCATATTCTCACTTTATTGTAAGATTTTTTTACTAACACACGATTTATGTGTTTAATTATTAAGATCTATATAATTTGTTTATTTTGAAATCGATTAAGGTGTGTTTATAGGAGCAAATTTTGTGCATCAAATGAAAAGTAACTGAGAATAGGAAGATATTTGGGAGAAACTTGGAAATTATTTCTACTCCCTCTATATATATATATATATATATATATATATATATATATATATATGCCCCAAATTGAGTAAAGCTTTATCGTTAGGTTGAGGAATTAATTGTATCACATTAATTGGTTGTGATTGCTTAACGAGTTTTCCTAACATGTGATTAGCTTAACAAGGGTAGATTGCACTCATATACATATTGATGAGGTGTTGCTTATGTAAATAATATTTTTTATTGTTGTTGAACGTAAGAGTATTTTAATTTGGGTAGAGATCTCGATGTATAGAATATTTGTTTAAAATCCTTTGATAGAAAAAGAAATAGTTAGAAGTGTTTTGATGCACATATTTGAGAATTCACATGGAGAACTAATTGCCCTTGTGTATCACGAGGGTCAAAGTTAGAAACACATGTAGTGATTAAACTTCTCACAAATCCGCAGTTAGACTGCTAGTTTTCTCCCTCTGATTTTATTAGATTATAGTTTAAAAGTTAGTGGAATCGAAACTATAAATTTATTAACTTAACAATGTGGAGACAAAGTTGACATAAGAAGGGGAGTCTTTTAGTTAGAACTGACCTCTCCAAATGTAGAAATTGAGTTTGTTGTGATTGTATGAAGGGCTTATTAGTCATAACTAAGGAGATGAGTTATTTTTATAAAAAAAAATGACGTTTATTCATTTTGTAGACGCCGGTTTTTATGTATCATTTCTTGTATGAGTTTTGTTTTTTGAAACGGTTTGATTAGCACGTGCATTCCCAAACAAGGATTTATTCAAATTCAGATTTATTTTTAAATTATTGTTTGTTTTTTCTAGTCGTGCATTAGTAGATTCAAAAATATACATCGCTAAGTGCTTGATTTGGTCAGCTTGGATTGATTTAGTATATATAAGATATAAGTTTTGCATTAGTACAATTTTACTTAGATTGATTACGGGATTACTCATTCTGAATTTTGCTATTAAATTTATGAAAAATAGATAATTATATAAGTCTAACTCTTCAGGTTTACACTGATTAGAGTAAATTAATATGGTAAGTTACAAATCAATTCCCACGATTATATATTCCAAATTTTTATAATTCAATTTCTGTTTTAGCTATATAACATTATCAATGGAAATAAAAACATGTCAATTGAACTTTTCAATTTATTTTTAGAAGACTAAAGCTTTTCACTAAATATACAGTTGAGTCCCTCGAACCCTTGCCTACTCCGCATCGTCATCCACTGATTTCATTCCTTAGAAATCTCCAATCAGTTGCAGCCGACTGAAAATTAATATCATATTCTCATTTTCTGGTAAGATTTTTTTTACTAACACGCTTTACGTGTATAATTATTAATATCTATATAATTTGCTTATTTTGAAATCGATTAAGGTGTGTTTATAGGAGCCAATTTTGTGCATCAAGTGAAAAATAACTGAGTATAGGAAGATATTTGGAAGGAACATGGAAATTATTTCTACTCCCTCTATATATATATATATATATATATATATATATGCTCCGAATTGAGTAAATATTTATCGTTAGGTTTAGGAATTAATTGTATCACATTAATTGGTTGTGATTGCTTCACGGATTTTCCTAACATATGATTAGCTTAACAAGGGTAGATTGCACTCATATACATATTGATGAGGTGTTGTTTATGTAAACAATTTTTTTTATTGTTGTTGAACGTAAGAGTATTTCAATTTGGGTAGAGATCTCAGTGTATAGAATATTTGTTTAAAGTTCTTTGATAAAAGAAGAAATAGTTTGAAGTTTTTGATATGCACATATTTGACAATTCACTTGGAGAACTAATTGTCCTTTTTTATCACGAGGGTTAAAGTTAGAAACACATGTAGTGATTAAACTTCTCACAAATATGCAGTTAGAATGCTAGTTTTATCCCTCTAATTTTATTAAATTATAGTTTCAAAGTTAGTGGAATCGAAATTATATATTTATTAAGTTAACAATGTGGAGACAAAGTTTACATAAAAAAGGGTGTCTTTTAGTTAGAGCGGACATCTCCAAATGTGGAAATTGAGTTTGTTGTGATTTTGTGAAGGGTTTATTAGTCTTAACTAAGCAAATGATTTATTTTTATAGTATAAGATGAGGCATACAAAAAAAAAAGGACGTTTATTCATTTTGTGTAAGCCAATGTTTATGGATCATTTTTAGCATGTGTTATGTTTTTTGAAGCTCTTTAATTAGCTGTGCATTCCCCGTGCATTATTTGAGCTCCAACAAAGATTATTTCAAATTTGGAAGTATTTTTCTATTATTGTTTTTTTTTATAGTCGCGTATTAGTAGATTCAAGAATATACTTTGCTAAGAGTTTGATTTGGTCAGCTTAGATTGATTTAGTAGATATAAGAAATAAATTTTCCATTTATAGCATTTTACTTAAGTTGATTACGGGGTTACTCATTTTAAATATTGTGATTAAATTTATAAAAAACAAATAATTATATATAAGTCTAACTCTTTAGGTTTACACCGATTATACAAAATTAATTTGGTAAGTTACAAATCAATTCCCACGATTATATATCCCACATTTTTATAATTCGATTTCTGTTTTAGCGATATAATATTATCAATGGAATTAAAAACACGTCAATTAAACTTTTTAATTTATTTTTAGAATATTAAATTTTTTCACTAAATATACAGTTGAGTCCCTCGAACCCTTGCCTACTCTGAAGCGTCATCCACAGATTTCATTCCTTAGAAATCTCCAATCAGTTGCGGCCGACCGAAAATTAATATCATATTCTCACTTTATTGTAAGATTTTTTTACTAACACACGATTTATGTGTTTAATTATTAAGATCTATATAATTTGTTTATTTTGAAATCGATTAAGGTGTGTTTATAGGAGCAAATTTTTTGCATCAAATGAAAAGTAACTGAGAATAGGAAGATATTTGGGAGAAACTTGGAAATTATTTCTACTCCCTCTATATATATATATATATATATATATATATATATGCCCCAAATTGAGTAAAGCTTTATCGTTAGGTTGAGGAATTAATTGTATCACATTAATTGGTTGTGATTGCTTAACGAGTTTTCCTAACATGTGATTAGCTTAACAAGGGTAGATTGCACTCATATACATATTGATGAGGTGTTGCTTATGTAAATAATATTTTTTATTGTTGTTGAACGTAAGAGTATTTTAATTTGGGTAGAGATCTCGATGTATAGAATATTTGTTTAAAATCCTTTGATAGAAAAAGAAATAGTTAGAAGTGTTTTGATGCACATATTTGAGAATTCACATGGAGAACTAATTGCCCTTGTGTATCACGAGGGTCAAAGTTAGAAACACATGTAGTGATTAAACTTCTCACAAATCCGCAGTTAGACTGCTAGTTTTCTCCCTCTGATTTTATTAGATTATAGTTTAAAAGTTAGTGGAATCGAAACTATAAATTTATTAACTTAACAATGTGGAGACAAAGTTGACATAAGAAGGGGAGTCTTTTAGTTAGAACTGACCTCTCCAAATGTAGAAATTGAGTTTGTTGTGATTGTATGAAGGGCTTATTAGTCATAACTAAGGAGATGAGTTATTTTTATAAAAAAAAATGACGTTTATTCATTTTGTAGACGCCGGTTTTTATGTATCATTTCTTGTATGAGTTTTGTTTTTTGAAACGGTTTGATTAGCACGTGCATTCCCAAACAAGGATTTATTCAAATTCAGATTTATTTTTAAATTATTGTTTGTTTTTTCTAGTCGTGCATTAGTAGATTCAAAAATATACATCGCTAAGTGCTTGATTTGGTCAGCTTGGATTGATTTAGTATATATAAGATATAAGTTTTGCATTAGTACAATTTTACTTAGATTGATTACGGGATTACTCATTCTGAATTTTGCTATTAAATTTATGAAAAATAGATAATTATATAAGTCTAACTCTTCAGGTTTACACTGATTAGAGTAAATTAATATGGTAAGTTACAAATCAATTCCCACGATTATATATTCCAAATTTTTATAATTCAATTTCTGTTTTAGCTATATAACATTATCAATGGAAATAAAAACATGTCAATTGAACTTTTCAATTTATTTTTAGAAGACTAAAGCTTTTCACTAAATATACAGTTGAGTCCCTCGAACCCTTGCCTACTCCGCATCGTCATCCACTGATTTCATTCCTTAGAAATCTCCAATCAGTTGCAGCCGACTGAAAATTAATATCATATTCTCATTTTCTGGTAAGATTTTTTTTACTAACACGCTTTACGTGTATAATTATTAATATCTATATAATTTGCTTATTTTGAAATCGATTAAGGTGTGTTTATAGGAGCCAATTTTGTGCATCAAGTGAAAAATAACTGAGTATAGGAAGATATTTGGAAGGAACATGGAAATTATTTCTACTCCCTCTATATATATATATATATATATATATATATATATATATATATATATATATATATATATATATATATATATATATATATATATATATATATATATGCTCCGAATTGAGTAAATATTTATCGTTAGGTTTAGGAATTAATTGTATCACATTAATTGGTTGTGATTGCTTCACGGATTTTCCTAACATATGATTAGCTTAACAAGGGTAGATTGCACTCATATACATATTGATGAGGTGTTGTTTATGTAAACAATTTTTTTTATTGTTGTTGAACGTAAGAGTATTTCAATTTGGGTAGAGATCTCAGTGTATAGAATATTTGTTTAAAGTTCTTTGATAGAAGAAGAAAAAGTTTGAAGTTTTTGATATGCACATATTTGACAATTCACTTGGAGAACTAATTGTCCTTTTTTATCACGAGGGTTAAAGTTAGAAACACATGTAGTGATTAAACTTCTCACAAATATGCAGTTAGACTGCTAGTTTTATCCCTCTAATTTTATTAAATTATAGTTTCAAAGTTAGTGGAATCGAAATTATATATTTATTAAGTTAACAATGTGGAGACAAAGTTTACATAAAAAAGGGTGTCTTTTAGTTAGAGCGGACATCTCCAAATGTGGAAATTGAGTTTGTTGTGATTTTGTTAAGGGTTTATTAGTCTTAACTAAGCAAATGATTTATTTTTATAGTATAAGATGAGGCATACAAAAAAAAAAGGACGTTTATTCATTTTGTGTAAGCCAATGTTTATGGATCATTTTTAGCATGTGTTATGTTTTTTGAAGCTCTTTAATTAGCTGTGCATTCCCCGTGCATTATTTGAGCTCCAACAAAGATTATTTCAAATTTGGAAGTATTTTTCTATTATTGTTTTTTTTTATAGTCGCGTATTAGTAGATTCAAGAATATACTTTGCTAAGAGTTTGATTTGGTCAGCTTAGATTGATTTAGTAGATATAAGAAATAAATTTTCCATTTATAGCATTTTACTTAAGTTGATTACGGGGTTACTCATTTTAAATATTGTGATTAAATTTATAAAAAACAAATAATTATATATAAGTCTAACTCTTTAGGTTTACACCGATTATGCAAAATTAATTTGGTAAGTTACAAATCAATTCCCACGATTATATATCCCACATTTTTATAATTCGATTTCTGTTTTAGCGATATAATATTATCAATGGAATTAAAAACACGTCAATTAAACTTTTTAATTTATTTTTAGAATATTAAATTTTTTCACTAAATATACAGTTGAGTCCCTCGAACCCTTGCCTACTCTGAAGCGTCATCCACAGATTTCATTCCTTAGAAATCTCCAATCAGTTGCGGCCGACCGAAAATTAATATCATATTCTCACTTTATTGTAAGATTTTTTTACTAACACACGATTTATGTGTTTAATTATTAAGATCTATATAATTTGTTTATTTTGAAATCGATTAAGGTGTGTTTATAGGAGCAAATTTTGTGCATCAAATGAAAAGTAACTGAGAATAGGAAGATATTTGGGAGAAACTTGGAAATTATTTCTACTCCCTCTATATATATATATATATATATATATATATATGCCCCAAATTGAGTAAAGCTTTATCGTTAGGTTGAGGAATTAATTGTATCACATTAATTGGTTGTGATTGCTTAACGAGTTTTCCTAACATGTGATTAGCTTAACAAGGGTAGATTGCACTCATATACATATTGATGAGGTGTTGCTTATGTAAATAATATTTTTTATTGTTGTTGAACGTAAGAGTATTTTAATTTGGGTAGAGATCTCGATGTATAGAATATTTGTTTAAAATCCTTTGATAGAAAAAGAAATAGTTAGAAGTGTTTTGATGCACATATTTGAGAATTCACATGGAGAACTAATTGCCCTTGTGTATCACGAGGGTCAAAGTTAGAAACACATGTAGTGATTAAACTTCTCACAAATCCGCAGTTAGACTGCTAGTTTTCTCCCTCTGATTTTATTAGATTATAGTTTAAAAGTTAGTGGAATCGAAACTATAAATTTATTAACTTAACAATGTGGAGACAAAGTTGACATAAGAAGGGGAGTCTTTTAGTTAGAACTGACCTCTCCAAATGTAGAAATTGAGTTTGTTGTGATTGTATGAAGGGCTTATTAGTCATAACTAAGGAGATGAGTTATTTTTATAAAAAAAAATGACGTTTATTCATTTTGTAGACGCCGGTTTTTATGTATCATTTCTTGTATGAGTTTTGTTTTTTGAAACGGTTTGATTAGCACGTGCATTCCCAAACAAGGATTTATTCAAATTCAGATTTATTTTTAAATTATTGTTTGTTTTTTCTAGTCGTGCATTAGTAGATTCAAAAATATACATCGCTAAGTGCTTGATTTGGTCAGCTTGGATTGATTTAGTATATATAAGATATAAGTTTTGCATTAGTACAATTTTACTTAGATTGATTACGGGATTACTCATTCTGAATTTTGCTATTAAATTTATGAAAAATAGATAATTATATAAGTCTAACTCTTCAGGTTTACACTGATTAGAGTAAATTAATATGGTAAGTTACAAATCAATTCCCACGATTATATATTCCAAATTTTTATAATTCAATTTCTGTTTTAGCTATATAACATTATCAATGGAAATAAAAACATGTCAATTGAACTTTTCAATTTATTTTTAGAAGACTAAAGCTTTTCACTAAATATACAGTTGAGTCCCTCGAACCCTTGCCTACTCCGCATCGTCATCCACTGATTTCATTCCTTAGAAATCTCCAATCAGTTGCAGCCGACTGAAAATTAATATCATATTCTCATTTTCTGGTAAGATTTTTTTTACTAACACGCTTTACGTGTATAATTATTAATATCTATATAATTTGCTTATTTTGAAATCGATTAAGGTGTGTTTATAGGAGCCAATTTTGTGCATCAAGTGAAAAATAACTGAGTATAGGAAGATATTTGGAAGGAACATGGAAATTATTTCTACTCCCTCTATATATATATATATATATATATATATATATATATATATATATATATATATATATATATATATATATATATATGCTCCGAATTGAGTAAATATTTATCATTAGGTTTAGGAATTAATTGTATCACATTAATTGGTTGTGATTGCTTCACGGATTTTCCTAACATATGATTAGCTTAACAAGGGTAGATTGCACTCATATACATATTGATGAGGTGTTGTTTATGTAAACAATTTTTTTTATTGTTGTTGAACGTAAGAGTATTTCAATTTGGGTAGAGATCTCAGTGTATAGAATATTTGTTTAAAGTTCTTTGATAGAAGAAGAAATAGTTTGAAGTTTTTGATATGCACATATTTGACAATTCACTTGGAGAACTAATTGTCCTTTTTTATCACGAGGGTTAAAGTTAGAAACACATGTAGTGATTAAACTTCTCACAAATATGCAGTTAGACTGCTAGTTTTATCCCTCTAATTTTATTAAATTATAGTTTCAAAGTTAGTGGAATCGAAATTATATATTTATTAAGTTAACAATGTGGAGACAAAGTTTACATAAAAAAGGGTGTCTTTTAGTTAGAGCGGACATCTCCAAATGTGGAAATTGAGTTTGTTGTGATTTTGTTAAGGGTTTATTAGTCTTAACTAAGCAAATGATTTATTTTTATAGTATAAGATGAGGCATACAAAAAAAAAAGGACGTTTATTCATTTTGTGTAAGCCAATGTTTATGGATCATTTTTAGCATGTGTTATGTTTTTTGAAGCTCTTTAATTAGCTGTGCATTCCCCGTGCATTATTTGAGCTCCAACAAAGATTATTTCAAATTTGGAAGTATTTTTCTATTATTGTTTTTTTTTTATAGTCGCGTATTAGTAGATTCAAGAATATACTTTGCTAAGAGTTTGATTTGGTCAGCTTAGATTGATTTAGTAGATATAAGAAATAAATTTTCCATTTATAGCATTTTACTTAAGTTGATTACGGGGTTACTCATTTTAAATATTGTGATTAAATTTATAAAAAACAAATAATTATATATAAGTCTAACTCTTTAGGTTTACACCGATTATACAAAATTAATTTGGTAAGTTACAAATCAATTCCCACGATTATATATCCCACATTTTTATAATTCGATTTCTGTTTTAGCGATATAATATTATCAATGGAATTAAAAACACGTCAATTAAACTTTTTAATTTATTTTTAGAATATTAAATTTTTTCACTAAATATACAGTTGAGTCCCTCGAACCCTTGCCTACTCTGAAGCGTCATCCACAGATTTCATTCCTTAGAAATCTCCAATCAGTTGCGGCCGACCGAAAATTAATATCATATTCTCACTTTATTGTAAGATTTTTTTACTAACACACGATTTATGTGTTTAATTATTAAGATCTATATAATTTGTTTATTTTGAAATCGATTAAGGTGTGTTTATAGGAGCAAATTTTGTGCATCAAATGAAAAGTAACTGAGAATAGGAAGATATTTGGGAGAAACTTGGAAATTATTTCTACTCCCTCTATATATATATATATATATATATATATATATATATATATATATGCCCCAAATTGAGTAAAGCTTTATCGTTAGGTTGAGGAATTAATTGTATCACATTAATTGGTTGTGATTGCTTAACGAGTTTTCCTAACATGTGATTAGCTTAACAAGGGTAGATTGCACTCATATACATATTGATGAGGTGTTGCTTATGTAAATAATATTTTTTATTGTTGTTGAACGTAAGAGTATTTTAATTTGGGTAGAGATCTCGATGTATAGAATATTTGTTTAAAATCCTTTGATAGAAAAAGAAATAGTTAGAAGTGTTTTGATGCACATATTTGAGAATTCACATGGAGAACTAATTGCCCTTGTGTATCACGAGGGTCAAAGTTAGAAACACATGTAGTGATTAAACTTCTCACAAATCCGCAGTTAGACTGCTAGTTTTCTCCCTCTGATTTTATTAGATTATAGTTTAAAAGTTAGTGGAATCGAAACTATAAATTTATTAACTTAACAATGTGGAGACAAAGTTGACATAAGAAGGGGAGTCTTTTAGTTAGAACTGACCTCTCCAAATGTAGAAATTGAGTTTGTTGTGATTGTATGAAGGGCTTATTAGTCATAACTAAGGAGATGAGTTATTTTTATAAAAAAAAATGACGTTTATTCATTTTGTAGACGCCGGTTTTTATGTATCATTTCTTGTATGAGTTTTGTTTTTTGAAACGGTTTGATTAGCACGTGCATTCCCAAACAAGGATTTATTCAAATTCAGATTTATTTTTAAATTATTGTTTGTTTTTTCTAGTCGTGCATTAGTAGATTCAAAAATATACATCGCTAAGTGCTTGATTTGGTCAGCTTGGATTGATTTAGTATATATAAGATATAAGTTTTGCATTAGTACAATTTTACTTAGATTGATTACGGGATTACTCATTCTGAATTTTGCTATTAAATTTATGAAAAATAGATAATTATATAAGTCTAACTCTTCAGGTTTACACTGATTAGAGTAAATTAATATGGTAAGTTACAAATCAATTCCCACGATTATATATTCCAAATTTTTATAATTCAATTTCTGTTTTAGCTATATAACATTATCAATGGAAATAAAAACATGTCAATTGAACTTTTCAATTTATTTTTAGAAGACTAAAGCTTTTCACTAAATATACAGTTGAGTCCCTCGAACCCTTGCCTACTCCGCATCGTCATCCACTGATTTCATTCCTTAGAAATCTCCAATCAGTTGCAGCCGACTGAAAATTAATATCATATTCTCATTTTCTGGTAAGATTTTTTTTACTAACACGCTTTACGTGTATAATTATTAATATCTATATAATTTGCTTATTTTGAAATCGATTAAGGTGTGTTTATAGGAGCCAATTTTGTGCATCAAGTGAAAAATAACTGAGTATAGGAAGATATTTGGAAGGAACATGGAAATTATTTCTACTCCCTCTATATATATATATATATATATATATATATATATATATATATATATATATATATATATATATATATATATATATATATATATATATGCTCCGAATTGAGTAAATATTTATCGTTAGGTTTAGGAATTAATTGTATCACATTAATTGGTTGTGATTGCTTCACGGATTTTCCTAACATATGATTAGCTTAACAAGGGTAGATTGCACTCATATACATATTGATGAGGTGTTGTTTATGTAAACAATTTTTTTTATTGTTGTTGAACGTAAGAGTATTTCAATTTGGGTAGAGATCTCAGTGTATAGAATATTTGTTTAAAGTTCTTTGATAGAAGAAGAAATAGTTTGAAGTTTTTGATATGCACATATTTGACAATTCACTTGGAGAACTAATTGTCCTTTTTTATCACGAGGGTTAAAGTTAGAAACACATGTAGTGATTAAACTTCTCACAAATATGCAGTTAGACTGCTAGTTTTATCCCTCTAATTTTATTAAATTATAGTTTCAAAGTTAGTGGAATCGAAATTATATATTTATTAAGTTAACAATGTGGAGACAAAGTTTACATAAAAAAGGGTGTCTTTTAGTTAGAGTGGACATCTCCAAATGTGGAAATTGAGTTTGTTGTGATTTTGTGAAGGGTTTATTAGTCTTAACTAAGCAAATGATTTATTTTTATAGTATAAGATGAGGCATACAAAAAAAAAAGGACGTTTATTCATTTTGTGTAAGCCAATGTTTATGGATCATTTTTAGCATGTGTTATGTTTTTTGAAGCTCTTTAATTAGCTGTGCATTCCCCGTGCATTATTTGAGCTCCAACAAAGATTATTTCAAATTTGGAAGTATTTTTCTATTATTGTTTTTTTTTATAGTCGCGTATTAGTAGATTCAAGAATATACTTTGCTAAGAGTTTGATTTGGTCAGCTTAGATTGATTTAGTAGATATAAGAAATAAATTTTCCATTTATAGCATTTTACTTAAGTTGATTACGGGGTTACTCATTTTAAATATTGTGATTAAATTTATAAAAAACAAATAATTATATATAAGTCTAACTCTTTAGGTTTACACCGATTATACAAAATTAATTTGGTAAGTTACAAATCAATTCCCACGATTATATATCCCACATTTTTATAATTCGATTTCTGTTTTAGCGATATAATATTATCAATGGAATTAAAAACACGTCAATTAAACTTTTTAATTTATTTTTAGAATATTAAATTTTTTCACTAAATATACAGTTGAGTCCCTCGAACCCTTGCCTACTCTGAAGCGTCATCCACAAATTTCATTCCTTAGAAATCTCCAATCAGTTGCGGCCGACCGAAAATTAATATCATATTCTCACTTTATTGTAAGATTTTTTTACTAACACACGATTTATGTATTTAATTATTAAGATCTATATAATTTGCTTATTTTGAAATCGATTAAGGTGTGTTTATAGGAGCAAATTTTGTGCATCAAATGAAAAGTAACTGAGAATAGGAAGATATTTGGGAGAAACTTGGAAATTATTTCTACTCCCTCTATATATATATATATATATATATATATATATATATATATATATATATATATATATATATATATATATATATATATATATATATATATATATATATATGCCCCAAATTGAGTAAAGCTTTATCGTTAGGTTTAGGAATTAATTGTATCACATTAATTGGTTGTGATTGCTTAACGAGTTTTCCTAACATGTGATTAGCTTAACAAGGGTAGATTGCACTCATATACATATTGATGAGGTGTTGCTTATGTTAGAGTAGTGCCCTGCAAGCCAATCGGTTGTCTTGTAAATACTCTTGTAATCAATCTTATTCATGATCAATAAAAGTTCGCATTGGCAATTCTTCATTTATTGTGATACATCTAACCAATTTATGAAGCCCTTAGATCGTTGAAACTATGGAACATGGTGCATCCCTCTATGGAATATGTTCTACTATGGTTTAAGATCTCAAAAGCTTTCCAAGTCGTAGAATACAATTGAGATAGGGCATCATTGTATTCGGTAAGACTTGCACGAGTATGCATTCTCTTTTGCATGAGGATGGATAGTTCCATGGACATCGATATGGTAGATATCAATGCATATGAGTGGATGGCTTGATGAGATCAAGCGCATCGAAACCCCGCTAGAAAAATCTCATCTTAGGAGTTTATCGGAGATGAAGATTTCTTCTACTTACGATAGTGTACGTAAATTGGTCCTTTGACTTGAGACGTTAGTATGAACTTCATGCGGAGCGTTTATGCTTTGATGTGTTACTCGACTACTAATTAGCGAGTCATTATAGTTTCACGTTGGGTATAGATTGCTTCGTAGTGAGGTTAATAACGTCAATATAGGATCCATTAACTCCCACCGTGATGTGGTTGGGAGATTTCCTATGCATTCTTTTGTATGGATTGATTCCGGGAATCTTCGGCCGAAGTGAGTGATGTTAGATTTGGAAAGGAGTTTCCAAATGGGTAATCACTAAAAGGAATCACCATAAAGAATAAAGACGCATAGTTATCAAGGCTAATAGGAATCCGTTGGACTCCATGTCCTAGGCCTCGATCGGGAAATAAGTTATTGGAAGGAGCGTACGTGCATGGTATGCGTAAGAGGATTGATGAGATCAATTCAAGAAAGGTTCACACTTTTTTTTTTCATCATTAGTTAGGACTCGTCGACCGTGACTAGACGACTACCTCGAGTGTAGGGTACTCTAGATTTGATGAGATCATATCTAAGAGTGATTGATTAAAAGTAGTTTAATTAATCTTTTTTAATTAAATCACAAATGGTTTGTGAGCCCACGGCTAATTGATGGTGAACCCAAGGGGCCACACACAATAGCACAAGATGCAACTTAGTTCAATCTATTAAAAGTCGAATTGGATTTGACATGAAGTAATAATTAATTAATGAAGATTAATTAATTAAAGGACTCTATTAATTTAAGTGTTAAATTAATTTAGTCGAAATTAATTAGAATGGTCTAATTAATTAAAGGAAGAATAAATGGGTTTCTAATTTTGAATTAGAGATTGGATTTATTAATTGGGAAATAAATGTCCAATTAACCCATGACCAATTTAAATTAGTCTTATGAGATGATCATATATGATATGATATAATGTTAATATATATATATGATATATATATATACAATAGAGAGAAATAAATATCTTATCAAGAGTTAGTGGTGGCCCCCACCACTAACTTGTATCAAAAGTAGTGTGCTTGGGAAGCTCAAGAAGTGTACTTGGGAAGCACAATAAAGCTACAAGTCTTATTGGTGGATTTGATCCTACAATAAACTACATTGCATTTTTTGCAAGACATAAGATAAGATATTGTCTTCATTCAAGATAGAAGAAATAGATGCAAGACAAACACACACACTACACCTTTTAGTGTGTGTTCGGATTTCTCTCAAACCCTAGAAAGAAAAGTTGTTTTCTTCATCTCTTTCTCTTCCTTTATCAAGTTTCTAACTTGATTCAAGTACTACTTCATTCTAGCTAATAGATTGAGGGTGTATTTGCAAGATCTAGTTCATCTTCTTTACTCCTTAAGTGCTATCACTTGTGTGTGTGGGCTAGCTTTGGAGGATCTACACTTGGAGATCTTGGTGTGGATATTCTTGAGGATCTTGGAGAAAGAAGATTCAAAGGAGGAGATTCTAGCTTAGAGCTTGGAGGTGTTGAACCCGTGAGCTTGGAGGTTCTTGAAGGTTTCGGGTGTTACTTGCTTGTCCCGATTCTTTGCGGCTCTTCACCTCCCAAGATTGGGAGAGGTATGACTTGATATCTTTCCTTCTAATATGAACTTTATTTGCATGATGATCCGAGGATAGTAATGGTAGAAGGTCTCCAAAGTTTTCTTGTAAAGTAGTTGCACTTTTTGGGCCGTTTTGTCCCCGATTAAAATTTTTGTATTCCGCTGCGTTTTGGCTGACCTTAGGACCATTACTAACAGCTTATGTAAATAATTTTTTTTATTGTTGTTGAACGTAAGAGTATTTTAATTTGGGTAGAGATCTCGATGTATAGAATATTTGTTTAAAATCCTTTGATAGAAAAAGAAATAGTTAGAAGTGTTTTGATGCACATATTTGAGAATTCACATGGAGAACTAATTGCCCTTGTGTATCACGAGGGTCAAAGTTAGAAACACATGTAGTGATTAAACTTCTCACAAATCCGCAGTTAGGCTGCTAGTTTTATCCCTCTGATTTTATTAGATTATAGTTTAAAAGTTAGTGGAATCGAAACTATAAATTTATTAACTTAACAATGTGGAGACAAAGTTGACATAAGAAGGGGAGTCTTTTAGTTAGAACTGACCTCTCCAAATGTAGAAATTGAGTTTGTTGTGATTGTATGAAGGGCTTATTAGTCATAACTAAGGAGATGAGTTATTTTTATAAAAAAAAATGACGTTTATTCATTTTGTAGACGCCGGTTTTTATGTATCATTTCTTGTATGAGTTTTGTTTTTTGAAGCGGTTTGATTAGCACGTGCATTCCCAAACAAGGATTTATTCAAATTCAGATTTATTTTTCAATTATTGTTTGTTTTTTCTAGTCGTGCATTAGTAGATTCAAAAATATACATCGCTAAGTGCTTGATTTGGTCAGCTTGGATTGATTTAGTATATATAAGATATAAGTTTTGCATTAGTACAATTTTACTTAGATTGATTACGGGATTACTCATTTTGAATTTTGCTATTAAATTTATGAAAAATAAATAATTATATAAGTCTAACTCTTCAGGTTTACACTGATTAGAGTAAATTAATATGGTAAGTTACAAATCAATGCCCACGATTATATATTCCAAATTTTTATAATTCAATTTCTGTTTTAGCTATATAACATTATCAATGGAAATAAAAACATGTCAATTGAACTTTTCAATTTATTTTTAGAAGACTAAAGCTTTTCACTAAATATACAGTTGAGTCCCTCGAACCCTTGCCTACTCCGCATCGTCATCCACTGATTTCATTCCTTAGAAATCTCCAATCAGTTGCAGCCGACTGAAAATTAATATCATATTCTCATTTTCTGGTAAGATTTTTTTTACTAACACGCTTTACGTGTATAATTATTAATATCTATATAATTTGCTTATTTTGAAATCGATTAAGGTGTGTTTATAGGAGCCAATTTTGTGCATCAAGTGAAAAATAACTGAGTATAGGAAGTTATTTGGAAGGAACATGGAAATTATTTCTACTCCCTCTATATATATATATATATATATATGCTCCGAATTGAGTAAATTTTTATCGTTAGGTTTAGGAATTAATTGTATCACATTAATTGGTTGTGATTGCTTCACGGATTTTCCTAACATATGATTAGCTTAACAAGGGTAGATTGCACTCATATACATATTGATGAGGTGTTGTTTATGTAAACAATTTTTTTTATTGTTGTTGAACGTAAGAGTATTTCAATTTGGGTAGAGATCTCAGTGTATAGAATATTTGTTTAAAGTTCTTTGATAGAAGAAGAAATAGTTTGAAGTTTTTGATATGCACATATTTGACAATTCACTTGGAGAACTAATTGTCCTTTTTTATCACGAGGGTTAAAGTTAGAAACACATGTAGTGATTAAACTTCTCACAAATATGCAGTTAGACTGCTAGTTTTATCCCTCTAATTTTATTAAATTATAGTTTCAAAGTTAGTGGAATCGAAATTATATATTTATTAAGTTAACAATGTGGAGACAAAGTTTACATAAAAAAGGGTGTCTTTTAGTTAGAGCGGACATCTCCAAATGTGGAAATTGAGTTTGTTGTGATTTTGTGAAGGGTTTATTAGTCTTAACTAAGCAAATGATTTATTTTTATAGTATAAGATGAGGCATACAAAAAAAAAAGGACGTTTATTCATTTTGTGTAAGCCAATGTTTATGGATCATTTTTAGCATGTGTTATGTTTTTTGAAGCTCTTTAATTAGCTGTGCATTCCCCGTGCATTATTTGAGCTCCAACAAAGATTATTTCAAATTTGGAAGTATTTTTCTATTATTGTTTTTTTTTTATAGTCGCGTATTAGTAGATTCAAGAATATACTTTGCTAAGAGTTTGATTTGGTCAGCTTAGATTGATTTAGTAGATATAAGAAATAAATTTTCCATTTATAGCATTTTACTTAAGTTGATTACGGGGTTACTCATTTTAAATATTGTGATTAAATTTATAAAAAACAAATAATTATATATAAGTCTAACTCTTTAGGTTTACACCGATTATACAAAATTAATTTGGTAAGTTACAAATCAATTCCCACGATTATATATCCCACATTTTTATAATTCGATTTCTGTTTTAGCGATATAATATTATCAATGGAATTAAAAACACGTCAATTAAACTTTTTAATTTATTTTTAGAATATTAAATTTTTTCACTAAATATACAGTTGAGTCCCTCGAACCCTTGCCTACTCTGAAGCGTCATCCACAGATTTCATTCCTTAGAAATCTCCAATCAGTTGCGGCCGACCGAAAATTAATATCATATTCTCACTTTATTGTAAGATTTTTTTACTAACACACGATTTATGTGTTTAATTATTAAGATCTATATAATTTGCTTATTTTGAAATCGATTAAGGTGTGTTTATAGGAGCAAATTTTGTGCATCAAATGAAAAGTAACTGAGAATAGGAAGATATTTGGGAGAAACTTGGAAATTATTTCTACTCCCTCTATATATATATATATATATGCCCCAAATTGAGTAAAGCTTTATCGTTAGGTTTAGGAATTAATTGTATCACATTAATTGGTTGTGATTGCTTAACGAGTTTTCCTAACATGTGATTAGCTTAACAAGGGTAGATTGCACTCATATACATATTGATGAGGTGTTGCTTATGTAAATAATTTTTTTTATTGTTGTTGAACGTAAGAGTATTTTAATTTGGGTAGAGATCTCGATGTATAGAATATTTGTTTAAAATCCTTTGATAGAAAAAGAAATAGTTAGAAGTGTTTTGATGCACATATTTGAGAATTCACATGGAGAATTCACTTGGAGAACTAATTGTCCTTTTTTATCACGAGGGTTAAAGTTAGAAACACATGTAGTGATTAAACTTCTCACAAATATGCAGGTAGACTGCTAGTTTTATCCCTCTAATTTTATTAAATTATAGTTTCAAAGTTAGTGGAATCGAAATTATATATTTATTAAGTTAACAATGTGGAGACAAAGTTTACATAAAAAAGGGTGTCTTTTAGTTAGAGCGGACATCTCCAAATGTGGAAATTGAGTTTGTTGTGATTTTTTGAAGGGTTTATTAGTCTTAACAAAGCAAATGATTTATTTTTATAGTATAAGATGAGGCATACAAAAAAAAAGGACGTTTATTCATTTCGTGTAAGCCAATGTTTATGTATCAATTTTAGCATGTGTTATGTTTTTGAAGCTCTTTAATTAGCTGTGCATTCCCCGTGCATTATTTGAGCTCCAACAAAGATTTATTCAAATTTGGAAGTATTTTTCTATTATTGTTTTTTTTTTATAGTCGCGTATTAGTAGATTCAAGAATATACTTTGCTAAGAGTTTGATTTGGTCAGCTTAGATTGATTTAGTAGATATAAGAAATAAATCTTCCATTTATAGCATTTTACTTAAGTTGATTACGGGGTTACTCATTTTAAATATTGTGATTAAATTTATAAAAAAACAAATAATTATATATAAGTCTAACTCTTTAGGTTTACACCGATTATACAAAATTAATTTGGTAAGTTACAAATCAATTCCCACGATTATATATCCCACATTTTTATAATTCGATTTCTGTTTTAGCGATATAATATTATCAATGGAATTAAAAACACGTCAATTAAACTTTTTAATTTATTTTTAGAATATTAAATTTTTTCACTAAATATACAGTTGAGTCCCTCGAACCCTTGCCTACTCTGCAGCGTCATCCACAGATTTCATTCCTTAGAAATCTCCAATCAGTTGCGGCCGACCGAAAATTAATATCATATTCTCACTTTATTGTAAGATTTTTTTACTAACACA
Source organism: Penstemon barbatus (assembly GCA_003313485.2). Lineage (NCBI taxonomy): Eukaryota > Viridiplantae > Streptophyta > Magnoliopsida > Lamiales > Plantaginaceae > Penstemon > Penstemon barbatus. The sequence goes on along the minus strand of CM064882.1, from coordinate 16,127,587 downwards.
CGATTTATGTGTTTAATTATTAAGATCTATATAATTTGCTTATTTTGAAATCGATTAAGGTGTGTTTATAGGAGCAAATTTTGTGCATCAAATGAAAAGTAACTGAGAATAGGAAGATATTTGGGAGAAACTTGGAAATTATTTCTACTCCCTCTATATATATATATATATATATATATATATATATATATATATATATATATATATATATATATATATATATATATATATATATATATATACCCCAAATTGAGTAAAGCTTTATCGTTAGGTTTAGGAATCAATTGTATCACATTAATTGGTTGTGATTGCTTAACGAGTTTTCCTAACATGTGATTAGCTTAACAAGGGTAGATTGCACTCATATACATATTGATGAGGTGTTGCTTATGTAAATAATTTTTTTTATTGTTGTTGAACGTAAGAGTATTTCAATTTGTGTAGAGATCTCAGTGTATAGAATATTTGTTTAAAGTTCTTTGATAGAAGAAGAAATAGTTTGAAGTTTTTGAGATGCACATATTTGACAATTCACTTGGAGAACTAATTGTCCTTTTTTATCACGAGGGTTAAAGTTAGAAACACATGTAGTGATTAAACTTCTCACAAATATGCAGTTAGACTGCTAGTTTTATCCCTCTAATTTTATTAAATTATAGTTTCAAAGTTAGTTGAATCGAAATTATATATTTATTAAGTTAACAATGTGGAGACAAAGTTTACATAAAAAAGGGTGTCTTTTAGTTAGAGCGGACATCTCCAAATGTGGAAATTGAGTTTGTTGTGATTGTTTGAAGGGTTTATTAACTAAGGAAATGATTTATTTTTATTGTATAAGACGAGGCATACAAAAAAAAAGGCCGTTTATTCATTTTGTGTAAGCCAATGTTTATGGATCATTTTTAGCATGTGTTATGTTTTTTGAAGCTCTTTAATTAGCTGTGCATTCCCCGTGCATTATTTGAGCTCCAACAAAGATTTATTCAAATTTTGAAGTATTTTTCTATTATTGTTTCTTTTTATAGTCACGCATTTGTAGATTCAAGAATATACTTTGCTAAGAGTTTGATTTGGTCTGCTTAGATTGATTTAGTAGATATAAGAAATAAATTTTCCATTTGTTGGTCCCAAAAGTGGTCAGATGAGATCTAGAGGGGGGGGTGAATAGATCTCATAAACTTTAAAACTTTTTCTCTAACTTTTTCTGTCAGCAGACTAAGCTGATCTAGAATTCGTAAGACTACTAAGCTGTTCGCGCACAAAGCTTTGATCAGCAGAGTTGACCACTCATCTGATTTCACTCAGCTGATTCAGATGAAATATCAGAGTTTTAGAAACTAGTTGGCAGCGGATTTATCAAGTGTTTTTCATCCAATCTGTTCCTCTTTAAGTTTTCTCACTCAAAAGATTTTATCCCCAGTTTTTACAACTCCTTTTTAAAATCTTTTGGTTCAATTCGTATGTTTGAGTTCTTTTGAAAATATGCAAGATAAAGAAACACTAAATCAAACACACATGATTTTTATAGTGGTTATATGGATAAAAATCCTTTAGTCCACTCTTCCAAGTCACAAAGATCTTGGGTTATACTAGAAACACAAAGTAACCAGTATACAATGCTTGCGCCAAACAACAAATGAAATGGCCACAAGTGCGCAGTAAGAAATCACACAGAAATCCTACTCTCCGAAGCTAGATCACTCACACAGACGGATCTACACTCCTCACGCTATTTTCAGTATAGGAGCTCACAAAGAAAACCTACACTAAGAAGCTATATCACTTCACACAGATGGATATACACTCCTTTCTTTTCTCAGTTGAAAGTCACTCAGACAGACAACGCAAGTTCTCTGTTCTTCAACGAAAAGCTTTGTCAACAGATGACTTCGCTTGTGATCAGACGACTCAACTGATGGATCTTGCTCTTAAGATGTGATCTTGAATTGTGCAAGTCTCTTTTAGATCTTCAGTTAGTCTTCTATTTATACTCTCGAATTTGAATTTCTGCCCGTTGAAGATGAGACAGAAATCTGCAGTCCTCGAGTTCTGGTCCCCATTTTCTGGAACGGCTCCCTGCAACTGTTGCTCTGTACACTCTGTTGTACGGATATCTACTTTGTGTCAGTCGCATTTAATGCACTCAGCATGTTACCGTTGGAGGGCTTACTGACCGTCTTTACTCTGCTGATGATCACTTTACTGATGATCATCTCGGCTGATGGCTACTCTGCTGATTCAAGAATGAACTCATCTATCTTGACTCGGCTGATAGCACCCATCTGATCTTCACTGATCTGATATCCCACTCGGCTGATTCGGTCACATAGCTTCCAGACCATGAGATAGGTTTCACTAAGCTTTTCAGTTCTTAGTTGATGACTTCCAATTTAACCTTTATGACCATTATACCCTTTTTGTCATCTTCAAAACCTTCTCCAATATTAACCAACAATTTCCCCCTTTTTGATGATGACAAAACCTTCAACTAAGAACGTCTTCTAAGTCTTCAGATTTGGTCTTCATACCTTGAAATGGAAATTTATTGATCTGATACAACTTTAAAAAAAATACCATATTTGGTTCTTTTCCCTTTTCTGATCTTCTGTTTAAAAAGGTTCTTAGTTGCATCCTTTATCTTCCCCCTTTTTGTCATCAACAATGATACTTGAGTTGCATCTCTTCTTCCACTTTTTCTCTTTATAGGATTGCAAACTTAGTATGCTGAAGACAATTAGGTGAGTACTAGGCTGATTTAGGTTGTCTTCGTTGCTGTTTATCACTCCAGCTTAGAAAATTCCCTTAACTTCAAGAATTTGATACCACTTGGTATTTGTGGTCTGATTCTACTTGTAGTCTGATGCTACTTGTAGTCTGATACTACTTGTATAAATGTAAATCAGATTAGTCAGCTGATATCACTTGTTGATGTGATAACACTTGCTGATACCACTTGATGTAGTACATTCTTGAATTACAATTGGCTGTTGAGTTCCAGTCAGCTGATAAGAAGCTATCTTCTGATAGCTTCATCTTGACTTATTGACAATTTCATCTTTATTTAGGAGTACCGCTAGTCGTACACGTTCCCCCTAAGTTCAAGAATTCGTGGTCAAGTAGTCTGATGAGAGTTTCTCTTTAAGACACTCAGCCGTTGAATTCCAGTAAGCTGTTCTGGGTTAGTCTTCTGATAAGTTCCCCCTCAACTTATGAATCCAAAATCAACAAACCACTTTCTTTGTCACATGGTTGACTTGTTGGTTTCTGATGGTCTTTATACCACTTGTAATCTTTTGATAGGCTTCAGCTTTCCAACAATCTTGCTTCCTTGAAATCTCCAAATGTAGCGTCTACCACTTGTTGATTTATACCACTTGTTGGTTTATACCAATTGTCTGACACCACTTGACTGATATCACTTACTTGACTGATATCACTTGATGGTTTGGAGCAATCTGATATAAGCAACTTGATAGTACAATTTTCCTGATGCACACTTGATGGTAAGATCACTTGTTGAATTTGTTGAAATTTGCAAGGGCAGTCAACTCATCTTTGTCATCTCACATGCAATTCACCTGTAAAACAGATGACTATTTTTGGTACCCCTTATTTGTTGGGTCCAGCAGGGTTAGTAGAACCTTTTAACATGTGATGATCTAGTGACTTATGTTTTATCATGATGATACCATTTGTCATTATGATACCACTTTACTAGTCATGATTAAAACAATGCTCATAAGCGAGGTAAGATGCATGAAATGTGTGATAAACATGCATATTGAAATGAGGATGGCAATCAGCACAGTGAACATGATCAACATGATAATATGAATAAACATAGTGCATGTCGTAATAATAATTATCATAATGTGATTCAAATTCTTGCCAGATAATTCGTTTTTGCCTCAATTTCTTACCTGAGTTATTTAATAACTCACCTTAGATTTAGCAGACTTGACATTTAAATTTTACTCCTATCAGCAGCCTATTCAGCTGATGGGTTTTAGTAGTCTGATTCGTCTTAGGTAGCTTACTAGGTTTTCTAACCTGTTGAGCATCAGTAGACTTCTTCTTTTAAGCCTCTGATTTCTTTTTATTTAGAGAATGATGCAATTTCTTCTTTTAAATTCATTTATATCTTCAAAACAAACTGCATACTCAGCTTTTAGAGTTTCATTCTCATGCTCAAGCTTTTTTTTTAGTAGTCAGCTGATTCTTGAGGTTTTTCAACCTAAAGTTTCAGTAATCTGATTTGCTCTTTTCAGCAGAGTCATCTCTTCATTAAGCTTGGCAAATGCACAAACAATATTTGAATTTGTAATTCAGCATTTATTCAACGATTCAAATAGTGCATTTCATTAATAGTAGAAGTTACCTCAGTTTCAGAGTCATCAGATCCTATGACAGTTAAGCATAGAGTTTTAGGTACTTCTTCAAACTCTTTATCAGACGACTGGTTGTCTGAATAAGATATGCCGGAGTTTATTAGCTTTGCTGCATTAGCTAACTTTGATTTGCTCTTACTTGGCTTATACTCCTTTTTGGCACGCTTTTCCTTTTTAGCAAACTTTTCAGATGATGAGTGAGAATGATCTTTGATCAAGAGTCCATACTCCTCTTCATTGTAGTCTCTAAGTTTTGCTTTGGAGGAATCCCTGTTTTCCTGAAAATGATCAGAAGAAGATGAAGTAGCATTTTTATATTTTAATTTCATTTTCTTCTTGTAGAACTTCTCAAAATCATTCAACAGCAGGGTAACGTCGTCAGCAGTGTAGACTTTTTCTGAACTCAGCAGAGTCTTCTGTTCTGACTTGTCTGCTGATTTTCTTGACTTGTCTGACGCCATCAGAGCAGCAGTAGGGTCTGAACTGGTTGACACTTCTAATCCCATTCTTGGCATTTGATACTCAAAAGCTTTGAGGGATGAGAACAGTTCGGAAAGGGAAATCTTCCCTAAATCCCTTGATTCTTCCATGGCTGTCACCTTCATGTTGAATTTAGGTGGCAAGGCCTTGAGAACCTTTGCGGTGATCTCCTTGTTCGAAAATTCTTTACCAAACCTTAGAACTTCATTCAGAGCTTTGGTAAATCTGGTATCCATCTGATCAATCGTCTCACCAGACTTCATCTTGAAATTTTCAAACTCCTCAAGAGCCACACTGAGCTTGTGTTCTTTGATAGCGTCGTTTCCTTCGCTTAGCTCGCAGACTTTATCCCACATCTCTTTGGCAGTTTTGAAATGCTTGATCTTCTGGAATCTTTCTTCGTCTACAGCTTTGAACATAATGAGCTTAGCCTTTTTATCAAGGTTTACTAACTTGACTTCTTTGGGAGTCAGCTCATCCAGCTCTTTGTCAACTATCTGATCTGGTTGGCCAGCAACCTTCACAGTCTTCTGAAATCTGAATGGTCCTTTTGTAAAACAAATAAGCATGTTGTCGTCATAAGCGGCAAGAAGGATTTCCATTCTGATTTTCCAGCTTTCAAAGTCCATAAGGCCGATGTGAGGAACATGGCTTATGACATCCATTTTTCAAAAAGTTTTTGATTTTCAAAATATGCTCTCTTTTTGAAAAATTTGAAAAACACACCTTGGATCAAGTTCGTTTGATCAGGCAACTGATTCTAATGAACCACCTGCTCTGATACCACTTGTTGGTCCCAAAAGTGGTCAGATGAGATCTAGAGGGGGGGGGGGGTGAATAGATCTCATAAACTTTAAAACTTTTTCTCTAACTTTTTCTGTTAGCAGACTAAGCTGATCTAGAATTCGTAAGACTACTAAGCTGTTCGCGCACAAAGCTTTGATCAGCAGAGTTTACCACTCATCTGATTTCACTCAGCTGATTCAGATGAAATATCAGAGTTTTAGAAACTAGTTGGCAGCGGATTTATCAAGTGTTTTTCATCCAATCTGTTCCTCTTTAAGTTTTCTCACTCAAAAGATTTTATCCCCAGTTTTTACAACTCCTTTTTAAAATCTTTTGGTTCAATTCGTATGTTTGAGTTCTTTTGAAAATATGCAAGATAAAGAAACACTAAATCAAACACACATGATTTTTATAGTGGTTATATGGATAAAAATCCTTTAGTCCACTCTTCCAAGTCACAAAGATCTTGGGTTATACTAGAAACACAATGTAACCAGTATACAATGCTTGCGCCAAACAACAAATGAAATGGCCACAAGTGCGCAGTAAGAAATCACACAGAAATCCTACTCTCCGAAGCTAGATCACTCACACAGACGGATCTACACTCCTCACGCTATTTTCAGTATAGGAGCTCACAAAGAAAACCTACACTAAGAAGCTATATCACTTCACACAGATGGATATACACTCCTTTCTTTTCTCAGTTGAAAGTCACTCAGACAGACAACGCAAGTTCTCTGTTCTTCAACGAAAAGCTTTGTCAACAGATGACTTCGCTTGTGATCAGACGACTCAACTGATGGATCTTGCTCTTAAGATGTGATCTTGAATTGTGCAAGTCTCTTTTAGATCTTCAGTTAGTCTTCTATTTATACTCTCGAATTTGAATTTCTGCCCGTTGAAGATGAGACAGAAATCTGCAGTCCTCAAGTTCTGGTCCCCATTTTCTGGAACGGCTCCCTGCAACTGTTGCTCTGTACACTCTGTTGTACGGATATCTACTTTGTGTCAGTCGCATTTAATGCACTCAGCATGTTACCGTTGGAGGGCTTACTGACCGTCTTTACTCTGCTGATGATCACTTTACTGATGATCATCTCGGCTGATGGCTACTCTGCTGATTCAAGAATGAACTCATCTATCTTGACTCGGCTGATAGCACCCATCTGATCTTCACTGATCTGATATCCCACTCGGCTGATTCGGTCACATAGCTTCCAGACCATGAGATAGGTTTCACTAAGCTTTTCAGTTCTTAGTTGATGACTTCCAATTTAACCTTTATGACAATTATACCCTTTTTGTCATCTTCAAAACCTTCTCCAATATTAACCAACACCATTTATAGCATTTTACTTAAGTTGATTACGGGGTTACTCATTTTAAATATTGTGATTAAATTTATAAAAAACAAATAATTATATATAAGTCTAACTCTTTAGGTTTACGCCGATTATACAAAATTAATTTGGTAAGTTACAAATAAATTCCCACGATTATATATTCCACATTTTTATAATTCGATTTCTATTTTAGCGATATATTATTATCAATGGAATTAAAAACACGTCAATTAAACTTTTTAATTTATTTTTAGAATATTAAATTTTTTCACTAAATATACAGTTGAGTCCCTCTAACCCTTGCCTACCCTGCGGCGTCATCCATAGATTTCATTCCTTAGAAATCTCCAATCAGTTGCGGCCGACTGAAAATTAATATCATATTCTCACTTTATTGTAAGATTTTTTTACTAACACACGATTTATGTGTTTAATTATTAAGATCTATATAATTTGCTTATTTTGAAATCGATTAAGGTGTGTTTATAGGAGCCAATTTTGTGCATCAAGTGAAAAATAACTGAGTATAGGAAGATATTTGGGAGGAACTTTGAAATTATTTCTACTCCCTATATATATATATATATATATATATATATATATATATATATATATATATATATATATATATATATATATATATATATATATATATATATGCTCCGAATTGAGTAAAGCTTTATCGTTAGGTTTAGGAATTAATTGTATCACATTAATTGGTTGTGATTGTTTAACGAGTTTTCCTAACATGTGATTAGCTTAAAAAGGGTAGATTGCACTCATATACATATTGATGAGGTGTTGCTTATGTAAATAATTTTTTTATTGTTGTTGAACGTAAGAGTATTTTAATTTGGGTAGAGATCTCGATGTATAGAATATTTGTTTAAAATCCTTTGATAGAAGAAGAAATAGTTAGAAGTGTTTTGATGTACATATTTGAGAATTCACATGGAGAACTAATTGCCCTTGTGTATCACGAGGGTAAAAGTTAGAAACACATGTAGTGATTAAACTTCTCACAAATCCGCAGTTAGGCTGCTAGTTTTCTCCCTCTGATTTTATTAGATTATAGTTTCAAAGTTAGTGGAATCGAAACTATAAATTTATTAACTTAACAATGTGGAGACAAAGTTGACATAAGAAGGGGAGTCTTTTAGTTAGAACTGACCTCTGCAAATGTAGAAATTGAGTTTGTTGTGATTGTATGAAGGGCTTATTAGTCATAACTAAGGAGATGAGTTATTTTTATAAAATAATACGAGGCACGCAAAAAAAATGACGTTTATTCATTTTGTAGACGCCGGTTTTTATATATCATTTCTTGTATGAGTTTTGTTTTTTGAAGCTGTTTTATTAGCACGTGCATTCCCCAACAAGGATTTATTCAAATTCAGAATTATTTTTCAATTATTGTTTGTTTTTTGTAGTCGTGCATTAGTAGATTCAAAAATATACATTGCTAAGTGTTTGATTTGGTCATCTTGGATTGATTTAGTATATATAAGATATAAGTTTTGCATTAGTACAATTTTACTTGGATTGATTACGGGATTACTCATTTTGAATTTAGCTATTAAATTTATGAAAAATAAATAATTATATAAGTCTAGCTCTTCAGGTTTACACTGATTAGAGTAAATTAATATGGTAAGTTACAAATCAATTCCCACGATTATATATTCCAAATTTTTATAATTCAATTTCTGTTTTAGCTATATAACATTATCAATGGAAATAAAAACATGTCAATTGAACTTTTCAATTTATTTTTAGAAGACTAAAGCTTTTCACTAGATATACAGTTGAGTCCCTCGAACCCTTGCCTACTCTGCATCGTCATCCACTGATTTCATTCCTTAGAAATCTCCAATCAGTTGCAGCCGACTGAAAATAAATATCATATTATCATTTTGCGGTACGATTTTTTTTACTAACCCGCTTTACGTATATAATTATTAATATCTATATAATTTGCTTATTTTGAAATCTATTAAGGTGTGTTTATTGGAGCGAATTTTGTGCATCAAGTGAAAAATAACTGAGTATAGGAAGATATTTGGGAGGAACTTTGAAATTATTTCTACTCCCTATATATATATATATATATATATATATATATATATATATATATATATATATATATATATATATATATATATATATATATATATATATATTGTTAGGTTTAGGAATTAATTGTATCACATTAATTGGTTGTGATTGCTTCACGGATTTTCCTAACATATGATTAGCTTAACAAGGGTAGATTGCACTCATATACATATTGATGAGGTGTTGTTTATGTAAACAATTTTTTTTATTGTTGTTGAACGTAAGAGTATTTCAATTTGGGTAGAGATCTCAGTGTATAGAATATGTGTTTAAAGTTCTTTGATAGAAGAAGAAATAGTTTGAAGTTTTTGAGATGCACATATTTGACAATTCAATTGGAGAACTAATTGCCCTTGTTTATCACGAGGGTTAAAGTTAGAAACACATGTAGTGATTAAACTTCTCACAAATATGCAGTTAGACTGCTAGCTTTATCCCCATGATTTTATTAAATTATAGTTTCAAAGTTAGTGGAATCGAAATTATATATTTATTAAGTTAACAATGTGGAGACAAAGTTGACATAAAAAGGGGTGTCTTTTAGTTAGAGCGGACATCTCCAAATGAAGAAATCGAGTTTGTTGTGATTTTATGAAGGGTTTATTAGTCATAACTAAGGAAATGATTTATTTTTATAGTATAAGACGAGGCATACAAAAAAAAAAAGGACATTTATTCATTTTGTGTAAGCCAATGTTTATGGATCATTTTTAGCATGTGTTATGTTTTTGGAAGCTCTTTAATTAGCATGTGCATTCCCCGTGCATTATTTGTGCTCCAACAAAGATTTATTCAAATTCGGAAGTATTTTTCTATTATTGTTTGTTTTATATAGTCGTGCATTAGTAGATTAAAGAATATACTTTGCTAAGAGTTTGATTTCGTCAGCTAGGATTGATTTAAAAGATATAAGAAATAAAGTTTCCATTTATAGCTTTTTACTTAAGTTGATTACGGGGTTACTAATTTTAAATGTTGTGATTAAATTTATAAAAAACAAATAATTATATATAAGTCTAACTCTTTAGGTTTACACCGATTATAGAAAATTAATATGGTAAGTTACAAATCAATTCCCACGATTATATATTCCACATTTTTATAATTCGATTTCTGTTTTAGCTATATAACATTATCAATTGAATTAAAAACACGTCAATTAAACTTTTTAATTTATTTTTAGAAGATTAAATTTTTTTACTAAATATACAGTTGAGTCCCTCGAACCCTTGCCTACTCTGCAGCGTCATCCACGGATTTCATTCCTTAGAAATCTCCAATCAGTTGCGGCCGACTGAAAAATAATATCATATTCTCACTTTATGGTAAGATTTTTTTACTAACACGATTTATGTGTTTAATTATTAAGATCTATATAATTTGCTTATTTTGAAATCGATTAAGGTGTGTTTATAGGAGCGAATTTTGTGCATCAAGTGAAATGTAACTGAGAATAGGAAGATATTTGGGAGAAACTTGGAAATTATTTCGACTCCCTCTATATATATATATATATATATATATATGCCCCGAATTGAGTAAAGCTTTATCGTTAGGTTTAGGAATTAATTGTATCACATTAATTCGTTGTGATTGCTTAACGGGTTTTCCTAACATATTATTCGGTTAACAAATGTAAATTGCATTCATATACATATTGATGAGGTGTTGCTTATGTAAACAATTTTTTTTATTGTTATTGAACGTAAGAGTATTTTAATTTGGGTAGAGATCTCGATGTATAGAATATTTGTTTAAAATCCTTGGATAGAAGAAGAAATAGTTAGAAGTCTTTGAGATGCACATATTTGAGAATTCACATGGAGAACTAATTGCCCTTGTGTATCACGAGGGTCAAAGTTAGAAACACAAGTATTGATTAAACTTCTCACAAATCCACAGTTAAGCTGCTAGTTTTCTCCCTCTGATTTTATTAGATTATAGTTTCAAAGTTAGTGGAATCGAAACTATAAATTTATTGACTTAACAATGTGGAGACAAAGTTGACATAAGAAGGGGAGTCTTTTAGTTAGAACTGACCTCTCCAAATGTAGAAATTGAGTTTGTTGTGATTGTATGAAAGGCTTATTAGTCAAAACTAAAGAGATGAGTTATTTTTATAAAATAAAATGAGGCACGCAAAAAAAATGACGTTTGTTCATTTTGTAGACGCCGGTGTTTATGTATCATTTCTTGTATGAGTTATGTTTTTTGAAGCTGTTTTATTAGCACGTGCATTCCCCAACAAGGATTTATTCAAATTCGGAATTATTTTTCAATTATTGTTTTTTTTTGTTGTCGTGCATTAGTAGATTCAAAAATATACATTGCTAAGTGTTTGATTTGGTCAGCTTGGATTGATTTAGTATATATAAGATATAAGTTTTGCATTAACACAATTGTACTTAGATTGATTACGGGGTTACTCATTTTGAATTTTGCTATTAAATTTATGAAAAATAAATAATTATATAAGTCTAACTCTTCAGGTTTACACTGATTAGAGTAAATTAATATGGTAAGTTACAAATCAATTCCCACGATTATATATTCCAAATTTTGTAATTTAATTTCTTTTTTAGCTATATAACATTATCAATGGAAATAAAAACATGTCAATTAAACTTTTCAATTTATTTTTAGAAGACTAAGGCCCAGTTCGGTTGGTACAATTAGCCCTCAATTAGCCCAAGATTGATGTAATCGGCCCATAATATTAGGCCTAATTATTTGTTCGGTTGGGCCACAATAATTGCGGGCAGCCCGGACTTATTGGGGGAACATGTGGGCCAGACCCACTTATCGGACCGATTCAAATTGGAGGGTTGGGCCATATATTAATTAGTTGGGCCAAATTGTTAAATTTTGAGACGAATATGACCCTAATGTTCAGAATAATTACACCAATTGCCATTGAAATAATTGCCCAGGATTAGAAATAAGTCTTCCCCATTCATCATCTTCCCACTTCTTCCATTTTTATTTTCCCTCCATTCTCATCGTGAAAGGTGAGCTTCAATTTTTTTTTTCTTTTATTATTTTTTACTATTTTGTTAACAAGAACATTGATTTCTTGAGTACCCAAACATTTGATATATTTGATTTATTCCAATTTTTTTTTTTTAAATAGGTGAAGAAGAAGTTGAAGAAGGTGAGTCTTTTTTCCTTTTCTTTCTTCTTCTTTATTATTGTTTATTCTTTTGTTAACAAGAAGAATGATCAATTCTTGACTACCCAAACTTTGAGATATTAAATTTGTTTCAATGTTGTACTTAATAATGGTGTATGATTGATTACATAAATAAATGCTTGTGTGTTTTTTTTTTTCCTTTGTACTTTATTTGTACATACCTTTTTGTGTAATTTTTTTTTTTTTGTCTCATGTACTATTTAGATTGTGATACTTTTGTTTCCTTTCTACTTTGTTGGACATATTTGGTGAATTTTAATTGGATATGTTTTGTGACAATTTTGATATATTAGTTAATTTCTAGTTTGTTTGGGCATATTTTGATATATCTGAGCATATCAAATACAGAATACCGCTTGGGTATGGATTCGGAGAGGAACGAACAAGTCCTAAACTTCTTCCGCCAATTTATTTGGAAATGTGTTATAATAATATGTGTATGTCTCATTGCACACGAAGCACAATCTATTTCCCAATCATCTAGTCGAAAGAGGAAAAGGTATAGCATCTTACGTAAAAAATACAAACAAGCCAAGTATTTACATCGCGTAACCACGAAGACGGATGTTAAAACTATGTTCTTGTTAAGGTTCAATATGACTTCTTTTAGTAAGCTATGTCGTTTTTTGCATAACATTGGTGGTCTAAGGGACACTAAATACGTGCCACTCAATGAACAAGTTGCAATGTTCTTGTCCGTTCTTTCACATCACAAGAAAAATCGAATCGTGGGGTTTCATTATCGTCGGTCTGGGGATACAGTGAGAAAGTGTTTCCACCGTGTATTGAATTGTGTGCTTAAATGTCATTCAATCTTACTATCAAGACCTATACCGATTTCAGAAAATGATAAAACTTCCCGATGGGGTTGTTTTCCGGTACGTCCACTTTTTATCACTACTTTTAATTTGTTCTATATTGGTTAACTTAAAACAACTTAAATACTTTTCCATGTAGTTTTTGTAGGGTTGCTTAGGGGCTTTGGATGGTACTTATGTGAAGGTACTAGCACCAGCTACCGATAAACCCCGATATAGATCAAGGAAAGGAGAGATTGCAACTAACGTGCTTGTTGCATGCGATGTAAATGGAAAATTCACGTATGCATTGACTGGATGGGAGGGTTCCGCAGCAGATGGTCGGGTCCTTAAAGATGCTATTACCCGCCCGAATGGACTTCGAATTCCAGCCGGCATACAAGTTTTATGCATCATATATTTTCGGTCATACAATACCAACAATGTTAATTCTTTCCTTTTTATGAATATCATAGGAACATACTATCTTTGCGATAATGGATACACGAATGGGGAAGGTTTTTTGACACCTTATAGGGGAGTTCGCTACCATTTAAAGGAATGGGGTGTAGGACAAGATGCTCCCCAAAATTACAAAGAATACTTTAACATGAAGCATTCTCAGACAAGAAACGTGATCGAACGGTGTTTTGGTCAAGTTAAGCGGAGGTGGGCGATACTTAAAAGTGATCCGTCCTACCCATTGAAGACGCAAAACCGAATTATCATGGCTTGTATTCTTATTCACAATTTTCAGCTTATGAAAATGCCCAATGATATGTCAGATTCCGATTCGAGTAGCGAATCAGAAAGTGATGATGAGGTTGAAGGTGAGAGTCCTACCGGTGACTTTGTCGATGTTGTGGAGCCTTCACAAGCGTGGACTGATTATCGAGATACCATGGCTCGTGCTATGTATGACGTGTGGTTGTCAAGTCCTTGAGATAAACGCACTTGATGCGTTTTGTTTTTGGAAAATGACTTTGTTTGATTGGATAATATGATTTGGTGTTGGTTGTGATGCTTTTTTTTTTTTTTTTTTTATGATTGTTGTTTAATTACGATGGTACATTATTATATGTACATGAGGACAATTTATTTGTATGATTGTGGTTTTTTTATTTATTAATGTTTAGAATTGTGTTTCAAAACGGGTTATCACGGGTTAATATTTTATTTCGTGAATGTGTTCTCAGTTTAATCATGGAGCCAATACCGGCACAAAGGTATGCAGGAACATCGCGCCCTACAAAAACTCCACAAGCACCACGTAGAATTTGGAGTTCCGATGAGGAGCAAACATTGATTTTTTGTTTGCATGAGATTGTTTCGAATGGATGGAAGGCGGATAATGGGTTTAAAGCTGGATACTTAGGTCACTTAGAATCCGCAATGAGGGCAAGGATACGGGGAACCGACATTAGAGTGAGACACATTAACTCAAAGCTCACGGTTTGGAAAAAAACAATACTATTTATTGGTTGCCATGTTGGGTACTAGTGGTTTTGGATGGAATGACGATGCTAAAATGATAGAGGTCAACGATGATGTTTGGGCCGAATATGCATGGGTAAATAAGAATTTGTTAACTTGTATAATATTTTGGGCTATATTTATGTTTGTGTTCTAATCTTGTTTTTGTATACCTTAAAGGCTAATTGTGATGTTCGTTCGATGAGGATGAAGTCTTGGAGGTACTATGATGATTGGTGTGCATTGTTTGGAAAGGACAGGGCTACGGGAGACAATGCTCAAGGGTTCACTGATGTTGTTGATGACATATTGAGTGAAAATCTTAATAACTCAAGCAATACGCAATTAAGCATAGAAGTGGTGGAACCGTACATTCCGACATTTGATGAGCATAGAAGTGGTGGAACCGTACATTCCGACATTTGATGACCCTAGTCCATATGTCGACCTAACTATGGATGCATCCGATTGGGTTGGGGATCAGTTCAAAGAGAAAATCAACTACACTTCGGATACATCCGATGGTTCCTCGATCAAAAAATCGAAAGTATATGGACTTGGTGTTAAACTTGATGGGAACGAGAAGAAGAAGAAGAAACAATTGACTAGAGAAAGAAAGTCGAAAACACCCGAAACCGCCAAAAGTGAGTCTATGTTGCCCGTCTTGACAAATTTCATTGAGGAGGCAAAATCTATTGCCATGAATCTTACACCAAAAATGAGCAAGGTGGAAGATACGGTGGACGAAAAGGCATCGAAGGTCATTGCCACATTAGAGAAGGTTCCGGGACTAACCGAAGAAAACATGAACTTTCTTTGTTACAAGATTATGGATGACCAAAGACATGTGAGCTTGTTTTTACGTTCTAGCGAACGTAATTGGGAAATACAAGCACACATGATGCTCGATGGTAAGATACCATGACTTATGGTTTATGATAATTTCGGGTGTTGACTATGTTATTGTGAATTTCAAGACATTGCTACATGTTATAGTTGTGTATTTTGTGAATTGGGTAAGGAAGTATTAGAGTTTGGATATTTTTGGCCAAATGGGGTTTTTAGTAGTTGGCATGATATTTTGGTAGTAAGCATGCAAACATGGCTTGAAAATTCTTGTGAAATGGTGTGAATTTTGGAGCCATGTATGTTCAAGTAATTATGAGTTTTGGAATTATGAATGTTTGTTGTAGTTTTTGGAAACATTGGGTTGAAATTGTAATTATATTGACTTTAGATGATGCCATAGTTGGTGCTAAAATTGTACAAGTTTGAATTAGTTTCTATGTTGCAATTTATTTATTTCCTTGTGTGTTTATGTATAGAAGGAAAATCTGGAAAATTAGTTTTAGTATTGTTGCAAATTTTAGGCTTTTGCTAATTTTGTTCATATGTACAAGTTCTAAAGTATAGAGGGGTAAATTGAATATTATTTATTTTATAGGGGGTAAAATGATTTTTTTCCAAAGTGTAGATGGGTAAATTGAATATTATGTATTTTATAGGGGGTAAATTGAAATTAAATTTTTTGTTCATATGTACAAGTTAGAAATGAAGATTCCTTCAATTTGAAGTCCAATTTTTTGTTCATATGTACAAGTTAGAAATGAAGATTCTTTCAATTTGTTCAATAATTTTTTGTTCATATGTACAAAATACAAATGTAGATTCTTTCAATTTGTATGTATTTGTTCAATATGTACTTGTGTTCAAGTACATATGAACTGGGAGTGTAGATGACATTTTCTTGTTCATATGTCTTTGTTCAATTTTGTTCATATGTACTTGTGTTCAAGGCAAAATTTGGAAATTAACATTCTTATGTTGAAGTCCAATTTAATTGTTTAGTTCCAAGTATCTTTTAAATTGACACTTTTTTAGTTAAAAACCAATTCAATTGTTTAGTTTAAAAGTAAAACTAAATCTGGAAATTGTTATTTTTTTAGTTCAAGTCCAATATACCAACAAATATACAAAAAATCTGGAAATTGCAAATAACTTTGCAGTGAAACAATGTGAACCATTAGTTGCTTTTTTAACTTCTTTCAGCTTTTCAGAAATCTTTACCTACATGTGAAATCTTTAACTACATGTGAACTTTTTTCAGCTTTGCAAAAAAGCATGAAGGAAACTGAAAAAGCATATATATTATACAGAGGCATCCTTTATAAGGCTGCCTAATTACATACAACATAATTCCACAAACAAACAAAAAAACACCATCCTAGGCAGATTAATATATGCCTATAAATACAGCAAACACTAATAACTATTTTACAAACAATGGTTTTTGCACAGTAGAGTAAGGCAAAATTCTAGTGTGCATAACCCCTTACTTATCAACATCACCATTCCATATAAAACAAAAGTAAACAACCTAAACCCGAATCGAAATCCATACTTCACACAAACAACTTCCTAAAACTATGGCCTGAGCCGACATTAGTCCACGTCCGACAACCTACCCTCATCGGGGAAATTAACATCACCCGGTGCACCTTCATTTCCTCCAACATATAAAACCATGGCTAGTGGATTTACCTCAATATGCTCACTTGCATGTACGGGAACGGGAGGGACAGCAGCCTCAGGATCAACCATAGCTAGTGGAATTGCATGAATAGGCTCACTTGCATGTCCGGGAACGGGAGGGGCAGCAGCCTCAGAAGCAACCATCTCATCATCGGCAGGGGCGTTTAGTATGGGACACGCTCTGGAGCCTAGGAGGGACTGAGGAAACTGGGCACAATGTTTGATATCGAACACATATCGTAATTTTCTGTAGTACCAAAGCCCTTCCATACGGTACCTCCTAAAGACCCTGGGCTCGTCCTACGAATAAAATAATGGTTAGATATATAATGTGTTAATGATAAACAATATAAAAGGTAATATAAACATAAAACAGCCTTAAATGCTTACAAGCGGGCTCACGACTGCCCAATAAAGGTTGGAGACTCTGGTACGGTTATAATATGGATCGTTTTCCACCCCGGGCTGGCTTATGAAGTCCTTGAACTGAAGGTAATTTTCTTTTATGCGTTCCAGCTTCAACTTAAGGGATGTAAGGTGGAAGTTTCTTCCAAATCGGGCAGTCATTTGCCTTGCTATGTACTCGAGAGTTAGGCGAAGTTCCTCCAGGTCACTGACCAAATCCCCCCTGCCTGCGTGAAATAGTTTCTTGATAAAGTACTCGTTCTCTGCAGGATTCCATCCGTCGTAACGCGCATTGTAATCAGCTCTCATTGACCTGGTTAGCGGCATATTTGAAACTGCATTAGACAAAAAAATGGAACAAGTCAGTTCTTATGCAAAAAAAGCAACACATTATTAGTCATATGTTTTCATTACATAGAATTAGAAAGAAAGAGAAGAACAACTTGTAATGTAAAACTTACTGTTTTTGTTGGAGAAAATATTTTTTGTTGTGTTCGGTTGCCAAACATCAGAGGGCATATAAATAGGCAGTTCTATTTCAAGTATCAAGTCTCAATTAATGTGGGTTAGGTGGAAGTACAAAATGGTTTATTTCTGGGTAACTTAAAGGAGTTGCCATATTATATGTAAAAGAGATTTGTGTCATTAATATAAGCATTGGAAATGAAAAAAGCAATAAATGATGCATGCAAAAAGTAAACATGGAAAAGACATAACATGACTTAATACTATAGAAAGAAAGGACAACTCAAAAAAGGCAATAATATGGTGCATGATGAAATCTTTTTTAGTATCTGCATATGTAAAAGTCATACATGCTTGGAGGTACAAAACATGAAAATATTTTGTCTATGTGCCAAATTGAATGCACCAAAAAAGAGCAAAATATTTTGTCTATGTACCAACTGCTAAATTCAATTTGCACCTGTCAACAATGTATGCAAACATAATAGCAAAGCAGCAACTAAATCACACTTGCTTAAACATGGATAATGAAAAAACAGTTACTAATTTAAATATTACAATATTGAAAACATGGATAATGCAAAAACAGTTACTTTGCATTACTATTGGAAGAGTCCCCAAATCATGATAAAGCAAATATTGTAATCATGAAAACAATGGAGAAGTGAAATGCAGGAAAACAAACATTCATTTCACAAAGTCATCATGTCTACTAGTAAAAAACAAATGAGGCAAATGAGGATTATTATTATCATCATCAATCAGTTTCAAACTCTTTTGAATAAAAACCAGTAGTAAAACATGAACATGAATAGCTGCACATTTGGGAAAAATCATGATAAAGCAAACAACAACAACCACAAAAGAGCATAACAAATATTCAAATTATATTAAATAAATATATAAAAATGGACTCCCTCATTTCCAGAAGACATGCACACTTTGCATTACTACTGGAAGAGTCCCCAAATCCATATTTGCAAGCCCTACTTCAACAAATAATGAAAACACAGTTATTACATGACTAAGTATAAGACAAAATGATCATTCAAATTAAACACATATAGCACATGACTAAGTATAAGCTTTTAGAGTTGTGGTGCATCTTATGTAAGATGCAGCAACCTCTGAATGCTTCTCATTTGTCCTGGCAATGAATATATCCCAAAACACAGACCACCATTCAAAGAGAAAACCACCAGGAGCATCGATAGCTGGAACACACACCAGAAAAATATAATAAATTTTCATTGTAAAAGACAACTCATTAATAATGAATGATGTAGTTCATATACTCACCAACGGGGTCAGAAGATACCTTTCCCTCAACTTGGAAAGCCTGAGCAGAAGCTTTCAAATCTCTCTTTACTAAATATAGACATCCAACCATGATTGAAAAAGCCCAAATTATGAATAGAAAGACTAAAAAGAAAAAGGGAACAGGAAAATAGAACAAAAATAGCTCACATTTTATTAGCTTCCCAGTTTGTCTGAGACATGATGAAGTCCAGTAGCGCAGAACACAAATATCAGATCCTAAACTTACAACCTTTCCGTCTATTTCCACTCCCTTTAGCCTCTGAACCCACCAAGTACATGAAAACACAACCAAGATCCAAATGAATTAAATAAAATCAAGACAGAAACATTTTTTATTCGATGCAAACACTTGATTTGGTGTAAAGATTGCAGTTTTAGTCAAAACCCACAAAAGAAAAGTACATTAATCTAGTTAATACACAAATTAAGACTAGAACATTTTTTAGTCAATGCAAACAGTTAAGTTGGTGTAAAGATTGCATATTTACTGAAAACCGATGAAAGAAAACTACACAAGAGTATATTAATCGACATAAAACACAAATCTAAATCACCAATACAATCGCATTAATCCAATTTACTTGGAATAGAATTAATTGAATTTACCTTAATGGAGGGGTAGGAGACAAGATGGAGGGGACCCACAACGAGGAAGAACATTCGCATAATAGATTTGTAGCATTGGAGCGAATCAGAAATGGAGAGTTTCACTTTTGGTTGAATTTTGAAAGGGTAAACAAAAATTTTGAAGAAATACTCAAGAAAGAGATAATAAAAAGGAAAAACAGAGAAGATGAGAAAGAGAAAGATGATGTTGTGGCAGAAGAGAAACTAATCTGATTTGGTGGCGGAGTAGTTAAGCCAGAGGGTTTCTGCCACCGTGAGGGATCGGCCGAGGGTGGCTTCTGCCTCTTCGACGGTGGTATAGGGCAACATTGGGACTTAAAGGGAAAGTGAATGTGTGTTTTGTGGGTGGGATTTTTACTATGTTGGATTCCTTCTCTGTTTTGCCTGCGAGTTTGTTAAAATATGCGGGAGACCATAGAAGAGAGGTTGAAGAAGAGAGCTTGACGGCGGAATGGAGAGAAAGAGAGAGAAAGCGTGATCTGGAAATGAAAACCCTAGCCCAAACCCATTCTATTACACTTGATCCAACGGCCGAGAGAAAATCAATAAATCAACGGCCTAAATCAAAATGCGCTGAGGGTATAATAGTAATTTTGGTACGAGCGGCCCAACCGAACATCCAATTGATACACTGGGCGAAAGTCCAACTATTTATTTAGGCCCAGATTATAATCGGGCGAACACAATACAAAACAATTGGGCCCGATTAATTAATGAACCAAAATTTGAATTTGGGCCGATTGCAATCGGCCTAATCGAACTGGGCCTAAAGATTTTCACTAAATATACAGTTGAGTCCCTCGAACCCTTGCCTACTCCGCATCGTCATCCAATGATTTCATTCCTTAGCCGACTGAAAATTAATATCATATTCTCATTTTGTGGTAAGATTTTTTTTACTAACATGCTTTATGTGTATAATTATTAAGATCTATATAATTTGCTTATTTTGAAATCGATTAAGGTGTGTTTATCGAAGCGAATTTTGTGAATCAAGTGAAAAATAAATGAGTATAGGAAGATATTTGGGAGGAACTTGGAAATTATTTCTACTCCCTATATATATACATATATATATATATATATATATATATATATATATATATATATATATATATATATATATATATATATATATATATATATATATATATATATATATATATATATATATATATATATATATATATATATATATATATATATATATATATATATATATATATGCTCCGAATTGAGTAAATATTTATCGTAAGGTTTAGGAATTAATTGTATCACATTAATTGGTTGTGATTGCTTCACGGATTTTCCTAACATATGATTAGCTTAACAAGAGTAGATTGCATTCATATACATATTGATGAGGTGTTGTTTATGTAAACAATTTTTTTTATTGTTGTTGAACGTAAGAGTATTTCAATTTGGTAGAGATCTCAGTGTATAGAATATTTGTTTAAAGTTCTTTGATAGAAGAAGAAATAGTTAGAAGTTTTTGAGATGCACATATTTGACAATTCACTTGGAGAACTAATTGCCCTTGTTTATCACGAGGGTTAATGTTAGAAACACATGTAGTGATTAAACTTCTCCCAAATATGCAGTTAGACTGCTAGTTTTATCCCTCTGATTTTATTAAATTATAGTTTCAAAGTTAGTGGAATCGAAATTATATATTTATTAAGTTAACAATGTGGAGACAAAGTTGACATAAAAAGGGGTGTCTTTTAGTTAGAGCGGACATCTCCAAATGTAGAAATTGAGTTTGTTGTCATTGTATGAAGGGTTTATTATTCATAACTAAGGAAATGATTTATTTTTATAGAATAAGACAAGGCATACAAAAAAAAAGGACGTTTATTCATTTTGTGTAAGCCAGTGTTTATGGATCATTTTTAGCATGTGTTATGTTTTTTTGAAGCTCTTTAATTAGCATGTGCATTCCCCGTGCATTATTTGAGCTCCAACAAAGATTTATTCTCGGAAGTATTTTTATATTATTGTTTGTTTTTTACAGTCGTGCATTAGTAGATTTAGAAATATACTTTGCTAAGAGTTTGATTTGGTCAGCTTGGATTGATTTTGTAGATATAAGAAATAAATTTTCCATTTATAGCATTTTACATAAGTCGATTACGGGGTTACTCATTTTAAATTTTGTGATTAAATTTATGGAAAACAAATAATTATATATAAGTCTAACTCTTTAGGTTTAAACCGATTATAGAAAATTAATGTGGTAAGTTACAAATCAATTCCCACGATTATATATTCCACATTTTTATAATTCGATTTCTTTTTAGCTATATAACATTATCAATGGAATTAAAAACACGTCAATTAAACTTTTTAATTTATTTTTAGAAGATTAATTTTTTCACTAAATATACAGTTTAGTCCCTCGAACCCTTGCCTACTCCGCAGCGTCATCCACAGATTTCATTCCTTAGAAATCTCCAATCAGTTGTGGCCGACTGAAAATTAGTATCATATTCTCCCTTTGTGGTAAGATTTTTTTACTAACACGATTTTATGTGTTTAATTATTAAGATCTATATAATTTGCTTATTTTGAAATCAATTAAGGTTTGTTTATAGGAGCGAATTTTGTGCATCAAGTGAAAAATCACTGAGTATAGGAGGATATTTGGGAGGAACTTGGAATTTGAATCTACTCCCTATATATATATATATATATATATATGCTCCGAATTGAGTAAAGATTTATCGTTAGGTTTAGGAATTAATGGTATCACATAATTGGTTGTGATTGCTTCATGGATTTTCCGAACATATGATTAGCTTAATAAGGGTAGATTGCATTCATATACAAATGGATGAGGTGTTGTTTATGTAAACAAATTTTTTTATTGTTGTTCAACGTAAAAGTATTTTAATTTTGGTAGAGATCTCAGTTTAAATAATATTTGTTTAAAATTCTTTGATAGAAGAAGATATAGTTAAAACTCTTTGAGATGTACATATTCGAGAATTCACTTGGTGAACTAATTGCCCTTGTGTATCACGAGGGTTAAAGTTAGAAACACATATGGTGATTAAACTTCTCACAAATCTGCAGCTAGATTGGTATTTTATCTTGTTTTCTCCCTTTGATTTTATTAGATTATAGTTTCAATGTTAGTGGAATAGAAATTATGTATTTATTAACTTAACACTGTGGAGACAAAGTTGACATAAAATGGGGAGTCTTTTAGTTAGAGCGGACCTCTCCAAATGTAGAAACTGAGTTTGTTGTGATTTTATGAACGGCTTATTAGTCATAACTAAGAAAATGAGTTATTTTTATAAAATAAGACGAGGCATATAAAAAAAGGACCTTTATTCATTTTGTGTACGACAGTGTTTATGGATCATTTTTTGTATGTGTTGTGATTTTTTAAGCTCTTTGATTAGCATGTGCATTCCCCGTGCATTATTTGAGCCCGAACAATGATTTATTCAAATTCGGAAGTATTTTTCAATTATTGTTTGTTTTTATAGTCGTGCATTAGTTGATTCAAAAAAATACTTTGCTAAGAGTTTGATTTGGTTAGCTTAGATTGATTGAATATATATAAGAAATAAATTTTGCATTTATAGCATTTTGCTTAGGTTGATTACGGGGTTACTCATTTTAAATTTTTATTAGATTTATGAATAATAAATAACTATATAAGTATAATTCTTCAGGTTTACACCGATTAGATTAAATTAATAAGGCAAGTTAAAAATCAATTCCCATGATTATATATTCCACATTTTTATAATTTGATTTCTTTTTTTGCTATAAAGTATTATCAAAGGAAATAAAAACACGTCAATTAAACTTTTCAATTTATTTTTACAAGATTAAAATTTTCACTAAATATACAGTTGAGCCCCTCGAACCCTAGCCTACTCCGTAACGTCATCCACTGATATCATTCTTTAGAAATCTCCAATCAGTGGCAGCCGACTGAAAATTAATATCATATTCTGACTTTGTGGTTAGATTTATTTACTAATACGCTTTATGTGTTTAATTATTAAGATCTATATAATTTGCTTATTTTGAAATCCATCAAGGTGTGTTTAAAGGAGCGAATTTTGTGCATCAAGTAAAAAACAAACTGAGTATAGGAAGATATTTTGGAGGAACATGGAAATTATTTCAACTCCCTCTATATATATCGTTAGGTTCAGGAATTAATTCTATCACATTAATTGGTTGTGATTTCTTCACGGATTTTCCCAACATATGATTAGCTTAACAAGGGTACATTGCATTCATATACATATTGATGAGGTGTTGTTTATGTAAACATTTTTTTTTATTGTTGTTGAACGTAAGAGATCTCAGTGTATAGAATATTTGTTTAAAGTCCTTTTATTGATGAAGAAATAGTTAGAAGTCTTTGAGATGCACATATTTGAGAATTCACTTGGATAAATAATTGCCCTTGTGTATCACGAGGGTTAAAGTTAGAAACAGATATCGTGATTAAACTTCTCACAAATCTATAGTTAGATGGCTAGTTTTCTCCCTCTTATTTTATTAGATTATAATTTTAAAGTTAGTTGAATCGAAATTATATATTTATTAACATAACAATGTGGAGACAAAGTTGACATAAAAAGGGGTGTCTTTTAGTTAGAGCGGACCTCTCCAAATGTAGAAATTGAGTTTGTTGTTGATTAGTGCTTGAAAATGCACTTAAGTTGTTCTTATTTTCTAAATAAATCAAGTGTTAATTTGATATATTCGTGAAATTAATAGAAATTATTCTGATTAGAAAAAATTGAGTTTTGATTTGTTTTTGTTGAAAAATAAAATATTGAACCCGGAATATTTAGCTTTGTTAACTTGTACAAGTATCAAAGGCATGATTTGAAGCAAGGAATGATTCAAGGAAGTCAATTAGTGCAAGGACAACAAATAAGGAATCTGCCAGAAATAGTTAGATAACTCTCATAAGGAAACTCCTATGAAGCTGAATTTTGGACATGTTGTAGAGGAAGGAGTTAGCTAGGATACGGACTATACGGATCTGGATTTGGAGTTCGGAGCACAAAGATATGTATTTTTCAAATATGTCACGCAAAGCAGAATTTACTATCCGCGGGAAAAAATGGTTTTTGTCCTAAAGTGATTAGAAAACTTACCTAAATTTTTTTCATATTAGGATTGAGCCTCCTAAACATCTTCCTACTCAATTTCTAGCTCCTAAGAATTCTCCTACTTGGATTAGGGCTCTTTAGCACCTATATATAGTCCTAGAATTACACATCTTGGAACACACAATTCTTAGTCTTAGTTACAATTCTCTCTCAAATGTTTACCATATTTTCTCTCTAGAACTTGTGATAATGATTAGCAAATTAGGCTAAGAGTTCTTTCGTGAGGTTAATGATGAACTTATATGCGTAGTGATTTTATTCGGATTCGATTCTTCAAGGTTTTGTAAGTTTTATAAATTTGAGTAATCTATTCTTCTTCAACTATTTTCATCAACTCTTATGTTAATACAATTATTTTATTAGTTTTCCATATAAATCTAGTTAAGCTCTTTTTATGTGAAAATCTTTATGATATATTTAATTGATATAAGTCATTCGTTTTATTGGTAGTCTTATAATGCAATATGCCTTGATATATAGTATGTTTTCGATTTCGCATAAGATGATATTTTGTGCCAATTCTAAAAACAAGAAAATTATCTACTCAAATACATTAGGAATCATGTGTTTATCAAATCTTTATCTTCCAACTATTTGTTTGGGATGTGAAACTTTCAATTGAGTAATTTTATGAATCAATCCAAATAAGTGAACGAAGCATATGAGGGATTCTTGATATCTTACCGTTTTAATTATCGTATTTTCAGTAACAAAAAATTAACTTGTTGGATAAAGATGAAGATGAAATGCACTGAAGTGTATTTAGTTAAGGGAGGTTTTGATGATTTCCAAAATTTCAAATCAGCTAAGTAAAGAAAACTTAGTTGAAATCCCTTAGAAGAATTTTGACCAAGTAAGAAGACTTATCAGACGGGTCAAATATTCAAGGTCCAAAAGACTAATGATCTGCTGAAGGAAAGAAATCAGACTGGTGAAGATCAGCCGACTCAAATCAGATTTGGTCAAGTTTGGGATCAACTCTGTTCATCATCAGACTTGCGCTTTCATCACCCAAGTGTAAAGATCCAGAAGTCGTCCCAACGGTAATAAATGCCACTGGAGTAATAAATGCTGAAGTCTAAGTTTATTAATGACAAATGATTGAAGAAAAGACTCGTATCAGCCCGGTGCATTTTATGCTGCCTGACAGAAAGTACAGTCTGCAGTACTGTCACTGTGCAGAGAGCCGTTCGCGGATTTTAAGGACCAGAAATCAAAAGATTTGAATTTTGTCTCTCTTCAACGGACAAAATTCAAAGAGTGACTATAAATAACTGAAGAGACGAAGGAAAAAAAAAAAAAAAAAAAAGAACACAACTTCTGAGAGATTGAATTCGAAGCAAAATATTTTCTAAGTCTCAAAAGCTCAAGAACAACTCACTCGTCTGCTGAAAGTCATTTGTTGACAGAAGCCGTTGAAGTTCAAGAAAACATTTTCTGAGTGAATCAGTAAGAGAGAAAAGTTGTGCGAAGTAGATATTCATCTTAGTGAGTGATATTACTTCGGAGAGTAGGAGTTTCTTTGTGATTTCCTATTGCGAACTTGTGGCTGATCATTTGTTGTGAAACACAAGCAGAGTGTACTAATTACTTTGTGTTCTTAGTATAACCCAAGATCTGTGTGACTTGGAAGAGAGGATTAAAGGATATCTAAATCCATATAACCACTATAAAAATTCTTGTGTTTTCACATTGCTTTTACTTGCATATTTTTAGATCTGCATAAAACACATTATAAAACTGTTTGAAAATTAATTTAAAGTAGTTTTCAAAACTGGGGACTAAATTTTCAAACTACTAAGTTTACTTGTGAAAAATACTTTGAAAATCCGCTGCAAGTTGTTGGATGAAGATGAAGATGAAGGCACTAAAGAAAGTTTGATAAGGGAGGTTTTGATGCATTCCAAAACTTCAGAAATTGGCTAAGTATGGAGTAACTTAGCTGATAAACTTATCAAGGAATTTTGACTAAGCAATGAAGACAATCAGAAGAGTCAAAGTTTCAAGGTCCAAGACTTCTGATCTGCTGAAGTAAAGTTATCAGATTAGTGAAGATCAGCTGACTCAAATCAGATTTGTTCGAGTTTGAGATCAGCCGAGTTCACCATCAGACGTATACTTTCGTCAGCCAAGTGAAGAAGATCAAGAAGTGTTCCCAACGGTAATAAATGCCCTTTGGAGTAATAAATGCTGAAGTACAAGGTTATTAAAGACAAATGATTGAAGAAATGCTTCGCATCAGAAGAGTGCATTTAATGCTGCATTTAATGCTGCCTGCATAATAGTACTGTTCAGTACGGACAGACTGCAAAAGAGCCGTTCGCGGATTTTAAGGACCAGTACTCGAGGAATTTGAATCTTGTCTCTCTTCAACGGACACTTTTCAATCCTCAAGTATAAATAGCTGAGAGAGACGAAGAAGAAAAAACAACACACTTTCTGAGAGAAAATTTCGAAGCAGAATTCTCCTAAGTCTCAAGAACAGCTCACTCATCAGCTGAGTCATATGTTGACGAAAGCAGAGTTGAAGAATCAAGAAAAATTACATCTTCTGAGTGATTTTGTAAACAAGAGTGTTGTGCGGAGTTGTGATCCATCTTTGTGAGTGATCAAACTTCAGAGGATAGGTCTTCTGTGTGATTTCCTATTGCGAACTTGTGGTCGTTTCATTTGTTGTTCGACGCAAGCAGAGTATACTGTAAACTTTGTGATTATAGTATAACCCAAGATCTAAGTGACTTGGAAGAGTGGACTAAAGGATATTCAAATCCATATAACCACTATAAAAATTGATTGTGTTTTTACATTGTTTTAAAACTGCATATTTACTGATTGCATAAAACACACTAAGTTAACTGTTTGAAAAGAAGTTAAAAAGGAGTTTACAAAACTGGGGAAACATTTTTCAAACTGCTAAGAATACTTGTGAAAAACACTTTGAAAATCCGCTGCAAGTACTCTAAGTATTAAAACTGATTTTAACAAATCAGCTAAGTAACCATCAGACGAGTGGTCAACAAATCTGTTCAAAGATTTGTTCGCGAACAGAGTTGTAACTTACTAATCTGATCAGCTTAGTCTGCTCAGTTGAAGAAAAGTTTTAAAGTTAAAATTGCAAGAAAATTTTAAAGAGGTTTATTCACCCCCCCCCCCCCCTCTAAACCTCTTCTGACCACTTGGGACCAACAAGTGGTATCAGAGCGGGTGGTTCATCTGAATCAGCTATCTGATCAACGAGCTTGATCCAAGTGTTTTTCAAAGGTTTTAAAACTTTTCAAAAGAGCATCTTTTTGAAAAACTAAAACTTTTTGAAAAATGGATTGTATCAGTCATGTTCCCCACATTGCTGGTATGTCTTTTGAGGATTGGAAAATCAGAATGGAGATTTTCCTTGCTGCCTATAATGACAACATGTACACATGTATCATTAAAGGTCCATTCAAATTCACCAAGACCATCATAGTAGATGAAGCTGAAATGGTGGTGGAAAAAGATCTGACAGAGATGACAGCCGAGGAAATAAAGCTGTTCAATCTGGATAAAGTTGGCCGTTTCATCATGACCAAAGCCCTGGATAATGATCGGTTTGACAAGGTCAAACATTGCAAAACTGCAAAGGAGATGTGGGACAAGGTTCGTGACATGAGTGAAGGAAACGACGCCATCAAAGAGCATCAGCTCAGTGTTGCCTTGGAAAAGCTGGACAACTTCAAGATGAAATCTGGAGAGACCATTGATCAGATGGATACCAGGTTTACCAGAACGTTGAATGAAGTCCTTAAGCTGGGAAAGACCTTTACTGACAAGGAGATCACCGTCAGAGTACTAAAGGCCCTGCCCCCCAAGTTCAACATGAAGGTGACAGCAATGGAAGAATCAAGGGATCTGGGGAAGATCTCTCTTACAGAGCTGTTCTCTGTACTCAAGGCATTCGAGTATAAACTGCCTAGAATGGGTATTGAAGAAACCTCAACTTCAGGACCCACAGCTGCACTGGTTGCTGCTGAAAATCCAAGAAGACCAGCACACAGAAGTCAAGATGTGGACTCATCTGATGAAGCCAATCTACTCAACAAAAAGGAGTACACTGCTGGAGACGTTGCACTGTTGATAAACAATTTCAAGAAGTTCTACAAAAGAAAAATGAAGAACAAATACAACAATGCTTCTACTTCTAAACCTAACTTTTCTTCTCAAGATAAAGATGATTATAAATCAAAACTGATGTGTTACAACTGCAGGAAATTGGGACACTTCATCAAAGACTGCCCATATCCAAAAGCAGAAAAGTACACTGAAGAGGAGAAGAAAGTAAGAAAAGAAAGAAAGTATCAGAGAGGGAAAGCAATGATGGCTGAAGCAGAAAAGCTTGCTGCTGTCTACTCATCTGATTCAAATTCGGACTCGTCTGATGAAGAATCTTCTGATGAAGAAAAACCTGCTCTCCTGTGCCTGATGGCAAAGGACTCTGATGACTCTGAGGATGAGGTAACTCCTCAAAACAACGAATTGTTTGATTCTCTAGAGCAAATGATGTTAAATAATACTACTATTGCTGGAGAATTTGTAAAGCTTAAGGAAGAGATGATCCTGCTAAAAGAGCAAAACAGTACACTGAAACTTTTAGCTGAAAAGCCAAAAGAATCAGCTGAATACAAACAGCTTGAGCAAGAAAATGAATCTCTGAAAGCTGAATGTGAAGTTTATAAAGGAAAAATCATGGAACTTGAAAAGATTATTGAGTCTCATGATAAGTCAACTGTTGCATCCATGTCTACATCTAGTAAACAGGAGACACCTTTAGAACAGGATAAGCAAGAGTTGAACCATACTGAAAAATTTATATCAGCTGACAATAGTAAGGTCATTCTGTATGTTCAAACTGCTAGACCTACTTCACCTGAGAAAGTGGTAAAGGAGAAGAAATCTCCTAAGGCTAAAAAGAGCAAAGAGCCTAGTGTAGGAAATAAGACTAGTAAGACCAAACAGCAGAGTCCTAAGAAGTCTGCTGATAAAGCTAAAGTGAATCAATCTGTTGGTAAAGCTAAGTCTAAACAAGTTGAGCAAGCACCTAGTAAGCCAAAGAAGCATAAGAATAAGAAAAATCAAAATGCTTGGTATGGAAATGAGTCATATTATGTGCAACCTGCTGCATATCATCCTATGTATCATGCACCTCAGTTTCCTAGTTACTATGCACCTTACCCTGCTCATCCAATGCATGCATATCCTGCATATCATGCACCTTACCCTGCTTATGAACATTATTCTTATCATACTGATCATCAACATGACTTATCTGATAATTATGATGAAAATAAAACTGTTCATGCTCCTGTCAAAACTCAGAAACCTAAGAAGCCTAAGAGTTCAACATCTTGGGTTGTCAAAGGTGGAACTAATCCTTCAGGACCCTCTCAATAAGGGTACCTAAAACAATTTTATTTTTGTTTTGTAGGTTAGGATTAGGAGTAGGAGTAAAGTAGAGAAGATCTGGTACTTGGACAGTGGATGTTCAAGACACATGTGTGGAAACATACATGAGCTGACTGATGCAGTTGCTGTGGATGGTCCAAGTGTTACATTTGGAGACAGCAAAGAAGGCAAGATTAAAGCTAAAGGAAGATTAATCAGAGGAAACATAGAGATATCTGACGTCTCATATGTCAAAGGCCTCAAATACAATCTGCTGAGCATAAGTCAATTCTGTGACAAAGGATATTCAGTCATCTTCTCAACAGATAAGTGCTACGTTGAACAGATAGGTACAAAGAAGGTAATTTTATCTGGAAGACGACAAGGGAATGTCTACATAGTCGACTGGAGTTCTGCTGACAAGAACTCAAGTGTTTGTTTGGTAGCATCTGCTCCAAGTGAAGTCAGTTGGCTGTGGCACAAAAGGATGAATCATTTAAACTTCAAGACCATCAACAGATTAATCAAGAATGATTTGGTAGAAGGGATTCCAAAAGCAGTCATGAGCAAAGATAAGCTCTGTGACGCCTGTCAGAAGGGTAAACAAATCAAGTCATCATTCAAAAGCAAGAAGCACCAATCTTCTGGAAGGATATTGGAGCTATTACATATGGACTTATTTGGCCCTATTGATCCAGTCAGCAATGGTGGAAAGAAATACTGCCTAGCTGTTGTGGATGACTATTCAAGATATACTTGGGTGATTTTCATGAAGAAGAAAAGTGAAACCAAGGAATGTCTTACAAATCTGATGGAACTGATCCAGAATGAGAAGACTATCAAAATATTGAAGATCAGATCAGATAGAGGGACAGAGTTTACAAACTCTACTGTTGAAGAGTACTGTAACATCAAAGGAATACATCATGAATACTCTACTGCCAGAACCCCTCAACAAAATGGTGTTGCTGAAAGGAGAAACAGAACACTAAAAGAAGCTGTCAGAACCATGATAGCTGAAGCTAAACTGCCTCAAAGATTTTGGGCAGAAGCAACAAATACAGCATGCTTCACCCAGAACAGATGTATGATCAACAAAAATCAGAACAAGACGCCATATGAAGTTTGGAACAACAGAAAACCAAACATTCATTATGTTGGTCCCAAGTGGTCAGAAGAGGTTTAGAGGGGGGGGGTGAATAAACCTCTTTAAAATTTTCTTTCAATTTTAACTTTAAAACTTTTCTTCAACTGAACAGACTAAGCTGATCAGATTAGTAAGTTACAACTCTGTTCGCGAACAAATCTTTGAACAGATTTGTTGACCACTCGTCTGATGGTTACTTAGCTGATTTGTTAAAATCAGTTTTAATACTTAGAGTACTTGCAGCGGATTTTCAAAGTGTTTTTCACAAGTAATCTTAGCAGTTTGAAAAATGTTTCCCCAGTTTTGTAAACTCCTTTTTAACTTCTTTTCAAACAGTTAACTTAGTGTGTTTTATGCAATCAGTAAATATGCAGTTTTAAAACAATGTAAAAACACAATCAATTTTTATAGTGGTTATATGGATTTGAATATCCTTTAGTCCACTCTTCCAAGTCACATAGATCTTGGGTTATACTATAATCACAAAGTTTACAGTATACTCTGCTTGCGTCGAACAACAAATGAAACGACCACAAGTTCGCAATAGGAAATCACACAGAAGACCTATCCTCTGAAGTTTGATCACTCACAAAGATGGATCACAACTCCGCACAACACTCTTGTTTACAAAATCACTCAGAAGATGTATTTTTCTTGATTCTTCAACTCTGCTTTCGTCAACAAATGACTCAGCTGATGAGTGAGCTGTTCTTGAGACTTAGGAGAATTCTGCTTCGAAAATTTCTCTCAGAAAGTGTGTTGCTTGTTTCTTCTTCGTCTCTCTCAGCTATTTATACTTGAGGATTGAAAAGTGTCCGTTGAAGAGAGACAAGATTCAAATTCCTCGAGTACTGGTCCTTAAAATCCGCGAACGGCTCTTTTGCAGTCTGTCCGTACTTGAACAGTACTATTCTGCAGGCAGCATTAAATGCAGCATTAAATGCACTCTTCTGATGCGAAGCATTTCTTCAATCATTTGTCTTTAATATCCTTGTACTTCAGCATTTATTACTCCAAAGGGCATTTATTACCGTTGGGAACACTTCTTGATCTTCTTCACTTGGCTGTTGAAAGTATACATCTGATGGTGAACTCGGCTGATCTCAAACTTGAACAAATCTGATTTGAGTCGGCTGATCTTCACTAATCTGATAACTTTACTTCAGCAGATCAGAAGTCTTGGACCTTGAAACTTTGACTCTTCTGATTGTCTTCATTGCTTAGTCAAAATTCCTTGATAAGTTTATCAGCTAAGTTACTCCATACTTAGCTAATTTCTGAAGTTTTGGAATGCATCAAAACCTCCCTTATCAAACTTTCTTTAGTGCCTTCATCTTCATCTTCATCCAACAATTTCCCCCTTTTTGATGATGACAAAACTTCAGCTAAGTACCTGTTGAATACCTAAACTAAAGATTGTAATCCTCAAAATTTTCTGAGATAGAAAAAGTTTATTGGATTGAATTTGAACATTTTATTGATGTTTAAAGTGAATTACATGTACAAATTCATCAGATGAGATTTCTGAAAAAGTAAACTGATTACAATTGATTTTTCAATTTCTAACTATCAGCTTCTTCATCAGATTCGAGCACTTCTTCATATTCATAAGATGATTCTTCATCATCTTCTTCTTCATCAGCTGCTTCTTCCAAGGTTGCTTTGGCAGCTTCCATCTTCTCCTTAAGTTCTTGTTCTTGAAGCGCTTTCAAAGCTTCCATGGCCTTTCTGGCAGATTCAGTGTCCTTGTACTTGGTAGTTTCTTTTTCAGTCTTCTCTTCTTCTTCTACCTTTCCAAGTTCTTTAGTCTTGTCAGCTGTTTCTTCAGTTTCCTTGGCTTTAATGGTTGCAGCAGCAGTTTCTTCCTTAGTTGTTTCTTCAGCAGCTGGTTCCTCAGCTGTTTCTTCTTCAACAGCAGGTTCCTTGGCAGGTTCCTTAGCTGTTTCTTCTTCAACAGCAGCAGCAGGTTCCTTAGCTTTTTCTTCCCTATTATCTTCCCCCTTTTTGTCATCATCAACTCTGATGACAGTAGAAGGTTCAATAGCAGGGTTGAGAGCAACTGTTGGAATCTTTGCTTCAGCGCACAAAGCCTTGAGATTCTGATTTACAACATCGTGACTAGCTGTGAGATTTTGAATATCAGTGCTGATGATGTCAGTCTTGTCATTGAAGTAGTCAATATTCAGGTTGACAGTTGCAATTTCATCTTGTACAGATTGTACAACATTTCCCACTTCATTCAGCAACCCTAGATTGACTTCCTTTTCTTCTTCACTGACTTTGATGAAGGTTGCAGTCAGATCACCGATCTTGTGTTCAGCTCTTTGAAGTGCAGCATGAAGATGATTAACATCGATCTTCACATCCTCTACATTTCTGTTCATTTCAGTCAAGCTTTTCACTAACTGCAAGGAGTGATCCTCAGGAATAGGAATACTTGTGATTTCAGTCTTGATGATCTTTTCTGTAGACTGTTGCACAGATTCCAGCTGAAGTCTATTTGATTCCGTCAATTCTTCCTTCAGTTCTGTCTTCAGCTCCTCCTTAACCTTCAATAACTGCTTTTGATGCTTCTCTTCCAGTTCCCTTAGAGAATCTTCCATCAACATCTGGAAGGCTTCCATCAGTGATGAGTGTTCATCACCTGATGAAGCAGAAGCAGCAGCTTCATCCTTTTCTTCATGTTCCTGGTGGACAGGAACTTCTTCCATCTTCACATCCTGATGATCTGCAGAATCCTCAGCTTTCCACTCAATGGCTAAGGGTTCATCAGCAATCTTCTCAGCAGACTTGTCAGTGGCCTGTTCAGCAGATTTGTCTTCATGCTGGTCGGCAGACTTAACAGCAGTCTGATCAGCAGACTTGTCTTCAACAGCTTGATCAGCAGGCTTGACTTCAGGCTTGTCCGCAGCTTTATGTTCATCAGTAATGTCGTCGTAGAACAGATTAGTAATTGTTCCATCATCATTGAAGCATGTAGTCTGTCTAATCTGTCTAACAATAATCCAAGGGTTGACAAACGCATTGTTTCCCTTAGGGATTTCATAGTACGGTTGTACTTCCTTGCCAAAGATGATTTGCTGAATACTTGGCAGTAGAGGCAAATCACTTGATGTACCTTGCTGATAACTAGACTTTGCAGCCCATCTCTTCAGGGCAGTCATAACAGCAAACTTAATTGCTCTTTCTTCAGCATCTTCAGACTTTTTCTTCTTATCAGACAAGGTGCTTTTAATCTTTTTGGCCTCCTCCAGTGCAAAGCCTTTTGCATAACCATGCATGATGTTTCTTACATGGCTGGGATCCAGGGCCTTTTGAATGGAGTTTGTTTTCAGCCAAGTCAGAACCCAACGTTCTTCCTCAACCAACTCCTTCATTGTTTGAAGTTCTGTAATTGAGCTGTTCAGCCTGATATCCCTCCACTTGATATATCTTGGTTTCTCCTGGGCGAACATAGTTCTCAACATAAGCTTTTGATCATGGTAAGCTAAGGCCTTCTCAAACTTCTTGAAAAGCTCCTTATCAGCATAGACTATCTCAAAAGCTTTTCTGACTTCAAACTTGTCCTTTGACTTGAGTTTGGCAGCAGGCAGTAAGATCTTTTTCTTGTCTTCTTCTTCATTCTTGCCTTCTCCAATCTTGATGCCACCACCATGGACAGGTCCATAGGCATCAGTTTTGCTCTTTTCAATCACCATAGCCAGTTCAGCATCTTCAGCAGCTTTCCTCTCTGCTTCAGACATGCGTCTTCTGGCTTCATCCTTAGCTTCTTGAGCTTTGCTTAACTCAAGTGCTTTCTTCTCTTCCAACTCTTCCTGTTTTCTCTGTTCAGCCTCTTCCCTTGCCTTCTTATCAGCTTTGGAGATTTTCTTTCTCCTTATCACTATCTTTCTCTTGCCTTTATCAGCAGGGGCTGGTCCAACAGATGATATGGGAGC